>OY986050.1:6731745-7401381 GCA_963920205.1 Stenodema calcarata
ATAAATCGTAAAACCTTCCTCATTATGACCCATCTCTGCTTTGAACAGACTTCTAAAAAGTGATCATCGACTTGCATCCAAGTATCACAACTACGTGAAAAAGCTGGATGCCCGGCTAAAACCGTATGGTACATCCTACGATAACTCCTTCATGAAATCTGCAAACGTGTTTCCATCTGTCAGAGCTTATGAAATGGCAGCTGAAGAATTCGAAAAAAATCAGGATGTTTTTGGATTGACCCAACAAAAAGCAAAAGCTGAAGATCTCTCACCGTCAGAATGGGAATCCAAATTGGCCAACTATGGCAATGGACAAGTATCTTCGTTTGAAGAGGCGCAAGAAAACTCAAGTCAATTAAAATTGGAACAACAACTAGATGATTTAGGTATTCCATGTGTTAAATAACAGTTGTTAATAATATAAAAAAATTGTAAGTTTCAGAACTTTGATAGTCAAGCGAAACCTTAATATTACTCTGTCTGATTTGAACTGCAGGTCAGCGGAATAATAATGAGTTGGAAGATCCGGACATAATGAGACAGAATTGGGTAGACCACGCTCATAGAGAACTCTCAAAAACATACGAAATGAACCACAGGAGTAACGAAGAAGCAAGAGGAAGAAGCAAAGATATCGTACCACTTTGGCTCCGGAGGGGTCTTCAAAGGAAAGGACTTATATAAAATGTGAGCGCTCGACGAATTCAACAAAATTAAACAGTGAAACCACGACTGTAATGGAGGTAATAAAATCCCATCACCCATCTTCCTGCCTTCTTTTTACATCCCAAGTAATTAGTACAGGAGTCCCGACGCATACCTAATTGGATGACATCTCAAAGCCAAGCCATTGTCTCTTGAAATGAGAGCGGGGAAATCATTATATGTACGAGTACAAATGAATGAGAGAACCCGTTGTGGAATCAAGTTAAATCTCTCACCGACATTACCTACATTACAGTATGCATTTTTCCATACTGCCGTACCATCCTTTGGGTTGGGACCTTCTAGGATAGCCAGACTCGACAAGGATTTCTCCTGTCTCGAACATACGATGATTGTCCCCATCATGTGCTACAATCGAAACGAACATAATAATTTATTAAATTATTAATTGATTAAGAAGGAGCGTTAATAGCAGTAATTCATGTTTATAGCAGTAATTGTTTATGGTATATACCTAGCAGTAATTCAGTAAACGTTTATGGTAGGTATAGCAGTAATTCATGTTTTTTGAGTTCGCATGGTACAGGATGGTTCAGGGGGGTCTTTTTAAGAAGGGGCACAGCACTTCCGATTTTCTATGGGAATGAGAAGATATAGTGAATATTTCTCATAATATAGTGAATGAGTTGAAGTGAATATAGTGAATATATTATAGTGAATGAGTTGAAAGAATGTCGCTATTAAGGTAGTAGAAGGCGTGTTCGCAACCCCGTCCACTTGATCTACTCGGATAATATTATGTCCTACTAATCTATATAGTACTAGCACAAAGTTGTTCCTAAGAAGAGGCCCAGCACTTTCCAATTATTTTCTATAGGAATATTTGTATAGGAATTTTACTTTCCATTCATATAGAAAATAATTTGAAAGTGCTGGGCCTCCACTTAAAAAGACCTGTTCAGGGTTGTATATTAGCTGAAATTCATGTTAATTGATTATAAATGAGGGACTGTTCAGGGTGGTATAATAGCAGTGACGAAACAAAGTTCGAGTCGTGCAGTAAGACCATACGAGTAATTTTATAATTATTAAGGTTTTGAGACTCCTCTGCCGTCTTAAGTGGAAAAGTGGGAGTTTAAAGTTTTACGTGCGTCCTCTTGCACGTGGAGTGTTTACCTGCTGATAAGGTGTGGTAATGAATCACAAAACTGAATCACTAAATCATTAAACATTTCAAACCGCGAGCGTGAACTAGGTGGATGGCGTAGAGAATCTCACTTAACCTCGTTTTTCACTAAACTTGAAAAGTAGAGATTAGACGTTTCAACTTATGAGGGCAGAGACGCCTAGTGCTTCCCGGAGGAATGGTAGGATTTAGTAGTCACAGTAGTACGCTACTGCATCTCGAGTTGCAATAACACCACCCTAAGGGCTAGGGATGTTCTGATATTATCGAAGTCAATGAATATCGATATTTTTGTTTCGATATTTCCAATAATATATCGAATCGGAAATGTGATATTATCATGATATTGAAAGATTATGGTGGATATCGGCTTTCGCTATTGTAGCTATTTTCATAAGTTAAGTGTTTTCACAAAAATACGGTTTTCGATCCCGATAATCACGATAATAATATTATTATGATTATGATATTCTTATGATCTCCTATCTTATTAGGCCATAATATGTATTATATACATTATATTTCTTATTAAAAATATTATTTGTTTTTATTGTACTTTTTCAGTGAAATGGTAATTATTAATCTATGTGTCTATATAATATATTGGAATACAGTTTTTCTTAAACTGCAATTCCTAAATGTGATTTTTGGAATAATTAAAACACAAAAACTTGTGTGTTTTTGTGCCTAACTAGCCAATTTTTGAGATCGCTATTTTAAGCTAACAAAACAGTCACACAATGGAATTTTCAGTACCGAAACTGAAATAATCATTTTGGCAGTATGGTTCTTGTTAATTTTTTTTTAACTGCAATTCCTAAATGTGACTTTTGGAATAAAACACAAACATTTTCATTCGAACACAAAATAATATTTTATCTTGTTGAATTACAATTTAATAACAAATTAACAAGAATGATTATTTCTGTTTTGGTACTGACTGTTGTGTGACTGTTTTTGTTAGCTCGAAATAGCGATCTCAAAAATTAGCGGACACACAAGTTTTTTTTCAATGAGCTATCGTCAAAAGTGTATTTTTCAACCAAATTTGACTCCACGTGATGAAAATTATTTATAAATTATCTGCAATATAAAGATGAAATTAGTCTTACATTGAAGTAACATCATCAAGTGAATAAATTCACTTGATTTAAAAACGCATTGTCATCAAATTATGAGTAATCATACCAATTTCGCAATACCTATATTCGATATTGCCGATATCGATATTACCTATGTGGCGATAATATCGCTGAACCGATATTGACGTTGACTATCGTTATTGATATCAAATATCGGAAGATCCTCAATATCGGAACAACCCTACTTTTAAATGAGATACTTTTCCCCGCACACTTCAACTGCTGAGAGATACGGACTATTTTAGTTCATACAAAAGTTTTTTTAGTTTCATTTTACTACTAATATCGGGATGATAAGTTTGTTGGTAATGTTTTAGCTAACCATTTTCACCACTGCACTCGATACTTGACTTCACTAATAATTAGTGAAGTCAAGTATCGAGTGCAGTGGTGAAAATTATTAGAGCAAATATGTGGGTAGCGGCAATGACTCGGTTCGCAAACGTGCAAACGTATGCAAATAATGTTTTTAGAGGGCGTAGAACAACTCTGAAACATGACGAACCAAACGGATATAAAATCCTCTATATAAACTCTATATAACAATCATGCAGCTATAAAAGTATAGGTAGTATATAATGAAGAAAGAAGAAGGGCTATAGATCTATCAGCGGTTCATGGAGTGATTCAAGTTTAACAGAGTTATACGGCTCTCAAACCAGCTTCAGTAGCTCCCAGAGGGGAGTTTTTACAATAACTAGTTTATGCCTCAAACTCACTTACTTCCACCACCATGGAAGCGCCGGTTCTGGCCTCTTTCAAGAACCTTACCCCTTAGAAGGGCCCCTTTTGGGAGTTGCTTTCATATTCTCGTCAGGTCTCCCACCTTTACCAACCTAAGTACTCTGTATTCCTTGAGTCTACTGCCAACAACTCAATATGGTCTTCATTGCATTTAAATTTGTAGGAGGATCAGTGTTGATTTCCATTATCAGATTGAATGAAATTCGGTTTATTTGGTTTACCGTTGCTAAGACATTTCCTCTGAGAGAAAATGTGGAAGAAGTGTGATATCTTAGAAGTAATGGAGGTTTAATAATAATTTTATGGGTATCCGCAATGGAAAAGAGAAAATTTACCTGCCAATGGAAAAAGGGTTATTTAGTATTTTCCTAAAAAATATTTTGTGAATGAATAAAGAAGAAACATTTCCATTCCTTCTCGAAATTTGTTGTTTCGTGTTTCAAGGTTCGTAGAATCCGATAATTATCGGATATGTATTTGTTGGTACGTTCTTATCAATAGAAATCGACGATATGCGATAATTGATATTTCTTGACTTTCCAAAGTCGGCCCGGAATTATTTTTAATCTCAATAATCGTTTCGTTCGCAAATGTATAAACATTGGGGGCGAATTCGGTGCGTATTTCTTTCGATTATAAGAAATAGGTACGCACCAAATTTGTCCACAATGTTTCAACATTTCCGAACAAAACGAATATTGAGTTATACATTACACCATTAACAGGAGGTTTGGATTGTCTTGACCGATGTTTATAACGAATGAAAGATTTTGGGTTCTTGAGGTTCGGTCTGGTGAATAAAGACACTATTAACATAACACATTTCAATGCCCTGATCTTGAAAACTCATCTCCGAACCGGTAGGTAAGTCTGTGAACTTGTGTAATTATGGTGCCATTAATGACACCAAACCACCATCACTTTTAAGAACCAAGGTGGTTTTGTGATTTGCTTTTATGATTTGGTGGTTTTGCATTCAGGCTGTTCTCTAACAGCGATGTCCGTTCACTGTACGTTCAACATTCACACCAATAATGACATATTTATTGTTATAATTACATAATTATTGTCCTATACAATAAGGTCGATGCATTTGTTAACCAAATAGTTTGAGGTACATTTTGGATATAATCGAAATGAATCCGAAGGTTTTACATGTAAAGGGGTTTCACTGGGATTTATGATATCGTACCTATTACGTGATATCAACACGATTGTTGCCAACGGAACATAATTTTCATTCCTAATCCAAATATTACGGAGAAGAACGCATCAGTGAGAGCGTTTCTCAAGAGGGGCTAATGGTGATGGTGTAGCAGAACTCAGTAATTTCAACACCTACAATCGGAATACTCATAGCTGGAATTGTGCAAGTTTGTTGACGTTCATCAGTAGTTTTCGTACTGAGGTTGAAATGGCCACTTCGAGCTCTTCCTGTTCAACAAACCCCGGTATTGTTACTCTGGGAAGAACGGCGCAGGGAGGCAGTAGCAAATACGAGAGAACGACGAAAGTGCTTACCGTGCCGCGTACTCACTTAGCTCGCGCAGGAGGTTGGCAGTAGATAGATCTCTGGTAGGGACGCGCCCCGTGGAACTTTCTCTCGAAAGTTTCAACTAGTTGTGTGCGTTGTAAATTAGTCATAATGTATTTCGAGCAGAAAGCAAGCAACGGAGGGCGGCGGGATGGCTTATCAGGAACCCCAATAATTCAAACAACTTGAGCACTTGGCGCACCAGGTACAACGGCCGTTTTGTCACTTTGAATGCGAGGAAATGCTTCAGTGCCGAGGAATTGGTTGCTTAACCTTTTGGTGACATTCAATTTTCGAAATAAATCTTCAAGCTGATTGAAATAAACAATTAGACTCGAATAAATCAAATTAGATCAAGAGATAAAACTAATACACTCGTAGATACCCTCATTGTGGTTGTTTGGAATTATAGGATTATGACTAGAAATTTGTGATGGCTGCTGTGCCCCTGTTCTCGATCTTTTTGTTCGACCGTTCTGGGGATATACGGTTCTGTGGAAGCACAGACCCGATATACCCTCTGGGTGGGCACATAGCCTAACCCCCCTTGCACAGGGGAATTCAGCAGCCATACATTACAAATTTGGGATTGTGTTTTATCATACACATCACTATTGTACTTGTGAGTAAAGTACCAGCATTTGTAAATGTCATAAAAATTAGTTGCAACAGAAAAATTCTAAAAACCTTGACTAGACTGGTGTTCCGAGGGAAGGAAGAGCATTGACCGTGAATGCGAGTTAATGTGGTCGCACGTCAAATTATTGGGACTAAGTAATTGCATTTTGGGATAAGGGGACGTTTGGAATGTCCTACAATGAAATTCAATTAGCATTTACCCTGCTATTCCGATACCTGTCACGGACAACTGATATGGCTCAGATAAAACTTACTCGAATCGTGGGACTAATCACGAGTTGGATGAACGATCATAGCCTAACACTAGCGGCTGACAAGACAGAAGTAGTTGTCTTTACCCATAAGCGCATACCCACCATCCTACCAATAAGAATTGAAGGTGCAGAGGTTTGGAGCAAGCCGGCTGGGAGATATTTGGGAATCATGCTGGACACAAAGATCACTTTCTGGAACCAGATCAGGCAAGCCGCAGATAGGGCTACACAGAGCACTTCTGCTCTGAGTCGCCTAATGAGAAATACGAACGGGCTTAGGCCTTGCAACTGGCACCTGATTATGTCGGTACTACCTTTGATTTTGCTGTATGGTGCAGAGGTTTGGGCAGATGCGTACTATAGGAAGCGCATGATAGCTGTACATCGTACGGGAGCACTGCGGATTGTATTCGCCTACAGGACAGTATCAGAACCAGCAATACTCGTCCTGGCTTGTGTTATACCCATACAGCTGCAGGCTGCGGTTGGAAGCGGATGTACGAGCGTAAAGACGAAGGAGAGAATTCCCGCATTTCCAGGGAAGAAGGATATCGTACATTGATAAGATGGCAGGAAATGTGGACGGGTGAGTTGAGTGGGAGATAACCGCCCGGTTAGTTCGACTTCCAGGTGTGGATGCAAAGAGGACATGGAGAAGTGAACTATTTCCTGACTCAGTAAGTGTTATTCTCAGGACATGGTTTTCGACGCCTACTTGCACAGAATGGGAAAGGTGGATATTTCATCGTGCTGCAGCTGCCGGGATGTGGAAGATGATGGGGCTCCACACGTTATTTGGAGGAGGAAACAAGCACTGGGCATTACGTCTCCCAATATGTCACCAAAACTATTAGTTGCCAAAATGTTGCAGAGTGTGCAGAATTGGACCCTCACATCAGTATACATGAAGGAGGTGATGAGGGCAAAGATGCTCCTTGAACAAGAGCGGCAACGGACCAAATCAAAATTGCATGAAATTAGGTGAACTGTAAATTATTTATATTAATAATATAAACTAATAAGCTGAAATACCATTGAGGATTGAGTGAAATAACAGTTCATAGATTTTATTAAACACGGGATGGTATTCAAGGCTCATGATCAAAATACTTAAACACCCTCTGGTACACAGCTCCAAGGCCAAATCTCGTTTCCTAGGCATCAGTCGAACCCAAGCCAGGAGAGCCTCTGAGTCTCTGGCTACTGAGGAATCAAGTATCAAAAAACTCTGCAAATTCTTGACACAACGGTTCATTATCTTCTTTGAACAGATCACCCTTCTGTCTAGATCACTAGGTCTAAATGTCTAGATCCTAAATGTTAGATTAATTATTATTATCAATTATCACTAATTATTAACAATTTTATCAAGTACCTAGTGAAAATGATTATAATTTATTGTTAGGTATTAATAAGTCGTATTTATTATTAATAATAATTGTTATTAATTATGATTAATTAATTCGATATAATTCTGGGGTTTTTAATACTACGTCGGTAATAATTTTTCTATAAAAGAAGTACCTACCAACAAACATTCGAAATTACCTTCATTTCCGTAGCACGAAACGCACCTCAGAACAACAAACTCGACATCACTTAAGCCATATGATGTTCCAAAGAGCTTGTTAGTATGAAAATGGACCTGTATTTCAACAGTTTGATACACGATCGTGTTGTGAGGCACAATCTTTGAGCCCTCATTGTGAACGAACGGCTGGTCCCACGAAGCTGCGGATGGTCTTAAAAAATTCTACGGAACAAACTCTATCTAAATATGAAATAAAAAACATACCGTTCTATATGAATTTTTCGAGATATGAGATTTTCAAATTTTCAAAATTCGTTTTGAACCCCTTCCCCTTGACCTAGGGTAATGAAAAGTTTCGAGGACCATTGTGGGGTTGGTCGAAACCCATAAAAAAAATTTCGTAATTTTAACTCAACGCTAACTGGGCAAAGTGGCGCGGACGGCGTACGGCGTACGGCGGACGGACGGATTTTTTTTTATTCGATTTTCTGAATCTACGTATCTTGAAACGTAAACCAACAAATTTTGAGGGGGGGTTAAAAAAATTTTTTCTTTGGGCGATTCCAATGGTTCATTATCGAAGATAATAAACCAAAATTGTATCGTCGGGAATATAATATATTCTATATAATATATTCCCGACGATACAATTTTTTGATACTTGATTCCTCAGTAGCCAGAGACTCAGAGGCTCTCCTGGCTTGGGTTCGACTGATGCCTAGGAAACGAGATTTGGCCTTGGAGCTGTGTACCAGAGGGTGTTTAAGTATTTTGATCATGAGCCTTGAATACCATCCCGTGTTTAATAAAATCTATGAACTGTTATTTCACTCAATCCTCAATGGTATTTCAGCTTATTAGTTTCCTTCGTGGGTCATAAGCCATATTGCATACAATACCCACCATAATGCGTCCCCCTAATTGTGACAAAATAGCTACCCGAAATTCCAAAAACACAACGTTCATTGGTGGAGGAAAAATTACTTGGAAGGAAACTCTGAATAGGAGGAAGGAAACAGAATTTGTGGAATCCCTTTCTTCCTCGACGGTCTGAAACAGTAACACAGCCAGCGGACGGCTCCCGAACGAATGTAGGAAGGCCGCATTGTGGCCGGACAAGCATTCAAGTCGGATTTATACTGTATATAAAAATCCTGGAAGGAAGCATCCTACCCTACTCGGCAGCGCAGTTATGAAAGCCCACTCACATCCACTTTCTCTCTTACACTCTCACTGTCTCTCTATACCGTTCATAACTGAAGATCTCCATTTCACATCCTGAAACCATGAATGTCTCTCTTGGTAACAATGATATCATCTACGGAGATCTGCGGGGAAGTGGGTGGGAGTTTTTCGGTAAAGATATAACGCCTAAAACGCACAAAAGGGAAGGTTTCTCTTTCACGTGTCACCCTCCTCTTTCTCGCCAGTTCCACAGGAAATATTCAAAAGCGTCCATCGTCTTAGCTTGACTATTGTATTTGAAGGATCTATTCAAATTTTCCGAGCGGTTTCACTCGGCAACGCATTACTTATATTCAGGTGGCGCGGACAATTTACGTGAGTGACGACGATGTAAATGTAAATGGTCGTGATCGCTCATGACACAGGTTGGATTCTATTACATCCCGCCGACAAAGAAGAAAAATTTCGTCTATGCTTCAAGTTCTATGCGAATACATCCCCAATACTACCGAGTAGAAAACTCTTCAGAGTACGCACACATTTTGAAGACAAATTCAAGGAGACAGGAGATCCCATTCAATTACGAAAATCGAGACCATTTCCCCATATTTCGCTAAAATCAATTCCATTGTCAAGCGTTAAAAAATCGTAACGTCGCTAATTACAACTTTTGAGAGTTCCAGTTGGCCTGATTCGACTCCGGCGAGTGTAAACTTTCGAATGGTTGCCCTCGATATTTCTTGGCAGGTCCATAGGAGTCAACAAAAACGATAATGTAAGTGAAAAATAGGCAGAAAAACTCTAATTTTACTGGTTTTCAGTAGGTTTTTGGTGGATTTGGAACAATGTGAAAAGAAGAAATTGGAGTCATATGAAATTTCCTACAAATCTAGCCCCATTATAATTTTTTTGACGAAGTTCGTGATGACCAGGAAGGTACACCGTAAAATTGTAGTAAAAAACCATAAAAAACGTCGAAAAATCGAGAAAAACGGACAACGGATTCGAATTCAGCACCCTCCTATACCCCATGATAAAATGACGCCGGCAACTTTCAGGTCATTTTTCTTGTAGAGCAGTGTAATGTATAGTGTAGAGCAGTGTGATCTACCTCGAAGTACCTATAACTTTACCTAGCATCAAATATTCGAAATTACCTTCTGATTTCCAAAACTGCTCCTGTTTCCGAGATATGACGGTTCAAATTTTCAAAACTCATTTTGAATCCAATGGTTCATTATAAAAGATGATGACCCAAAAGTCCACAGCCATGCAGCTTGGCTGTAAGAGCGAATTTTCGCAAAATATTTTATACCATAATCCGTTTCACACCATCCAGATTATTACAATCGAGAATATTACACCATTTATAATGCTGTTTTCATAACATACAACTACAACTTCAGTAATTCCGCTGTTATTATTTTGGTCAAGAGGAGATTCATCGTTTACGCTTAGAATGTCGGAGGGGTTCAAATATTAACTGAACTCTTCTCTCCGTCTTCTAAAAGGTTGCTCTGTTCAGATAAACTACTTAGCCAAGTTAACTTCGTATGTTGGTTACTGATAAACAAAGGTTGAAGTTAGAAGGCAAGGGAAGGCGAACAGTGCCACAAGAGCCTATAGAAAGGTTTCCCAAGTTGTTTGAGCTTAGTGGGAGAACAGCCTAAAACAAAGTGGAAGTAATCACGATATCGGTATTTTATTAGGTAAGCCGCTGATTGGAACTGATTTCATTTAGGTACCTTTTTTTGGATAATAGGTATATGTAGGTATATGGATTCGTGTATGGAAATGCACATGGAAATATCATTTCCTCCAGGAGTCTTGACGAAAGTCAATCCATATACATATACCTAGTATCAAAAAAAGGTACCTAAATGAAATCAGTTCCATATAGTCAGTAATTTGGCGGATATCATTATACTATAATTGTGATGAGCGTGTTCAGTGTACAAGCAGATGAGCGTGAGCGAAAATTATCTGACAAAAAAGTGTTGGAAAAAACCACCAAACCATTCTTATTAAATCATTAGGTAGTATCCAGAGGAGTCAAATCCAAATGTTGGCAACTACTTAGTAATAAGGGGCTTTGTCCTGTAGTTTGAGGCATTGTAGTCCAGTTGACTAGTTCCCTACTGCACCCATGTTGTGAAGGATAAGTAGAACATCACCTTTGAACAAAGCGAGTGCCTACCGTATGAATTCAACCAGTGGCGTATGAGTTTCTACTCTGGGCCAATAGGTTCTCTCCTGCACAGCCAAGTATTGAAGCAACTTTCACGACGTAGCTCGTAGGTACCAGCCGTACTCCCTCTATCCTCCTCTTATCACGATGAGATGCGAGCACAATGGCGAGCAGCAGGGAGTGATAAGAGGAGGATAGAGGGAGAAACACTCGTTATGATACCATCTTCGCACCAACTCAACTGTGACCTTGCGCTTCTTCACAAGGGTCGCTTCCTGTAGTGTTGTTTGACTAATCACAGTTCCAACTCCGGTCAAAGTATTCGACGTACATGCATAATAAGAATCTTTATTATCGTAGTGGCGTTCCCGATCCCGAAATTTCCGAAATCAGCTGAAAATCCGGCATCAGATTACTTAACACGAAAAATCCGTCCTGGCCACTCTAAGGAGGGGTTTTGTGGAGTTGGGGGGGGGTGGGGGTGGGAGGGGGAGAGATAAATTACCCATAAATTCCCAAAATGAAACAGTCTAACAAGTGACTCACTCTCAGATTTTTTCACGTTGAACACGGTGGTGAAATCAGAATTGAGATACGTTACTCCATTCTCAAACTGGAGCCCTTTGAAGATGAAGAAACAAGGATGTTAGGTACTTGAGATCTTCTTCATGGTTCCTCTGTTCTAATCTGATATCGGAATGAGCTATCGCAATTCTGACTTCACCATCGCGTTCAGCGTTGAAAATTCTATAAACTGAGGTGTTTGTTATAAAAACAGTAAAATGGAGACATTTTTCATAAAACCAGTTATTTCTTAAACAATTTGCTCTAATAGCCTTGCTGCACGAATGTGGATTTTTTTTTTTATTTCAAGGTACCTATGAATGAAAATGTGAGATTCAAAATTTGAAAGAACAAACAATGCTCTGAAAGCATTGAAAATCGAGGGTCTCTTTTCATTCGTGTACGTAGTTCACTCTGAAGGCACTCCACCGACTAGAATGCCCTTTGGGGAAGTCAGGAGTTTCTTATGTTCTCTACTATGAATCAGATGGTAATCGGAAATTTGGGGAAAACATACCACCCTTTTGACAGGATAATATGTCTCATATCTGCAGATAAACAAAATAGACCAAATGGGACATCATCTTTGGCTATCATTCTTGAAACCGTCATTGAATTAACGTTATCAAGTGAATAGCAATGAGTTATTTTAGTTACCACTCCGTTTGTTTTGAACTAATTGATGTGATGTAAACTTTTCAAATGTGTTTTCAGTCAAGTTTTGTATGTAAAAAATACTTGTATTCATCAGAAACAAACGAACACTTTTAACAGTCTTATACATCAGAAATTACAGTAAATCGTTTATTTACACATTTAGCACGATACAGATATATTCACGAGTACAATTAAGAATGCAACGTTTTGGTTTAAAAAAAAAACTGTGGGATTGACATGAATCCCGTGGGACTGAGTGGACTCTAGAAATGCGTGGGATTGCATTCCCTAGTAGTGGACAAGAAGTTGAGACGTGTATGGTTCAACTGCAAATTATGCTAAAATTAGTCACAAGTGTATTAGGTACTTAACGAAACTACATTATACTAACTTGTACCAGTGCCTCTAAAGATGATATTGAGAATCCACTTACCTGAAAAACAAAAAGTAATTAGGTAAATGAGTAAATTACACACTGAATTATTTTACAAGTCCATGACAAGAGAGCAATTATAAATATCGAGGGTGAAGTGGCAACACGGCCTACCTCAAATGGGGCTGAACAACATGGCCTACCTCAAATAGTACCGAATAACATGGCCAAAAAACCTCAGCAGCCGCAAAAAGGAACGATATCCACTTTGCCCGCCAGCCACGTATATAGGATGCTCGGTGCTTCGCACGTCGCTGTTGGGTGTGCATATAGAAACCTGATCCTCCTACCCCTTACCACCACCACCAATGTTTTCCTGTTCCCTGTCTTCTTCCCACAACCCCCCCTTTCACCCTCCTGTGTTTCCTCTGTTGCACCTGCAGGGGGTTTTTCGCTTCTTTCAATGAAGTTGAAATTCCTGAAAATTACTCCCCAAATTGGGCGGGAGGTGGAATGGGGGAGGGGGACAAAATGTACAGAAGGAGCATAATAAACGTGTGTACAAAATTTCAGCTCGATCCGTCTTGTCTGCTTTTGTCTGATATTGGTTATTATATTATCATCATCGTGAATTTAGGAAAATGAATTTTGGTTCGTTAGTGGCCATTGAAACCTAAATGTTTGTTATTGCAGTTTGTTATCATTGTCCACTGAGCCCTCCAACGGCATACAAAGAACCTATGGGAGTATGGGAGGAACTAGGAACTTGACGAAGTTGATTGACAATTATCTGTTGAACGGATATCAGATGTCAAGCGTTATCATGTTTCATCCGTACAATTCCTAGCCATCGGTATCACGTTTTTGAAACCTACACTCAGGAAGTTTTTTTTTTTTCTTTTTTTTTTCAAGTTCTGATGTGAGGAGCGTATTATACAACAAACACGTGCAGGAACTAGTAGGTGGCACGGACGTCAGAAGATTGTTTGCTTTCTAGAAAGAAGGACACAACAACACGTTTATACCCTTGCTCAGTCACCCGTTTCCTCCAGTGTCAATATTTAGACTTGAAATTTTCTCCCATTTCTTCATGTCGTTTCTGCCGTCTCGCTCTCCCAAAAACCGTCGAGGGGTGGGGGAAGGGCGGTAACGCGAGGATAAATATAAATAAGAAAAACGATGGTATACGGCAGAGTTGATTGGAAGGTAGGGTTCACGTCATGGCGTGTTTGCTTCAGGCACTGCCTGATTCTTGTGTATCTTCCGAGTTTGGGACAGCGCTTGCCACTCGGAACTGTCTTCTTCATCCATTTTGCTCTGTCACACACATTTCGAAAGTCTGATAAGAACCCAAGAGAAGTGTAGGTTATAGCTATTAAGAAATTGGATCGCTTGTGTGAACGTGTCATAACGATACGTCATAATAGTGTGCGTCCAATCATATTCCTACAGCAACTTTGGAACCACATACAGGAAGCATTAGTGAGAATGAAGAATTCCAAGTACGTACTCCCACGTTCCAACTTGCGTTTGATCGTTTAAAAAAATTATTGAGTTAACACAGAATTCACCTTCTGACTTTTTGCTGTTTTGACAGGTCCTCGTTGAAACGTATCATGTTACATACGAGTACTAAAATACAGCTATGGACTTCACATTCGGGGATTTTTTTGCAACCTCCAAATATGTTGAACACAGAAAGTGGAAGCAAAAACATAATTATCTAGTTTCTCATTGACCAAATATTATGTATATTAAGTTACGTCAATCTGCGAAATTAAGCATTCGATATACAATACATATAATAGGTAATTATTAAATACAGACCATGTCTTTTCAGTAGGGGTGGGTATCGGATACTCGATGTTTAAAAACATTCGATGTTTTTCTTTGAACATCGATGTTTTTCTTCCAAAATTTATCACACATCGATGTTTTTCTTTGAACATCGATGTTTTTCTCCCAAAATTTATCACACATCGATGTTTTTCTTCCGATGTTTTTTTCTCCAGACATCTTGTTTTTTTCCTTTCTCCCTAATTACCTATTAATTACAAACCTATTGTATGTTTCATTACGTAATACCATTGTTTTAGTATTTAAATGTGTACCTACAGTCGCCTTCTGCTCCCACTGTGAGGCTTTTGTCTCAAGTGGGAACCCTCACCGAAGATATGGCTGCAAAATTGCTTATTTTGCACGAGGCCAACAATAAATATTTGGAATAAAGAAAATTGTTTGTTAAGTTGTCTCTCAATCCATTTTTTCTGACGTAAATTAGTACATTTTCCATGTTTACTTTTTTAAGGCTCAATAGCCCTTGTATAGTTCTAAAATCAGGCACCACGTAGCAGCACCAAAATGAAGGAAATTTAGATAGGGGATAATTCGAGTTCTATTGAACCGATTTTAGATCTGAAAACGGCTATGGACGTAAAAAGAGCGTAGAATTTTCGGAAATTAGTCGAAATGAGTCATAATCAAAAATTGAGAAAGTTGCGATCGTTTTTTTACATTTCCAAGCCATTTTTTGAGAAACTGAGGTAGCTCTGCAATGCACTGCATCGTCCTGAGTCCAAAACAATTTTCAGATTTCAAATCGGTTAATTAGAACCGACCGAAACGCGATTTTACGGTGTAGGAGAGGCAAGGGGTGGAGGTGATGAAGGAGAAGCGGCAAGGGGCTGTTCTCTTCGTCGAAAACGATATGGAAAATGGTACAAACACGGTGCGTAATAGCGTGGAGTTTGGACTACGTCCTAACTAAGAGTACCTAGAAGGCAACAAGGCGATGATTTGGGGAACCAGTGAGTGGGGGAAGCCTCACACATCGTCGGGTCCCACTATCCGCAGCGTTTCTGACCCTCGAAAACATCGAAGTATGCCAATAAGAGAGCCGTCTACATTGAACCAACCATGATACATTATGTTGCTACAATCTGTATACTAAAATCTTCATTTACTGGTATATAAAAGAAGTACCTACTCATCTTCCTGTATATTTTGAAATTTATACTTTCTTCACCCTATCACCAAAGCTTGAAAAAGATAGGTAGTATTGCAATCGGCTTGAAAACCAAATTTCGAAATGACTTCCGAAAAATTCCTTTATCAACATATAAACCCGTTTCAGAACATTCTAAACAAATTTCTGTGTGTGTGTATGTGATTATGTATGGAAGTCGTCACGATTGCGGCCGGTTGGAAGAATACATTTTTATAATGTAGGTAGTTTCTTCATAATATTTTAATTATGGTTTATAAAATAGTTTTATCGTAATATTGAGATATACTCAATATTATACAATACACCACATTACTAAACAAGTAAAGTTGTACAAAAATATACAAGTATACAGTATTATATGGTAATAAACAACGCCATTCTTTTGCCCGCTGTTCGAATCAACTTGCAAAGGGAAGTGGTTCCCCAACCTCATTGGGATCATCTAATGTGTTGACGTTTCCAAGGAAACGAATGATGACCTTGGTTTACGTGCTTTGATGCCTACCGGCGCGACGCCCGCCCGTTTGTTGCCCCCTTCTCCCTTGCCGCGATTCCTTCATCACCTCCACCCCTTGCCTCTCCTACACCGTAAAATCGCGTTTCGGTCGGTTCTAATTAACCGATTTGAAATCTGAAAATTGTTTTGGACTCAGGACGATGCAGTGCATTGCAGAGCTACCTCAGTTTTTCAAAAAATGGCTTGGAAATGTAAAAAAACGATCGCAACTTTCTCAATTTTTGATTATGACTCATTTCAACTAATTTCCGAAAATTCTACGCTCTTTTTACGTCCATAGCCGTTTTCAGATCTAAAATCGGCTCAATAGAACTCGAATTATCACCTATCTAAATTTAGGGTCGATGGTGCAGCCATCTATTGAATTTTCTTACAAGTTTTTTTTGGGCTATTGAGCCTTAAAGTAAGAACGAAAATCACCAAAAAAAAGTATAGCTAGGTAGGCACTTAGCTAAGTTATTTTCAAGTTGGGAAGAAAACATCGTTTTTTTTTTAATACGATGTTTCAAAACATCGATGATTGCAGTCAAACAAACATCGAGGTGTAACATCGATTTTTTCCGATCGATACCCACCCCTACTTTTCAGGTTCTTCCATATTCTAGAGAGCTTTCTCACTCAATTGTTTCTATTGTTTCTCACTCAATTATTTCCCCATTACGTTTACTTTCATTACTATAAGCAGGTAAAAATTTGTTCTTGTTGCACTGAAATCGAGTAGGTACTTATCATAAAATTAGCAGCAAAATTCATGTAATTATATCTGAATTGAACTGTAGAATCAAAAATTCCAATCAAATTATCTTAGCCATCCTATAGAATGCCTTGGCGTTAGAAGCAACGCCTTGTCAAGGAGTGTTAAAATGTTAAGATATTCATTCGACAAAATCAGAACAACAGAGTCCAACTTGCAATGCATTTACTAGGCAGATCAGTCAATAAAATTCAACTCACGTCGATAGGTAGTTTAGAGCATTTGATGGATTATCGTTGTATCTGTATCCGCTGTAGTTTTGAAGCAGCTCGGGTCTACAACATGGACCTAATGTGGTGGAGCGAGGTTGGCTCGAGCACTCTATTCATTTCACACCCGTGGGGAAAAGGAGCATTATTCGTTGATAGTACAGTATTGTCCCCCTGAGAGCTTTTTAGAAATATTCGGGTATCGATTGGTGAAACTAAACGCGCGAAGAGCCATTGTTTTCGTGTTCGTTCCATTGCACGCTTACTAGGTGACCAAATTAGTAATTTTCTCAGCCGTATATTTTCGTAGGATTCAACAAAACGTTGGATTCAGTAAAACCATTTGTCATAATATATTATTTTTCTATATTAGAAAAATATATAATTTTTCTATATTAGAAAAATAAATAATTTTTCTATATTAGAAAAATATATTATTTTTCTATTCTTCAAATTAGAAAAATATTATTTTTCTAGGTTCTTCCACCATAATCTGGAGTGAGAATTAGTGAAAAATGTTTTCCCATCACCGATAAACCTAAAATCTACTTGAAAAAAGTTAGTACCAGGCTTGAAGAAAAAGTTTAATAACCCACTTTGTATCATGGATTCCAATTTCAAATTTGAAATCTTGGTCAATTTCTAAACGAGCAAACGCCGGAACGCGGATTGTTTTTCTCATTCGATATTTCTATTGTACGTATTTTGAAACGTACTCCAACCGATTGTGAGGAGGAATCAAAAATGAAACGTAAACCAACAAATTTTGAGGTGGGGTTAAAAAATGTTTTTCTTTGGGCGATTCCAATGGTTCATTATCGAAGATAATAAACCAAAAAATACATTTTCTCGGTCGAATCCAGTGATTCATCACGGAAAATGATAAACCAAAACGATCCAGTCGGTTATTCCCACTTCCAGTTCAGGGAATAAAAGTGTGAAGTCCTTCAAGACATTCAGGTTTCCCCGTTTTATTGCTTTTTCCGCATTCCACTTTCTAATCCACGGAAGATGGGCGCATATCGTCTCCTCCAATATCGTAATCATCACTGCTTTTATTTCCCGTCTCCAATTCCTCCTTTCAACTGCCAATGGGGTCACGGTGAACGACGACGAAGAGAGTATACAGTAATAAGTTAAAGACCATCATGATAAGATTATAATCTATAAATATATTTTATGAATAATAGCATTTGGACGTAGAACATGTGCCGGATGAAGTACCTCACGAATAGCTCATCGGCTTACAGGAGAAACTAATCACGTCGAAAAACACAGTTTCGAGAAATTTGAGTTAATAGTAAATGGAGTAAAATTACTATTTTTTCAAAAGGGCACTTGACGAATTTAATGAATTTATCCAGACTACGATTTCTCCTGGATGGAAATTTGATACAGCACGGCTTAGTTATTTTTTCTTTGCCATTTTTGGACGTTTTCCCATCGAAATACCTCAGAATAACTCATTTTAACAATTAATAATAAAAGGCAATATTTTTTTTCCACCGAAAAGTTCCAAGTTGGGTACAATTTTTGAAATTGATTGAGTATGTACGGTATTGAAAGTTGAAATAATAACAATGCTTTTACTATACTTTCATCAAAGTACTTTTATTAAGAACTTTAGTTAAAATTTTATTTAGCCACCAGCGGGTTTCGTCGGTACATTAACGTATAAATCTCATAACGTGATTTCCATGGAAAAGTTTCCCAGAAACGAAAAACGACGACGCCATTCAACAATAATTACTATTGTTGGTAGCATATTAATCCGAATTTTGCCAAAAATTGACTTAATGAGTTATTAATACTCCTGTATGCCAACGAGCTACTTCATACCCCCAATATCGTATAACTAATTAAAATATCTCACCATTGTAAGAGAAATTGTGATACCAGAATGAAACCAAATAAAAACGGAAAACGCGATAATGATGAAGTGTTTTGCTCATTATTAATAATACCAACATTATCCAGCAATTTATCCTCGATTATTTTATATGCAATAATAACGTAAAATAACTCGAAAAGTAATTCCAAGCGTGATTTGAAGGGCTCTTCAAGTACGTAGCAGAAAATTATTAAGCTCCAAACGTTCAAACTTCATGTTGCTCGCAAAACAATAAATTATTAGGTGAATACGTAGCAAACCTTCTTATGTACGGGAAAATCCTCTTTCTGAGAGAGGATTTATTTCCACTGGAGGAGAATAGCTTTTCAAGTTCGCTCTGTACATTCCCCTTCGTTAGGGGGATTCATTCAAAATATATTCCAACTAATAATTACATATCGACACAAATGTACTGTTGAATTGAATAACCTATTGTTCATATTATTAAGCGTATCCCACATCAT
Organism: Stenodema calcarata; assembly: GCA_963920205.1. Lineage (NCBI taxonomy): Eukaryota > Metazoa > Arthropoda > Insecta > Hemiptera > Miridae > Stenodema > Stenodema calcarata. The sequence goes on from OY986050.1 coordinate 6,751,251, forward strand.
TAAAACTTATCCGGACGTTGATATTTGCAGAAAGTTTCTATTTGACAAGACGACCAATTGTCGGAAACGGGCCACTTTACACTTAAGTCAAACTCTTGACACAACGGATTATCTTCTTTGTGCAGACCACTCTTCTTTGTGCATCACTGAATGATTATTAATTATTAATCATTATTATCAAGTTAGGTTAAATTATTATTTATTAAGCTGTTAGTTATGCTGTTACTAGAAAGATGCTATCTGAATTTTGCTGCTAACTGTATAATAAGTATTAAACATTTCTACTCGATTCAGTGCAACAAGAACAAATTTTTTAGTTTGTACCTGCTTATAGTAAAGAAAGTAAACGTAGTAGGTACTTAGTAGAATATCCCAAGATTAATAATTATCCCAAGAATAATTTTTATCTAAGGCAATTAAGTATGCTATTTAGGTCCCAGACTTTTTCATTAAGCCCTGCTAACATTAAGCTGATCAATGGGTCTAGCCAATTTAAAAAAAAGTGTTCATGAGTTTGTGATGCAGTAGTATTCAAATTCCTTTATTTATTTTCCGTTACTGAACTTTTTTCATTGATAGGTTTCCCTATTAAATTTATGAATCTTTTTCTCGAGGAATTGTATGATTATTGGTATTATTAATTTGTATGCAACTTCTACTCTCAGGACAATTCTTTAAATTTGGGAGATCAGGAATTGCCAAATGTTTTTGTTATTTAGGTACTTACATAAAATTTTACCCGTGAATAATTTTACTTCAAGTATCCAATACTCTTCATTCTGTACTGTATGCGTATTATGTTAATAAATTGCTTTAAAAGATGGAAATCTAACAACTATGGTCTACAACAGTGCTTCCCAAACTTCTTAACTAGCGGACCCCTTTCACGGAAAAATTTCAAGTGCGGACCCCTGTCATTCAAGTTGGTGTTAGATCAGTACTTGTTTCTTTGAACTCTTCCAGTCAATAGGACCAACGAAAACAATTCTCGGAAGTCCAACAGCGCAGGACTACCGAGATTATGCTGTAGGTATAATTTGCTTCAAAATTTACATTTGCTGCGGACCCCCCACTTAGGGTTGGCGGACCCCTAGGGGGTCCGTGGACCACAGTTTGGGAAGGCCTGGTCTACAATATACAATTTTGATATTGTATTCAAATAATAAAGTAATTACAAACGAACTTATTTAACTGCCTGTCTACCTGAGTGACTGTTCTCTCCTCTACCCTTCAGTTCTAGCGGTATGAACAGAGCGAGTAGTACCGCTATCTATCTTCGAAATTGCTCTTGCTTTATTGTAAATTAATGAAACCACTTTTCAGTGTCCCCCGATCAACTCTCGTTATCATACTTATTTATTAAATAACCCCTAGGTATTAGACTGGGTAATTTATGTCACTGGGATCACTCATTTCGCTACAATTTGTAGTAATAGCTACTAGTTCCAGAAGTTATGTCATTCCAGACGATGAATCTTGATAGAATTTAGATGAAAAGTTCAAATTATGTATGTAGATTTTTCATATTGAATTAAACACTTTTCAAAATAAAATCGTATATATATATATATACGATTTTTGTGTCCTTTGCCAGTGAATTTAGGAGGGTCATGGACGGATTTGGGTATGAACATTTTTCGGAAATTCGAGTTTTACAAATTTCGGACCAAGAACAATAGCTTCCTTTTCTTCAAAAGTTCGTTAATGACTAAATGAGCGAATTTTTAAAGTAATCTACTCTTTGACCATTTCACCGACGATTATTCATTGAAAGTGGACGCCATAATTGAACAATGAGTCCAAAATCTAACTGTTCCGCCTTTTATATTAAATCAGATCACGACAATAAGATGTTCAGAATGTGTTTGCTATGTTACGGTTGATTTTATGGCATTTTTGGTACAACTTTTGGGTAATAATGGTTACGGACCTTCTTGGGCGGTATGATAGTTATCACACCTAATTATAATTAGGAGGATAAAATTGGTAGATGTAGAACAAACATACCTAGGACGAACTGAGGTTGGTGTTCTGATGGTTCAATCCTGCTGTGATCCTGCAAGCTAAACCTCTAGGACGTGTAGGTCACACCCGAGCGAATTCACCGACGACACTGCCGAAGAGACGCGCTGGTGGGCAGGGGTAGGAGAAATGAGAACTGTACAATAGGAATCGGTTTCCCGGAAAACATGTTGGAACATGAGAAGGACAGACATAGGATCCACGTGGAGCCGTCGTCGCCTACTGAAGACCCCCTTCTGATTGGACGATCCCTTGCGACGTCATGAGTAACTCATGACGTCGCAAGGGATCGTCCAATCAGAAGGAGGTCAACTGTTGACTTCCATGCATTGCTCTTGTGGAAGCTTTGCTTTTCAAGAAATTCCTTGTTCCTAAAGCCACCCTTAACAATCGCAGTTCCTAGAAATCCAAGGGACGATAACAGAGGGAGTTCTTGGTATCCTGTAGAAGGCGGGAGAAAAATAACAGAAGGCTACTAGCGAAACTACCTGCTCAAGAGATTCACACCTTTAGAAGCCAAAAAACCACATCAACCTCGACAACAAATATACAGTTACTATATTTTGTCTACCCCACAAATTTTCACTTATTATTATTTTCAGCAACTCCAATACTTCAAAATAACTACCTATTTCAGTAACGTCTGACGAGACAAATAACACTACTCTACTTATATTACAAGATCCTGGCGAATACGTGTCAATAAAAATTATGATGGAAGAGCAACGGGTTCACACTTTCAAAAATTATTGAAATATATCTATTATACTTGTGGACTAAATAAGTAGTCAGTAAATTTAGCTCTAACACTTATGTGAGGAAACTATGTAATAAACTATAAATAAACCGTAATTATAATACGTGGAGAGCTTTACAGGTCTTTTTTTTTAAATAAATACTAAATCGATTCAAGTACTAAATATAAATATTCCATTTAAAAAAAATATATATATAACGAATTTTGTCTCCACTTTTTTCCGAGTAATATCTCAGTTTATAGATTTTTCAATGCTGAACACGATGGAGGAGACAGAATTGCAATATATCGTTATCTGCAATATATCGTTATCTGAATAGAGCAGATGACCCGTGAAGAACATCTCAAGCATCAACCACGTTTCTTCATCTTAAAAGTGCTCCAGTTTGAGAACGGAATAAGATATCGCACTTATCATTTCACCATAGTGTTCTGCGTAAAAACACCTGTAACATGAGGTACCACTTGTCAGACTGTTTAATTATTGGAATTTATGAGTAGATTTTTATGTTTGTGTATTTATACACATGACATTTGGTGACTTTTGGCAGTGAATTCAGGATGGCCGGAAACGGATTTTGTTACAAAAATCTTTCGGAAATTCGTTTTTAAACATTTCGGACCGACAACTTTCTTTTCTTCAAAATTCGCTTACATGAGAACTGTTTTGCCCATAGCACTGCTATTCGTTAAGTCACAGGGTGATGGTGAACCGGAAAGCCACACACACAGACATTTTTACAACCAGATATTTCATCGAAAATTCGCTCTTATTGACATGCTGCAGAACGGTGGATTGATTGATTTATTTATTTTTTTATTTTTATTTTTTTTCGACGGGAACAATTCATTTTTGAGGCAAAAGTATTCAATAATCCTATTACTAATTATGAACTGATTTGGTCCAACTTATCAGCTTTCGGGTTCTCCCTGTATATACGAATAAGCTGAATGTGGATATTATAGTATCACCCTCTCCTTCCGAATCCCGACGTTTGTGTTATACGGGGTTGAAACAGCGATAGATGTGGAAGAGGGTCCATGATGGAAGTAGCGGCCTTGTCATCATATGTTCGAGGTGAAGTGGTATGCGCTTGACACAGTCGAGAGAAGGGCGGGTGATGTTGTCCCATCTCTGTCTAACGATCGCCCCCCCCCCCCCCCACCATCAAACACGGTATGACGGCGTATGTTGTAGTAAAGGGGCCACAGAAACCCGCGGTGATGGCCCCCGTCTGTTAGTGGCAACAGGGAGTTTGCTCTATTTTCCTACCCACTCTGGAAGGACCCAAATTCCTCGTGGTAAGTATTCATATTTCTCGTCGCCAGTGTTGACGATTTTCTATAATTTAGAAAAATATTATGTTAAATACTGTAACTGTCACTTAATTATGACTTATTAATACTGTAATTATAAGTATCCAGTTTTGGTTTGTTATCTTCGACAATGAACCTTTGGAATAGCCCAAGAAAAGAAAAAAAATAATCCTCATAATTTGAGGGTTTACGTTTCAAGATACGTAGAATCCATAAATTAAAAAAACTCTGCGAATTCTTGACACAACGGCTTATTACCTTTTTTGAGCAGATCACCTTTCTGTCTAGGTCACTGATGATTATTAATTATTATTATGAATTATAACCGAAAGTCGTAGGCTGAAGAGGAGACAGCTCAGACGCAAAACTCCCATAAACACATCAAGACACAATCCAAGCAGCATATTACTGAAACAAACACCACTCCCTCCCCACATTAGCCTACCAGCCAATATTGTGAATCAACTGTTCGATTGTTTAGAAGGAAAAAAATTAACTTGATATCTGAAAAATCTGAAAACCATGTGCTGTTCGAATGAGCTGGGCAGGTATGAACATTGACCCGACAGGCTGCCGCATATTTGCCGTCATGTGGACGACTTGGAGACCAACTCCAATTTTGAGCCCTCATTGTGAATGAACGGCTGGTCGTGCGAAGCTCCGGATGGTCTCAGAAAATTTTAAAAATTAACTTTAAGAATTAAAATCTATACCTTTTCATCGAAATTTTCCGACATTTGAATTTGTCTAGAAAGATCAATGATTTACAAAATCCGACGGTCCGTCGTCCGCGGCACTGTGCCCAGTTAGCGTTGCGCTAAAATGACGAGTAATCGAGGGATTTTAGAAATTTGATATTTATAGTAGTATAGGAGTAAATTTGGCGTAGAAGTAAGTCGAGGGGTAAGAATTACAAATTTTAAAAACAAAGGTTTTTGTTAGGGCTTCGATATCCAGATCTAAATACAAGTCGCATAATATTATTGACTTTATTGCCACCTCAAATCATCTAAATTTAGCTCAGAATAGAGTACACGAATGCATGAAAAGTAATTTTGAGGGTAGATAAGGGAAGATATTTATTTCAAAATTTAAATTTAAGGATGATGGATTTTGCATTTATTTGATTCATCAAATGTTAAAAAGTTAGCTTTTCGAATACAGATACACAATTAGTTGTTTAATTGCTAATAGCAAATTTTCGAAAACCGAGGGGGCTTGCCAAGGCAACTGTCTAGTGTAGAGGTCATTACTTGGGCGTGCTACCATATCAATGTTTCAGTTTCATGGGAGTAATTTCATTGGGCCTACAGTGCCTACGAGGAGTGTGTTTTCATTGGTGTCTAATCAAGTAAGTTTTGCAAATTACCGTCTATTCTTCTTTATACTCCACAATCCAAAGTTACATTTTAGTTTATTTCAGATTATGAATACTGAACTTTTCGATGCCCCGAAACAAGCGTTCTCATTCTGCTATGGTCAACTTTTGGCGGCCGCGTCCTCTCATTACCGATTCACCAACAACTCTTAACTTTGCCCACATTAAATTTAATGTTTGAGATATTCAAACGAGGTTTGTCCCTTATTACTGATTCTCTTTTGAAATGACCCTCCAAACCGGAATACATGCATCGAATGAGGAGTGGGACGGTTTATGATTATTAAAACACGCCCCTAGAGACAGCAGCCACCGCCATTGACCTTTTTCTGTCGAACGCACTCACTGTGAGTGCAGAGGACCAAAATGTCAATCTTGGAGGGAAAACAGGTTTCATGTCCATATAAAATATCTTTTCTATGTATTGGTAAAATACATTACCCACATGACATGTAGGTAACAAGAGTTGTTTGGGGGACACTGAAAGGTGATTTCATGAATTTATAGTAAAGCAATTTCAATTTCAATGGTACATTATGGTATGCTCAGATTGGCCTTTGAAAGGATTTGACGGCAGTGGTTCATAACGACTGACGTGAATTTCCATTTTAATCGAATCGGAAAATTTGGATTGCAAAAGCTCGAGAGTTCAAACGATTGTAATAAACTTATTGAAGAAAGTAATCAACAATGTATACTAATTTAAATATTTTTCAACATTTTTGAACCATTTTTCGGTTTTTTCCAACGATATTCTATACCGACCGTGTGGCGATCGAGTTCGTCCTTTAAAACCGCCTTTAGTAACGAATTTTTAAATAAAAGAAAGCTATTGTTCCCGGTCCAAAATGTCTAAAAATAGGATTGTCCTGTAAAAATATGGAGTAGTTGTAAAGATGAACATGAAATCGATTTGACAGCCTCTCGTCATTGAGCCAGTCTAGACCATCTTCGATAGAAGAAGCGAACCTGGTCGATCCGCCTTCATTCTCCAAGGAGGAAAAGCTTCTGGAAGAAAGTTATGGATGACTTTAGATCGGAGCACCTTCGCCATTATCGGTTCTCCTATTAGCCCCTAAACCGTCCTTCTCTTCCAGGTTCTCCATTCCCTGGCGGGAGATATTGCTAAGTCGTGGTGTTCCCGACGCCCCGAGACCGCACTTAGCCCCATCTGGCATCTACGGTAAAAAGAGGGGGATCCTCCGTTGAAGTCATGCCTTATCTTTTAATAATCACGTGACGCTCCTTCCCCAAACCATCGTTGACAGCTCCGAAATGGGGCGGAGTTATCAAAAGTAGATCTCACGTTCAAGGGCATTAATTTCAAATAAACTGCTAATCTCACGTTTTCTACAACCAAAAGCAAGTCATTCTAACAGGAAATGAAAAATCTTTTGCGGGTTATAGAAAACATTACTAATTTGACTGGTAGCTTCGTTATTTCTTCTGCACAAAGAATGTTTCGTATTTAAAATACTCCTTCGCTTGTTGAGGGACGTATAAAACCAAACATATCTAACGTGAATTAGTGAGAAAGCAGATCGACAACGCCGTAGGGTGTGTATTTATTTCCTTTACTATTATTTTTACTGTAATAATGAAACAAATGCTTGGATTACAACAGCTATCTTTGCATAATAGGTACGAGGGGAGATCAAAAAGTTCCAGGCTAGGGAGCGTTGTAGAGCAGTGCGGTTGGCAGCATTGTTTAGCGCTGGGTTATGAAAAATTTTGCTACATGGAAAAAATTCGATTTTCGGAAACTACGTATCTTGAAACGTGAACCGGCCAATTTTGAAGGGGGTCGTTTTATTTATCTTGGGCGATTTTAAAGATTTATTATCGAAAAATCCATTAAAATTCCTATGGAATACGAGGTCTGAAACGACAACGTACAGCTGACGCATGTCATGCTGAAAGGTATGATTGGTCCGCCCTGTTGTGGTTCAACTAACGAACTCAGGGAAAGGAGGCCTGGTAATGTAAATTATTGGTCCCGTCCTGGTGGCCTATACCTACTTTTAACCCTCGTAAGCCATCCCTATCCATGACTCGCCTGAACTAAACCCGCCTACCCCATACTACAACGCATCGTAGGAGGTGATGGTGAAGAGAGGTAATACCACATGGGAAATGCGGGGTTCCCTTTCTGATCATAACTCTTCTGACCGCACCCAGAGGCCTTCTGCCGCCCAAGGGTTTCGGGGCTGGGGGAGACATAAATTCTTCCCTCACACTTCTCATGCTGGGTTCGAGTCTGGAGAGGGCACCAGCTCTAAGATTCAATAACCCTGACCTCCGGGTTTTAAGTCTTTTCCTCCCTCAACCCCATACATTTTTAATAATTACCGTGGGAGGAACGAAATCATGGTATGCTGGCATTTACAGTAAATTCCTATTCGAAAACCAAAATATATGCACCCTCATTCTTAAGTTTTGCGAGAAGACCAGGAGAAATATACTCGCAAGTACCTGCTTCTTGTTGTTCGAATAAATTATACCCCTCTGACGTTATTCCACAGACTAGATTATTTCTCTCATTTTACCCATTTGATGCGATCCCAAACGGTAGTTTTCATTTGGGGAAAGACGATTTTCTCAAATATTTCAGTGCTTGTAAGGGGGTTTGTAGGTAGTTTGGTCAAAATCGGTTAGCTGCCCCCTACTCTGAAACTTTTTCTATCGAATACAAACTACACAAAACTATGTTTATTATTACTTGGCAGTTCCCAAAGGTCGAATGAGTCACATTAGACGGACAATGCGGCCGGTATTATCCTTCTTATCTTATAAGACTAGATACACGTCGTGATTTTTGGTTATGGATTTACCTGATTTTTCGTTTGAAATGTATGACTTGTGCAAATCGAACGAAAGTTGTATTAAATACAACTACAATTTGTACAAATACAAATTTTGGTTGTTGCAAAATGCGCATACACTACACGCGAGAAACTGTATAAATTGACGGGAAATGACTCTTACCACAACAGTCAGCCGTGGAAGATGGCGTTGTAGGAAAAACGTGTGTCGACAATACATAGGAGAGAGACCTAACACATGGTTGGAAAATTCGCGTTTTGGTTACAGTAAGGTTTTAATGTTTATTCATTGTTGGAGCCACTAACTCACTAAGTACCCAAGATTTTTGTGAACGTGAATTCGACATCAATCACAGTATTGTAGTAGATTGGAAAAATTATCTGCGTGAAGTGCTGCTAAGTTATTGGCCAATCCCCGTGTATAATTATAAATAAAATTAAACTACTTTAAACTACTTTAAATTAAACTACTTTAAGACACCTTTTTAATGGTCTAAAAACCTACAATACCTACCAAACCATTTGTGTATAGAAGAAAAATTGGATTGGGGGCAGCTAACCGATTTAATCAATAAATAAATCAACATTATCTGGTTTCAATTATGAAATTATTTGTGTCTGCCGGATCCATTTGTTGTGATCGTGTTATTTGTCGTTTGTGTTGCACGGAATATACGAATTTACATTCCGATCGCGTAAATCGCTTTACTAGGAAATGTGCAGTAGCAGACTAGGAATTAACTAGCGGAGGAAAGTGATTCGACGGAAAGCCGATTGCTGGATAAGAGAGTCGTAACGAATAGACTTGGTGTTAAAAGCATTTGCTACCTGTATCTTCTTCGGATGTTCCATCAATCGAATATTATCGTAGAAGGAAGAACGTGCAGTATTGTAAAGGTATTGATTCAAAATTAGAGTACTGTTGGATTGGTACCCTACTTTCGCTCGTGCATCGAGCTTGGCAATATCTAAACAATGGCGCCTTTACCTCTTTTCTTCAATTTTTGGAATCTTAACCTTTGTAATGAATGATTTGCTGAGTCCCCCTGTAACCCGGGGAGGATACGCAATTGCGCCCCACCCAGAGGGGTGTCCTGGTCTGCATTCACGGAGCCGGCCACCCTCTAAGCGGTGGAATCAAAACCAGGGGAAGGAAGCAAACTCAGCAAACCATTACACCTTTTTAAACTCACCTAATCAATTGAAATGCGCAACAATTTGGCCTCATCGTCCAAAAGATGTGTAAGAAGAGAAAATCGCCTTGCACACATCTTTGTCTCCTACAGGGTGCACCCAAAACGTCCGCCCCCTCTTCTTCCACCAAACCATACGTCTTTCTTCTTCTTCTTCGTTGTCCAAACAAATTTCCAAATCACTGGTACTAAAATTTGCTCACTCGTTGTGTTGAAGATGGAATCACGAGCACGGCTGGTGAATGATTTCGAGACGGAGACGGAAGTCGGTCCCGCTTCCAAACCAAGTCGGTCCAAACCAAATCTCAGGGCCAAATCGGGTTAGAAACGGATCGGAGTAGGATTGGACAGGTGTGTCCCGGCCTTTAGTACGGAATCAACCAAATTCGTTTGACTTTTGTTGCGCATTAGTTGTTCTAGGATCGATTCATGAAGTTGAGGCTATACAATCCTCTCTGTATACATCATACACATGCATTAGTGCACGTATGTGAGACTGGAAGCGTTTACGGAGGTAAAAAAGCAATTACACCAGTTAATGTGTTGTTAGAAATAGGTAGATTCAAAGACGGAATTCCGGCTGGACTTAACGAATAGCTTGGGGTCCACCCTTATCCGCATAATGTTTCAGCCCACCCCAAGAGATGAATGCCACCGTGTTTGTATTGGGTCGGTTTAAGGTAAAGGGCTAACCCTAGGGTGCCATACATTACCTCTACGGGTGCCCTCCAACCGAAAACCTTCGCCATTTGCCTGATGCTCCTCGACGAATCACGAAGAGCTCTCGACGATTTGTCACCAGCCGGGGAAAACTGAAGAGGAAGAAGGGAAGGGAACGGAATAGGACTGCTGACGTCACAAACACCTTTTCCTTCAACCGCAGTGATGAACCAAATACCCCCTTGGGGACGTTTTTTCAACTTCCAACGATCAACCCCAGGCTGCAACGTTTTCGCTCCCTTCTTTTTCCTCAGCGATCGTCGTCCCCATTCCACCACATTCGCGACGTTTTCTGAGAGTCTTTTCTGCCACATCACTTGTTTTTTAACTCGTCTTTTCTTGTCTCAGTGTCAGGGCTCCGGGGAACTTTCGACTTTCTATCCTGTGTCAGCTTTACTGAGAGAAGGTCCCCATCCAATATTTCCAAAGGACAGGCGTCTCTGCATTATTAAGGCTCAATAGCCCAAAAAAAACTTGTAAGAAAATTCAATAGATGGCTGCACCATCGACCCTAAATTTAGATAGGTGATAATTCGAGTTCTATCGAACCGATTTTAGATCTGAAAACGGCTATGGACGTAAAAAGAGCGTAGAAGTTTCGGAAATTAGTCGAAATGAGTCATAATCAAAAATTGAGAAAGTTGCGATCGTTTTTTTACATTTCCAAGCCATTTTTTGAAAAACTGAGGTAGCTCTGCAATGCACTGCATCGTCCTGAGTCCAAAACAATTTTCAGATTTCAAATCGGTTAATTAGAACCGACCGAAACGCGATTCTACGATGTAGGAGAGGCAAGGGGTGGAGGTGATGAAGGAATCGCGGCAAGGGAGGAGGGGGCAACAAACGGGCGGGCGTCGCTCCGGTAGGCATCAAAGCACGTAAACCAAGGTCATCATTCGTTTCCTTGGAAACGTCAACACATTAGATGATCCCAATGAGGTTGGGGAACCACTTCCCTTTGCAAGTTGATTCGAACAGCGGGCAAAAGAATGGCGTTGTTTATTACCATATAATATTGTACAGTATACTTGTATATTATTGTATAAGTTTACTTGTTTATTAATGTGGTGTATTGTATAATATTGAGTATATCTCAATATTACGATAAAACTATTTTATAAACCATAATTAAAATATTATGAAGAAACTACCTACATTATAAAACTCTGCAAATTCTTGACACAACGGTTTATTATCTTCCTTGTGCAGATCACCCTTCTGTCTATACCAGACTGTGTTGCAAATCGGCACCATACCATATTCTCACCGTACTCATACCATTTCTTTCCTATCATACCGTACTGTACTATACTAAATCATACATACAATAATATACCATACCATACTCATACCATGTCGTACCAAAATTCGTTTTGAACCCCTTCCCCTTGACCTAGGGTTATGAAAAGTTTCGAGGACCATTGTGGGGTTGGTCGAAACCCATAAAAAAAATTTCGTAATTTTAACTCAACGCTAACTGGGCAAAGTGCCGCGGACGGCGTACGGCGGACGGACGGATTTTTTTTTATTCGATTTTCTGAATCTACGTATCTTGAAACGTAAACCAACAAATTTTGAGGGGGGGGTTAAAATTTTTTTTTCTTTGGGCGATTCCAATGGTTCATTATCGAAGATAATAAACCAAAATGAAGTACGAGGTAAGCGGTGTGGGTGTGGGAGGGGGCGCAGAGACATAAAAGGTCTCGTCGTATGACGCACTAGTTGGCCTCCTGCCAGCCGTATTACGTCATACGCTCGTGCGTCATAGGCTCTGACGTACTTGTTGGCCTCCTGCCAGCCGTCTTACGTCATACGCTCGTGCGTCATAGGCTCTGACGTACTTGTTGGTCTCCTGCCAGCCGTCTTACGTCATACTCTCGTGCGTCATAGGCTCTGACGTACTTGTTGGCCACCTGCCAGCCGTCTTACGTCATACGCTCGTGCGTCATAGGCTCTGACGTACTTGTTGTCCTCCTGCCAGCCGTCTTACGTCATAAGCTCGTGCGTCATAGGCTCTGACGTACTTGTTGGCCTCCTGCCAGCCGTCTTACGTCATAAGCTCGTGCGTCATAGGCTCTGGCGTACTTGTTGGCCTCCTGCCAGCCGTCTTACGTCATACGCTCGTGCGTCATAGGCTCTGACGTACTTGTTGGCCTCCTGCCAGCCGTCTTACGTCATAAGCTCGTGCGTCATAGGCTCTGGCGTACTTGTTGGCCTCCTGCCAGCCGTCTTACGTCATACGCTCGTGCGTCATAGGCTCTGACGTACTTGTTGGCCTCCTCAGGTCATTCAAAAGTGAACTAAAAATTACACCGTTTCTTGAGAATTTTTAGAGATATGACATTGTCGAAATTTCAAAGTTCGTTTTGAACCCCTTCCCCTTGACCTAGGGTTATGAAAAGTTTCGAGGATCATTGTGGGGCTGGTCCAAACCCAGAAACCAAATTTCGTAATTTTAACTCAACGCTAACTGGGCAAAGTGGCGCGGACGGCGTACGGCGTACGGGGGACGGCGCACGGGGGACGGCGTACGGCGGACGGACGGATTTTTTTTAATTCGATTTTTTGAATCTACGTGTCTTGAAACGTAAACCATAAAAATTTTTTTCTTTGGGCGATTCCAATGGTTCATTATCGAAGATAATAAACCAAAAAACCCTGCAAATTCTTGACACAACGGTTCATTATCTTCTTTGTACAGATCACCCTTCTGTCTAGATCACTAGGTCTAAATGTCTAGATCCTAAATGTTAGATTAATTATTATTATCAATTATCACTAATTATTAACAATTTTATCAAGTACCTAGTGAAAATTATTATAATTTATTGTTAGGTATTAATAATTCGTATTTATTAATAATAATAATTATTATTAATTATGATTAATTATTACGATATAATTCTGGGGTTTTTAATACTACGTCGGTAATAATTTTTCTATAAAAGAAGTACCTACCAACAAACATTCGAAATTACCTTCATTTCAGTAGCACGAAACGCACCTCAGAACAACAAACTCGACATCACTTAAGTCATATGATGTTCCAAAGAGCTTGTTAGTATGAAAATGGACCTGTATTTCAACAGTTTGATTCACGATCGGGTTGTGAGGCACAATCTTTGAGCCGTCATTGTGAACGAACGGCTGGTCGTACAAAGCTGCAGATGGTCTTAAAAAATTCTACGGAACAAACTCTATCTAAATATGAAATAAAAAACATACCGTTTGATGGGAGTTTTTCGAGATATGGAATTTTCAAAATTTCAAAATTCGTTTTGAACCCCTTCCCCTTGACCTAGGGCTATGAAAAGTTTCGTGGATCATTGTGGGGCTGGTCCAAACCCAGAAACCAAATTTCGTAATTTTAACTCAACGCTAACTGGGCAAAGTGCCTCGGACGGCGGACGGCGTACGGCGGACGGCGTACGGCGGACGGACGGATTTTTTTTTATTCGATTTTCTGAATCTACGTATCTTGAAACGTAAACCAACAAATTTTGAGGGGGGGTTAAAATTTTTTTTTCTTTGGGCGATTCCAATGGTTCATTATCGAAGATAATAAACCAAAATGTATTCTTCCTACCGGCCGCAATCGTGACGACTTCCATACATAATCACATACACACACACAGAAATTTGTTTAGAATGTTCTGAAACGGGTTTATATGTTGATAAAGGAATTTTTCGGAAGTCATTTCGAAATTTGGTTTTCAAGCCGATTGCAATACTACCTATCTTTTTCAAGCTTTGGTGATAGGGTGAAGAAAGTATAAATTTCAAAATATACAGGAAGATGAGTAGGTACTTCTTTTATATACCAGTAAATGAAGATTTTATTATACAGATTGTAGCAACATAATGTATCATGGTTGGTTCAATGTAGACGGCTCTCTTATTGCCATACTTCGATGTTTTCGAGGGTCAGAAACGCTGCGGATAGGGACCAATCTCAATATACTAGAGTGGGACCCGACGATGTGTGAGGCTTCCCCCACTCACTGGTTCCCCAAATCATCGCCTTGTTGCCTTCTAGGTACTCTTAGTTAGGAAGTAGTCCAAACTCCACGCTATTACGCACCGTGTTTGTACCATTTTCCATATCGTTTTCGACGAAGAGAACAGCCCCTTGCCGCTTCTCCTTCATCACCTCCACCCCTTGCCTCTCCTACACCGTAAAATCGCGTTTCGGTCAGTTCTAATTAACCGATTTGAAATCTGAAAATTGTTTTGGACTCAGGACGATGCAGTGCATTGCAGAGCTACCTCAGTTTTTCAAAAAATGGCTTGGAAATGTAAAAAAACGATCGCAACTTTTTCAATTTTTGATTATGACTCATTTCGACTAATTTCCGAAAATTCTACGCTCTTTTTACGTCCATAGCCGTTTTCAGATCTAAAATCGGTTCAATAGAACTCGAATTATCCCCTATCTAAATTTCCTTCATTTTGGTGCTGCTACGTGGTGGCTGATTTTAGAACTATACAAGGGCTATTGAGCCTTAACCGAATACAAAAGATCCTCAACTCTTCACTTCTTGTGTGGATCCAAGACAAATAGCGAAAGAATTGCTGTGCAGCGAAATATAACCGAAAGACCCGGGACTTGTGATTCTTGAATTGCTCGTCGATATTATTAAAATCGTAATCGTGCCTGGCCATAATCTTGAAATTTCAAACTTATAGTCGAATTTATTTTCAAATTTCCCTTTGCCGAAATATATGAATTCTTGTTCCTGTAGAGCATTTGAAGTCAGCCACTGAAACACCTTTTTTGAGCGCCCACTTAGTCAGGCCGATAAACCACAATCCATTTTTGAGGCTTTTTTTTCTAATTTTTAGATTGGAAATTTTACTAAAATCGACGTCGTTTCATGAAAAACACATAATCTCTGATTCAACAACCTGTTTCACCGTGAAGTTATCTAAGATAACAATGTCATCCAGACCACACTCATTACTGTCATCCAGACCGCCTCATTACAGTCCACTATTGCACTAGTCAATACCGAGGACCAGAAGGGGCAGTTGACCCCCCCCCCCCTCACTTTCTGGAAAAATATAATTAAATTATTTACTTTCTGTTATGTTATGAATGAAGGTACTCAGCTTTTACTCCATCATGTGTGCGAAGATTAGATTACTACTGTGTTTTTTTTTATACTTCCTTCGTTTGTAATTGTTTATATCTGTTCCTTTGATTGTAATAGTTGTATTTTACCTGCAAAATACCTACAAGAATTACAATTGTTCTCAGTTTTTCCTCGCATTTTGTAGTAAAGGCCTGCATGTGTAAAAATCAAACTATACTAACATGAAACAATTTATTACAATGCCATTTTGAGTTTTGGGTTTTACGTTGCCCCCAGTGCTAACGTACCGCTGGTACCTGAATTGATTACCCCATGTAATATTTCTTGGTAATTAAAATTACGGATTCGAAACGGAGGCGTCTCGAGTTTGAAACGATATAGTAAAATACGAATCGTAAAAGGCCTTAAGGGACTGTCAACTCGTGGGCTGAGAATATGACAACAATGTGCCTTGCCTTGAGGCAGACCGAAAAACAGAGCTTGAATACTGTCAAACTCACATGAAAGAATGAAATTGAAATGTTTCTGAAATATCCAAGAAACAGCGGGTGTTTCAAAAGCGTTTGGAGCGACTGAAGAATCAAATTAAAACTTATCCTTAGTCGAGCTCCCGATTGTATAACATGTTTCTCATTTACTCTTGATGTGGAATCACAAAATGGCATAGTTTTTAATTTCAAATGTGGTTATGTTCCAGACCTATTTCGATTCGGGGTATTTCTAATACGTGTACCTAATCTATAAACCCAAATTTCTGATTAGCAGAGTAGTAGGGTAAAATTAGCTGTACTTTTAATTAAAATTACAAAGCCTCTATCAAAGTATGAAAGTTTTGACTCCTTCACTCTACTCACTAAAACTACATGTAGTTTTAAAACTACTGTATGTATACGTACTTCTTTGGGACTGTTGAAAGTATTTAAAAACTTCTCAATTCGGTGCACCACTTCAAACACCTGGAAACCATCCCCACCTCATTTCTCCTTCCAATGTGACGACTAGACTCCATGATTAATACTGGAATCTCCCTTATTTTTGTTCGTTCTTTCGTTGCTATATTTTGATGCTGTTGGAGACTAAAATATAGCAACGAAAGAACTAACAAAAATAAGGGACATTCCGGTTCTAATCATTGACTTTAGTCAATGTTATACAATAAATATAATTTAGATGTCATTATCAGCAGTTATGTTGCGGAGTGAATCTTGCATCGTGGATGTTGAATTTTTTATGAGCGTTTTAGCAAATTTTCGAAGAAATTTCATAACTCGAATTTCCGCAGAACATTGCGTTGCAGACTATCCTGAATTTAATGCCAAAAGATACCAAAAATCATAATATGATGTATAATAAATTTATTATACATTTATATTATTTATATTATATAGATGTCATGAAAATATTATGTATATATAGATATATTTATGTATGTGTAATTCCAGACGATAACTCTCGATAGAATTGAGATAAAAAGTTCAAATTTGCACAACATATCTGTCTTGGCAACCGAAAGGCTAAGTTCGTAGATGGGCAGAGTCGAGCCACTCTAAGAGGGTTTTGAGGAGTTTTAAGGGGGGGGGGGGAAGTTACCCATAAATTCCCAAAATAAAACAGTCTAACAAGTGAGACCTCATTTGAAGGGTACAGGGAAAAAACCAACGTAGTCACTTTTTTTCCGAAAATGAGTTTGACACATGATTCGATTCAGAATGAAATGTACTATACAATGAAAGACCTAAACAGGAGTAAAACCAGTTCAGTCATAGGTAAAATCGCGTTCTGTGCTGTCCATGGTGTCACAATGAACAAACTTGCGAACATAAAACGAAGCTTGAGGTTAACTGGATCTGCCCATCGAGCTTCATACAATGGCACAATGCTTAGCAGCATCATAGTTGCCAAATCTCATCAACTTCAACACAATTTGAAACCTGGGGAGTTCTATCTGCCACGTAAATGTTACCGTGGTGAGTGTTTTTTCTGTACCATTATAGGTAGTATTCAGTTTAAAATGAAAATTTGGTTCAAACTATTGCCACGCGTTTGTGGTTTAAAATACAGTTCCATAGTCGAGAATTTTTTAAATTTACAGGATTGATCCCCATATCAAGCGCTAAGTATAAGGACATACTTAGCCTTATAAAATTTTGTGGACCCACAGCTGGAAAGTTTTTGCGGCAGCTTACTCATGAATGACATTTTCCACCAAATTTTGGTAAGTAGGTACACATGATATACAAAATTAATCATTCAATTTAATTTAGTCCTGATCAAGGGGACTCTGACATAGATGGTTCTTGTATGTTTCAGACGACAACGTTTTTTCGCAGGATATATTGGAGTTTGCTCCGTATATTTCTTTTTTCAACCTACCAAATTTCTACTAATCTTTGTGAATCTGAGCACTCGTTCTCCACATCCATATCTACCGTTTGACATTAATTAATTTACATTTGCATCATTTATTAAGGCTGTAAGAGGTTTCAAAGTTAAAAAAGTGAATTTCTCAGTTTGAAAAATGAGTGACATCGTTGGTTTTTTCCCTGTACCCTTCATTTTTAGACGTTTTTGTCAACGCTGAACACGATGGTTGAATTCAGAATTGCGATATCATCTTCCGTTGTCAAACTGCAGCACTTTGAAGGTGAAGAAACGTGGTGGTCACTTGAGATGTTCTTTACAGTTCATCTGCTCTAATCTGATAACGCGATAAGATATCGCAATTTTGACTTCACCATCGTGTTCAGCGTTGAAAAAACTATAAACTGGCGTTTTACTCAGCAAAAATTGGAGACAAAATTGTACTCATTTGGTATTCAAAATATTAAATATTTTGGAGGGAATAAAAATTGTTTATTCCCTCCCTGTACCACAAATTTTGCTTTGCGTGGGAAGAATGGAACTTTTTTTTTGTTCCTTCGAATGTGGCGTTGATGGAGGTCGAGGTTCAGGAAACACTATAGTGAAGGAGGGAAGCTGGAGGGAGGTAGGAGAGTCAGTTGTTGATGACTGGAGTGAGTGCAATTGAAGTGATAACCGGTCATGATATAAATTTACTGAAAGTTAAGGATGAATGATAATTACATGAAATATATACGCGAACATATATTCGTCTTCACGCGTCTTCGTTACCTAATAATTTAGTAGGTCCCTATATGCCGCACGCGTAAAACAACTCTGAAGTGTGAACTAGATACCGAAGCGCGCGCAGTGCGCGTGTCGTACATTTATCCGCTCGAGAAATTCCTGGAGGAAGGCACGCACTGAAAATGTAGGCGATGTACCTACATCGGTCAAATATATGTCAATATCACGCGTACAAATCATGCAGGTGGTTGACATCACCACAATAAAAACGTGCGTCTGTCAAACAAAACGCGCCTTCAATTCTTCGCACACTTCGCACCGTTCAAACTATTTGGATCCCACCGGTGAAATTGAATGCCGCTTTTCGGGTGATGCTGAGAGTTGTACGGGTTTTCGAGTGGAGCCCAGGGCACCTGTGAAAAGAGGGGAAAAGCGAGCGTTGGTAAAGGAAAGAGAGCGGGTTTCAAGTGGAATGGGTTTGTTCTCGATGGGACGGGGACGCTTGAGCCCCATTGAATGGGTTCGGGCCTTCTCGGTTCTCAGTCCTCGACACCCCTTTGTTGAACCTCCACAAGTTTGACAGGTTCCGATGAACCTTTTCCTTTCAACTTTTGCGGAGCTCGAGAGAGTTCACGTCCGATGTCCGTCAACGAAGAGTGTGGAGACGAGGAAATGAGTATGGGTATTGTCCATCTCATCGCTGGTCAGAGGAAAGTTGGCAGCGAAGGGTCAACTATGATTCAAAATTCATATAAATCAGACTTTCCACAGCTGCCGTATCATTCGTTGCCACAATTCTTATGTTCTGTGCGTGTGTTTCCAGGCGATAACTATCCGTAGTAATTGATCCAAAACGTTAGTAATCCGTTAGTAGCTCGGATTCGAGCATATTTACATATTTTTTTCCTGAATAGGTAGTAAGTACACATTGAAAGAAGCCTTTCGGTGGTTGTTAATCTCTCTGGGACCATCAGAATTAAAATTTATAAACGCATATTTTGTGGTTTTCGTCTAAATAGTTAGTTTTTCTTCGAATTATCCCCCGAATTGGGGCCCTGAAAATCCTTAAGGTTCGCAAACAGAAATAATTATTGAAAAGCCTGTTTGGTGTGACTAATAGAACCGCAGGTTTTAACCTTTAGCGAGGTCAATCACACGCCCTAATTGGCTTGATGTCATCCTCGATTTTCATAAAAGTCACATGAGCGACATTCCTGAGGCCATCCTAAAGTTGGAATCGCGAGGGATGGAGATGGTTGAAGTGGTCGCTACAATACAAGGAGTCCTCCAACAAGACGCCTCGTGGCCTGGAGAGTTGTTGAAAACCGTGAAA
The DNA here is from genome assembly GCA_963920205.1 of Stenodema calcarata. NCBI lineage: Eukaryota > Metazoa > Arthropoda > Insecta > Hemiptera > Miridae > Stenodema > Stenodema calcarata. The sequence goes on from OY986050.1 coordinate 6,770,973, forward strand.
CAAAAGTTGGAGTTCGTGCTGGCTCGAAATCCCGGTTGGAGTGCAGCGTTGGACTTGGAGAGGATGCTGCGTGGTGAGTCTACACCGTCAGAGGATTTTTCGTTCTACTCTGCACAAGGAGCATCATCATTCAAGTATTTACCTCTCGTGTTAGTTGACGTCGAAAGATCGTTCTCATCATTGAAACGTTTATCGACTGCTTTAAGAAAATCGTTCAAAAAAGAAACAGAAAAAATGCTTGTTGTGCAGACCAATGCAGATCTAATTCATTGACTCGCCTAATTCTGAACATTTTGTAAATGAACTTCTCATATATATACTTGAAACTTGAATGGGAGTACATAGCTACAGCTACATAGCTACAGCTCGTACATACAGATATGTTTTTGGTTTTTTTCTTTCTACAGGTTTTAACGGTGTTTTTCGAGCATATTCTGCATATTCAACCGCATATAATGGGGTTTTCGAGCATACCTATCGAGCATTATATTATAACACATGGTTTTCGAACACATCTTGAGATTTTATCGAGTTGATAACGAGTTATATAGTTGATATATAGTTGATATCGAGAGTTCGAAGATGTACAAATATTGAAGAAAATCAAGTGGTCAAATTTGAATTTTTGTGTTTCATAGGTAAATATCCATCAATAGTACAACTGGTTGGTGACTCAACAGGAAACAGACGAGACGATCCAAAAGTGCAGGGACAGGCTAAGACCTCTCAAATGCCTACTTGGAAAATACACATCCTAAAACTCACGGATTTCTTTGATAAATTACCATTATTACCGCAGCTCATTATTCTGCTTTAATATAAAATATTATTTTAAAAATTGGATGGGCAGCATTTCTTCATCAAACCTTCACATGAACGTCGAATGGGTAGGTACTGAACGAGTAGCTAGTAGGACCTACCTGGCATACTATTTAGCTAGCCCATCCCAAATCCATGAATTGAGTACATCATGAGTGGTTATACCCTCAAACTACATGTTTCATGGCGAGGGGCCATACATACCCATTTAAGCGGACAAAGTAGAAAATAGCTTAGCAATTATCAGTCGACGACTAGCCCACCCAGAAAACTTGACCAATAAAAAGTGATTTACGCATTCAACTCATACAGTTTTATGGTTGTAGTTTTGAGGCAGGTTGCCAAACTGACCCTGGGCAGTTCCGGAGTTCCATTCGATTTTGAAAGGAAATATAAGTAGACTGTCAAAAAACGAAATATGAGTAGATACTAACTATCGAATAATAACAGTCACTGATGTATTAGTAGTCCCGGATATCGTCACTTCATGAGTAATGTTACATTCTGTTCCATATATTTCATTATCCTTCTATGGATGCTCGTATACAAACTTTTCGCTCCCCCGGATGCTATCTACTCAACGCCTACGGCGTCAATTATATAAAACATGGAACATGTTTCAACCAAATTTAGTGCAGAACTCTTAGTCGAAAGAAGGTATAGGTATAGAAATACTTAAGCCTATCAATAAAAACCTACTTAATCATTATTTAAAAAAAATAAACCCTACTCAACCACTGGAAAAATGTCCGTCTCTAGGGAAAAGTATTTCCGTGAATTATCATCCCTTAAAAATCGTTGAACACTCGTTGGAATGCTCTGAATTTATGCAAATTGACTGAATCTGATGTTGGATAAATCAATAGCTGTTCAGTGAGTGCCGATGGTAAACGATTGCAGATGCCCCACAGAACGTACCATTCAAAAATCAGCTTTCTAGGTTGGCTAGCACAGTAGATAGCCTCTGAACTCAGCTGATCAGGTGCACTTTCATCAGATTTCAGATGCCCCATAGAACCTACCATTCAAATATCAGCTTTCTAGGTCGACTGGGACGGAATATTGGGGGGGTCGCTATTTTCGTAACGCAATTTCGTGACCATTTTGGCAACTTATCTCACGGCTAAGACATGTTCCATGTTAAAAGCCACAACTATCTGCACAGATTGAAAAGTGCAGGTGTGACTCATGAAAGAGTAAGTTCTATCAAGTCACCAGTCGAACAATCATTGAAACGGGATAGAAATTATTTTTTGATGATCAAAAGCATACAATAACTGTTCCAGTGGAACATCGCTGCCACTGGAACATAGCTGCCAACAACACCACAATCCTCCTCAGAGGGACTCACAGCTCTAATTTGGTATTGTCCAGAGCGACAAACTCGAAAACGTCTTATGGATTACTAGAAGAACTTTAAATTAAGAAGCACGGAATATGATTGTGTAAAAGTTAGTCTTCATTATCTCTTGAGTCTATGACATGATATACTTGTAAACGCCAAGTTTAAAATAGAAATTCGAATTTAATATATTACTTCAATGGAACAAGAATTTTAATCTCAAGTGCATCAACATTAAATCTGTTTCTGAACGAAATACTCACGAACTAAAACAATTCAGAATTAATTAATTCATCATTCAATTAAAAGGGGCAAGTACACAAAGGAGCTTTTTTCATAACGAAAGGTCTTCTATTCCTTTTGAAGTACCACTCCGACTTCCACCCAGTTTTGAAACCGAGAGAAGTTTGAAAATGCGATTATCGAAACATCCCATTACCGAAGGGAAAGGCCTGTTTTTAGCTAAGAAGATAACAAAGGTAATGATTAATGATGAGCGAAGAGCCCCTCGGGTCTAAATAACAAAAGAGGGAGGAAGGCATTAGAACCAGCTGTCTGAACTTCCAAATTAGCTACCTCGTGAAATCTATACATTCATTAATGGATCGAAGGGCCACTCATTAGCCGCGTTCCTTGTTTCAGAAGTGCGGCAATATGGTTTCACGACGGAGTCGTAAATGTGGTTTGAGGGAATCGGGTGTGGGCCGAAGTGAGCTCTTGTGCTGTGGAACAACACATTATGATGAGAATAGTTCGAGTTGATACTGCCTTTATGCAAACGAACACACCTCATAAACATGATAAGCTTTACTTTGTACTCGCAAAACTCCTTCAAGCTTATGACTGGTTTCCTGGGATGGAAAACAGTCACTGTAATTATATCAATACTAGCTGTGTGCCCGCGCTTCGCAACGGTAGAACAGACACCCCCTTTAGGACAGACCTTCCCCAATGTTCACTCAACATTATTCCTCAAGTAGTTTTTGGATTGCCGGTAGACCCCCCCCCCCACACCCAACAAGTACCCCCCCCCCCCTAAATTGGTCAGAAACCTTCCCCAATGTTCACTCAACATATTCCCGAAGTTTCATTCAGATCGGTCACGTAGTTTTAAAAACCCGGTAATACCCCCCTCCCCCTACCGTAACTGTCTTTAACCCCCCCCCCCCATACTATTGACCCACCCTACCAGTTTAGAAACATTCCTCAATGTTCACACAACAAATTCCCAAAGTTGCATTCCAACTGGTCAAGTAGTTTTGAATGCCTGTAGACCCCCCCCCCCCTCCTCACAACCAGCACCCCGCCCACTCCCACTAACATCCTGATTGAAGTACCACTTGAAAGTACTCGCCGAGCTGAATCCGGAGACTACTTACAATCGGATTTACGTTCAAAAGTTATAAGCATAAACGTCCTCATAACACGTTTTTTAGTAGTATTTCATTCATAGCGTTTCAACGGATGGACGGATTTGAACGCGGATTTTTCATAAACCTTCCCAGATAAATTCTGCGCCAAATGGTACCGGCCGCAACTTTCTACGTTCAGCCGTTCTCAATTGATGATGAGACAAACAAACAAACAAACAGACAGACACGATTTTATTACGAGTATATAGTATAGATATAGATATTTAATTATTATTTTCGGTATACGGTAGGGTAAATGTACTAATGGCTGACATGTTAAGGGAAATTTTTCGATTTTCAAGGCTGGCCAGTTTATTATTGGTCCAATCGATGCGATCTTGAATTTTTCTGCTAATACAACTTTTCAACTTGCTAACTAGCTCGATACATTTTTAAAAATCCGTGAATTTCATAGGTTTTTTTTTAAATTTTCTATCCAACTTTTGAGTACCATTAGTTGACACCCTCGGAGAGTGAATACCTCAATAGGTGACAGGGGGACGCCCCAATAGCTGACATGATGTGGGCAAAACTTGGAAAACCCAATTGCACCAATTTTGTATTAACTTGTAGACGTCTTGTACATTATCTCCTTGGCTTATTGACCGTTTTTCATTTGGAGGTTTGTAGAAGGCTCAGTGAGAAGGAGGAAGGAACGTTGTCTTCAAGCTTTCGGCTTTATTAGGCCATCTTCAGGGGTTGGTAGATATTTTCTCCTCGTCCCAGTCTCTACCTCTGTCAGTCCAAAGCAACCAAACGATCGCAGAATGCCAGCCGAAGCTGCCAATTTTTAAAACAGTGATTTTCGAGGGCGTGGATCCTTATTATTTCGGTTTTTCAATAAATCTGTCAGCTGGTACATTTACGTGTACCCTTCTGGTATTCACACATTTTTGATCCCCCCCCCCCCATCCTGCCCTATCAAATATCACATTTTACTTTGTGTGAAACTACTCCGTCCGAATATATACTGCTTTGAAAATTCGCTTATACAATCATGCTGAACGACTGGAACTTTTTTCATTACGTGATCTCCCAGCAGTTTATAAAACTCCTAGTGAGAAATTAAACATTAGAAAGGAATTCACATTATAACCCACCCTTCTCTCGAAGCTTAACAAACATGAGAATTCTTTTATCTGTGTTTAAAATGTTGCAGATGATTTTTGGGGCCGGTAACTAAGTGAACAAGGTTCTATATTTTCCACATGAATTTGTTTAAATCTAATCATCAGCTACCTAACCATCCCATTTTCTATGCCAGTTGTAACATTACCGCCAGTGCTCAACAACCATCAACATTCGGGGTATTGAACCAAATGATAGAATTAGTTATTTACAAGTTAGAATTTTATGGTGGGGACTACCTACAGCATTCCTCGTTTAAAAAAAAGGGAACGGGAGCGAATCGAATGTCGATATTTTCTTATTACTCCTCTCAACTTCCTCTCTGAAGTCGGATACTCAGACTAGTTGTATGTTCAAAAGACCCTTAAAAATCGGTTTCACAGTACACAAAGGGGTATCGAAAAATTCCTATTAGAACAAGTGACATTAATATCACGAAGGAACAGAGGGAAAATGAGAAAAGGGAAAAAAACTTGGTCACGACAAAGAATCAATAAATTGATACCCGTATAGGGTCCAATATCAAATGATCTGTTACAATATACCAACGTTCGTGGAGGGATTTGAATTCCGTAATTAAGAAACGTATATCGTCCCTTTGAGTGTTAAAGCTTCGAGTAATTATGGAGCTCAATTTTGAGGGTTCTGTGAGTACGAGGAAGTGGAGAAAGTCTATCGATTTTTATTTTTGAAGAAGCTCTTGAAACTACCAATGAACTCCCCAAACTATATTGTTTACAATGAATCGAAGCGAGAAACAATGTTTTTAACAACGCTAAAGCTGAACGTCAACTATTTGCATAGAGTTTTCGGGCTGCCGGATAAACAGGGTCACTGCTTTGGAGATGGTTTGACGGAAGATCGGTTGGGCCGATACTTGGTGCAGTATGGCGGTACGAGTTGGCGTTGGTGCGCCAATTGTGAAACTGTTTGACCCTGCACGCTTTGGCGAGTGTGCTAGGGCAGTGTTGGAGGACCGGAGACTTAGCTTTGGCGAGGCAGACAACGCCCAGTACCACTTGTTGTAACGCCACCCTTGGGGGTGGACTACATCAAGACTTCAACACTGTATGAGGCAACGGTGATCTTGAAGAGCAGAGGGGAGCTTCTCAATATTAACTGGCAGCCTTGGATCAGAAATAGGACTTACCTCTGCTCACTCTGCAATCTTGGAGCTGACGAAACCACTAAACACTTTCTGACTGCAAGCCCAATCCATGGATATGTTCGGCTCAGATGTTTCGGCCGAGTTGTGTTGAGCAGATCGGAATTAATTGATATCCTGAACGGTTCAGACTGGAGGGCTCTTTGTTCATATTTTCGCGAGGCCTGGTGCTACAGATCGTTTTTAATCGCGGAGTTAAACTATAATAATAATTTATATAAATAATATTTATATTAATTATTAATATAGTTTAACTTATTATGAATTACCTTTACGTACCTGTGTATGTTGTGCAAAACTACCCCTCTTCCTGACCCCTGACGATCTGTCGAGTTATGTATCATATCTTCTATGCGTTTATTTAGTTATATTTTTTGTTTTGTTTAACGTCCTCGATCATTCCTGTATTGTACCTAAGTTTGTTTATAGCCTAAGACGGAACTCCCGCTGATAGTCCCAAAGACCAAAGCGTATAGTATTTTGTACTTGTTTTTCTTTCTCTGATTGACATAATATCGTTTAGGTAAAGTGTGTCTCAATGGACATGAATTTAGTACGTATGTACGTATGCTCTGCTGCCAATTTTAATAGTTCGTACTATGGCAAATCCTACTTTATGCTATCCTGTTGTCTTTGTCTTTCTGTAAATCAACCTGTTCTCCGTCTCTCTCGTCCCTTGAGATCCCAAAAGGTCTAACTCAGTTTTCCCAATTTTTCTGGAGAGACAAAAAACAGAAGTTCTAACGTACTGTAGTAATTTCCATGGTTCTCGCGGCTTTTCTACGTTGAAGAAACCTTTCCCTGCATTGCAATAAAGGCCAAACCAATGAGCTAGATGGACGGACCGAGAAATTTCGCATAAGTATCTGTTCCTATCATTTTGCCAAAAAACTGAGTTAGATTTCGAGGGATCTTAAGGGTACGATGTTGAATTATTCGTGTGGCATTGGAAGTGATTCAAACCATTCGGAAGCCATTTAGATTCTCATTAGCACACTATTTTGAAATTGTTGGGAATAATTCATTACGCGTATTAGAGTGTACCTAGGTGTAACATCTAGATACAGCGGAAATGCCACAGAGGTTCCGGGGTTGGTGAGTTTGACAAAATGTTTGTGAGCTTGTGTAAGTTTTGGTCTCTTCTGTAAAATTTGACAATCCGGATTTATCCACTTTTGATTCAAAAGGCTTCAAGGATGAATGCGGAATTGTTTGTTATATACCACGCTAATTGTACCTACTCTATTCCACAGAGACTTTATCTACTATTAGTTCAATCAATTGAGATTGAATACACCGTCGGTTTCAGACTAAAAAGGCATTGAGCTATCGAGTATAGAATTGCTGAATGTAGTGTGAGCATTCGGGTGAACTCGCTTCAGTCTCGCTGTTTCAAAGTTTATTTGGCAACGAGCTACTCTGAGTATGAACGGGTCTACCTTGAACGCCCGTTGAACGGGTCGACCTGTCAGGTGCGGTAATCAGCGAAGAACTATTCATGACACGCTATCAATAACAGTCCCGTAAGTTGGACGCGGAGGAGGTGGGAAGGAGCTTCGCTATTCAACAACGCAGCGTCTTGTTGTGAGAGTTTGAACCACCGCGCGAATAGCTGAGTTGCAAGTGGAACATAACTACAAGCTATATCATTGATTCTGTATTATGTAGCTGGGGCTTGTGGTTTAATCTGAATTCATCCCATAACTTCGATGCCCCTCTGGTAGTTGTCCCCAGTGTTAAGAAACTCTCGAACAATGAACGTCTCTACAATGGACAATAGTAAGGATTTGGCCTTATGCGCTGCTTGAGAGCACTTGATCAGCTTATTTTAGCAGCCATTTATTATACTGCCGTTTTAAAGTAAAACCACTTATCTCCGACTTCGTCAAAATTTGTGAAAAATCGTATAAAACACTTATCTTGTGGGTTTTCCATCTAATTTGGAGCCAGAACCACTTATCTGTGGTAGTTTGCAAGCAAAACCACTTGGGTTTGCCAATTTCAGCCACCTATCGACATTTTACGTACCTACCTAATCCATTTTGCAGGCAAACCCACTTAATAAGTGGCACTTATCAACCGAAATCTGGTGTCAAGTGGTTTTGCTTCAAAACGCATAAGCGTTTTTCCATAGCAAGTGATTTTTCGCTTACACCCAAGTGGTTTCTCCTGCAAATTACTTAACTCGAAACTCGGGACCAGCTGTTTTGTAAACAGATTTTGAATCAATGATATCCAGTTTGCCTCAAGTGATTTTCCAAAAAACGATGCGTCAGAAATGGCGAATGTTTGCAGGCAAAACAGCTCAAGTAGTTTTGCCTCCAAACTGAGTGCTTGAGTTCACATTATCGAAGGGGAAGAACAACTTAACTACAATAACTGTAGTTTTAATCGGAGCGAAACGATGTTTTCGATATTTAATCGATATCAGAATGATCGATAGGATCTAACGTTAACATAGAGTGACAATAGGGATTCGTAACTCTAAACTGGATTCAAGCGATGAAAGGGCCAGCTGAAAAACCTAGAGGCATATTTTGGACGTCATAAAGTTTTGCAGATAAGTGGTTTCTCCTTGAAACGGCATTATAGTTCTGGGTATGTTGAAGGGACAAAGCAGTAACCAATTCAATGTTAGTACAGGTACTAATTAGGTCTAATGAAGTTATCATTTTGTCAGTTATTGGTGGCTTCTTAGGACTAATCATTGTCAAGTGTATTTGTAGATTATACAATCGACTATATTCTATTTATAAAAAATTCCGCAGTCATGCAGCATGGCTATAAGAGCGGATTTTCGAAGAAATAACTGGTTTTATGAAAAATATTCCTATTTTACTGCTTTTATAACAAATTTTGACTCCAATTAGTCCCTCAGTTCATAGACTATTCAACGCTGAACACAACGGTGAAGTCAGAATTGCGATATCTCATTCCATTTTGAAGTTTTTATCTCAATTCTATCGTCTGGAATGACACGTACCTAAATATATATTTAAACACCTATCTCACTATTTACAGTATATCATTCACAGGAACTAACAAACCATTTCGAGAGTTTTACTAACTATTTGTACTCCGAAGTTGCTGGCTTTTCAGCTCGCCTTTATCGTTACTTCAATAATTAACATTATAGCCCATCATTATCTATGGTACAGAACGCCAGAAAATATTTTGGTTCAAATCTAACCTTTCAAACCTCAAAATCATTGCATGATAGATCCTTCTATCGTGATCAGTCAGTACCACCATTTTCATGGCGATCCGTGAACATCGTTTCTTGTCCACTAATTCCCCAGCAGACTAGTAGGTACGTGAATACGTATGTGATAAGAAAAATGATCAACCCTGATCGTTTAGAGGAGCCAAGACACGAAGAAATATTAGCAGAGGGAGAAGAGCAGAGCAATAAATCAGTAGAGTTAGACACTTCTTTTGGAGAAGATGAAAAAATTGTGAGGCGGAGCCTGGTAAACTGTTTTCCACAAGAGAAATGGTATCATCGATAGATTTTCCACCTGTTGCCTGGGGTCACCCCGTACATTGTGTTGTCAATAAATTTTCATTCGAGGCTGGAATCGCAAATAAGAATATTGGCATTACTAAATCTGCGAATTGGAATAGGATTGCTCGAAAATGTTTCGTGTGTGGGTTTTGAATCATTTTATATTGGGTTATATAAATTAGACTCTATCTATCGATCAGGCAGAGTAAGATAGATACCAATATGCATTTTAACTAGGTAACTAGGTAAATAAATTTAATCAGAGATGGTTCGTTCCAGAAAATGTCTGCAACCGTTCCGACCGTTCCACTTACACTTATGTAACGGTTCCAATTAAACATTCCAATTTTACTAACCTTTCCACGGAGCTAATTGATGGACAGCCTTCAAAAACGTTCTCATTATAAGGCGACGGAATAATAAATACCTAGTGGCAAAAAGTAGGAGGGTGGAATTGAATTCGTTAAACTAATTGAGTATTGATTTGACTTTAATTTTAGTCCTTTTCTGTTAAATACCTAATCATGTTCCTTTGAAGTTCTTTTTATGGCACATTAATTTTATTACACAAGGCCTTAGTTGCCACTTACACAAAACCTACGTGATAGTCCATAGTCGTGATACTCGTACCTTTTTATTTGTACTCGAACACATTTATATGGTGAACAGAGTAATCTAAATTACTGGAACAACCCTGAAAATAAACCGAGTAAAAATAATTTGTATAGGTTAGAATTATACGAAGATGCTCCCGGATCAACAAGATACCAACCTGTTGCGGTGTAGTCTCTTCCCCTTGTTGCTGTTATTATATTTCCGTTGGGAAAGAAGGTACTGAGGAGGAAACGATACGGAACAAAGGTGAAGTCTGTTAAGGACAGGTTGACCCCAAAATATCGTGTTCATTCCCTCTTTCTTCTCGTTCTGTAGGTCAATGGAATTACTCAAAGTACCTGCAAGAACAATACAGTGGTATTATCATATGATAGGGGCCTATTTCGCTATAAAAACTCAAATTTTGAGTTTGAATCACTGAACATTCTATACATTCTTTTTCAAACGATTTCTGAGTTATCGCAAACGAGTTACCAGGTGGAAACTTTCAATACCAGGACATTTAGCTTGGAAAAAAGACAAATCATGGACGCTTATTTAAGAAAAAGGACTATTTTACACGTAGCATGCATTTATTGGTAACTTCACAATATTTTGGTTATTAAGTACGAGATCATGGTCCCAACATCACATTAAACGTCTAAAAATAAGGACAAGAAATAAGAAACTATTTGGAAAAACAGAAGGATTGACCCCGAAAAGAAGTACGTTCATTTCTCTAATTATATTTTTTGAACGAACTGACCTCAGAACTGACTTCAGCCAAACGTTTGGGCTCCTTCAAAACCATTTGGTAAAACTTGTCGCACGTCATTTTTACGTTACATTTCAGAGCGACAATCCATTTGACGCTTTCCAGAAAATGCGCTCAACATGTGCATTTTGAATAGAATAATAATTTTTAGAAGGCACTGAACGGGCTTAAAGATGATCTGATAAGCTAGCCACTTCTTATTCACCATCATGTTTACCAGCTATCGGTTTGCTCCTGAATCACCATTGCTATGGTGATTGTCGTGGTATAGGTACTTGTAAAAGACTTGATGAAAAATCCACAGTCGTGCAGCATGGCTATAAGAGCGAATTTTTGAAGAAATAACTGGCTTTATGTAAAATGTCTCCATTGAAGGACTTCTGTTATCAGATTAAAGAAGTCTAACCATGAAGAACATCTCAAGTATCAACAACGTTTCTTCATCTTCACAGTGCAACAGTTTGAGAACGGAATAGGATATCGCAATTCTGATTTCGCCATGATGTTCAGCGCAAAAAAAAACCGCTTTAAAATGACGTATCACTTGTCAGACTCTTTTATTTCGGGTATTTGTGGGTAGTCCCCCCCCCCCCTCACTTTAACTCCCCAAAGCCCCCTCAGCTTATAGATTTTACAACAAAAATTCTACAATTGTATCCAGGATAGTCTGAAACGGATATTGGTTTAAAAAATTTTTCTCGGAAATACGAGTTTTAAAAATGTTGCGCTTTTTAAAAAAAATTGTCACTGTCTTCGAATGTTCGCTTAAAGAGGACATTTTGTAAATTTTCGAAAAAGAACAAGGACGCCAGGACATAGTGATCAAAAATAACATGTCATTTCAAAAAAGGACGTCTGGTAACCCTATTCATCCTAATACCTACCATGTATTATGTATTTATGGGAATGCTTGACTGCACTCGTTCATATACGCACACCACAGAACGGATTATTTCTGAAATATGAACTTTCAAAATCAAGTTGAAATAAGCGAAATGGATAAATTACTATTGTGACAATTTAATAATTACTTCCCCACGTACCATCGGAGTACCAAAAAGACGAAATTATAGTCCCAAATGTTTTATATTTTTTATTCATATCAATTTTTTTTTTTATATTCACAAAGTTGATAGTTCAATCCGATTGGGTTGAATTTGAGCTTCCCAAACTGGCGCGTTTCCTTTTATCAATCTATCAATCAAAGGGTCATCAGTCACTTTACTTCATCTTCATTCCTCCTACTCTCCACCTTCCTGAGGCGGTAAATAAAAAAAACGAGAGCGAAAAAGAAGAGGATAATGACAAAAGGAAAAGGAATAAGGCCCCAACGAAAATACGAGAAAAATCGATTACTCATCAGGGATGAAATATCACTTTAGAAGATTACCACAGAGTATTGAGCCTCGGGGAATCTGATCTCTCTCTTTAATGAGAGGATTGTGACGGCAGATTCTTTATAAAATATAAATTCAGAGCCTTTGGAAGGAAATATGGCTTGGAGGAGTTGGGTTTTTACCAAGTCGCTCCTGTAATTAATAATGAAACGGAAGAACTCAAACCTTTCAAAAACAGAGCTCCGTTCATCGTTTCTAATAATAAGATCCACCTCGACCTTCTCACTCAACCCTAAAAATTGCTCAGCAATGAAAAGGAAATCAATTGATCTTTCACTGCTGACTTCTAAGGTGTGGTTGTAATTTGGAGCGTCTCTGCATACGATGACCACGTTTTAAAATGGTAAAAAATCGTTAGAACACCTGTGTGATGTGGCACCTGGTAGTGTATGGTATATAATAATCATGACCATTTTGAATGTATGTTCAACAGGATCTTTTAGATGAAAAACTGATACTCTAAATTGTACTTCATGATAGATGGAACTGCAGTTCCAACATGTTTAGAATAATGAAAACAGTTCGCTATGTGTCCGCTTGCAACCTACTTAGCGAGCTATCATAGTAGCTCAGTAGGTTAATAGCGCGATTTGCATGTAGCACATGGTTTCGCCTCAACTGTTCCCAATTTTGTCGAAATTATTTTAAGCATATTCATAGAAGATGAACCGTTCTTTAACATTTCCATTGCCTAACTGATAGGGATGTTGTAGAGCCGATAAAGGGTCTTCGGATCATTATTCTCGTATGTACGCATAGCCATATGATATGCAACTATATATACTCGTAATAATAAATAGTGTTGGTCATCCTCACCCGCAAACTACTATAATAATAAATGTAAACTCCACCTATGCGGATGAAGATACTTTGATATATGTGGCTCAACGTAAGCACATACATATGTACGAGAAAATTTTACTTTTCGAATTGTATGGCTGTATGCACCCAATGTCTTCTGATGTAACATGATTATGATCGTCCAATTGTCTCGTCATTCCTTCGTGCATTTGGATGCGGAATCATGTTTGTTCGTACAATTGTTACAACAATTTTACAGCAGTTTGTTGATGTTACGAAATACTATCTCACAAATGCGGCACCTCGTCGGTTAATTGGTTCAGGCTCCCACTCAAATCTAAACAGAATTGAGTTTCACGGAGCTAATGAGGTTCTCGAGAGAGGAGATCTAAAGGTGATGAGAAGGTGCGCATTTATAGCGGAACATCAGTGTTTCCACACGTGAGATTGTTTGTAGGTCTTGAAGCAATACCGATTTGTATCAGGGGATTGGATCGTTGATGGGTTGAGAGGATGGGAGTAGGTACTTGAGCCATCGAATATATAATTGAAACTTTAGTCATATCCACTAGGATTTGTTGTTTGTTCGTAGGATTATGTGGCATAGTGTGGAACTAGAAATCGTGATGGTAAATAGCGGATCTGAATCACATTGTGTGTCAATATTTAGCGTTATGGTAAAGTAATGTTTGCATTTACCATAGTGAGTAGTTTCCAAGGAGGAGTGGGAATTGAATAAATGTATACGTACCAAGGACAATTGCTTATTCACGAGGCCGACTAATGGATCGTAGAAACTAATCCGAAGGTGTGGATGGACCAATCACCAGAGTTCACATCAGGTGATGAGGGTGACGAATGCGTGCTAATAGCACTACGTATAATTATTACCCTAAATATCGTGCTGATATTAAATATTTTGTTGGTTTATTATTTACAACAATAAACCATTCGAATAGAAAAAAAACAAAACCCCCTCAAAATGAGTGAAACTTACAGTTTCAAGCTACAAAGAACCAACAAATGAAATTAAAAAATATCCGTCCCACCGCATATTTTCTATTTTTAAACAAACCTCTAGGGTGAACGCACCAGTAGAAGGCACTTTAACGGAATATTTGACGTTTTTCGCGTGCCAAAATGTTGTAATGGTATTTTTTTTTTTCGATGCTTGTTTTAGCATTTTAAAATCTTCTCAAAGGTAATTCGCGTTAAATTTTCCTGAAACTAAACGACTGTGATTTTATAAATTGGAAAAACCGGAGGTATGTTCTTGAACCAGTAGAAGGCATCGATGCTCCAGTAGTAGTCATGGAAATGTACCAGTAGTGGGCATTCGAATGTAAATGAACCAAATTTTATTAAAACAGTTTTAGCAAGACCTTGTTAGGTTTAAGTACACAAAAATATTTAACAGTCTTCACAATGACTTTTCCCCTCTTAATTTCTGTAAAATGTTCATCTCAGACCATATAAATGTGTAAATCCAACTTCAAAATACTCAAGAACGAACCTAGTTACAAGTAGAAATTCAGTCTATGACGATAGCACTGTCTACCACAAAATTGAGTGCTTGTCAAGAGCTCAGTAGACAGGCACATATAATTTGAATCGTGTCACAAAGAAAGGGCATGAGCCACAAAAATGGGAAAATGAGTTTTTGATCTTTTCAAGGTCTGAGACGTACGTTGCATCGATTTATAATGAAGGGCATCAGTTCGACGCTTTCTTTGCTTATTTCTCGGGTATTGTGTCTCGGCGTTTCGTAAAAGAAGTGCTAGAGTCCGGACTGATGCCTTTTCTTTGTGTATTAGCATCGTGTGACGCCCATCCAATCGGTTTGTTATACAACCAGTAAAATTTTACATAAAACCAATTATTTTTTCGAAACTTTGGTCTTATAGCCATGCTGCATGACTTTGGGTTTTATTTTTGTGCCTGATTGTTTACAAATATGACCATAAACGCTCATTTCAGATACCTACGGAAATTCGATTTCTGGCACTTAGCAAATGTGGTTGAAAGAGTAACCACGTTAGCTAGCCACACACGGACGGATTTCGTTGAGGGATCTGTTTTTA
This sequence comes from Stenodema calcarata, assembly GCA_963920205.1. Classification (NCBI taxonomy): domain Eukaryota; kingdom Metazoa; phylum Arthropoda; class Insecta; order Hemiptera; family Miridae; genus Stenodema; species Stenodema calcarata. The sequence continues at coordinate 6,785,992 of OY986050.1, forward strand.
CGGATCTGATCCGGCAGATCTGGTTTGAGGGATCTGATCTCTCGTGTCCGCATTACCTCCGATCCGTCAACCCGATCCGTCGAAAATCTGCGATGGATCTCCGTGGCGGATCGGATCCGACGGATCTAATCTCCTCTGCTCTGGTTTGTCAGGTTTGAAACCGTCGAGCCACATCCGTCGATAATCTGCCCGTGTGTGGGGCAAATCCGTCGGATCTACGACCGTTCACAGACCAAATCTCACGGATCCAGATTTACGAGCATGCACGTTGGATTTCTGAAATCCGCCGCGGATCTAGTGTGCTAGTTCCCCTGGGTAAGCGATGTCTTCGGGTACCTCCTCACGTCAAATTGCTGCCCTTGCCGGTGGTATGTGTGTAGTGTATCATATCTTAAGGAAAAGGAGAAATTGCCAGAAGTGGGTAAAATCATGGATAGCTATGAGGCAACAACTGAGTCATATGCCTTTGATTAAACAATTGAAGATGAATGAACCTCTGCCCGTTAGTGAACCAGGCCCGCCGGATCCGATCCGTCTCAGATCGCGCCCTCCCTGTTCTCCACTAACGCGCGGATTTTAAAGCCGAAAATCCCTGGAAAAATCCTCAACAGTCCGCGCCCTTTTGCTTCCCCCACTAACGCACGGATGTAGATCCGTTGGATGAGATCCATTGTAGAAATCCAGAAACGATGTTTTTCTGATTTCTCTGAGGTGAAAACATGGATATTGAACGTGAGTGCTGTGAGAGAAAAAACTCCGTTGTGGAACATGAAGGACCCTCGGTATCATCACAGGGACGTTTGCCTCCTGGTCAATATTGGGTTCATCCAGAACATTCGTCGTTTCCTTCTCATCCGAAGGAAATTTACGAGAACATTATCCAGCAAAATTATTTAATAATAACTATCTATGTCGTCCATTGTGTAGAATTCTCCAAAAATAAATGCAGTCCACTACACACCACCACAGACTTCGCGCGACTAAGTCGCCTCCAATGGAGGAGCTCAGTCGCGTCCCAGTCGCCTCACGGAAGTCGCCTGTAATCGCCTTGTCGCTTGGTCGCTTGAATACGCTTCCAGTGGAGGGCAAGAGCACATCCGCCATTTCGCACGACAGACATCAAATCACACGACATTGATCTGGCTGTTGGACAATTTCTAGATGACAATGAAAAACTAACATTTTTGACTCAGACTTGCAACACTAGATTCGTGGGGGTGTTCGAAAAATAATGAACGAGCTCTCTTATTAGCTGCAATTGGTTAATTCACACTAAACGTGCACAGAGGGCGAAAAAAACCACTCTTTTCTTTCCTTTTTTTTGCCTCTCTACGTTTGGAGAGCTATTGTTGGTCCGTTTTCTATCAATCACGGTCGCCTCTCCCTTCAGAGTTGCCGTGGAAAACAGGTATTAATCACCCTCCCATCTCCTCCCTGAAAGAGACACTAATTCATCGCGTAGGGGACGAAAGGTGGAGCTGCTAGGCCGGTTTTTTTGTCCCTAGCTAGAGGTTGGGAGCCTCTTGATTGGATTCGACTTGGATTGATTGGAGGAAGTGCGAAGGAATGAGAGGATATCGAGGGAAAAGGGCGTCGAGGGAGAGAAAAAGGCCGGTTTGCTAATTGAGGGCCAACTGTGCCAAATGAGACGCCCCTGAGGGATATCGGTGGACGGGGAAGGATGACGGCAGAACTAGCATTCCTTCTCCGCTGAAAGGAAACACATCCTTAAACTCTCCATTAATCGAAAATTACCAACTGACGAGAAAGTTCGACTACACAGTGTGATTTGTGGTTTACTTGTTCCCTCAAATATTAATTAACTTCGTATCTTCCATCTGAATTACTCTATTATACACTGGATTACACTATTACATTGACTTCAAAATGTTGAAACATTATGTTTATATCGCTATTCGTGTCTATTCAAATTCGTTTTGAGCCAATTTGAATGCAAACCTTGCTTCCCACAAGTTTTGATAAGCATTTAAACATTTACAAATACATAAATAATATTTAAAAATACAGATAATAATGTAGGTTAGGGTTAGATGTCGTTTGCATATACTATCCATCATGTACATAATACATAGATGTGTAGTAATGAAAACGTCAAGCCATGGAGCCAAGGGGAGATTCCGAAATGGGTATGGTGCTTGATAAGCGGTTAGGACATGTCTTTGGTTGGAAGGACAAATGCGGGCGGGGAAAGTGGATTTCATTACTCTTTCTAGCTACCTACAGTAGAATGATATTCGCTAGGGGTGATTTGTACACGGAGTGTTTTTAGGGGAATATCAAATCTTTGTTGTTGAAGTTGAGGCATTTTTGTTGTTGACGACCTGTAGAGGCAATATGCAAGAAAATTAATATTAAATGTATAGATTATTAGTTATTAATAAACTTACACATTAGTAAAATAAATAAATTATGCCAGAATGAAGGAGAGGCTGTAGCTTTGCCTAATCGAATAAGAAGAGGAACATGGTAAGGGTGAAGAATCAGGTTTTTGAAGTTATATAATTCGGCCTATCGACATGAAACTCTTTGGGAAGTTCCACCAAGAAGATCTGAACCGAATTTCAAGTTGATCGGCTGCGGACCCGTCAAATTCATCAAAATTAGCCTAAATTGTTCCCAACATTTTCTTGAGTTGACATCTTCTTGAGTTGACATCTTTCAATTATAACATTATTCAATACAATAATTTAGCTGGCGATATGTATTCATGGAATATGTAATACACAGTCTATAAATAAAGAAGAAAAAAAAATCTTTCAAATGGCACTGGGTCATGTTATAAGGAAGGTCTGTGCGAAATATCAAAACGAGTCCAGTTACCCTGGCTGTAGACTCGTCAAAGTGGACAGTATCAGCCTAAAAGTTTTGTTTTCTTGTTGCTTACTTTTTTTGGGTAGAGATAATGAGGTAATCTTTTAAATGGCTCTGTCTCAAGCTGAACGAAGGTCTGTGCACAATTTCAAATCAATCGGTGGAGTTGGAGAGGCTGTAGCCTTGACCGTCTGAACATGGTGAAGATCATGGTAAGGGCGAAAAACCGGGTGTTTGAGGTTATATACTTCAGCTCCCTTAGGACATAGCGACTTGAAACTTTCAGGGCTCTCTTTTATCCACACTAAAAAGATTCACACCAAATTTCAAGTTGATCGGTCTAGTAGGAACGTGGAAACATTCCGGTAAACATTCACGCGGTACCGTTCGTTCCTCGCAACTTGTTTGCTTGGCAGGAAGGAACGCTACCGCTTTCCTAGATATTCGAAATTTGACCATGAACTAAGTGATGAGAAACCCCAACTTTCATTTGTATGTGAAAAATGAAAAATATCGAATGAGATCGATAACAAGTAATAATGGAAAACCAAAAAACGCTGCGAATTCATCCTCAATGTGTAATCATTTTCTGTACAGATGATCTATGTCTAGAACCCAGTTGTGTATCATGGCCCAATCGGAGCCCACAAGCCAAGGTCTCGTATTATTTAAAAGGGCAAAGTGGTGGAAACGGCGGACGGATGACCTTTTTCAATTCGCTATTCAGATAAACCCGCTGGAATATCCCCCGTTGTCTGCTGCTGCTAACATGTAATTTAAGAGTAGATGTCCAAATCTATAACACATTGAAGGCTAATAACTAAATATGAGTCAACAATATGTTCGTGGTTTTCTGTGTCGTTATTTGCGACTTTACTTAACCAAGTTCTTTTTTCTACAACCCATTCTAAGCTACAACCCCTTGCCCAATATTTTGTAATTTATCTTGATGGATTCCCGTTTCAATAACGTACATATGCCAGTAAATATCTATTTCCTCTCTTGATTAAAAGGTTTTTGACGCTAACGCCGTGCTTATTATTTTATTGAAACAGTCCACACTAACCAACTAAACAGGTGGTGATGGTGAAGCATTATTTGTTTTATTTATTATTTACCGCTATTCAGAGGATAATTCGAAATAATTTTTCCCTTACAGGGAAAAACATGTGATCATGGAGATGTCTTTTTTCGCTTTTAGGGAGAAATTAATTGATTTTGCAAAATATGATAAACCAAAAAAAGTAAACTGCACTGGTGAAATATTATTTGTATAGAAATTAGATTTAGGAGCTACTCAGCTGTATCACGCAAATTTTGGTATGACCCCCTGCTATATCCACGTCAAAACACCGAATGCATCGTTATCCGGTATTTATGATCGTTTCAAGCGACAACTCCTTCCGAAAACTGAGACATAGGTGCTGGAAATCACAGGAACTGCTTTCCCTAAGAAGATATACGCACCCTATGCAATTGGCTATGCAATTCCTTTTTCGACCATCAGGCCACCAGCCCCGGGAAGAGGCGGGAATAAGGCTTGTAGAAACCCGGAGACAAGGCCCAAGTCTCCGATTCCTCCTCCTACCAAGCATTACTGCTTGAATAATTCATTGTATGTCTCTTTATTCCTTCTCTTTTCTTGTTCCTCTTTTGCCTTTAAACCATCTTATCGCCGTCTGTCACATTCCCACTATTGACACTCGTTCGAGTCATATTTATGAATTAAACGCTTGGAAGGACCTGTAGAGAAATGAAGTATTAACGTCGCACACAAACGACAGGACAGTTTACTATTTTTCTTATAGATATACCCCATCTCTACACCACCGTCCCGACTATGAATTTTGAAAATGTTTTATTACAATAAATGTAAATGTATACGAAATCGATAACAGTAGGTACCTACATTGTACGGCTGAAGCACCTAGCTATGAGCCGGAGTTTGGATTTCTCATTAGGTATATAGTACTTACCTACATAAATAACGATTTACTAAACACTGCTTCAAGCTATAAATAAACATACTCGTAGTAACAAGTAGGTATAAACAATCGATAAAAACAATGCACTTCAGAGTTAATCCCTTATTCAGCTTGGACAATACCTCAATTTTCAAAAATTCCATTCTTCCACCAAAACAGTTCTATACCTTTGCGCTCTCAGTATTTACAAGCCAAGATTCAACCAATTTTTTCCGTTTAAATATTCAACCGCTTCTTCATTCGTTACATACAAACATCCGAAATGCGCTTTGCGAATACCCCTCAAAGTATGACAATGCGCCAAAAAGTGCAGAACCGTCTTGTCTTCCCCCGAATTACACAGTGGGCAAGTATAGGTGCGATCTACGATCCAGGGCTTATAGTTTGAATTTAACATCTCACAACGAGTTCTACTGATATTCCTAACAATACATTGACAATACATTGGGCCTAAACCTTGATATAACATAATGTATACCATATTATGGTATTGAGCCGTATCAGTCTTCGGTCTACAGATCTCCCTAAACCTACTTTTTTCGCTTTCCACGACATCATTCACTTGCTGCAATATCTCTTTGGTTCGTCAGGATCTATGTTCAATTCAACACCATGCTACCAACCAGCCAATTCCGCCCAATGTGCTGCCCACGATACTTTCTTTCTAATAACCTCTCGAGCGATCACGTTGGTCTACCTTGATCTCGGGCTTTCCACAATCTTTACCGCATAATTCACGCAGTTGCTTAGAGTGTGTGTATATACATTTGTCCTGACAATGGTGTCCTTTGGCGAATGTACGAGAAATAAAGAGACATAATTCATTGTATCACAAGTATTGAGAACAAATAAGGTTTGTTCCCCAGAAAGTTTTACACAAATTTGATTGGAGCCTTTACCTCGAAATTGAGCCATTTGGTTTGGGTTTCTTCCAGGAACAAACCGTTCATCGGGAAACCCAAATCACTTCCTGTCAATAGAGGGTTATGTTAGAATACTAAGAATACTAATTTAACAATTCAACGTAAACTGCGAAAGAGCAACACATTCCGTTTTACAATCAAAACTCAACCTTCCAATTCCTCTCTAAATATTTTGATGAGTGAAACCAAAAGAAACACCGCCTATGTAACTGAGTTGCAACTAAAGAACGACCAAGATGTATTTCCATGGTGGTGTGAGCTATAAATCTTTCTAACCGAGTGGCTGCGGTATGCTCTGGTTCCACAGGTTGTAAACTACGAGTAGAGAGCTCAGGTGGCCTTACATACCACGTGGAAGTTAATAATCATTTTCATTATTACAACGCGAATACTTTATAACCAGACCTTCGTTGTTGTGTGATTTGGTTCTCGTATTTCAGAGACCCCCTAACGCCAGGAAATGCAAAATCGACTTTATTGCGTTTTTGGGTAATTTGGGGAAGGCGTATTGTTTGAAACAGGAACCCAACATCTACCAGCCCTCCTTCCGGTTTTTCTTGGTCTTGAAATATGCGTTTGTTATAGAAACCAACTGAACGACAGCACATTGGGGCTAAACTAACGCTCACCTGCCACAGCAAGTACGATAACCCTCGAAAAGAGATCGCGATTTCGGGGCGATCAAACGCCTATTGCGAAAAACACTCCACAACAGTACATTGATTTGATCATAAGGGCAAGCAGATATGGTCGTTTTTCTGTTCACCGTTTTAAAACCACCGAAATTTTGATTGGAAGAACTGGTGGACACGGTACTACAAAAAGAGCACGAGATCAAACGAAACATTTGGGAGAGGAATGCCGAGAGCAGGTTGAGTGCCATTCAAGGTAATATCTACGGTATTATTATATGTTTCGCGGGAGGTCAGCTGTAAAAACGTTCACCAATGGCTTCACATCTTCTACTTTTACGTCCGCGAAGACGAACAGACCTCCAGACTCTCCTACTACTAATGCCTACCCTGCAGGTAGAGTATCTATAAACCAGAAGAAGATCCAGGATGTGGCAAAGTTGAGAGAGTACGTCATTGGCTATGAGGAGTTCTGTGACATCATTTTGGCCTGGCTTACATCCGAGCCTGAGAACACTCGAAACTCTGATTACGAAGGAGAATAATAAGTATCTACCTGTGATAATGTACACGAAGGAACATACTGTTCAACGATTTTTCGTAGGTAATTAAAAGTCACTTCAGTAGTTTTTCGTTCAAATTTCTCATTTTATGGCTTGGATAGTCTTTTGTTTGCAGTCTATTCAGTCGTTTTGGTTCAATGTTCGAAGTTTGTCCTTAACAGTGTTAAAACATAGTTCGTCTTCACATATTTCCTGCGTTTCACTTTTTACGAAGTTATTTTTGACAATTTTATTAATTATTATCAACGTTCTTTGTCAATAAACTGCGTTTAAATGTTCAAGAACTGCTTCTTTTTCATTATTTGTTCAGTTACGAGTCAAAAAATTGAAAACCAGTGTGTGTTGGGGAAATTTACTGTAGAGACACCATAAGTGCAAGTGACAAAAAGACCCCCCTAAGTCCAAAACATAGAGATGTGATCTGATAGAGCAGGCAGTCTAGTATCAAATACTGAAAACATGTACTACTTGACATGGAACAATTATTACAAGAGGAGAGACTAGGAGAATGAGAATTGACAGGAGGGTGAATCACACGAAGGCGGCAATAGGGCTTAAATGAAACTTTTTTTTTATTACTTTGGAATCCAAGGAACCTTCGACATCCCAACAGATGATTACAGCTTCGTGATCCAATTACGTCGGGAGGAAAATTCAGCCGTATCCTGTGTTTCTCGTTCCGTCTACTCACCCCTTCATGTTTCCCTCTTTCGTGTTTTTTCATCAGATGAAAATCACTTTTCAGGGGCAAAATAGAGCCAATTACTGACATTTATTCCGGTAAGATTGAAAGATTGTAGGGTTAAGATAGATTACGGTTCAGATTTTGCAACTACCGGAAGAGGAGGAAGAAAAGTCATTTTATGAACGAATATTCATTAATTCTCGATTATATACAATCACGATAGAAAATGACCTTATGATGGACCCTCCATAATAATTTGAACTTGAAAAACTGTTCGGAAAGCTAATGTGAGAAGAATCATTCAAACTCTTAAGATGGGTGTGAGCGGTGGTCGAGATTGTTGCGCTCTTAGGTAGGACATGGGTCACTTCGTCTGGGTTGCTTGATTATTAATTGACGTACGAGTACATACGTCCCAATTAGAGCTTGTTTGGGCCAATCCTTCCCCGTTAGCTCTCAACCAGTTCAACGACCACGAAATGTGGAAGGAACATGATTCCACAATCTCCTGAGCTCATGCAGTCGTGGGCTGCACTAGTGACTATTGACATTATTCATCGTTGAAAATGACTTACCTTTGTTAAGGCGAACATACCACTTTTCTACTAGCGGTATTTTTGACATTGATAATATAATAATAATAATAAAGATACTATTATATTATAATAGTATCTTTGCATTCTTTTCGTGTTACTTTTTCACAGATAGACCCCCACGCCTTAGACATATTATGTCTAAGATACTATTATAATATCCATTTCCCTACCAACGGGTAAGTTGTATGTGAAAATCGAACGAAATACAAACATATTTCGTTATGTTCGATATTACAATATTATTTCGTTATGTTCGAAATACAAACATATTTCGTTATGTTCGATATTACAATATTATTTCGTTATGTTCGAAATACAAACATATTTCGTTATGTTCGATAAATACAAACATTATGTTCGATTTCCACGTACAACCTACCCGTTGGTAGGGAAATGTAACTTCCGCAATTTTCATCGCGCAAAAGTCGTTCGCCACTCGTTGGAAAGCTCTTGATTTATGTGGAAAATGTACACATTTCAAGCTACCAATTCCCCCCTCCTTACGCACCTGGCTACGTTCCTAAACTATAAACAAAATTTTCGTTTGGCAGAAACTTGAATGCATAGGTTTCTACCAATGATTTCAAACACAACCGAATGACGCTGTTAAAACTAGGAAATAGCTACTCCTTATTTCTCGTGAGACTTTGATTATTATCATTTCTCATTTAGTTTCAATATTGTTCAATATTAACGTACATTAGAGAGTGAACGAATTCGATTGGAAGTACAACAGAGTATTAGAAACTCCATTCGATTAGAAGTATCAGCCAAGTATAGAACAACGACTCCTCAACATCAATTCTGCTTCAGCCGGGTATCTTCTCAAGTATATAGTATGTATACTTGAGAGGATACCTGACATATGATGTAGCTTATAAGATAGGTAAATTTAAAACATAGTTAATAAGATAGTTGAAAGTGATTATTAAAATGCCTAGAGGAAAACAAACAAGAACGTCTACAGAGCGTTCACAAGAATATCGTAAACGTCAATTGGACCAGAAAGTAAATGAGTTCATTCAATCTCAGCCTGGTAGGTACTAGACATATCCATGATTTATCGTTTTTCTCATCAAGGGAAGAATTCAAATTTGTCTGTTTCTTTTGCCTGTCAAATTTGTCTGTATAAGAACATATAATTTGGGGTTCCTGTTTCCAATTCGGTATTCATCATATCGAGGGCGAAGTGTTGACATGACCTACCTCATTTCCCCTGATTTTGCAGGATGCACAAAAAAACAGATTTATCGTTTTTGCGAGACGCTGCAGCAGGTTGCAATATACTTTATGAAACACCTGAGATGTGTCATGATGATATCACGTTGAGATAGTCGAGGTAGCTACCGTTCGTTCCCTTTGTTTTACTGGCGAGGAAATGGTAAAACTAACGTCGCCAATTTTTAGGTCTACTTATGTTTAATTATGTACCTTCAGGTATGGACGTAACCAAAATTTAGTTCTCACCACACTTCTCCTGACGGTTCCAAAAAATGTTCGTATTGAAGCAAGAGTAATTACGATTGTAACTAACCGTGTATTACATTATACCATTGGGAAAAGAGGGATAACTTATTGTGATTTTTTTGTGTTGTATTTATAGGCTTTTTTCCGCCTAACGCTCAGTGCGACTTGACATGAATGTTACTAAATTGGTCAAATATACACATAATCCACCTACCTACATCCTCAGATATAAATCCAAATAAACCTCTATATAAACCCGTGATATTCCTGGATCTCTCATTGTGTATCAAAAAGAGTTGTATCAACAAAAGAAACGTAGACGATTCAATTCTGTATAATTCCAAAGGAGCTGAGATTTTCGACATAATTTAATGAAATATAATTTAGAAGCCCCAACATTTCCAAATAAAATCTCTTCACCTCCAGAAATTCCTTTCTGTCCCTCTCTAAAAAAAACCCGTTTCTTCCGGAAAAATAGGAAAATTTTCCCAGAGTGAATGACGTATTTAATGTTGTGAAGTAGGAGGAAAAAGAATAATCGGGATTCAGGGGGTGGGTGAGAGGTTTCTGCACCTTTTAAAATTCCGTTCGCAACTTCGAAATAACCCCAATTTAAAGAAGCTGGAGAACAGTAAAAGAACCCTTGGGGGAACAGAACTTTTTTTTTTAGAATGTTATTAAATTTTGGAGGAAGCCTTTTAGCATTTGGAAGAGGGGTTCGGGTTCAGTTTTTTCCTCAACGCAGGTTGTATCATCAATCACTGCCTGACGATGACGTAAGACATAATTTAGTACTTTGAAAATGATCTCCTCTCTCTGGGGTTCTAGTAGAGTTCGTGTGAATGATCAATATACAGTAGTACAATTAAACGCCACGTTGTTTTTGACATTTTATGTCTTTACTCTGGCACATAACTCGAAAAACGTTACAGAAAAAGCGTCACACGAAATCGTCACGAAAATTTCTGATGATTTTCGCTTACAACCGATTCGTTGCTACGGAACTTTATCTTCGCCAGTTATCATCGTACAAAAATCGTTCACCACTCGTTGGATAGCTCTCAATTTACCTAACCATATTACGTTAACCACTGCGGAGTGTGTGGCCGACAGGCTGCGGTATGAGCGTGATTGTTTAAATAATTGTTTGCACACAGGTGATCATTCTTAATAATTTATATTGTCAACACGAATGCAAGCTTCATATAAGTTTCTGCAAAGACATAAAATGTCCCAATGTGTTGCAGACTCGTATGCAAGCATTTAGTTTTTGACATTTTCATGTCTTTGCTTTGCCACATAAACTGAAACGGGAAAAATTTGTTCCCTTGATTCACCCTTTCCTTTAGATCACGTCAGAACACAAGCGACCGGCGGGCCACTACGTCAGAGACTATGACGCACGAGCGTATGACGTCAGACGGCTGGCAGGACGCTAACTAGTACGTCATAGCATATGACGCACAAACGTATGACGTCAGACGGCTGTCATGAGGCTAACTAGTACGTCAACGAGTATGCCGTAAGAGCATATGACGTCAGACGGCTGGCAGGAGGCTAACTAGTACGTCAGAGCCTATGACGCACGAGCGTATGACGTCAGAGGGCTGGATGGCTAGGTGATCGGGTGGTAGCGAAGGGAGGTGGTGATGACGTCAGAGGGGCCAGAGGGAGGCAGATATCTGAAACCCCCATTTAAACTATAATTTAAAGGCCCCTGAATCCCTTCTTTAAAGACATAAAATGTCCCAACGTGTTGCAGACTCGTATGCAAGCATTTCTTTTCGAAGTTTTTCACGGTAATTAAAGAAAATTATAGAAATACAACAAGAAGGCCACTCTTAGTTTAATATTATGACCCTTGGAATACTTCCGGTAGTCTCTAGCTCCCATGTGAAAGACACTCTTTAAAGTAAATAGTAAGGATATATAAATAGTATAGTGGTTAAAAACCAATTGCCGATATCTGGTTCCAGGAAATATAATATACTTAGTTTCCATGTGTTGACATATTATCCAGCCCTGGTTATTAGTATTAGTTGAGTTGGCACTAAGTCTTGAGTTGGCACTAAGCGTTGAGTGGATCCCAAATGATATATTTTGGTTGTTATATTGCTATGTACTGAGTAATATATTTTGGTTGTTATATTGCAATGTACTGAGTAATACATTTTGGTTGTTATATTGCTATGTACTGAGTAATATATTTTGGTTGTTATATTGCTATGTACTGAGTAATATACTTTGGTTGTTATATTGCTATGTACTGAGTAATATATTTTGGTTGTTATATTGCTAAGTTTATCATATTTTCTAACTCTATTCACTGATATGACCAGCTTCGTATGACTGGTTTGTTATTAGACCAAGCATATGAAAAATGAAGGTTGATTGTTCTACTTATAAGATGAATTCACATGTTGTGCCGAAGCACCTTACAACTAATTTTGTGGGTTTTATTTTGGTTTATTATCATCGACAATGAACCGTTGGAATCGACCAAAGAAAAAAAAAATTAATTTTAATTAATTAATTAAAAAAATTAGTTTATTTTTTAGAATTTTTCAAGACGATACACAGCTTTGTACGACCAGCCGTTCGTTCACAATGACGGCTCAAAGTTGGAGCAGATCAAAAATCGTCCACATGATGGTGAATCGCGAGGCCGCCGATCGGTTCAATATTCATACTGGCCCAGCTGATTCGGACAGCACATGGTTTCAGACGTCGAGTTGATTAATCCATAATAATACCTATAATAATTAATTATAATAAATAAAACCTATTGATATCTAACAATAATTATTATCATTTTCACTACCAGATGAAATTATTCATAATTAATGATAATTCGTAATAATAATTAATACATCATTCAGTGATGATCTAGCATGAAGAAGATGATAAACCGTTGTGGTTTTAATTCGATTTTCTGAATCTACGTATCTTGAAACGTAAACCAACAAATTTTGAGGGGGGGGGGGGGGGGTAACTTTTATCTTGGTAACGAAACTCTTTGAGATCGTAAAATGTACGATACATTCATGTTTTATATTCAAACTCTTTTTCTCAAATTTAATTTAAAATACTTTAATAACGATTTCTAAGGTAGAACCGGGTTGTAGAGCTCTTTGGAATTACGTTGGACTCGTATTGTTCTTGGAACTGCGGTGGGAGCGGCGAACAGGGAGGGGGGGGGAGTCGTGAAGGCCTCGTTTTACCTCCCCCTCATCAACCACCCACAATTTAAATTTAAGCAGTTGTGGCGGTGGGTGGAGAGGGCGGAGAGAGCGTAATGATTAAGAGACAACTCCCACCTCCCCCTCATCAACCACCCACACCCGCCAGCTTTCCTCCTTCTCTCCCGCCTTCACATTCACCCACAATTTAAATTTAAGCAGTTGTGGCGGTAAGTGGAGAGGGAGGGGGGGGGAGAGCGTAATGATTAAGAGACAACTCCCACCTCCCCCTCATCAACCACTCACACATGCTTTCCTCCTTGTCCGAACACCTCCCCACAATTTAAATTTAAGCAGTTGTGGCGGTTGGTGGTGAGGGGTGGATAGAACCCCCGCTCCCTGTCATCAACCTGCTCCAACGCCCCTCATCCTCCTTATCACATTAACAACTTAGATTTATTTATCCATTAATAAATAACATTCAATAATAATTTGATCTATAGATTAGGTAATAATTTTCATATCATTATTCACTAATATGTGACAAGCCCACGAGGTGGTCCTCGACGATCTCTTTTACAGCCGAGTATTGCGCGAAATAATTATTTCACTCACCATTTATTTAAATAATTTATAGACTGAGCTAGATACGCCTATTTTAAACATTTGTTGGCCAATTCTCCAATTCCAGATATTCTATGCAGATCAGTGTGATCTACACAGATCAGTGATCCGTACAAAGAAGATGATAAACCGTTGTGTCAAGAATTTGCAGAGTTTTATGTTATGTATTGCAGACTATGGACAGTGAAAATTGTTCCTATGAAACACGATATCGCCATAAGAAGGCTCCTTGAAACTGTTCACATCTGCCTATTTATCAATTAGGCATGGCTAATACGGTTATTTCTTGGTAATAGGTTATCGAGTAACAGCGACCGTCTGGTAATAGGTTGTGGTATTAGGTTATTTTGGTAATAGGTTGCCGGCGAAGCGGGAACCTTTCCAGCGCCCAGCGCGGACTGGAAACCCAGTTGGGAGCTGTGAAGGTTGTCGAATCGCCGTTATCCTATTACCAAAATAACCTAATACCACAACGTCGGTCGCTGTTACTCGAAACTATCTCAATAGTCCCAGCCAACCTAATGTCACGGAACAAAGAGGCCCTCAAAGGCCTGTCCCCAAGTTCTCAAAACAGTTATTCCAGTAATAGGAGTTTTCTGGTAATATGTTATCTGGTATCAGGTTACTGGACAGTATTAGGTTATTTGAAGCGGTTACGTAAAATATTCCCTACCCCTACTATTGACGGTGGCCTTCAATTATTTTTCAAATTATTTATGAATTCTTATTTTTATTTTATTTATTTATTTTAAATAGAAAAAGTAGACGAATTTTTGCGTTTTATTGTTGAATTGTTTAAATTATAACTTCGTATTTGCAGTCATACACTCGAATCCTACTCATAATGGGAGTTTAGACAAACTTCAGACTCTTCACACTCTTTTCTCTTGTGGGGTGGACGTATACATACGTGTAATGGGGCATATTTTCTGTTTGGTGCCTTGTATGTTTTGATAATGGAAATAACTAATGCTGTTAATAACATATAGTATAGTGTTTGAGTGATTATATGTGTGCGTTTTAACCGTTCAAATCATATCAGCCGTGTAGGAACTAAAGCCGAACCGTCCCATTGAGCGTTGGTTGTACCCTAATACCGTAGTGTAACTTAATCGGGTTGACACCTACACCGTTAGTCCTGAGAAGGAAAGGCCTTGTTTGCAAGGGTAATTTCCCCTTCGTCTTTCTCACTCCATCCTTATCAACTTCACTTTAATAAAAAGTAGACGGAAAGGGTGCTGCCCTTAAGAGCCAGTAACATTTGATGAATTTAAACAGTGGACGAGCGACGTCTAGAACTACACACTCATCTCCTACGACAGAGTGATGACGTGAACATCTTTTACAATGTTCAATCAGACTGGATTCAAAATGGTGCAAAAGTTCTAACCGGCTCCAGTTGCTCTTTAAAACATAGGTACTCATATTTCCTACAAAATTTCACTGTTTGAACATGGTCAGATCCAAGTACTGGACAGATCTTCATTTAGAGATGAGTATATGCTTAGTAGTTATTTTTTATACAAGGAGTTCACAGAAATTATAGGACAAACTCGAGGAATCAATAATAATTATTATTATTAAGAATTATTAAGAATCAATAAGAATTATTCTACAGCAAATTTGCAACAAAAATTTACCTCCTGGAATTTTTTCATTACTCGATCAAAAACCGACTTTTTTCACTTCTAAGATTTTTCGTGTGTTTTCGACCTTGTCTCGGTAAAACGGCTCTAACTCCCTTAAATTCATGTGTAACATAAAAGTTGAGGATACTATTGGAAGAAGCGTTAAATTTGCTTTTGATAACGCTCCTCGTGACGTCTCGGTGGAGACCCCTCGATGGAACGATGTACCCTGTTTTCCGAGATATGGAACGGTTGAAACTGTTCAGGAGTGTCACCATTCGATTCAGCGTCAAAAATTCCTAAATTGCGATACCGAACTCACTTCCATGAAGCAAGTTGGGTTTAGGTGGTTAACGTTGATTTTCACCTGAAAACCCACGTTTATCAAGAATCGAACGTCATTTTCTCCACCAAATGTCACTGTGAACAACTTTTTTTTACACCATTGAAAAGCTGAGATTTTGGGCAAGTTTTTCCCGAGGAGTGCACGCCGAAAGAACCCCGTACTGATGGCGCAAAATACGAAAGAAAAAACGCTGATTTTTAAGAAATCTTCAAATTTTGGACTTTGGCCATTTTTTCATGGATGAGGACTGTCCAAAGAAATCGGATTTTATATCAGGGAGGTTGAAAATTTAACGGTCTTTTCAACAGTACCCTCAACGTTAATTTTACATATTAATTAAAGGAAGTTAGAGCCGTTTTACTGAGACAGGATGGAAAACACACTACAAATCTTGAAAGTGAAAAAAGTGGGTTTTTTAATTGAGTTATGAAAAAATTCCACGAAATACTTTTTGTTGCAAATTAGCTGTAGAATTGATTCCTTGAGTTTGTCCCATGAAACAAGTTGGCTTCTGGTGGTTAACGTTGATTTTCACCTAAAACCCCACGTTTTTCAGGACCCAAACGTCATTTTCTCCACCAAATGTCACTGTGAAAACCTTTTTTTTTTATACCATTGAAAAGCTCAGATTCTGGGCAAATTTTTCCCGTGGAGTCCACGCCGAAAGAACCCCGTAATGATGGCGTAAAATACGAAAGAAAAAACGCTGATTTTTAAGAAATCTTCAAATTTTGGACTTTGGCCATTTTTTCATGGATGAGGACTGTCCAAAGAAATCGGATTTTATATCAGGGAGGTAGAAAATTTAACGGTCTTTTCAACAGTACCCTCAACGTTAATTTTACATATTAATTAAAGGAAGTTAGAGCCGTTTTACTGAGACAGGATGGAAAACACACTACAAATCTTGAAAGTGAAAAAAGTGGGTTTTTTAATTGAGTTATGAAAAAATTCCACGAAATACTTTTTGTTGCAAATTAGCTGTAGAATTGATTCCTTGAGTTTGTCCCATGAAACAAGTTGGCTTCTGGTGGTTAACGTTGATTTTCACCTAAAACCCCACGTTTTTCAGGACCCAAACGTCATTTTCTCCACCAAATGTCACTGTGAAAACCTTTTTTTTTTTATACCATTGAAAAGCTCAGATTCTGGGCAAATTTTTCCCGTGGAGTCCACGCCGAAAGAACCCCGTAATGATGGCGTAAAATACGAAAGAAAAAAAACGACGATTTTTAAGAAAACACACTACATATCTTAAACGTGAAAAAAGTGGGTTTTTAATTGAGTTATGAAAAAATTCCACGAAACACTTTTTGTTGCAAATTAGCTGTAGAATTGATTCCTTGAGTTCGTCCCATAATTTCTGTAGACACCCTGTATATTAATGAATCTAAATGTTTTATTATAATCACTAAACGTATCAAAATTCTCGAAAATCTCTAGTACTAGTACAATGCATAATGTTTTCTCAGAGGGCTATGAAAATAGGTTGGTCCCTAAACAATACTAATCACCAGGTGAAAACCCTCAGGATTATACAATCCCCCACACTTCTCTATTATTAATAACCCCTCGACACGGTATAAATATTTAAACGGCGAGGACAATGCCGAGGTGGAGAGAGAGGTGGTTTTCGTAAGAGATGGAAAGCTGCGTTGACACCGTATGAAAAATGGACGTCAAACGGCCGAACCGCTGGGAACGCGCGAAGCAAATCCCGACGGGCAGTCTGGAAAAGAGTTTGCTGATCCAACCGAGAAATCAACTTTATCAAAAGTACTAAATCACGACACAGCGAAAAAAAAGGCCACAAAACTGAGTAACACTGCCTGAGCTATTATTTAGGTTTTCAACTCGACGCGACCGCTTTCTACGTGATAGATGTCCGAGCGTGTTTTCGGAAATTTTATCGCGGTCCATTCTACGTACGTGCAGTAGCGTGGGAGTGGAAACGAAGAAGAAGTGGGGGCAAATGAAATATATATATTAGGCTGGTTGCATAATAAATAAACAAATACTGTCTGAGGGGTAGGGTGGGTTGGTTCTAGTGTTAGATATAAAAAACTGTATTTGCACGTCACTTTCTCGGTCGCCAAAGTCGCTCAATCGTGGCGGAAATTTAAAAATTGCAAATCGCATCTAGTCGATTGATTTTTTGTGGATCTGTTAGTCCACATGTATGTGAACTGATTTACAGGACTTGAATTGAATTTTACAGGAGGAAGAAGGTTTGGAGAGACGATGAAAGTTGGGTGTCGCGCTTTGAACATGCAGGGTCTTCTAGTTCAATTACAACACGATGATTTTCGGTCAACAACGCTAATATACTCGTATGTATGTTGTATTTGGCGAAAACGAAATGGCGATATGTACAAAGCAAATGAGATGATTGGATGATATATGTATGTACAAGATGGGGTTGCTTGTATCCAATGAAAACGACACGAACGCGTTGTGGTCCTCGGAAAGATCGCACAGACGATATTGGAATACAGAATATGCGGAAACTGAATGGCGGTGAAACAATGAAAAAAAAAGAAAAACGGGTCACTTGGTACACATAGGCAAATGACAGAGAATACTGGTTTGATATGAGCTTGACGCGAATAACGGAGCAAAAGCAAAGGTGAAGTGGTTGGCAATAAGAATCGAGTCAGATATATACAGTAAAAACTGACTGGGGGAGGGATACAAAACGGGGCCCCTGGCATGCGAAGAAAAATAAGTGTTTTTCCCAAGGTGATACTCCAGGAGATTAGAAAGCCAGTTAGGGCTAGGTAGGATTTAGGGGGATAACGGGAGAGTAACAGATTTTGAAATTACGTTTTTCCCAAGGGACTGTAATACTCCAGGAGATTAGAGAGTCAGTTAGTTTAGGAGATCGGAAAATATTAAATGAATATGGAATTAACATGAACTGAGAGGCTGCGGCCGAACATTGGGGTTTGGGCATTTTTGCAAAAATTTGAGTTACAGTGTTTTCGTTCGGGAGAGCTGTGTGTGATAATAATGTATTAAACAACGACTGAACCTCATTTATACTAATGTAATAAGACTGGAAAAGTTGCTGTCACAATGTTAATTCGTTCATTTCAAATTTTTGATAAATCTTATAGATCTTTTAAGCAGTGAAATTGGAAACAGCTGTCAAAACAGTGCTTGATTAAGCGTGATTAAGGTCGGAATCCAATTGGGTTCTGTGGGTTCCCTGGAATACGATTTTTAAAAAACAATCGTGCGCAAATGGGCGTATTTTAAGAATGTTTATGTTTTTTACGTGATGCCGGCTTAAAATAATTAATTATTTTATTTGTGACTTTTAATGGCGTGATCATAATCCATCATTCTGTTGGTAATCGGTAAAGTTGGTAAAGTTCCGGGATCTTGTCAATTTAGCATATGAAAACATTGTTAAGACCTCAGCAGAGGTATTTCTCTTACGTTCATTTGATGGACATGTAGAAGAACTGAAACCTGTCTTTGTGTGACCTTTACCATTAGCTTACCGAATACCAACAGGATGGTGGATTATGATCACGCCATTAAGTCATAGAATGCTTATTTCTTTAGATTATTTTACGCCGTCATCACGTAAAAAATTCCTAATTGGCGCACGTTTGCGCACGATTTTGTTTTATTAAATCGTATTCTAGGGAACCCACAGAATCCAATTGGAATCCGACCTTAACCACGCTTAATTTTGGTTTATTATCTTCGATAATGAACCATTGGAATCGCCCAAAGAAAAAAAAATTTTAACCCCCCCTCAAAATTTGTTGGTTTACGTTTCAAGATACGTAGATTCAGAAAATCGAATAAAAAAAAATCCGTCCGTCCGCCGTACGCCGTACACCGTACGCCGTACGCCGTACGCCGTACGCCGTCCGCGCCACTTTGCCCAGTTAGCGTTGAGTTAAAATTACGAAATTTTTTTTATGGGTTTCGACCAACCCCACAATGGTTTATTTTTTTTATTTTTTTTTTTTTTATTAGTAACAATTCTGTGCTTGGCACTATAATGTATGCAACAATGTTGTATAGCATGCAGGAGGCATGATTCACTTGAATATGAAAACTAGGAGTTTGTGCACTCACTTGTCCTAGGAGCTACGGTACTGAGAACCAAGAATCGTTCTATAAATATGTATAAATGCTAACATGACATAAAATGTATGAGAATAATAACAGTAGTAGGTAGTGAAAAATATAAACGCTAATGTTCGCTATCACAGATGAAGGAACACGAAAGTGATGAATGTCAGTCAATCAAAGCCATCTGCATTGTCCGTATGGTGTCTCCTTTTGAGGCGCCTCATATGTCTTGGGGGGGGGGGGGGGGGACGATGCTCGTGTATGCTTCTTATGAGAGGATTAGGGTGATTCGCCCCTTTTATGTACATATCATGGTACGCCGCAGTTAAAGCGTCATGGACTGTGGGGATTTCTAGGTCCTTGTGGAGCTCCTCATTCCTTACGTACCATGGGGCGCTAGTTATCAATCGTAACACTCTGTTCTGGAGAACTTGTAGGCTTAATCAAGCACTATTTTGACAGCTGTTTCCAAGGTCTACAAGATTTATCAAAAATTTGAAATAAACAAATTAACATTGTAAAAGCAACTTTTCCAGTACATTAGTACATTAGTATAAATGAGGTTCAGTCGTTGTTTCAAACTTTGTCTATCACAAACAGCTCTCCCGAACGAAAACACTGAAACTCAAATTCTTGCAAAAATGCCTAAGCCCCAACTTTCATCGTCTCTCCAGACCTTCTCCCTCCTATACAATTCTAAATCATTATTGCTCCATGGTCATATACATGTGGACTAACAACCAGAAAAAATCAATCAACAAGGTGCGATTTACAATTTACAATTTTTGAATTTCCGCCACATTTTGAGCACTTTGGCCCCACTGTACGTCGTTGAATGCACCTACAAATGTATGAAAACCAGAACTACCTTTCCCGAATGTGAATTTCAGGGTAAGCCTTAACTAGCAGGGTCGTTTCCATAATTACTTCTCCTAATTCCCACTTCTAATCTCCTTACACCCTGTGGGAGCTGTGAAGAAATACCGAAGACATCTTCATGCTGCTTTTCTGAATTTTCATCATGGGAATTCCAATGTACTCGAATTCTTCACCAACAAATCAATAGAATGAACACATTCATTTTCCTCATGTGCTCTCCATGATGATCAATCTTGAGAGGGAACAAAAGAACATACCGTTGGATTTTCATGAGTAAAAAACTTGACAGTGTGAATCAGTTTAAATTTTACTGTTCGATTCGTCGAAGCTTTTTATTGTACTTGGGTGCAACAGCAGAAAACTAATCAGTGAGTACCTACGTCACAGCATTGTCACATTACCTGGACTACATTAAAATTTAGCTCAAGTACTGTTAAAGTCGCTTCGTGAAGAGCTACTGTTTTTTGAACGTATTGACTCAACGGTGAGTTCGGAAATTACACTAGTAAGATATAAGGTTATTTGTATTAATCAAATAAAAATGCTCTAATGAACCTATAACCAGAAGTTGAAACCACATGGTCAAAAGGGAATGCAAATGATTTATTACTGAAAATAAATGTTTCTTAAACAATATCCCATAGCGTAGAGCCATTCAAAATAATGAGCATACTGTTTTTATTTGATTCCTTCCAAAATCACTATTTCAATGGCCATTTCCTGGACTCAGCAATACCACGTTTTCTCAGAATCCATTTCGCCCTCATTGTGAGGGTAACCGAAAATAGCTAATATTCCAGAATATTAGAATATTCCAGAAACTCGTTAACGCAGCTTACGAACTTTGAAGAGAAAATTATCCGATCATGAGGAAATCAATGATGAAGTTCGCAATACATGGTAGACTTTAGAAACATGGAGCGGATTATTTTGAAATGGCATAATTGCCGAAAGCGTAATTTGAATCAATGCCCCGTTCGAAGAAGCTGTTTACGAAAGGAGCTCCAGCATCATCCAAAGGGAGCAATCCTACTCCCTGATAAGCTTTGTATTTCGAGGAAGGGACAATTGCTGTTTCCACCGGTGTCAACACTCGTGTTTCACCTGCTCATGCATGTGAAATGCCACCTTATAGGTCTCCACGAAGAGGCCAAAAGAGCTTGCTAGAATAGTAACTTGAACTCGTATAGGCCTACGAATGAAGAACTCCTCAAAATCGTTCTGTGAAACACGAATAATGACATTGAATGAAAATAATTGAAATCTCTGATAGTGGATAAAAAAAACTTTGCAGAGTATTGTTGTACTTATTGGTTTTACAATGCAGAGGTTTTGTATTGATTTACTTATAGGTACCATCCTCGGTAGCCTAGCGGTGGTATTCGGTGGTAAGTTCTTCTTGATTCCCGGTTGAAAGCGCAACCAAACAATGAGGCTAGGTAATCGAACAAAATTTTAATCATTATATCAATATATTTGTCAATCGTCTGTGTCGAACAGTTTCGATAAGTTGTATGACTTGTAGGTAAACCCCCAGTAAGTGAAATTATAATAAATATTTACTTCTCAAAATGCGATCATTTCTGGGTAAACGTCTATAACGTGGTCCGTGAGCCAATTAAGATCGGTTATAAGCTACCTAATCAAGTGATATTGATCTGGAGAGATTATCGAAAAGTGACATCCAAATTCCCCATTAATTTCGACAGTAGTTATTTTCTGTATCCGAATCAATGAAGTCTCTGTTCTGAGTGGTCTACGAACCAATACAGATCTACTAATATGTGCACAAAAAAGGGCGTTCCTTGGAGGTTCTTTCGTATTGATTTGGTTTGCTCTCGAACCGTTTTAGTTATTGAAAGAATGTGACTTGTTACAGCAAAAAATTTCGAATACTGTACTTCACATTTAATAGTGTCTTAACTCTTCTCCTTTTAGGTGTATTGAGTAAGAATTCAAAGATGAGAAATGAATCAGCGTGTGGTTCGTTATGCTCTTGAACATTTTTGCACAGGAATAAAAACTGTGTAATGAATATTCGAAGTAGAAATACATCTTGCATGCAACATCGCAGTTGCGATCATACTTCCACCGAGATCCTCCTTGTTCTTAGTGTCGGTCGGATTCTAGTGGTTTTCCAATTAGCTCCGGCGAGGCTCGGAGTCTGCAGGGATCCTGGAAGTTATTTCCTTAGTTATGCACCGTGGAATCAGAGCGTCATTGTCTTCCATAGGGAATCGCTCTCTGCTATGGAAATGTCTTGGCTATCGATCGGTTAGTCGTTCCACTGAATGGAATTCATAATTGAAGGGATTATATATTTTGGAGTAGATATCCATTTCTTTACATTCCCATTTTTTGTGAATAAAGTGATGGCTTGATCATGTGAGAAAACGTGTTACGATAACTGTTATAAAAACTCAAGTTCTAACCGTTCACCGACTCGTGTTTATTCAGGAATGGGTGTCAGGGCAAATATTGTGCGCTACTCTGACGCTGCGATCTTGAAAACATCTATGGACAGGATGTTGAATACAATTTAATAATAAAATGTTTAGAGCTGCTATGCATTGCATGTAAAGGCCGCCATTCACGACGGAGCCAACGGGCCAAACGGCCCCGAGCCAGTCCATATTCAACCTGGTGGGGGAAAGGAAATGAGGCCCAGGGCTACCTGATGGATTTTCGGACGAGCCAAAATCCACCGAGCCGAGCCATCGAGCCAGTCCTTGGACCTCTCGTGTGTGGGGAATCCTCAGGCCAACCAGTCAGTGTTCGTGTGGACGTCGAGCTGTGAAGTGAAGACCTGTGTGTGCGATGGCTAGTGTGATGAGCGGCCGTGACTTTCTGCCACTGCCTTTTTGTTTTCTTCTTCGTCTTTATATAAATGCAAACTGCAACGGCAGCTATGTTAACAATTTCATCTTTGTTCATACTGAATTAATAAATGTAATAAGGTAAACAGATTTGATAAATTGACGATGATGAAATTAACTGGTGACGAGTGAAGAGTGCAATCTATTTGAACAGATGCTCAAGAGGCAGTGAAAAACACTTTGCACTACCACGCACAGCACCGGACTCATGAAGAAGGATCGTACAATCGCACCATTGAAACTGGCCCACTCGTGTGTGACTGGGGCCAAATTGCCTCAGACCACTGGCCCCGTCGTGAACGTGAACTTGAAGTCCGTTTTCAGACGGCCGAAACTGTACCGTGAATATTTGAAAAGGGCGAGTGCTTTCTGAATTTCAGCGGGTTTCAGAAGAAGGAAACAGCTGACGGCTGGGCTCATCTGTCCCCATGGCACCATCACTTTGATTCGCCATGTGATCTCGTCAACTCGTTCAACTACATTGCTTGAGTCGGTGCACGATTTTCCGCCGAAGTACGAGTGTACGATCAGCCCTGCCCGACTTCGGACGTTACCGAGGCCAACGTGGGATTAACAAGGAGAAACTTTCATTTCTTTAGTCTACCCTGCCGGTATAATCTACCTATATAATCTATAACAGGTATAGTCTATAATTTCATTTTCAAAGAGCAAATTTATTTTGTTCAGTTTCAAGTATCGGTAAGAAGTCTCCGGAAAATATCCATCTCCCCTCGTCGGCAGACGTACGACAGAAATTTGGTTGTCCGCCATATATTATATGGTACGCGTTGTACAATGATTATGATTTATTCATTTATTTTATCATTCCCGAATAGTTTCATCCCCACTCCCTTTCTTTGAAAATCAATATTAAGTTTTCGTACTGATTATTGGCACAAAACAAAACCGTTGTACATACATGTAACGTGCTAATGTACGAGCATCAGGGTATAGCTACAGGTATTATAGTCTTACTATATCAGATTAAATTCAGAGGCGAGTGGATCTGGTACGTAACTGTACCCGTATACGGTATTATCCGGGCGATATTATGTAGGATGTTGTAAGATAGATTTCAAAACACGACTCGAAGATGAGAGGGCGTATCTCCAACGCATAACAAGATGATTTACCGTGACAGCTTATTGGGTTCAAGAATAGATTACACCTACCTCGAAGGACGGAACAGGGGAAGTACTTCGTTAGCAGTTGTCATTCAGCTGAGCTGTTTAAAGTGTGTTTGAAGTGTGGGGAAAAGAACGAGTCTATTACCACCTGCCCTGGAGCAGGAAAAATGAGGCATATTCGAATTCATTACAGAGTTTTTCTGTTATGTTCACGTAGCCTTTTACGAAGTTTTGAGATGTTACGTTAAATAACAGAAACACATCATATCCATTCATCACCACATTCTTCTTGTGATACTTTAAATACGATGCAGTTGGAAGCCCAGAACCGTGTTTCAATTTATCTCCTGCTAAAAATAGCGTAACAGCCCAAATGCATTACCAACTCTACCCTATGCCAGAGGAGCTTGTACTACGCATTGTCTTATTGCCCCAAGCGCAAGGATGCCGTATATCTACTGTGATAAATTATTGACGTAATATACTCGTACATTTATTATTTTGAATAATAAAATATTGAATTATAATATTGATGAGAGAATGATAAAATTATGAAAATTAGATTATTTCTTGTATTCCTCCTAAAAGAAAACACGCCCACTCGTTTCTTTTGAAAGATCGCTCAATCAACCGAAAATGTGAACCAATAGACAAGACGAGGGTTCATTGGATTTCAGATTTTCGAAAAATTTCACTACGGGTATTCGTTTCGCGTGAAATGGAGTCGAATCATGCCGATTTTGAATTTGGTGTCTGTCTGTTTGTCTGTCCTTCAATCACGCAAAAACGGCTCAATGGATCGAACTTTTCTCCCGTATTTAGATGTTTCTGTGATCGGGGAAGGACATAGAGGGGTTCACATACGGATCAGATGCATAGGGGTGGGCATTTATGGGGAAGCCGAAATATAAAAATCTTAAATTCTTCCTTCTCGTGAGACAGATGAATATTATTTTTGGTATTTGAGATTATAAGGGTTTGTAAATGGACATGTAAGAGTGGCAGATGGATCCATCCCGAGTTCTGCCCGTCAGCGACGGGACCGACAGCTACTTTTAAAAGAATTTCACTCACTTTTCAAATTTTCAAATATTTTGGTTCACTATTTCACCTTATAGAACCTATTGTGTTAATAAATCGACGTTTTGAGTTTTAAATCACGTTTTATTTCAGCAATAAGATGTATGATACCTTGTTTCAGACCCCCATAGCACATAGATATTTATTTATTTATTTATTTATTTATTGTATTCACACAGCATAGGACCAAGGCCCCCCCTAGCGCCATGTACATATGTATTAGTAAGATTTAAGTAATTTATGGCCGTCAAAATACAATTGAAATAAAATTTACTTGATTATAAAAAAATAACACAAAATTTACTCAAAGAAGAGATGTGCTGGAGAGAAACCAGAAGGAAAGAGAAGAACAAGAGAAGAGAGAGAAGAAAATGAAAATGGTGTAGTCATAAATCAGCAAAATGTGCTTTAAGTTCTGTGCTGAATTGCCGGAAAGAGGAGATAGAGCGTAAACGAAGAGGGAGACCATTCCAAAGTCGCGCTCCTTCTACAGCAAAGGAATTTTTATAAAGGGTTGAGTGGAATCGATGCTGAGAGATAAGATGCAGTCTGGTGGATGTGGTTAGGCTGAACATATTTTCCAAGTAGGAAGGGAGTACATTGCTGGGGGTGGTGTGAAGGATCTTGTGAACTAAGATAAGGCGCCTAAAGGCATAAAAGTGTTCCAGAGTCATACCCAACAACTCCTTACTTCTGTGAGATACGTGTCCACGAGATTTCAAATTGAAAACATATCTCAAACATGCATTATGCGCCACAGTCAGCTTCCTAATATTTTCAGCAGAAAGGGAGCCCGAAAATACTCTGTCGCCAAAGGAAAAATGTGGGAGGACAAGTGATTTTATTAAACGCAATTTCAAATATTGGGGGGTGTAATATTTTAAGCTTTTGAGGGAATAAAGCGCTCCATAGATTTTTCTGCACATGGCACTCGCTTAGATACCTCGCTGCAGATACCTCGCTACAGATACCTCGCTTTTCCCCTGGCTTAGCTGAACCTTCGGATGTTCAATGCCATATGATTAGCCGAAGGTGATTTTTTTACAACGAGGAGGGGCCTAAATGGTTACTGTGAACCACGGAAAAGCTGTGAACGAAAACAACCTGTGAAACACAATCGGGATGCAGGTGGAGCTTGAGGCGGAGAACGTTACCTCGTTCTTCCCCTGCACCGCACCAGATACCTACCTTTGTTTTCCGCTGTACGCTAATCTTTCGACAGCGATTTGAAGCCTTATGAACTCATTTTTCACTTGTTCTGACTTGAACAGCGTGTTCGTCATCGAATTGTCTATCAGAAACCATCGTTAACCAGTTACCTCGTTTTTCCCCTGTAGTCTTCAAATTAGATACAGTCTGATATTTATTTTAGGATATTTATTTTAATCGAAATCAAATGTTCAGGAACTCAAACCCGAGTGCACATGTGGAAAGGAATCTTGGATCAAGCCCCTATCACGAATTCAATATCACGAATACTCTGCATTAAAGCTACTCAGGTAATCCAATCAGCCTCCTAATCATTGCATCACGGAATTCACTTGTAAACCAAATCAATTACCTGTACGTTGCCTTTCCACCCGCGTGCTTATCTGTTAATACAATGTCATTAGTATGCGCTGCAAACTGGGGTAATCTGCTATGTGAAGCAAATAGTACCATCTCTATGCAAACATGTCGATATACAGTATTGTAACAATGTGACGTTGATGTTCGAGTAAATCCGATAAAGGAAGATAATACCTATTAGACGTGGGACGAATTCAATTTTCAAATTTGAGAGTACCAGTGCCAACTGGGGCATCGGACTGATCATATTGATTTTTTACAAATTCCCAAAGGCTCCTGATGTCACCGCTGTTTCGTTAACACAAAATGTCATCAAGGCCTTTTGGCTGTTTTCAGATCAATCATTAACGAATTAGGATCGGGGTAGGAAGTGGAGTATAACGATATAGCATTATTACTAGTGGGAAGACGAGAGCAACTGGTGCTCAGAGTGGAAGCAGGAGCTACAATCGTGATTAGGGGGTGCACTTCTTCCCCTCGCCACCTCTTCCACAGGCAGAGCCGTTCCGGTCCCTTCAACACATTGCTTGCCAGAACTAACAGCCTCTGTCTATCGCCAATCCCCTCCCTTCCAGCTGTTGAGCAAAGATTAATGTTGACGACGTTTCTTGACAACGTGGAACGTGGAAAGTCATTTTTTATCATTCAATAGCATGATTATTGATATCAAACTCTTAGTCAATGAATTGGTGAATGAGCGCAGAGCGAAAAAGCTGCTAATTCTTTCGGTTTATAGATCACCCTTCCGTTAAATCAGTGGTTCTTAACCTTTTCACTGCTGAATCCGAGCCGAACCACGTACAATAGAATTACTATTTCCACAACAGTAACATAGGTAAGACGTACGTCGTTTTAAATTATTCACGAGAATATTGTTTTTATAGCAGCCATTCACAGAACTAACTATTGGGAGCGTACGAATCTGTTAACAGACGAGTGTGATTATAGGTCTTTTTTTCACGAAGGTTCGAAATGTTGAATTTTGAATCGGTTAACTTATAAAAACTAAGATAACTGGAATTTTTCGGATTTTTTGAACCACCGGAAGGGGTCCCGCAACGCACTTCTTGAACCAGAATTTTCTGAGTTCGATTTGATAACCCAGTATCTCTCGCTACTTGAAAAATGAAAACCTCTCCTTAAAATCGTTTCGACTCTCCTACCAATTTTTTGAGCATCCAGTGAATATCCAGTGAACATCCAGTGAACCTCGTAGCTCAAAAATTGGTAGGACACCCAATACATTGTTTGAATCCGCTGTTCTGACGTATAGAGAATGGACCTCATGTTTTCCACACCTTCCTACTAAACCAAACATTATGAAACGCTATCGTACCGCTAGTGCATGAACCTATCGAAGCTTACATAGTAGTAGTTTGAATCCGCTGTTTTGACGTATAGAAAATGGACCTCATGTTTTCCACACCTTCGTACTAAACCAAAGATTATGAAACGCTATCGTACCGCTAGTGCTATGAACCTATCGAAGCTTACATGCTGAAGTTTAATTGAAAGGAGGGATTGAATTTGCAATATACCGACTATAGTGTTTTGTATAGGATCAGTATGAGAGGAATCGGAATCGCATAATGCATAAATTCCCACCAACATGGCCACCTAAGCGTTCACTCGTCTATAACTTCACTACTTAGTTATTATACATGCTGAATATGCGTACAGGTGCACTTCCTGCTCGTCATTAACAGCGTGGGTGCGGTGTTAGATGGAGTAAAGTTCCTCCTCTTTGCCGACGACCTGAAGATGTACTGATCCATTGAGTCGCCTGCTGATTGCTTGGCCTTGCAGTTGTCCCTTGCCGCCCTGCTCACTTGGTGCTTGAAGAACAGCCTTGCCCTCAACATCATGTGGCAGTGAGGTGGAAACTTATGCATTATACGATTTAGATATCATCTAAATGCCTGACCACGACCTTCCACCGTAACATGGCGCCGTTTCGGCTTACATATAAAATTGGGGGCACGTCCCTCAGGAGTGTTCCCACCACATGGGACTTGGGAGTCATCCTTAATGACCAGCTCTCATTCTCCGACCACATCTCGGCCGTGGCAGGGAGGGCGATGCGCATTTTAGGCTTCATCAAGCGAAATACGAGAGAGTTCAGCCAATAACCGCCGTGTACAAAGCATTAGTCCTCCCTGTGCTTGAGTACGCCTCGGTTGTCTGTAGCCCGCACTATGCCTGCCAGGAATCTACTGGAGAGGGTGCATCGCAGGTTCCTGAGATACTTGGCCTTCAGTCTGCATGTTCCCCGTGACTCAGTTATGAGGCACTGGTGGTGAGATGATCCCCACTGACCAAAGGGGCCTCTCACATGTCGCTTTTCTCTGGCGTTTGATGCATGGACGAGTGGATTCACCATCGCTCCTGAGCAGGATCAACATCTTGATCCCTCGCGCAAGTTACCGCTCATACCAACAACCCTTTTGGAGTTCCTTCCTCTGCCACGAATTATTTGTAACACCAACCACTCTGCAGACTGCCTAGAGAAGTGAAACTATTGATTGAGCAATCCCAGATATGGACTTTTTGTTTTCTTCAATCCTCTCCATTCGCCAAAGCCTTACAAGTAATTGAAGTACCCTTAGTATCTCTTGAACGTAGTGATTCGAGTTTGTATTTACGGTTTCACACTTTTCTTTTATGGACAGTCTTTTTCTTTCTGTTGTATCGACTCTAAGCTATCATGCATTATCATATATTATCATGTATCATCATATTTTTTGTATTGGGCTTGCCCGTATTGAATAAATAAATGGATAAATAAATACAGATGGAAGGAAATAAAAGAATTATACGCATGTAAATTTCTAAACTTTCAAAGCAGACAAATGATGGCATTCCCTCGAGAGCCTTCTGGCCTTTATTGATCCTAGTTGGGAAGCCCTGTAGTAAATAAGAGCATTAAAACCACTATCCTCCTAGAGGAATATCATAAATAATCCTAAAATCTGCACAAATTTGTCACTCGTGGACTTTCGACATTTAAGAATATAAAACCCGATTTGTTCACCCTTCCTTTGTATTTCGTGGTGTCCATCTGACACAATATTATCTATCTTCTCGTGAGAACCAACGTATTTTATATACCGAGCGATAAAAAGCTTGTTCATCAACGCAATTCCACTAGCTCGTGAAACCTTCCAAACTAAAAACGAAAGCGCATTATTATGTGATTCCGAGATAGAAGACTCCGTTAGCGTGAGAAAAGCTCATGCTGCCCTCGCCTAACCCGCCTCATTGTTTTTCTCGCTCCGTATGCCGTTTCCGTTGCTTCTGTTGCGTGTTTCCTTTATTGAGCGCAATCAGGCCCGACCACCCTTATCGCTGGTCGTCAACTCTCAAACCATCGTTCCGTCTACGAAGAGCCCGTTCCTGGCTTCATCAGCCGAGACGCCTGATTTATCGCTTTCGAATAAGGCCGGTATCTATGTTTACCTAATGAGATCCAAATTTCGGTCCCCTTGACATGTAAGGAAGTCATTTCAAGGAAAATGTATAATGATTTATGCTGATAACCTGGTAGATTACAACGTGTTTAAACTCACTGATGTTGGTTCATCATAATAAAATCGGTTTGATATTCTCAACCTAGCATACATTGAGTCAAGGACCCGCAACATTGGTAAAAATTATTAATCAAAAATTGTCAATTAAATCCGTAGTTTTATGCTCCGATCAAAAGTTTCGTGGTTGTCACATAGGAACATCAGGCAGCCAAACCTCGTAAACCATCAAAATATTTCCGGGCTCAGAAAAAATGGTACATACATCGTATATGTATCTCAAGGATTATCAGGCATTCCCCCTCGAGACCTTAATACAGTTGGTGTAAAATTAAAATGATCGATAAGTGGCACCAACGATTCTCATCCCTACCAGTAGGCTCCTGCTACAGGCTTATTCAACCTCGCATTCGGACCCCTTAGTTTGCACAATATGTGTTCTGTAAAGGCATGATTAGAACCATCTGCAGGCTGAGAGCTGGTCATGCGATGTGTGGAGCGACGAGGCTGAAAATGAACTTGTCTACCACAGCTGAGTGTGGAAGATGTCAGGCTGTAACAGAAGATCTCCATCACATAGTTCTGCACTGTCCTGGACTAGCGGCAAGAAGACTCCGTGCGACCTGCCCTACCTACTCCAAGCATCGGCAAAAGTGTTTAATGTATTAAATATACAAATTTCTGTCCGAAAGTGGAGTCTCTGCGTGAAGAACAAATCGATTCATTTAAATCTTAATTAGGAAAAAACTGTATTGATGAGTTTAAAAATGTAACCTTGTGGCTGTATTTTTCAAAAATGTTCATGGAAGTCCATAATTTATTGCTTTTTCTCCAGATTGTATCGCTACCTGTACATAGGAATACTTGGAAGCCATAATCTCTTCGTCTCTTCTGATTTCTATTTAGATCATAACGATTCAAAGATGTCGAAGTTTTAATCCTCAAATGTGGTGGTATTTATTCAACTTCTGTTTTCCCTGGTCGTCCTGATTTTTTGGTTCACAACACAGGCCCACAAAAAATTGGTCTGTTCTTTTGACGAGACCCACCTATTCTTATGTATTTTTCGACGCCGAATCCGAATCTGCACTCTAACTATGGGGTCCCAGTCGACTTTGGCGAAATTATCCTGAAAACCCTTTAAAAAATCCGATTTTTCGAAGTTTTTTTGAGGTTAAAAAAACAAACGGTGATAACATAAATTTGACTTCAGATTTAGATTCTAAGGAAAAAAATACGTCAAAATTGATATTTCAAAAATTTTTTAGACATAGAATATCCTATGATGAAGCTCGGAAACCAGCGCTGCATCGAAAATGTCGTAATTTAGGGTGTTTTTAGTGAAACTCCAATCCTATCATCCGAAAATCAACTTTCTGTCCTGAAATTCATCTATTAGGGGTTTTTGGGATCGCAGATCACGAATCTAATGTCTGATTTGTAATTTAGGCGCTCCAGAGGGCGCTCATCAGCTGCGATGTGTCGAATTTATCGGTTTATTTTGAAAATTGCCCAGAATCGGCTACTCCTAAGTTTAAAAAGGGTAATCATCAAAAGGTGTAAAAGTGTTTTAAAAGAAAGTGTGATCATGGCCTTATTCCAGCTTCTACTACATGTCCAATTCAACTATTAGGTACTATTCTCCTAAACTTAACTTCTAGGAGTCAGATTTTGTTTTCACTTTTTGTAATCAACATACAGCTTGTATAACCAACTTAACGTTTGTCTGGCGATTGTCAGAAGGTCGGTATTCAATTTCACGTTGGTAAATTCTTTCGTCTAGAAACCTACTTCATCAAAAAACGTCAACCCGATTTCGGCCGACATTATATTTCTGTAATGCCTTCGGAGTCTCATCGATTCAAAGTAACATTATTGAGCCATACCTCACGTGTATGTTAATTACATGCTGCCCGAACTCGGGAAAGGGGCGAGCCAATCAGTTGTGCCAACCAATTTAACCTCTCTACCCCATCCACCCCCTATCGCTCCTTCTGTTTCCACAATTAATCATTGTAATCGTCTGTCGTTAGGGCTCTGAGAATTAATATTGATTGAGCCCAAGGAGAGAAGCTCATTTCTCAAATTTCATCGCCTTCCCGTCCCCAGACCTGTTTCTCCGAAGCCTCGTTTTACCCCATTCTCCCCATCACTTCGTACAGATTGAAACATCATTTCGAACGTGTCCCTTTACAACCTTAAGATTCTTCGAATACCAAAGTCTCAGCATTAATTCGTAACAAGAATACCAACAAATATACGGAAATATCTTGTTTTCGTGGACAACTCACAACAAGAAACTCGATATCACAAAACCGTGTGTTGTTTGAATGAGCATTTCCCCAATATCTACATTGGCTACAATATTAGGTTATTATTATATTATATATTTTGTAGAGAAATAACAGTTAATAATTTCTTCGATAACTCATATAATATATAATTTATATGATAGCTATAATATATTATAGGTAGGTATATATATATATAATATATTGTAATCGCCGAACCTCGGCTTAGTGACCGGCCTCTACCAGCAGCAATCTTCATCTCCCTCGGGCAGCAAGATCCAACTTTCTCTTTTACGGCAAGGAATCGCCTGTCGCCCTGAATGAAGTTCTCGCACGCCAGCTCTTCATCCAAGGACAGAAAAATCGCAGAAGTTGGTATGAGACTGTTATCTTACCCTCACCTTCAGCATTATTTATGAAATCGAGATGTTTAGAATGCACCGAAGTTTGGTAGTGCGGTTGGGTTCGTCCAGCTGTAAGGCTGTGTCAGAGATATTGATAATGTCGGCCCGTCGTTATTAGACGGGTGGGTTAGAGTAACTTCCAGTTAAAGGGAACCCAATAACAGGGGCAAGACTGACATTCACGTCGGAAACTTCTAAAGGCAAGACTCACCCTTTCTATAAACCAACGAAAAACCCCCAAGTTGATGAAGGTGTACAGTACATTTGTTGGATCAAGCTGACGAAAACTACCCTTCGAGGGAAAGGAAACGGCCTTGCGAGTTCCCATAGCGCGCCGGGACCCTACTATACGAGGGTAAGGGAAAACTGCCCAACGGATTCCACAGAGAGGAGATCGGTGTGGGGGGGGGGGGGGGGGGTTCACCCTGAAAACCTCACCTAATACCACGGAGAAGCAACACTGAAGAGCCAATAACAAGTCGGTTCATTACGATAGAAAGACAGACGTTGGTAGTGGTGGCCGGAAACCCCGCAACGCTTTTCGCGGTTGTAAATTGGACATCTGAACTTGTAAAAGAAAGAAAGAAAGAGCATGGGGAAGGGAACAGCTGGTTTTTCCTTCCAACATTCTTTTTCTCCCTCTCTCAGTCCCACTCTCTTCTCTTAAAAGACGGCATTGCTTGGAAAACAATGGCTGTGAGCGTTTGGAGTTGGGAATCTAGGTTAAGGCGAATCGGGAGTCCTTCAAAAAGGAGGATCCTCCTCTCGTACTAATCAGCGGTTCTTCGCCAGGCGGGTGATTACAATTCCCCCAAGAAGAGCCGACAATAAAATCCTTTTTCATATTTCTTTCTTTTCGCCAGAAAATATAAAAGGGGAAACTGAAAGGTTCCCTGAAGGCGAACTAGACGGTTTGTGAGTTGTACTCTTACCAATGAAAATGTGTATAGCTGTCGAGATAGCTGTGGACCTAAATTAGCCCAGTCGATAAAGACATCACACTTCGCATGTATCTACAAGTTTTTAATAGATTGTTAGGACCCTTAAGGGTAGTGTTTACCTAAATTAGCAACCCTGAAAACCGTGTGATAACTTGTTAGTGCTCGGAAAACAGCGAAATTTATGCACTAATCTTAGTTATTTAAACAAAATGGTAGAAAGTCACGGCCGCTCATCACACAAGTGCCATCGCACACACAGGCCTTCACTTCACAGCTCGACGTTCACACGAACACTGACTGGATTTTGGCCTGAGGATTCCCCACACACGAGAGGTCCAAGGACTGGCTCGATGGCTCGGCTCGGTGGATTTTGGCTCGTCCGAAAATCCATCAGGTGGCCCTGGGCCTCATTTCCTTTCCCCCACCAGGTTGAATATGGACTGGCTCGGGGCCGTTTGGCCCGTCGGCTCCGTCGTGAATGGCGGCCTTTACATGCAATGCATAGCAGCTCTAAACATTTTATTAATAAATTGTATTCAACATCCTGTCCATAGATGTTTTCAAGTTCGCAGCGTCAGAGTCGCGCACAATATTTGCCCTGTCACCCATTCCTGAACATACACGCGTCGGTGAACGGTTAGAAAGTGAGTTTTTATAAAAGTTATCATAACAGGTTTCCTCACATGATCAAGCCATCACTTTATTCACAAAAATCATCAGAAAATTATGTACGTATCTAACTATAAACGCCAAAGTAAACGCTTGCATACGAGTCTGCAACACATTGAGACATTTTCATGTTGTGTGCAAACAAACTTCGTATCAAGTCATGCGCATATCATAATTCGAATTTAGAGTTCCCTCAAGAGTTTGTATACCGAGTATCAGCTTTCTAGGATGATCAGGGCCGAAACTGGGAAGTAATATCAAACTGTAAAGTACCTACCTAATTCCAATAACGAACAACTTCACTTCTGATGGTCATAATCATCATTGTGGCGACTTGGGACAATTTTCGTGAGCAAATTTCGTGACGATTTTTTTGTTTGTGTGCCATAGCAAAGACATAACAAACTGTAAAGTACCTACCTAATTCCAACTTCACTTCTGATGGTCATAATCATCATTGTGGCGACTTGGGACAATTTTCGTGACGATCTTTTTGTTATGTGCCATATGAAAGACATGAAAATGTCAAAAACAGTTACGCAGCCTCTTCGCGAAGAAAGTTACTTACTTACTCATTCTTTTTTAAAAGTATACAAAACTCCCTACAATTTCAGTGGTAGTAGAACTCCGTAGGCAAGATAGAATCCAAGGTAGAGCTCTGAAAAAACAGTCCATTTTTTCCAAAAAGTGCAAATTTTATGTTACTGTAATTTTGCTATTCTCGTAACGGCCAAACTACTGGCCCTAAAAAATGGTCATGGGAGAAGGATTTAAAGACAATTAATTATGCTTTAATTTAAGATCAGAATTTTGCTTCTAGAATGAAGAGTTTTTGCAAAAACCAGCAAAAACAGAAAAACGGGAAACCGGTATTCTGGATCCACCTGGAATGTGCACGGCGTATCTAAGACGTTTTATATCATAGTATTGTGCTTTACATTCCTAAATAGCGTTGAAGTTTGCGTCAATAACCATTAAAGTCAGTTCTGTATTTGGGCCCCCACACGCGTTCAAAGATCAGCGGTAAGTCGCACATTTGTCTGTCTTTTTTCGCTATAGCACCAAAACCATTCGCCAGATCCAAAATTTCTTTTTTCCTACTAACAGTAGGTTAAATTTACTATCAGACCCCATAAAAGAAATTTCGAATAAATCCCGGTAAACACCCACGCCAGCACGCAAAATGTGTATATTTTGGCAAAATATAACGATTTTGACAAGTTTAATGGGCTGGCGTTGGTATTTTCCGGGATTCAATCAAATTCCTTATAGTCATAGTCTATGAAATGAGATCTGAAAATAAATTCAACCAGCTTTAAGATGAAAAAAAAAAAAAACACATTTTGAGACCGTACATGGGCGGGATCGGGCCACTCCCTAAGTGGGGTTTTGAGGGGGGAAATTACCCAAAAATTCCAAAAATGAACCAGCCTGACGAGAGACACTTCAATTTAAAGGCTTTTTTGCGCTGAAAACGATGGTAAAGTCAGAAATGCGATATCTTATTTCGTTCTGAAACGGCAGCACTTTGAAGATGAAGAAACTTGGTTGCTACTTGAGATTTTCTGCACGGTTCATCAGCTCTAATCTGATAACGAAATGAAATACCGCAATTCGGACTTCGCCATCTTATTCAAGGCTGAAAAATATATAAACTGAGATGTTATTTGGCCAAAAAAGGAGACAAGATATGTCGTCTCCACAGTAAAATGGAGATATTTGACATAAAACCAGTTATTTCTTCGAAAATTCGCTCTTACAGCCCTGCTTTTTTATCTAATGACCAGCGGAGCTCTTCAACGTTATGATCATAGAACGCATTCTTAATGGCATTTACATAGCTCAGCCTGAGAGTACCGCGTTATTCAACCATTAAATCTGCAGGATAATGGCAGGGTTGGTGGAGGAGTAAGTAGACGGCTGAAAGGTGGTAAAGTTAATGGCCCCATTGCTGTGACTCTTGTACTCATTCAGCATACTGAACAACTGAGCCCCGGTACCGGTGTCTCATTTCAGTGCTGTACACTAATATAATTCCATGTTATTACACCATCATTTTCGAAATAGTTCAACAATGGACTCGATCAGGTAATTTACCCTCTCTTAGAAGAATAGAAGCTTTAAAACGGAAAGCAGGACTGGAGTTGAAACAAGAGTGGCTGGTCGGTAAGTTGATATTTTTATTCCATAAAATATATATTAATTGCATAATATTATAGTACATATAATTTATATAATATTTATAATATAATCTTAATTGCTAATCATCAAACTTGCAATAACCCTGCAGTGTCCATCAATGGTCCATTAATCGAGGCGCTCAGTCTAAACTCGCTAGTGATCGCTTAGGATGTGATGCTCATGCAGTATGCACTCACATATCACGTAGCTCACTCAATTTATATCCCTCCACTGAACCGCTCTTGTAAGTACGTTGGAGTGGAATATTCTGATCAAGCAGACATATCTACTATCTGATGGCTAGTAGCAAGCGACAAACAACACATCTGTTTATCCATGAGAAACATAAAACAAATATAAGTTATGCAGTTTCACCCAATGATCGAATATTCGTATTGAACCGCGAACCACAACTTTTAATAAAAACCTAAATGAGATATTTCGAAAACCTTTTTCGTATTTTCAAACACCTAAAAATCTGACACCGAATTATATTAATGATTGTTTTCCCTTGGATATGAGTGGTATTTCCGGATGATGTGGCAATTAATTCCAATTTAAACCTTGAATATCAAAATAAAACATCAATATGGATACGACTCAGATTGTGAAGAGGGGTTATTACCATATTCTCAAAATTGAAATTAATGAAACAAAACTTTGCAACCGAAATTGTAGGTATAAAACTTCGTTCGTCATTGAAATCAGAGACTGAGATGAAATGAAGAAGAAGTTGGCCTTATTATTAGAGCTAGAAAACGGAGGTGTGTGGGATCCTGAGACATCCATAAATCACCCAATTTTAAAGAAGGTGCGGGCAGCCCGAGGTCGTGCTTTGCGGTGATACATATTCCCAAGGGAGAGCGTCAAAATCTCTAGCTAATCAATTTTGAAAACATTTCTTGCGGGGGAAGGGCGACACTTCCTCCCAAGCCGCGGAGTTAATCTTATTTCCACTCCCGGGGGCCGATATCCATCAACCCCCAACCCCGACAAAATAAAATGCACGACGGGCTCCACGGTGAACTTCCACAAAGTTCGCCTGGTCTAAAAGCGAAGTTCATTTCGAAGATTCGCCAACTTTCTGGATTTTTTTTTGTCCACTTCTTGCTTCCCATTTTCCTATTCGTTCTTCCCCTTGCTGTTCTCTTCATCCGCAAGAATTATGCAATAAACTGCATTGATGCGTTGAAAGAACTGATTAGGCTCAGCAATTCACGTTATGGTAATTACAAACCTTTCCAACTCTGTTAATTCATTCACGAAACGCAGATTTTCAACTCCAAGCCGACTGGAGCTGATGCAAATGTGAGAATAAAAAAATATTATTCCATTATTTATTAAAACTCAATCCACTCGAAGGGCCTCAAATTACTCAGGTGAGCAAGTTCTTTGTGATCTAAACAGCGATTCCGCGTGGGCATAATTTTTTCAGTCGACGATTACAAACAGAACACAAAGCACCTCATTCACAATTTTCATGGAGTCCTTAAATGAATGATTCCAAGATCCAGAATGAAAAGCCAGTACAAACGAATGACTACAATCAGAAAATTATGATTGGAGTTTATTATTTATTCTCCGATCCCACAGAAGGAGTTAACAGGAATGGCCAGGCGTAGAGCTCGAATCTAAAATTGAACGTGGTATTCCATAGAATCGTAACATTACCGACACGTATTCCGCATGCAATATTCATGTCCATCATCCAAGATACGAGAAGTGTGTAGGTACAATATAAAAAGAAGTGTGTAGACAATATAAAAGTACTGGAAGCTGCAGATTTTATCGATTTATTATTATTTATTTCCCCTTTTTCTCTCTTTTATGAACGTGAAGGCTGTTTACTTCAGCTTTGTTTTTAGGAATCTGCTGTTGAAAAACGAAAGATTATATACAAACCATAAAATACATGAGCTATCCTCCGAGGGTAGTGATAGCAGGCCATAATCAGTTTATTGTCTTCCACATCGGTTATCAGCTCAAATTACACAAATGTAGGCCTTGGACAACGCTAACGAATTGAACCTAATATATGCTATATGCAGAAATGATCCACCCAGAACATACTATGGTACAACTCAAGCAATTTCAACTCCCAGGAGACGTATCTAGGGTTAAGGGATATGTTCTTCCCACACCAGTATGGTCAAGATGTGCTTTAAATACCAGTTAAAATAGGGAATGACAGTGTTTTTCTTGAGAACTCAC
This sequence comes from Stenodema calcarata, assembly GCA_963920205.1. NCBI lineage: Eukaryota > Metazoa > Arthropoda > Insecta > Hemiptera > Miridae > Stenodema > Stenodema calcarata. The sequence goes on from OY986050.1 coordinate 6,825,296, forward strand.
CTTCAGAATAACTAAGACAGTGCTAAAAAGAATTTTAAGGAAGTACTTATTTTTCTAGAGCCGCTGTATCAACTACAGTCCTGTCCGACCACGATGAGCGGGAACAGTTCAAATTCGCCATCCTTCAGTTCGATCTGGTAGTTAAACAAGAATTTTATCGATTGAAATTACTCGTCTTACATGTCTTGTGAGTCACCAATTTTCGACTTTTGACCATCAAAGAATTATTCTCCGACACACTGGCATTCTCTATGGTGTGTTGCATGGAACAGCCACATTTGGGACTGTCAATATTATTGTTTAATTTGGAAAAGGTGTAGAGTCTTGCAACAACTGCAATGTTCGAAATGAATCATGAGGAACGTTTTAGCGAGACTGTGTGTTGATGGGAGTTCACGTCCGTTCAATCAGGGTGTGACTGTTGGAATACCGCAAATGATCCGAGTCACATGTTGTAGCTAGTGACGCCGTGAAAACACAAAGGGCAGCACAGATGATCTACACACATAATTATGTCGCAGATGATAACATGCTTCCGAGGCCAAGTCAAGCGACTTCCAATCCAATAGTTAATCCTGGGAGACATGTACCTGTCAACTCCCTCCTTCACCGCCGTCGCGGGGCTTTCTGTTCTCAATTTCGTTGTCTTCGCCAATTTCACACCGGCAGTTTCACCCTCGACTACCTACTTCAAACCTAAATTACCACCTCCATTCAGGACTAGGGTTTGAAGGCGCTTCGGAGCACCAGGAGCTTTAATTACATCCAATTTCAGAATCCGCCCGCGTCAGCCTCCTGGGGCCCCCAATCACGCCATGCCCTTTGTCTTCTTGATACGATTTAAATTGGAGCCATACACAGCCACACAAGCTCCGCCGGTAATAAATTATTGTGTCCGTATACCACTAAACACAATGGCCAGTAATAACCGGTGGAAAAAATGATGACGACATAGACATTCAAAATCCATTTTGTATATGCCTTGCAAGGAATTTTATAGTCCTCTGAAATCCCAACATTCCAACTGAAATAACAATTCCGAAATGAATATACAGCGCATCTAGAAATACCTACACATAATAAACAACAAAATAACTTTACAAACTCAGATATTTAGATCGAAAATGCATTAACTTTCGGTAGGAGGTTGGGTACGGCTTATAAGCCCATCAATCTTGTACTATTGAGAGGTGATCAATTACCTTCGATATTCCACTTCAGTTAAGATTGCGCTTTTCTGAACAAATGTGGTTGCTGGTCTGTGTGGACTGAGTGCCTACAGACCAATATCCAAAATAACTAGATACCACAAAACCAAATCAACACAAATGCTCCATTGAGCACACTGGGGACGGACGATCATGAATTGCTTTTATGCTCATTGTTGAATTTTGAAGACAAAACGCCGAAAATGCTAGCTGTCCATAACTTCGTCAGCAGATCGCTTATGCTTCGTGCTTTCTCGGCCGATGAATGGCATGAGGGACTTCGAGACCGAGCCTCCAGTGTCCAGTGCAACGTAAACCACATCAACGACTTAGTTCTGACATTTTGATGAAGCATTGCTATATGAGCAAATTTTTGAAGAAATAACTGGTTTTATGGAAAATGCCTCCATTGAAGGACTTGTGTCCATGAAGAAGATCTCAAGTATCAACCACAATTCTTCATCTTCAAAGTGCTCCAGTTTGAGAACGGAATAGGATATCGCAATTCTAATTTCACCATCGTGTTCAGCATTAAAAAAACCTTTAAAATGAGGTACCACTTGTCAGACTGTTTCATTTTGGGAATTTATGGGTAATTCTCCCCTACTCTCTAAAAAGCCCCCAAACCCCCCTCAGCTTGTGGATTTTTATATATATACGCGTACATATATACTAGTTATACATATAATTTTGGGTGTCTTTTGGCAGTGGATTCAGGATGGTCTGAAACAGATGTTGGTATACAAATTGTTCGGGAAAAATAACCGAACGGTTTTTTAAAATAATTTATAATTATGTTTCGATCATTTCATTTCTAACGGTATCTCATAATATAATATAAATTTTATATTATGATTTATATGTAGGTACTTGTATTTTATGTCATCTAAATTCTCAATGAACTCTTGTACAAGTCACTGACTTCTACAAATAAATCTTTATTTAACTATTGTCCATTAAAAAAAACTGTTACTATTATTTTTCACTTTGGCAATCGACTGGCTCTGCGATGTACCTACCTAAAGTTTCCAAGTGTCTTTAGAGGAAAAGCTGCGGGCTGACGGGTGTTTTTTGATGAGGAAGGGTCTACAATTTTGTTTCTCTTGGTCGAATCGTCGAGTCAAAAGTTTTTATTGAAAATAGCCTACGTGAAAAGTTGAATCTGGGAAAATGTTGGGTCGACAAAAAGCGATCATATTTTGGTTTTGTGTCTCAAAAATCGATTGACATTTTAATGCGTGTTGATTACTTGAAACATTCCATTGTAAGGTAATTTGCGTTATAATGATTACCACCGTTAATTGACTGCCAGGATCTAGGTTGGCAAATTTTTGAAGGATACCTATCTCAGGATGTGAATGTCATGAAGTTATGAAATGTGGGGGGGGGGGGGGTTTGTCCGCCTTTGAAGCACCAAGACATCCAATAAAAATCGAAATTTTTTGAGATCCTTCATGCTCAGTTTACATGTTTCAACTGCGATGTTTGCGGTCTATTAGCTTGTCAAAAATGCCCCCTCGTCTCGTTTTTTTAGTGAAAAAATTTAGTCACAATTTAGAAAAATGTATGTATGAATTTCAAAAATCGGCTATTTCTTTCATTATAGGGAATTTAGAAATTTATTTCAAAAGTCCAAGTCAATCACAGCCTGAGATATCCTTCAAAAACATTCTAACGTAGGTCCTGCTGGGCTCTTGAAAACAATTAATCAAATTAACCAGAAGTGATGCTAATACATAGTATTAAATTTCAATACTATTAGCATCACTTTTGGTTTATTATCTTCAATAATAAACCATTGGAATCGCCCAAAGAAAACTTTTTTTTAACCCCATGTCAAAATTTGTTTTATTCTTTAGAATCGTTTTCCACCTGGCGTTAGCCCGATTTTTGCTGATTGATCAAATCCGTAAACAACATTCCCCTTCCCCCCCCCCCCATTACCAATACAGAAAAGGGAGTTACGCTCCCGGTAAAAGTCAAACAAAGGTAATGCCTCTTTAAACAAAGTCGAAGGGCCAAAAGATGGATCGGACGGGCGAGTGGGTTCAACGCCGCTAATTGCTTGTTTTAGGCAAATCGAATCTCTTCTGACTCACCTCGAAGTATTATTGCTGACTCCGTCGGAGGTAGTTGGGTAAATGTTTGATTCATTTTGTCGGTGATGGTGGAATCGGCGGGGGCCGTACCCCGGTTTTCGGCAGGAAGGTCGACGAGGGTTGTCTGCGGTTTGAAAGTGATAATGCGGGAGGGTGAAGGGTTTGGAGCGCCATCTGTGACCGACCGCAGGGCTTCGGAGGTGCGCATTCCAAAAGGAGAGCAGGCGAGATGCGAACGTCCGCAACTAATTGCCTGCCCTCTCATACTTCGTTAAGCAGGGATCGGCCTCGCCACATCCCCTCAGGCTCCCCTGGTTTAGCAAATTCACTTGTTTCCTTCCCAGGATTGAAAATAAGTTAGTTTGAGCGAGAAACTGTTTTTCAACTTTCACAACCAGGTCACGTTTTCTAAAATAGAACAAAAAAGTGAAAGGGGTCGTTTTAATGGACTAATGGGCCCCAAGTTTAACCTACATTTACCGCAACTTATTCAACTTTTTCAAGTATATGCCGCGGGGTTAGCTCGCAATGCTTACGGATTAATATCTCGTACTTGCTATCATCAATTCTGCGCTTTCCAAAAAACGCTACCTCAACCCCTTCGTATCCACACTCCATTGTAGTTCCTGCAAGAGTCTTCAATAAACTGGTATGAATAAGATATTGCTTACTATACTCCCTAAACTGCGACTTATGCCACCCTGGAGTGACCAGAATGATTCACGGGTACAGGTCATCTCGTCCGAAGTAAGAGGATTATAGTAAGCTGTTGTTCGGTTCTCTAATGGGGAGGCTGAAGATTCCGCCCCGTGTTGTCATTAAAGGATCATAGCAGCTTTATGGAACCTTAAGATTCCGCCCCGACTACCTGCGGACAGTTTGGATTGTCCTTAAGATTTCGCCCCGAGCCTATCTCTAGAAACCTTAAGATTCCACCCCTCCCCGAGAACATCTCCCCTGTGTACGGAAAGCGCAGTTAGTAAAATATGGAAATGATATTTAGCAATTTATTAACGAAATTTGTCAACAAAGGTTACGGGTTCAAACATTAATTTCGTCCACTTGATCTATATGTCCAACTAATCTATATGGTACTAATCAGTTGATTAGGGGAGGTTTTTATTCCGCAACCCTCAACATGGGAGGTAAACAAACACGGAGGTGCGGAATCATAAGGTTCGGGTTCACCTGTCCACTGATAGACCGGGCGGAGTCTTAAGGTTACTCTAAGCTGATGGGATTAGTGAGGTGCTCAAATCCGTCGAGCTAATGACAAAACGGGGCGGAATCTTAAGGCTCCCCTCTAATGAGCCCCCCTCGGGTGAAAGGTGTGAGGCATGTGTCAACTCGTCCGTCAAGGACGTCAAGACCAGTACAGAATGAAGTCAGTGATAACTCTACGAAGGCATGACTACTATGAAGGCAGCAAAAAATGTACTCAAGTGTACTTTACTAGGCTGTAAATTTCACCTGACACAAGCCTTAGGGTTGCCCTGTGACTACAAAAACAACACCGAAGTAGGCAAATATCTGAGAACGCGGTTCGGCATGCCATACCTCTCCTTTTTTGAAGTGAATGAGAGTTTGGATAATGACTTCTCTATGCCCAAAAACCAAAAAGTTCGGCAATTCGTCAAATACTTGAAGGCCACTTACACTACTCCTCAATCATTGTTCCCACCAATTATGTGGGCACAGCGGAACTCCACCTCCTGTATGACATCCAACGCCTGCGAATCCTTCCATTCTAAATTTAATAAACAATTTAACTGCAGCAGGCACCCGAACATATTTGCATTTGTGGATGTCTGCTTGATATTCAGATAGATAGTATGATAGCCATGAACAGTGTTAGTGAACCGGTACGCCCAAGTAAAAAATACCAAGATAAATTGCATCATATCGACAGCTACATTCAGCATTATATTACGATTATTAGGATTAACGAAACCGGACGAGCTGACAAACTCCCCATCGGACGAGTTGACACTGTTGTCGGACGAGCTGACCGGATTCCACTGGACTGATCCACTGGGTAAGAACTCGAAATCTACCCTATTCCGTCGAGGATGTCAAAAAGATGACTTGCATCGTGTCCGTCCTGCAACGTCCTAAAACCTCGATTTTACAAAAATGTTCTTCTTCACCGTTACGCCATTCGAAATAGGAAAAATAACCCTAATCGTCTCCCATTTTTGGTAAGCTGAAGAGTACCAAGTAAATGGCTCTAGTAGTGGGGAACCCCTCCTGTTTAAAGGAAGTTGAATTCATTCAGTAACTCATTTGTTGAATTAAGTACAGAAAAGTTTCTTCAAATAAGTAAATGTACAAGATTGAGGTAGTAAGAGTACCGAAGGTAGATATCACAAAAATTTGACCATTAGGTCATGCTGCATAACTCGATTATTTTCACAATGATTTCAGCTTATGTACATTGATTTGAGTACTCTATTGGAGAGAAATTCACAACCGAGCTGGTTGCTAATTATCAACTGCACCGTGAAAATGACTGTCCATAACTATTGATGTTCGTTCAATAGTTCAACAAGTTAGATATGATCGCTTTAGATGAATGCGAAATATATCTGATTGCCTATCATCAATCGTATCCTACAAGTTCCCTACTCAGGATTTTCGAGGAAGTGTAATAAACGTTTAGAAGTCTAATAAACCACGAAACGTTAGAGGGTTGAAAGGAACGAGCCACGACGAACAGGAAAAAAAGGAAGAGCAGTTCTCCCGATTAAAGTGGTTCCCGAGTTTAATGTAATTGAAATGGCTTCTATGACCTTCCCCTTAATTGATTCACATAAAAGGCGAACAAACGGAGGGAAAACGGTACTTCGAGAGATACGAGGATTCCTTTACTTAATCCTCGATCCTACCGAAAAGTCCCTGACCTCCTCACTTTCGAGAGGGCTTCGGAGGTTGAAACGGGTAATTACCGTTTATAGTTGTCAGCTATGAGAGACTCCTCTCAAGAGAATGGAACGCAGTGTATTTACTAACGATGTATGCGCAACTGATCCAAATTACTGAAGGCGAAATCGTGGAAATCCACTTCTGATCATAAACATCCCAAAATCGTGAAAGAACGTTAGAAGACGTTATTTCAAGGTCAATAGCTGCACGCCAACATCTGTTTTTACCAATAACAGTCAATTAATCACGGAAAATGCCCAATAAAATGGTACACATCACCAGGAGGTATTTACTATTCACAGCTAACCAATGAACTTCTAGCGACCAATCACTCTTCTCCTCAGCAGCAATATCACTCCAATATGTTACTGACTATTCACTGTATCGCCCATCACTACCTACTATAGATCATACCTACTATAGATACCTACTATAGACCCTGCGGTATCGAGAATACTAATATGACAGCTCCCAATGACCGGAGGGTCGTGACTTCCTTCTCCTCCAACCTTGTCAGGAAATTGGGAAAGGAACAGCGTAATGATGTAGAAGTTACAATATTCTTACAAGAACTTGACCTCGTCACACGGTGCAAGCTTAGCATTGGAGGGTACCTGGAGTGGGTTTAAATAGTTACCATACATTTAAGAATTTAAAAAGCTTGGGGTTTCCATATTTTAGGTCCTAATTTTTCTTATTAAAGGTTACATAAGTTCCTAAAAAACAACAAGTTATCAGCATATCTTGAATATAATTTTTACAGTAATGTTGAAAAATGTTTGACAGCAAAATTTTTAACAGAAAGAACGTTAAGAAAATTAACACACACATTTTTTACAGCATATCTTGAATCAATATAATAATTTGTAAGTTTGGAGTAAACAGTAGTTGACTAGTAGGCTTATATGTCGAATAGGAGAATGTTCAGAATATACTGAATATATTAATGTTCAGAATATACTGAATATATTAATGTATTGGTGGTTTCTCCTACTGCCCTACTTATACACCTACTCGTACTCGTAAGTACTATAGCGCTGTCAATTCCACCAACACATTAATAATATTAATGTGTTCAGAATATTATGTTATGTTCAGTATATTCTGAACATTCTCCTATAACTATAAGTTCTACTATTCTATAAGCCTACAAATGAACTACTGTTAACTCCAAACTTACAAATCATTATATTGATTCAAGATAATATTATGCTTTCTTAACTTTTTTTCTGTTAATTTTCCTGTTGAAAATTTTGCTGTAATTTTTTAAGAATACTGTAGAAATTATATTCAAGATATGCTGTAAAATTGTCCATATCCAAACCTACAAAATAGTATATTCACGAAATGCTGTAAACCTTTTCCGATACACCTATAACAATAACTTCTATTAATATTACATTGTGAAACTGATTTTAGGCCCTGATGACGGAAAAATAAATTCTTTGAAACGTTGGCACATAAAACATCAGATGTTCATCAGGTGGCACATAAAACATCAGATTCTCTCACTTGACCGAACCTCCACATCTCCCCATCATTATTCTTATTGAACACATCACACACACTTGCAATGGCTGACCCGAAAATGAAATTAGGGTTGCTGCAATAGTAATCAGTGACGTGAAATGCGACGCCAACAATTAAGCTCTTTATTCAATCAATCAATCAATTTATTCCACAATATTTACCTCAAGGGCTGGTTGTGGGGATCAAGGGGAAGTATGGACTTGATTTTAGGGTGTTCATGGAAAATTTGAGTGCGACACTTGAATTTTTCTGTAACACTCATTAGTTTATAACATTGTTTCCCCACCCAAATTATATTTGAAGGCGTTTGTAATACACTTCCAATGAAGTCTTCTATATTCAGGTTTTGCACTAGGAAACATTTTTCCATCCTGTTCAAGGAGCGTGCTATCAGCAGTTGAATCGTCGTAACACTCATGAGGCTCAGATTTGTTTCATTTCCACAAAATCCATGAAAAAGTGAGACGATCTTTCACAAATTCGCTGCACATCCTTAAAATATAAGGCATAATGAAGGTCCTAGCTTATTTAGAACACTTTCAGTTTTTGCAAAGCTGCTCCCTTAAATCAGCAATTTGTAATAGAATGACCCAGTTCGGTTTCAAATTAAACACAGTTACAGTAACCACAAAAGTGATTGCTCAAGAACGAAGGAAGTTGGTGGAAAGCATTCGAGTTTCCCTCCGTAGTACTTGGTAATAAGCACTACATTCTAAAAAAAAATAAAATAAAATAAGGCATCAGGCGAAAAGGAGGCAAAGACTCCCCAATGACCCATAAAGGTCTCAACACAGCAATGTCGTTCGGGAATGGACAGGAATAATGGGATTCCTTCAACCTTTTCCCCAGAATTCCCGTTGAGAGTTTGAACGGTAAATTATTTGCAGGGAGCGGCGAAGGGGTCAAGGAAAAAGCGGGGGGAGAGAAAGACTCAATCATTGCGAGTGGTCGGTTCTTCCCCCTCAGGTTCTGCCACATTCGAAAAGGTTTTGTCCTGTAACTGGATTTCGTCCCTGAAGTGGAGAAAAAGAGGGTGCGAGACTGTATTACTGAGAAAGTGGAAGATTTCAAGCATCCGAGACCTCGAGAACGGGGGACTTTCCTTTTTTCAACTATGGTTTTGCCCCTCAGTCCTTTTTTCGATGGGAACCTGCGAAGTTGAGAAGTCACCAACATTTCTATGGCATCAATTCCTCCCGTGAATTACGTGAATTTGGAACGTTCAATTGAACCAACAGGATGAAAAGAGTCATCCAATTTCACGACTAATGCTGAAGTCCGAATAAGGGAAGTGAAGTGCCCGAATGTGGTGCGCAAGCCCAGTGCAGAACCAACTCTATGGAGCACCCGCGTAAAAATGAACCAGCGCCACACGTGGAGGCAGACGCGGAATAAATTCCTTTTCTAAAAGTGAGAATTTCAATTATTTAATTCTCACCTCCAATATGCAATTAGCGTTATAACAAGCTATGAAGGACTTTTTACATTAGGGATGTCTGAAATGATGAAAACTCCTTCAAAGTTGAAATTTTGTCTAAATTGCCTCGAAATGTTTTTAAACCTAAATAATGGTTTTTATCGAGCTTTTATGGACATGTATCATTCTTCCCCTGTACTCTTCAATTGTGAAACGATGGCACATTTTGTCGAAGAGCCTACCATTAATAACATTGAATATTACTAAATAATGACAAATCTGCTTGGTAATTGCGCTTGACTTTGCAATTTTTCTCACCTATAAAAATTCAAGAAGAAGCCTTGTTAATAACCCGACATGCCCATATAAATCCTCATAAATTGAGTCATTAGCACTTTTTAGACCGCTGAACTGTAAATTTGTACACCTACAATGGGACTAATCGGGCTGGCCAATGAAGTTGACTTGTTGATTGCCAAGACCGATTTTTTGGCATTGGAAGGAAATGTGTAGCTTTTCAATTAATAAATGTAAAGGGGTTTTCTCCAGCATTTTGGTCATTTTTCGTTTCCGTGAGGGGGAATTTTGCCCCAGCTTCCAAACCGCTTTTCCTCCACCAAACCGCTGTCACAAATGAGACACCTCAATTCGCCACTGAAGATTCCGGTAGAATAATATCAACTTTATTAGTTTTATTATGGTAACAACAAATCAGTGACGTTGTTTAGTAAAATTCCAGGGGGGGGGGGAGGATGAAACCTCAATTTTCCCATTTTTCAATTTAAGAAATCAATTTCTCTACTATTTAAAGAATATAGGTACTAATCATTATACTATACTGCACTCACACTCAATTCAGTATTTATTAACTTTTATTAACAAAACATAGCTAGTTTTACTTAAATACAAAATTATTCAATTCAAAAGACGTATATAAGTTTTACCAATTCATATTCTTTTTTGTCATAATTAAAAACCACTTTTTAACCAACGAAAGTTCAAATTTAACCCTTGATTCATAATCCAAAATTCAGTCGAACTCGTCTGTGGATATCGGCTACTGGTACTTTTATGTTTTGCTGCGTTCTTTCGGTAAAGAAGCGTAGTAGCGGAGGAAGGAAAAGAACAACAGAAAATAAGTTTCATGAACGGACCGTTGGGGCTCGAGGCGAGGTGTTTACGCAGGTTGCTAAATCTTAGCACCAGAGTGAATAACTGACGAAACTTAACATGAGGTGCTAATCATTCTAGCTAACTTTGATAGAACTCTTAACACAGAGGTTTTGATTGGGGCAGCTTCGATTTGGCTACAAATCCATTAAATTTACAGTTCCTGCTAATCTATCCGTACTAAGGGGCTACTGTACAAAATCAGCTACTTTATTTTTCTCGGTGCATCGCATTGTGATTTCACCTAAAACTTGGAAATCCGGCATGTGGGCTTCGATTGGACCAAGGACGGGCCTTGAAACTAGTCATAACTTGCAATTTACTCATTTTTCATCTCCAATAATAAGCGTTTCAAGATTTTTGTTCACTTCTTCTCAACAAATACCGTCACGTCGTATGGTTTCAATAAGCGGCCTTTCAAGTACATAACTCTTCTGTCTAACTTGGGAAATAAGATTGTGTATTGTAGATGGAAATACAGTTTGTAACCATAACTGGGTTTGGTCGATCTTCAGCAGGCGGAGACGGAGTTGCCAGAGTGGAGCAAGGGGCTTGGAAAGGGGTCTCTCGGCAATGAAATGTTTGAGGAAGCTAACTTACTTAAGCAATTGAAAATGCGATGGCGTAAAGGAGAGGGTGGTAGGAAGGAAGCTGAGCACCAGGCTGAGTGTTGTTGAATTTCGGGGGAAGTGAACTTAGTCGCGCCGGGAAGGTTCAAGCAATTAAGAAAGGAAAGTGTAAAGCGGGCTAGAAGGGTTACGAAGAAGGTGGTTTTAGGCTTAACGCCGCTCGGAGCTTTTGGAATAACAAGTTGACGATTTGAACGTGCATGTCGCTGAATCATAACCGTCGGATTTGAAGAAGGGCTTTGGGCGGATGTGAAACCTTCAACCTTGTGGGTTCGTCTCATAGAATACACTTTGCTTACGATTATTACCTAGTTCCAGAATCGGTTGATGTAGAGGAATAACATTATGGCCGTATTATGGCAAGTAGTAGATAAGTCGTACAATACTAAATCGAATACAGTAAAACAAGTCTTCAGGTTGACCAAAAATGAAAAACGATCACTTCATAGATCGAAGTGGACGAACCCAACCTGGCGCGACGAGGCAATGGAAAGCTTTGAACAAAACGATCGGAACAAAATCTGATACTCTTGAGAGAACAACCGATCACTTCCGCGACGCCGATGTCGCAGTCAGTTGGACGAACAGCACCAGCCCAAAATTACTGTATACTTAACCTCTTTCTTAACGTCTATTGGCCACTTTGCGCATAGCTCAGCTCCCCGTACACCAACGCTGGTAAAGGACCGATGAAATTGTTCTCAGATTGATGTGATCAAACAACAACAAAATCATTAAATATAAAAGCCACAGTCATACAGCATGGCTATATTATTATGGCCCCATTATTCTGGTTTTATAACACATGTTGTCTCTTTTTTTGTCGAAACAGCTCAGTTTATGGATTTTTCATCGCTGGACACGATGGTGAAGTCAGAATGGCGATACCTCATTCCGTAATCAGATTAGACCACATGAGATCACGTTTTGTTCATCTTCAAAATTGCTCCAGTTTGAGAACAGAATGAGATATCGCAATTCTGATTTCACCATCGTGTTTCGCGTAAAAAACTTTTAAACTGAAGTATTACTTGTCAGACTGCTTCATTTTAGGGAATTTATGGTTAATTTTTCCCCCTAATCTCCGCCAAACCTCCTTCTGCCTACCTACGAACTTGGCCTTTCGAAATTCAGGACAGATTTTTTGTGCAAATTTGAACTTTTTATCTCAATTCTATCGAGAGTTATCGTCTGGAATGACGATAACTAAACCTAAATGTATACATGATTTTGGTGTCTTTCGGCAGTAAATTCAGGATGGTTTGGAACGGATTTTGGTATAAAAATTACGTACGTTATTATTCGAACATAACTGATTTTACTCACTTGAGTTTTCAAAATGACTTTTTCTGATTCCTGTGTCTGAATATTATATTCATGAATGTCACATTCATAGATGAGACCACGTTTTCTTTGCGTTGTCTTATAACGTGCGATGTTTATTGGAGTATACATGTGCAGGTGTATTTCATAGAAGTATACATACGTGTGTTTCATCATCACGGTCAAATGGCTGGCCCTATTTTTAGATGCGGTTTGTGAAAGATTGCTGTTTGACTATAAGTTGAGCTGTTATTAATCTAATTTGTACGATATCGTGGGCTAATATACGTGCTATGAATAAGTGCTATAAATTCCGTCAATTATCACGCTCAGTACCAATTTGATGGGTCACCAGGCTACGTGATGACCCGCCTGAACTATCGTAAGTTTCAATATTGGGGAGGATCGCAGGCACTGAGGAGTGGACTAAGGTTCAAGATAAGGGAGAAGTTATAAGAGTTATAAAAGAGGAGGAGGAGTGGATCAGGTAACTAATTGGAGGATTAAGTAGCGAAAAGAGGTCCACTTCCCTCCCTAACACCATCCTGAAGAGATCAGAAGTTCGGGTGAAAGTTCAATCATTCGAACTGATTAGAAAGCAGTGGAGGAAGCAGACTCAGCTCGTAAAAGGCTGTTCAGGCGTCAGGGGTGAGATCCTCTGAGACTCGATCTTAAGCTTCCTCTTTACCAGTCATTTGATGATATCGGATAAATAGGGGCACGCTCACCAGAACTTATTGACGTCATCGAGACCCAATTACACCTTGAAGCCCCTCGTCATCTACGTCGAATATACTTTGCATTATGACCAACCTCCTCTTGTTTTGTGTATAATTCCGTGGCAGAACGAGACATTCCTTGCACTTTTTCGTATTTGCTTAATAGGCTCAGTGAGAGCATTCCAATTGGGTACAAAATGATACTGCGGTATGAACAATGTTGGATTCAACTTTACTCTTGTAATTTACTGGTCATTTAGATATCCCGCGTGACCGATCCCGCTCCTGCCTGAGGAGCCCGGAGCACCTCAATTTGCCCAAATTAAACTAACGAATGAGCAACCGGGTTTGAAACCATATGAAACAGAGTGCAGTAAGTTAGGTTTTATTGTAAAACTAAATAAATTTTTATTCCTAAACCATAAAACATCTTATCACCGTGGATAAGGTTCTACATTAAGGGGAAACGGATTCAGGTAATATACCTACATAGTGTGGTCCTTTACTATTGGATATAAATAATAATTCTTTATAGTGAGGGATTTTGAATGAAACACGTGTTTTTTGTATATATACAAGCGCATGTATGCGCTATTTTAAATTTTTTCCGACTGGGCCAAATTGGCCCAATCCACACCAACTTCGTTTTTTCAAATGAGAACCCCCTCATGAGCCGGTTCCAAGCCCGGCAGAAGATAATACAGATACCTACCCACCTGCCTAAAAACTCATCTAACTAAAACTAAAATTATCAAGAGCCAGGATAAGGTGAATTTAATTAAAAACCACCATGTTTCAGGCTGTAATCCCGATTTAATCTAGTCCAATAAAAGTACTGACGTCACCACGTGATTCAGTGTTGATAAATAATGAAACTTCATAATATGAATATTATGGCATATTATGCCACACTGGGGGTTTTCCATCTTATCAAAATTATGAACAAACGCGGTTAGTCCAACTTTGGGTCGCCCAAAAAAAAGAAGGTTTTCGAAGTAAAACGTTCATGAAATGTGACGTAGAATCCGAATCTGCAATAAAAAGGGGGCTTTTCGTTTGAAACAACAAAGTTCGCTTGCGTAGCCGGCATTTGTGCGCATGCGCAGCGCACAAAAATATGATCGTTGAATTCTTTGTAAAAACATCCCCCTTGCTCAACCTTCTTACTTACTGAATTCAAATATTTAAATAATAATCTTAATTCCTTCGAACATATTTCACATTACAGAATAGGGCGAGAAATTTAGCTACTAAATCAAATGTTCGAGTATTTGGTATTTGATTCAACAAAATTGTAGGTTCGTATTGGTTGAAGTTAAAGAAGAAGCTCAGTAGTAAGGGAATTTGTTAAGATTCTTAAATATTCGCCTCCCGTAAAATGAAAGCCTGGAGATGAATTACATTAAGCAACCAGCTCTAGACGAAGGGAAAGACAAGAAGAAAAGTATTTTTTTTTAGCTTTCGCCTGATCCCCGAGTTAACTTTATTCATTCATTTTTTTCCTTGAGAGCTAGTAGTATAGGGATCCGTATTGAAGAACTGAAAATTTATCGCAAATCAGTATTCAGATGCTCGCGCTCTTTTAGGAAACGAAAGCATGTTCATGCCATTCAGTTTCAGAAGGGCACATATCAGGAGGTAAACTTGGGAGTATTCGTATTTTCGCAAAGGAAAAGAAATACCTGAAGCTGCATAGTAAATAACTAAGTTACCAGGGGCTGGTTCTTCTGTGTACCAAACTAAAGGTTTCTGCTCACCACATTACATATTTCATAACTTATTTACCAACCGCAGTAAGACGCCTCCCGAAGGCATATCGGGATACGAGTTCTGCGTTACCCTTTAGGGGGAAACAGTCGGCTTATTTGGTAACGAAAGAACATTTTCTGCTTTGGGATCCGTATTTTTGGTTATTTCAAGAGAACCTCGAAAATGGAAAAAAACACCACTGCGTATCAGAATGCCTCAACTCCCGAATACCACACAATTTGCTCGACCAAATTCTCACTGAATACCACTGAAAAACACCAAATCAGGGAAACTCCAGTGTCTTTTGACAACATACCAGTGCTTGTCAGGGGTCTATGGAGTACGAAATTAGCAGCTTGAGATGATTACGAGTTCATTTTTCAGGTAAATCGAGAACTTTCCAACGAGTGGTAAACGATTTCTGTACGGCCGAAAATGGCAAAGATATGGTTCCGTAATGAAGGTTTGGTTGTAATCGGAAATCATGAAAATCTCGTAATGATTTCAGTGGTGGGTTTGTGGGGTCGGTTTTTGCCTGGTCGGTCCCGGTAAAAACATCGTGCGTAAGTATAGCTTTAATTAGGGATGCGAATAGATTAATCGATTAATTTCAATCGATGTATAGCTACCCCAATTATTTTGTATTAATCGATTATTGTTACTGATTAATCGGTTATCGAATACATCCGGATTTTGAAATAGCATAAGCATAAGGAATTCAAGGAGGTAGTAACAATAAAAACGACGATTTGTCTTCATCCATGTCTTTTTTTTCCTCTACTTTGTCCGATACTTTTATAGGCTCTATTTATAATAAAATTTCGCCCTTACCAAGGAAAACGTATGATCATGGATATGTCGGTTAGCTGTAGGAGCCCCTCATCTGATCCTGTGACTATTCTGCTTAAGGCGTAAGTCTTCAGGAGGCTACATGCCGAATTTCAAGTTACCATCACGGAAATTGCACCAAAAAACCTCACATTTTTTTGTATCACGCCAATTTTGAAGCGACCCTCAGCCATTAGACATATCCATGTCAAAACTAGTTTATACAATTTTATTCATTTTGGCATTTCCTAATATTCATTAGCCTTAAAATTTAACAATAGGTCGACCCGATTTTTAGAGAGTGAGAAAGCAAATAATTATGCGTTTGAAATAAGTACCTAATAATATAACAATCAATTGTCATTTGATGTTATAATCGATTATTTGGTCCGACGTTGCGTCCCTACCTTTAACACTGATCTTGATCATATTTAACCATTGTCTACAGAGACTG
Organism: Stenodema calcarata; assembly: GCA_963920205.1. Lineage (NCBI taxonomy): Eukaryota > Metazoa > Arthropoda > Insecta > Hemiptera > Miridae > Stenodema > Stenodema calcarata. The sequence continues at coordinate 6,841,344 of OY986050.1, forward strand.
AATAAATCGGAATTGTTTACCAAGCAATAGGTGTTCCATTTACAACAATTCATGTTTGCTACAAGCGATTCCTATCATTTCCATATCTTTCGTAAGGGGCATTCCATTTTATCGCCGGCATACGAATGCAAGCAATCTTTCAGCTCCCTAACAGGGAAAGATGAAAGGACGGAAAAAAGTTTCTCGCCGTAGGGAAAACAAACACTGTGCGGGTGCATTGAGTCTGCAGACGGACCCCTGAAGCCAGAAGGTAACTGGAAACTCCGGAGGGAAAGATAGGTAATCTGTTTTCAAAGAGCTTGCTTATGAAGAGCGCTGTAGGGAGAAGAGATTGGAAGTCTTTCGCACAGAAAAGAAAACAAACAAAACCCAGGAGCCGACGATGTTTGTTTGCTTTCGAATCAGTCGGAACGACAACTTTTGCTTTGGGGACGTTTCCCCCAATGTTGTCCCCAGTTGAAATATTTTGAGCCAGAGAGGAATGAAAAAAGCATTCCCGTTTCAGGGTTCTCGACCTGGTGGAATACAAAAGTGAGAAGAGCGGTTGAGTAGAAAACAGGTTCACGGGTAGGTGATTATTTATTTTGATAAGGCGATGCCTCCATGATAGACGGATGATGGCAAATCTTTTGACTCTCAAGTGTCAGTCTTAATGGTACTAAATCTCTAATGGAGAGTAATACCATCACCCCAAAAATTACGGGAGTTGTACCTAATGTTTTTGATTTGTCACTTTTTGAACAAAGTTTTCACGTATCTTTTTCAAATTTTTTGTCTCACATATTTTTAGTAAGCCCAAACCAGAATCCAACTGTTAACCTCTAAATTCGAACCCTTCTTAAGAGGTTACTAATGCGATAGGTAACGAATAGTAAATTCCAGCGGACGTCCATAACCGTGAATAATGAGCGGTTGGTTTAAAGCTTTCATCGAAATTTTAACTAGTTCTTGAGTCTGCATACATTTAGGTATATATGCCCTTAATAACCACAGCTGGTGTTGGTTATTTTATTTTATTGTCCATAAAATTTTGTTGCATCAATCCCTAGGTAAATTCTACTCAATTCAAATCACCAAAAGAGTAGGAGAAAGCCAATAAAATTGATTTGTAATCTTAAATCATAATGTCATGAGATAATGACGCTTTTGTACTATGTAATGAATGGTTTGCTGAATTGCTCCTGGCCCCGGGGAGGTTAGGCAATTATGCCCACCAAGAGAGATGTCCTGGTCTGCTGTCTCAGAGCAGGCACCCTCTATGCGGTGGAATCAAAAACTCGGGGAACAAGGAAACTCAGCAAACAATTACATCTAAGAACGGTAATAAATACGCAGAATTTTCGGAAAAATGATTCATCACCCCCTAAAACAACAAGGATATCGGTTTTCATATTTGGAATGTACAGCTGTAGTTTAATTGGTTTACTGTAGTCAAAAAATGTTTTTCGCAATCGACTGATATAACATACTTTATAAAATTGTTGGAATACCTATTAAATTAGCACTATGTTGGTTTCAGATAACTTTCGAAGAACGAATTTCAATTGTAAATATACGTTATCTTATCGTCTGTCTATAAAATCAATTGTAGACTGCATTTATATAACGAGCAAATTGAAGGTAGTGCTAAACCTCCTCGCCCGCCTGAGTTTGTCAGGATGAAAAGATGGTTTTAACCTTGTTTCCACCTTCTATCTAACGAGCTTTCCAAAATAAGACATGGGCAGGTGAAAAGGGCCAAAAAGTTATACAGAGTTTCCGGCAAACTAAGTAATATAATCCTGAGGTTTAGAAACTTGGGAGGGCAAAAGATTATGGTATTTTTAATTTCAATGAAGCATTCAACAAGTTTGCCTAAACTTTATGACTAAGTTATAAATAATTTCATTTCTGAGTTGAAAGGCTCGTTGGATTCAGAGACGCAACCATTCTATTCCAACCGCTCACTGGGGAACTAACTAGAATATTGAGGGTTTTAAAAATGAGAAATTACATTACTCCAATAATAGCCATCAGCGTTTGCACTTCTACTTAACCAAGTAGATACTGGACTTCGATATTTTGTATATTCTATACTTACTTATATCTTTCAAGTTATAAGTCGTTATTGATTAGTTTTAACATTAGTCTATTTTGTACCATATTATTAGATCTAGGAGTCAACAAGCCAGCTCTAATAGCCGTCTAATTCTTCTCAACCCAATAAAGCGTAATAAAATGTAGACAGCAGAAGAGATGAGTGAAGAGTAACTAAGAAGGAAGCTTAGGCAACAGGAAGTTTTACGTAGGTAACAGTTACAAATATCCACTAAATATCCATGATCTACTAAATAATGGATCCTGTTGTGAACCAGAAAATTAAAAAATGTATCTTACTCTATTATGGATAGGTACTGCTTTTAGGTGGTAACTGACTCTGTTTATTTGGAAATAGCCAGTTATTTTGAAATAGTTCATTAAATTCAATTACATCTCTCTACTACAAATGCCAGTCAATAGTGAATTCACAGTAATATTACTTTGTATATTGAGAGGTGTGCGGGCGTATGCTAACAAACAGACCAATATGACGTGTTACGTTTGCAATTCACTTTTGGAGAATTTTTGCTCAGAACCGATGATGTCGAGTTTTGCCAAATACAGGACAAAGTGTGAAGATTACGTGGAAGTAGCACCAAGCTGTGTGTATCCCGAAAATATGAGTCCCGAAATGATTTCAAGAACTACAAGTAATAATGGTAGACGAGCTGTTCGAAGAACATCCGTTAGGTTGTTGAAACAGTTTATGGAAGTAACAAATTACTCGTACTTATCAAATACTTACATTTCCTAGATATTTCCAGCGAAAACATGGATATTGCGCTGAAGCATTCAGGAGGTGATGAAGTTCAAGGTAAAGGAAATGAGGCCAATAATGGCACAAAAGAAAATGTGGAGGCAAAATATACAGTAAAATCCAAAGTACAGGCACCAAATGTACTTTCTGCTGATGATCCAAGCTGGGCAGAAGCATCTTCTGATGGTAATATTTTTGAGACATGAAAACGAGCGATCGATTCGCTCACATGAGCTATGTAATAACACTTATGCTTTCCCAACAACAACTGCAGCTGGATCATGATCTACATTCTTTTTCAAGGTTTTAAGGAACCAGAAGCTAGGATACAGTGGCCGGAGGAAAATAAATTCAACAACGGCAGCGAGGGAGTTGGCCCGTATGAATACTTATGTTACAAGTTGGTAGTGATTGCACGAGATGGCGAACAGTACACAATCAGAGGCTGCACTCCTAAAAGAAGGACATGCATCGCGGGCAATTTTCGCGCAGTAGACCGCTACGATTGCTCTATTTGTGATGAGCATCTATGCAACGCTCAGCCGACCACAAGAACTTGGAGGAACTTGCTACAGGTCATGGGGATTCTTGTAGCCACGATTTGGCCTATTTGACCGTTTTAGTGATGTGACGTCAGCTTCTACTTTCACAATTTTCAATTTGGAACCAAAATGTTTACTACATTTAATTTAATAAATGCATTTCGCTCGACAATTGAGTTGGACACTAATGATGACCACTGTTTGATTATTTTCAATAATGAACCTTTGGAATCAGCTAAAAAGTGTTGGAATCGTTCCAAGAGACTGAGCTAGTTACGAACTCGGAGGAGACCATCTCGTGAACCAGTTAAATGGATTTCGTTATTTTGTTTTGAGAAACAATCTTACCTTACTGAAAGGTATTTCAGAGTAAAATACGAAGGAAAGCACTCCAGTCTCGGGCCCTTACTATACCTTCTGTATACACGTGACGTGCCAAACAACGAGAACTCGACTATTGCAACCTTTGCTGATGATACGGCCATACTAGCGGTTGGTGACTCAGTAGAGGAAGCGACAAGGAAACTACAGCATTCTGTTGACGATGTACTAAAAAAATGGCGCCTCGGGCTGAACGGAGTTAATGAACGGATACCAGTCATCATGAATGATCAACATATTCCCTATTCTAATACTGCAAAGTATTTAGGGATGACTCTTGATGCCAAATTAAGATGGAAGGAGCATGTTATTTAAAAAAAAAAAAAAAGAAGAACTAACTATAAAATTCAAAACATTATACTGGCTGCTGGGGAGGTATTCTGAACTATCAGTTACAAATAGCTCATCTACAAGCAAATCCTAAAACCTAAAATCCGAAAATCTACCTCTGGGGCTGCACTAAAAAACAAACAGAAAGATTATTCAAACTTTCAAGAACATGGTACGTAGGAGTATTGTTAATGCCCCTTGGTAGATCAGAAATCATGACCTCCATCGAGACTTCAAGATGGAATCAGTCGGCGAAGTAACAAAGCAACATGCTATAAAACACGAACAGCGGCTTCATGATCACATGAATCCGGAAGATCTTCTTCTTAACTGCAATGGCGACTTGATAAAAGTTTTGATGTGACAAGTGTAGTGATCGAGTGTTACAGCCTGAGAGACAGCCTCTGGGCTAAAAACTCAACAAACAGTTTATAATATTATAGGAAATTAACTTAATGGGCTGTAGCTCAGTTGTTATGTTATTGATATGGCCAATTTAAAAAAAAAAATTGGAAAAAATTGAAATAATGAAATTGTTAACTTATTTCGTATACTTGGTTCTGGGACTTTTTTTTTTTACACAAAACAGATATTTTCTCACTGTAAAATATATGTTTTGTGTGAGAAAAAAAAAAAAAAAAAAAAAAAAAACCCCGGCTATATTATACACTATATTATAGTGTAAAACATCAGTTTACTGATTTGCTTTACAGTAATGGATTTGTGTGGTTGGACATCGATTGATATAATAATATTATATTATATATAATACTATATTATATTATGCTAACCGATATAACAACCTTGACTACCGTAAGTTGCTGAGGTAACTTGATGTCCCACTTATACTTGAACATGACTGGAATAAATCACAATTTAAAAATTAGGGTACCTATTGCGTGGAAGTTTCTGTATTAGTCAGGGAAATTCTCCTGTTTCACAAGTTATGACTAACCGTACTGATGTTTTTCCATGTATGGTTCTTTTGGATGAGCCAATCCACTAGAAGTGCAGTATGCCTGGAATCGCGAAACATGGCGCACTCACTATCTTGCTACGTCTGCTCGGCTGAACGGATCAAATCGTGCGGCGACCCAATCACCACAAAATCGCTTGAGTACCTTCCGTTATTCGACTGTTCCGCCTATTCTGAGAAGAAGAAGAAGAACAAAGTAAAGGCGGGCCCAGGGAGTGTTAATATGAGTAGTTACCACCCACGGAGAGTATTGGGCCCGCAAATCAATCTCGATCAGAGTACATCATACCCGAGTACGACCGAACCTACAACGATGACACCACAAAACATTACCCAAAGGTAATGATGACTTTTCCAGCATTTTCCCTCCAATTTTTAAACACTGGTGGCCACCTTACTGAGGGACAGCAATTCCATTCATTCTTCACCAGTCATAGGCAGATCGCTTCGGTTGAACACATGAACAGGAACATAACATACGATAAGCATACATATAAACTATACAACTAGGGCCCTTAGCATAAGTGAAGGGTCCTTGCCAGGAGCTGTAAGTTCACTCCAAAAGCAGCTCACCTTTCCTGAAAGTCTCTATACAGGGTGTCTACAGAAATTATGAGACAAACTCAAGGAATCAATTCTACAGCTAATTTGCAACAAAAAGTGACTCAGAGTTTTTTCATTACTCGACTAAAAAACCGACTTTTTTCACTTTTATGATTTTTTCGGGTTTTCGAATTTTGTCTCAGTAAAACGGCTCTAATTCTCTTAAAATAATATGTAAAATAAAAGTTGAGGACACCGTTGGAAATAGCGGTTAATTTACTATCTCCCTGTTATAAAATCCGATTTCTTAGGACAGTACTCATTGATGAAACAATTTCCAAAATCCAAAATTGGAAGATTTCTAAAAATCGTCGTTTTTTCTTTCGTAATTGGCGCTATTAGTACGGAGTTCTTATGGCGTGCAGTCCTCGGGAAAAAAATTACCTACAATTTCAGCTTTTCAACGGTATAAAAAAAAATGTTTTCACTGTGAAATTGGTGGAGAAAACGACGTTTGAATTCTGAAAAATGTGGGTTCTTAGGTGAAAATCAACGTTTCCCACCAAAAGCTAACTTTCTTCATGGGAGTGAGTTCGGTATCGCAATGTAGGCATTTTTTGACGCTGAATCGAATGGTGATACTTCCATCCCTCCCCGATAAGGAAGGGACTCGGTTTTAATGAATTATTTATTTTTAAAAATGGAATAAGTTATTTTTTTAAAGAATCAACAATTTAATAAAAATGAGACGCCAAAGAAGAGTTTCTTCCTTATCAGGGGGGTATGGAAGTGTCACCATTCGATTCAGCGTCAAAAAATTCCTAAATTTCGATAAATTGCTGTTGGTGGAAAATGTTGATTTTCACCTAAAAACCCACGTTTTTCAGAACTCAAACGTCATTTTCTCCACCAATTTCACTGTGAAAAATTTTTTTTATACCGTTGGAATGCTGGGATTCTGACCAAGTTTTCCCGAGGAGTGCACGCCGAAAGAACCCCGTACTGATAGCGCCAAGTACGAAAGAAAAAACGATGATTTTTTGAAAAATGTTCAAATGTTGGAATTTGGGCATTTTTGCATCAATGAGTACAATCCCAAAAAATTTCATTTTGTATCAGGAAGATAGCAAATTTAACGCTCTTTCCAACGATATCCTCAACTTTTATTTTACATATTAATTTGAGGGAGATAAAGCCGCTTTACTGAGACAAGGTCGAAAACACGAAAAAATCGTAAAAGTGATAAAAGTTGCTTTTTTTTAGTTGAGTAATGAAAAAACTCTATGATTCACTTTTTTGTAGCAAATTAACTGTAGAATTGATTCCTTGAATTTGTCCCATAATTTCTGTAGACATCCTGTATAGGAGAAGAAATTTTCAGTGAAACTTCACTGACTCCTTCCCGGGTGATCGGAATAAGTTGGGTTCCTATAATAACCAGCACCTTATGAAAACCTCTGTCTTTACCATTCCATTTTACATTCCCCAGATACGCCTCAGCCAGAGTAAAGCTCGTTCGAGATAAATTTATGATGAACTGTAAAAATGTTTCAATTCCATGACATGAGAAAACCAAATATAATCAGCCAATCGGTTATTGAACTTACTACTATTTTGATGATTATGATAATTAGACCTAGATATGTTCGACCTGATGAGTTCCTGGTTCCATACAGAGTTGTACGGGGTCAGCAACTAGTCCTAATCCTACACCTAGTGTTCTCCAAAGTAAATTATGAACCATTTATTCGAATTGAAGAGTAAATGTTTTCAGATGCCGCACCAATGATCAATCAATAAATTTACTCTCAATAATAATATTTCTCGATGAAAACTGATTTAGTTCTCAAGAAATCCCGGGAGGTCCGTCAACAGCCACACGAAGAGAAGCGTCGACAGCCTCAGAAAGAGAAGCATCGACAGCGACAGCAAGTGAAGCGTCGACAGCCACAGCAAGAGAACCATCGACAGCCACAACAAGAGAAGCATCGACAGCCACAACAAGAGAAGCATCGACAGCCACAACAAGTGAAGCATCGACAGCCACAACAAGAGAAGCGTCAACAACCACAGCAAGAGAAGCGTCGACAGCCACAACAAGAGAAGCGTCAACAACCACAGCAAGAGAAGTATCGAAGTCATCCGCTGTTATTGTGGTGCAACCCATCGAAGACATTTCTCCTAGACCACCAAAACGAGTTACTCCTATCGAGAGTCCATGGGTAAGTTGATGTCGCAACACTCCTACGATTAGTAGAGTATTACATTTCATCACCGACAAAGTTTGTAGTCGAGTAACACGAGTGCTTTGACCGCGGTCCAGAGTAAACTGCGTAATAAATTCAAACGTTCCTCTGGACCTAAATACAGCGTCCGGCAGTGAAACCTGAAGTGGATGTTTAGTTACAGTGGAGGGTTGAATAGCTGAACACAGTGTTTTTGCCGTAGAGGCCTTTTTCAGAAATAACGATTCTGTGGTCCTAAACCAGCGACGTTTTCGTGTGCATTTTAATGTTCCTCCCCGTGGGCGTATTCCATCAAGGAATACTATTCTTCTATGGGTTCGAAACATGGCTATTGGACAAGAAGAAGGGGAAGTCTCCCAGAACAATCAGGGCTGCGAACATCGAGGACAGTGAGTGCCGGTTCTGCCTCGAGGAGGAGGAGACGGCAGAACACGTCCTATGCCATTACGAAGGACTGGCTAAGTCCCGGTTTTTGTGCATAGGCAACAAAAAACCAGACCAAAAACTCCACATGAGGAATCCTAATGACCTCTGGAAGTTGATGAAACAACAGGAGCTCACAGAAGAGCTCTAACTACTCGGAGGGAACAACAGATCTTAACAGGTCGAGGTGCTTTACTTATCAAAGCCTCCTACATCTTATTTATTCTATTCTAAAAATCGAGGCTGTACGAGTAGCGTTTAAACAAACTCTCAGGTCCCAGTATCCAGGATGTCATTCTCCCTAAATTACATTCCTCTTAGGAGTGTTTGGTTTCAGCATGACGAGGAATTTCCCTATCATGCTGAAACCAAACCCCAGGGGAAACAGCCTACACGTCACATTGTCTCCGCGGGTCATTCCATGGCCGGGTCTGTCCCCGTGCGATTTTTATCTGTGGGGCTTATCTCAAGCGAAAATTTTACCAGGGCAAGCCTTGAAGTCTGGCACAACTGCGAGAAAATATCTAGAGAGAAATTCGTGCAACCCCTCGACAAAGTTTGGAGAGAGTGATGGCGAACAGACTCTAGCAGTGCGTGGGAAATGGGGGTCGTCATTTGAGAGTGATTTATTTTTTCAACATATCGATTTTGGTTTATTATCTTCGATAATGAACCATTGGAATCGCCCAAAGAAAAAATTTTTTTAACCCCCCCTCAAAATTTGTTGGTTTACGTTTCAAGATACGTAGATTCAGAAAATCGAATAAAAAAAAATCCGTCCGTCCGCCGTCCGCCGTACGCCGTCCGCCGTCCGCCGTCCGCCGTCCGAGGCACTTTGCCCAGTTAGCGTTGAGTTAAAATTACGAAATTTGGTTTCTGGGTTTGGACCAGCCCCACAATGATCCACGAAACTTTTCATAACCCTAGGTCAAGGGGAAGGGGTTCAAAACGAATTTTGAAATTTTGAAAATTCCAAAACTCGAAAAATTCATATAGAACGGTATGTTTTTTATTACATATTTAGATAGAGTTTGTTCCGTAGAATTTTTTAAGACCATCCGCAGCTTTGTACGACCAGCCGTTCGTTCACAATGACGGCTCAAAGATTGTGCCTCACAACACGATCGTGAGTCAAACTGTTGAAATACAGGTCCATTTTTATACTAACAAGCTCTTTGGAACATCATATGGCTTAAGTGATGTCGAGTTTGTTGTTCTGAGGTGCGTTTCGTGCTACGGAAATGAAGGTCATTTCGAATGTTTGTTGGTAGGTACTTCTTTTATAGAAAAATTATTACCGACGTAGTATTAAAAACCCCAGAATTATATCGTATTAATTAATCATAATTAATAATAATTATTATTAATAATAAATACGAATTATTAATACCTAACAATAAATTATAATAATTTTCACTAGGTACTTGATAAAATTGTTAATAATAATTAATCTAACATTTAAGATCTAGACATTTAGACCTAGTGATCTAGACAGAAGGGTGATCTGTACAAAGAAGATAATGAACCGTTGTGTCAAGAATTTGCAGAGTTTTTAGTTCACTTTTGAATGACCTGAAAAATTACGAATCTTTTAAGACCAATTGGATTTTTTTGCGACCAGCCGTTCGTTCACAGTGACCGCGCAAAGGTTTAGGAAAAACACTAAACTTTCGCGTCGAAAACGGCCGTTATGTGACCCAACCCCCAGACGCCCAGAATAAAACTACCTTTTTTCATCTTCCCGGTAAACTACAGTCTAGAAATTTTAACCGTGAGTCGGGGATAGACCACATTGCAATATTCACTCGGTTTCTCATCTGTAAAATTGTTTAAATAATACCTTTTTGTAATAATACAAATTAAATTTTGATGATGAGCTATTGACTTGAAATTTTAAAAATAGGTCAGAACTGGATCACAATGCAATATTCACTCGGTTTCTTGTCTGTAAAATTGTTCAAATAATACCTATTTGTTTAAACAAATTAAATTTTGATGATGAGCTAGATACTTGAAATTTTAAATATAGGTCAGAAATGGATGACATTTCAATATTCACTCGGTTTGTATGACATGGTATGAGTATGGTATGGTATATTATTGTATGTATGATTTGGTATAATACAGTATGGTATGATAGGAAAGAAATTCGTATGGTATGGTATGTGTACGGTGAGAATATGGTATGGTGCCGATTTGCAATACAGTCTGGTATAGACGGAAGGGTGATCTGCACAAGGAAGATAATAAACCGTTGTGTCAAGAATTTGCAGAGTTTTTTCCCTACTTCTGGTATGCATTTAAATTTACCACTCTTCTTCTATTAAATAGAAATATGTATAAAAATATCTTGAAAATGCATTGATTTATCTTATTTTAAAAACCGTCAGGTTTCACTGCCGGTCGGTGAGGAACAAGAAGTTTTTCGATCGGCGCAAGTTGTTCGAGAATACCATCGAATTGGTCGAATCAATGTTCCTGCTCATTACTATTGCTTCAAAGTCACAGGACTGGAAAACGGCGTCAAAATCGTGATGAGAGGCTGTACTCCTTTGGTCGAAACCAGACAATTGGCCTGTGCTGCCGTCAAGTTCCACAATGCATCCTGCAGCGTCTGCACCGGAAACTTGTGCAACAAAGCGCCTAGTTGTACAATGACTGCTCCACGGATAAGCATCGATATTCTCATCATATTCGGAATTATAAAACTCTTCGTATGATCCAACTGTATATTTTATTGTTCCCAAAGCTGTTAGCCCTAGTTTAATTAATTATCAACGTATTATATTATAATTGTGATACTTTTCACGGCATTCGGTGAAAATAACAACTGTTGAAACCCGGGATTTTGTGCTTGTTCTAAAAAATAAAACTTCTTCAGGAAGAAAACTGAAAATCTTAGGAAAATCCAGACGTTAAGGATGATGAATTAATGACAACAAAGATGAGATTTACTCGCACATTTACTCAACATTTACACGTAGTTTTTAGCAAGTTGATACTTTGATATATTTTTCTGGAAGTCGATATTTTTCAGGGTGTGTTGTTTTACCCAAAATATTTGATATACTTGCAATATTCCCAATCATATGACACATGCCTCTAGACCACATTTCCCCCTCAGCACGGGAGGTTCGAGATTAGAAAATGGGAATTGCCTTTTGCCATTCCTACTAATCCGACCAGAGTAGTAGACCAAGCTCTGGTACCCTCTGAGGGAAGGGACTTGGCTGGAAGAGATAGGCCAAAGGTTCTGATATGTATTCATAATATCGGAATTAAGAGGTTTAGTACAACTATCAGACTTTAAACATTATAGGTATGTTTATTTGTTTGTGTGAATAAATTTTTAATTAACAAACCGAATCCGCAACACTATGAACAGTACCCCAGTACCAGTACCCAGCCAAGTATCCTCTGTTATGTATAACTCGTATACCTCGTATTTTGTAGCGTACAATTAATTGAAGTCATGATGAACTAGTGAAGCATGTCACGTCACATACGTTGTATTGATGATTTTTGTTGTTGTTACCAACATAGAGATGTACAGTCTCTATTCGTCAGCAAAACAGATAAATTGTTCATCAATAAATTATGACAAATTCTTGTGTAGGTGCCTACCGAAGCAGTATAGTTCTTAGAAGATATACCCTCCAAGAATCGATTGAAATGACGCAACAAGAAAAAGTATTTTCATGGGAAACCCATAGTTGTGAGATGTAGAAGAGCTGATGGTGTTACATTCTCTATTTTACGTTTATTACTTGGGAAACTTCTGCGTCTTAAAACTCGCAAATACGACCCAGCAATATCCTGCTATGAATGCTCTAGCAGTGAGACGGGTCACTGCAGAGCTCCGATGGAATTCGATACGAAAATATACATGCCAACGTACGGCGATGGAACCAATGACACAACAGAACCGATTCCGCATAATCTTTGCATTGGTCCAAAGTCTAAGTCCACTAAATACGACATGATGACGAGTATGAAGAAAGTTTGATAATACAGTTTCGCCTTGTCGTTCAACACCGGTCGGGTCACCACTCCTTGGTGCTAGACATCGATGGATCGACAGTATGCCTCCTCGATAATACAGAACAATTGATAATACTACAATCACCTCGTCAGTTTCTAGTAAAACTCCCAAGAGTAACTGGAGTATTTGCATTATAGACGTGTTTGTTCGTGCCGCCCTCACCGAGTAAGTTCAGGGCAGGGGGTGAGCTGATCGTGCTCGGATCGGGAACAACTAATAAGTTTGAAGTTACTCCTGCTGTAAAACCTGCCCACCTGTTGGAGTAAGATGAGTCAAATCGGAGTGAGCTTTGTGAAGAGCTCGAACACCGGGTAAAGTTGCCACATGGCTTGTATACAGTATATAGTATACAGGGCTTGTAGGTATATAGTATACTGGACACTTCTTTCTCCACACTCACTGCGCATGCTCACTGATACTTGAATCTGAAAATAGATTAAACAACCCTATCAATCCTTCCAGAGAAATATAGTAAAACGAGAGATCAGGTAATATGGAAATAATAGTTACGTAGTTTTATTTTTTGGAAAGCTGGTTATTGCAACGCTTGAGCAACAAGGATATACACGCTTTTTTGCATACATACAAGAGGGAGGAGTGAAACGCTGAGGGTTTTGAATGCCCAATCTGTTTTGCAGTCACTATTTTTTCTCTCTACACTTTCATCACAAGTCACACTTCTGATGCCAGGGCTCAGGACTGGTGATTCCAGTGGGAGGCATTTATAGAGCCAATTCTAGCGGACATTGGGGCTACCCTACAGCTTCTTCTCCCATCACGCTTACCACCAGGAGATTTGTGTATGGAATCTTCCAGTAAGATCTTCCTGCTCACCGATGAATTTCTCGATACCAGTTCGAACTCATGCAATGCCTGGTGATAAGTAGCACTATTCTTTTTGTTCGGCATAATCCCTCCAACTGTCTAAAACTTTTCTCAATAAAGATCAGTTGGAGTGCGTTTTACAAAACTGAAATTCATTTTACAGAGCCATAAGAAAATTTCCTACCCTCGCCACCACCTACCAACAGGTTTTTGAGTTTTAATATCAGCATTTGGCTTGATGATGGATCCTACTTCGCCAGACCCACCAAGTCAGAGCTTGAAGTGCAGTTTCTTCACCGTCATATGCAGCATGGTCCCATAATATGACATACGACATTGAGCGCTATCCCGAGAATCACGCCAGCTTCATTGTTACTGTTAGCAATGAAACGCTAAGGGGATTCACGCAAAATGAGGGATATGGAACAAACAACTCAACATTTCTTCAAGAGGTGGTGCATACAATTGTCCATTCTGCAGGACCTAATTATGCAACGGCTCAGGTAGATATCTGATGCCATCATCTAAAGCTTTCCTCGTGTTCGTGAGCGTACAGATTCTTATATGGAACCAGTACATTGTGCATCATGCTACACCATGCCCTACACACTACGTGTAACTATGAAAAGAAACACGTGGAACATGGAATATGGAATTGGTCACAATCTTGAGGATTGTTCAACACAATTCATATACTTATTTATGTTCTTAGGATGAACCCAATAAAAATATAAGAAATATCACATTTCTTGTCTATTTGAAAGGCGAGTGCGGAAAAATTGAAGAAAAAAACCCGTTTCGGGAGGGGAGAAGAGCGTGTTTTCTTTGCATATAGATTGAAACAGGCGCCGCCACGATCCCTTGCCCACGAACAGTTCTTTTCTTCAATCACGTTTCCGTTGGAGAAAGAAGAGAGCTAAGGAAACACCGAAGGATTTATTCACATTGGCGAGATTCCTTGGGACGAGATGGGAACCTTGGGATGCTTGAGGAAGCTGACATACCTTAGCGCTTCTCGGTCCCCAGGGCTGGCTTCCGTGTTCGCTCTTACCTCGGTATTCTTGAGGGGTAAGACGAAGTTTTCTTTGTTGGTACCATCGAGTCCTTGACCTTTCAGAACTCAATCATAGATCTGGATAAATACCCATTTCCTGCTTTTGGTGTTGCGATGTGTCAACTAAAGCTTTACAGCGTTCTTGCCACTACACTTTTATCGATGATTCACAGACAGTTGAGAGCATTCTAATTTTTATTTCGGATGTTAATACAGTACAAATTAGTTGTTAGAACATTCAGGGGACTTAAAAATCCTTCTTGAACAGTGAAAGGGGGGAGGGGGTCCGGACCCCCCCAAATGTTGAGACATTTCTTTGAAGATTTTCGATTATGAAAGGTGTTCAAATCAGTTTAAACCACTCCACTATCAATTTTGATTAGAATATCCCGCAAATCGAGGGTCTCACGGCAACACCCCACATCGTCACTTTTGGCCAAAATGAGTTATGCATACCATTCGAAGCGTCTTCCCCCGGCGGATCGATCTAACTAAGTATAAGTAGGGTACCTAAGTTAGGTAACACAAAAATCACGATTTATTTCACTGAATTACTCAGTAAACATAGTCGTTGGCAGATGGTTTTTTGGCTCTGCTGAAAAGTCGCCCAAATGACGATGTGGGAAGTTGCCGTGAGACCCTCGAAATATTTGAAGATTAGTTGCGCAAGCCTAATATGAGATGACGAAAAGCCTGGTCACACAACTTCCTTTGGAAAGACTGTTGTTGCACTTGAAATGGTTCAGGTTCTAGTGTAGCTGCTAAAGCCAAAACATGCGAGTACATACAGGATTCTGAAAGCCTATCATTTTTCTTAAATGGAAATGATTCCTTGACCTTTCAGTTAAAAAATCATCTCATTTCGCTATCAAGATTCATCATATCGACCCTAGCCAATAAATCATGAAGCCCGTGAAGAGCGATTGAATTTCCCCGCGGGATTTGAGCAGAAAGAGCAGGATGGGGTATGCTCGGGGTTTCGGATTAAATATTAAGAATTCATACATGAGAGAAGGAAGCGCGAGTGGGAGTGAGGTTGTGCGGGGATGGATATGGAAAGGGGATGAAGAACAGAATCGCAGTCGTGGCATGAATACTGCAACCTTCAACCAAGCCCCACCAACGCAGCTACCCAACTCTCATTATGGCTGTGCTCACCTAAGAGGGTGCTATCATACTCTAAATTCCTGGGGCTTCCCGAACCCTAGCATCAGTTATTTAAATCGTGGATAAAAGCTCATATTTAAAGTAAAAGTCCATTGTAGCTTCATTGAAATGGTCAGGGAACTTCCAGCTGGCTCCACATAGTTCAGTCGACATAATTCACAATAATAACTACATACGCAAATACATCATGTTTCATGTATTAGCAACACGAAACCTACTATCTACCTACCTATTTACCACGAATGCCACAATGTAAGCAATCATTAATTTCTTGTCATTTAGCAGAGAGTATTCTACAACTCTAATACTTGTATTTCAAGTGAGGGGCTGTAATATACTGCTTAGATTGCGGATCAGATGACGGAATAATATAATATCCTTCAATAAGCGATATTAAAAAGTCCCCAGTTCCATTGAATTGCAAAATATTCCCTAAGGGTTATTGCGGCCACTTGGAGAGGGGAGGTGCAGCTAACCACTTTTCCCTTTCGTTAATGTCACTACTGATATAATCCTCGTAAACTTTAACTTCTAAAAGCCTAAAATTATTTGAGGTGGTACTTAACCACTGAACGACGTAACCACCACAAGTAGCTCTTCAGCTCGAAATGCACATCTCAGTCTTAACAGCCTTAAAAATAATTTTAAGCATGGCTGAAGTTCATTTTTAGAGAATTTTTGAAGGAAAGGAAGCTGTTACAGCTTCTACTACAGTAGTTCTCGGTCCAAAATTTTTAAAACTCGAATTTTCGAAAATTTATCATACCAAAATCCTCAAGTCACTGCCCATCCTGAATTAGCTGCCAAAAGACACCAAAAATCGTATATAATACATATATATGATTTTTGGTGTCTTTTGGCAGCTAGGTATATTATAATGTATATCTGATTTTCGGTATGATATTACATCACACCAGACTATAACTGTCGATAAAATTGAGATAAAAAGTTCAAATTTGCACTAAAAATCTGTCTTGGGAAATCGAAAGGTTAAGTTCGTAGATGAGCCGAATTGGGTCTCTCCAAGGGGTTTTTGGTGATTTAAAGGGGGAGGGAATTACCCACAAATTCCAAATTCAGAATTGCAATATGTTTTTTCGTTCTCAAACTGAAGCTCTTTGAAGATGAAGAAGAATGAGACATAAAACCAGTCATTTCTTCCAAAGTTCGCTCTTATGACCATGTTGCATGACTGTGGATTTTTTTGTGAGTCTGTCAAAGTCATCCACCTTGTGATGTGCAATGCTTCAATATATTAATGAACACAAGTGTATAACTGAAAACAGATGAGTCAAATCCTTTTCGGCAGATAACATCATCGTACAATACATGTCTATATTGTAGGATAGATAATTTTTCCATATAATATACTTCTCTTCTGTCAATGAGTGTCAGAAGCCAACAGCCTGCCCTTCTGTCAGAGCTCCATGACGTTTACCCCAGGCCGCAAGATGAAAAGCTGACTTCAACAATAATCTTTCTCGGAGGGAAAAAACCCAACCCCTCATGCACGCAAAAAAGGACTGGGACCGTATAGTTCATGCTAAGTTCGTTGGCGCTCTTGTGCCAGCGACGTTGAGTTATTGCTTTGAAAATGTCAGGCGTCACATTCGCCTGGGGGTTGCTAGTCGCTCCCCCTTATCCCGATATTTTCTTGTCTTTTTCTCGGTTTTTGGAACAGTCCCCTCGCACATTCCGTTTTTCTCGTTCTCACTTTTTCCATCTCCAACATCAACATACGTTTTTTCTTCGTACTATCGATGCCCCAATTTTTTGGTTATTGGCAGCTGTTTTAATCCCCTTAAAATTGGCCCAGGTTCATGACGTCCCTTAAGATCCCACAAGGTCTAACTCAGTTTTTTTGGCAAAATGAGTTAGGACCGGATACTTATGCGAAATGTCTCGCTCCGTCTAGCTCATTGGTTTGCCCTTTATTGCAATGCCGGAAACGGCTTCTTCAGCGTAGAAAAGCCGCGCTAACCATGGAAATTACTACAGTACGTTAGAAAATCCGTTTTTTTGTCTTTCCTGAAATGTTGGGATAACTGAGTTAGGCCTAGTGGGTTCTGATTAATTCTGATCCAAACCAGGAAATCAATATCGAAAATAAGGCGATCACCCAGCAGTTGGTACTTGGAGGGTGTATAAGGTAGTTGATATTTTAACACTAAGTAAGGTCTAATACTATATTCCTAGCCAACCCTTAAAATGAATTATTACTGTTAATCGGCAGTAATTTATACCAAGAAGTACCTTGCAACAAATATCCGAAATTACCTTCTTTCCATAGAAAGTACGAGTGTGTATCTTATAACAACAAACTCGATAATATCATATTATAAAACCATAATACACTGTCAAGGAAACCTTGGCCGTTTTAAACCGACTCAGCTCTGTGGAACGCTCTCAACCACACGAGTAACCTATTTTTTCTCCCTAAAAGAGTTGCTACACACTAATGACTTTGACGAGGGGATTTTTAACGAAAAAAGAGAGAAAGTGGGGATGCAGAAGAAAGATTGGTTTGGGGACGAACTTGTGCTGTATTACTTAAAATCTGCTCATCAATTACCTACCTATATAAGCGACTCTAGATTTTGAATGAACAAGAACGCTCAATTTAATCCATACTAAAACGATTCAACAGACACGATAGGAAGTTCAGAACAAAATTTATCACCGGTTAGTCCAGTAGGCATGGCTAATACGGCTATTTCTCGGTAATAGGTTATAGAGTAACAACGACCGTCTGTTAATAGGTTGTGGTATTAGGTTATTTTGGTAATAGTTTACCGGCGATTCGGTAACCTATTACCAAAATAAACTAATACCACAACCTATTAACAGACGGTCGCAGTTACTCGAAACTAACTCAATAGGTACTCACTCAAATAACTTGTCGACAGTTATGATCGCACACATTTCACTCATACGTTTTCCGTAACCTATTACCTGTTATTACTTGGAACAGTTTCAGCCAAGTAACTACCAATAATATTATCAACAACTAAGTAGGTACTTATTCCTGTTTAAATATGAAAACTGTGCTTCTGTTTAAATATGAAAACTATAGTCGACAACTAATTGCCAGAGAATTGACATACCAGTTGGGCTTAGGTACCTATTTACATAGTCTTTTTTATTGAATGTTTTTTTCAACCGATATTTTAGTAAATATCGATATTTTTATCGATACTATTGGTTGCAAAAAGTATCGATACTGAGCAATACAATAAATATCGTCATCCAAACCCTACCTCCGATACTATCGAATATCGAAATATCGATATGTTGGCTACCGATGGCCATCCCTAGTGGCCACGGAGCCTCTGGTAATGGGCTAGTGCCAGTGTTGCCGAATTGGGCTACTTTTCGCGATTGGGCTACAAAGGTTCTAGAACCCAAGTTTTGGGCTACTTCCGCGAAAACGATCGTTTCATCTCGGTTTTTCGCATTTATGTTGGCAGTACGTTTCAAGAGTTGGTATCGATATCGACCATTCGTATTCGTCCTTCGGTTGTTTTTGTGTTCTCGCACTCGCAGTTCCATAGACTCTGTAAAGCCTTTAAAAGGTCGCTGAATTGGGCCTCTTTTTAAATTTTCTCCCGCCAATTGGCTATTCAAGAGCTCGCTCCTCTTGGACTACTTACGCGCGCTCTAGCGGCGAATCCAACCACCAAGTATCTGGCAACACTGGTCTAGTGCTTGCTTCTTGATAACTTCTTCGTCTGTAGGAATTCGAAGTTCCAAGTGAAGTCGAGCATTCCTCGTGTAACGGTTCGCATCAACACAGGCCCTCACCACGTTATTCTGAATTCGCTGGATGATCAAGCGATTGCTCAGAGCGGTGCATCCCCACAGTTGCACACCATAAGTCCAGACAGTGGTAGGTCTGGGAGTGGCAAATCAAGAGACCCTGCTACCACCAACATCATGAAGACTCTAAGCCAACACAACCGCACTGTCCAAATTGGCGTATCAATTTTAATTTCTGAGAAATCTGTCTTTTTAAATCAAACTTGTGTTTTTTTTTTTAATGGAAAAAAAGTTCTGTCATCGAGTGAACTGTTCAATCAATCAATTTATTCCACAATATTTAACTCAAGGGCTGGTTGTGGGGATCAAGGGGAAGTATGGAACTGTAATTTTTATGGGTCGCTTCGTCTTGATCAGGGTACTATGGGGGATTTAGTCCTAGTCCGGCAGAGTGGGTGCGTTGTCCCTCAGGACTCTTCTCCTTAACCTACGTTCACCATTAGGCGGCGCTGGACCAGCAATGTGCGCAACTTCCGGATTCGGATGGTCAGTGGCTCTTGACTGCAGGACTCCATAGCACTTTCTGATCCGCTCCTGCACCGTCCCTACTCCCAAGTCGTTGTGGAGCACATCGTTCCGTACAAACCATGGGGCGCCACAAATTAGCCGAAATATCTTGTTTTGCTGGATTTGAATTTGGTTCACTGAGGTGGCACATGCCGAGCCCCAGAGTTCGCATCCATAAGCCCAAACCGGTTCGATAAGCGACGTGTATAGCAGCTTCTTGTTTGCCAGATCCAGCTTTGATTTGGGGTTCAACATTGGCCAAAGCTGGTAGACACGCCGCTTTATCTCGAGTGAACTGTTATATTCCAGGTTTAGAATTTGCTTGATTGGATTATTCTTCAAGACGTAAATTTACATTCAGTTTAACATTCACCATTCGATTAAAACATCAGATTGATTTGTACATTTCAATGAATGTATTATACCATGAAACGTAAGTATTACGAAATAAAACCGAAACAGTAAGAAAATATTCAGAGTCACTTTATCGTGAGGATCTTTCCTGCTTATCCGGCTCACAATATCATCCACACAACCCGGCATTAGCATGGAGACGAAGAGAACTGTTGGGGGTTGAATGATCGAAAAAAAGAGAAAAGAATGAATACAACCCCCAAAGAGAGCGACAGTTGGGTTTCAGACGATTTTTCGTAGCCGCCGGGGATTGGATCCTCCCTTTGTTATTTCAGACCAGCCGCGTCTAATTTGTTTTTATTAAACATTTCTCTTTCAACTGGCATCGCTGAAACTCATGTAAGCAGGAATTTAAAGAAGAAAAAAAAGGGAAATTCGTTTCTCTTTTCCATTTGTTTTCACACAGTGCTGATAACGTGTAGGTATCTTGGAGGAACATTTTACGAATGAATTAGTTAAGTGTATTATTACGGCGGGTATGTATAGTACAATATGTACCAATATATACCAAATGTTCCTTACATAACGTGGTAACTAAGGGGAAAACGGTCTCATTATTTTTACAATTGCAGGCACGAGTGGAACATGGTGCAAAATAACAAAAAGCTGATTCGAGTAATTTGGCTATAGTTTTCGAGTCAAAAATTTTGTTGGTTTAAAGGTTGACCTAGGGCCATTTTTTTCAATGATGATTCGTGGGGTAAAAACAATCTCAAATCGGCAAAACCTCTTCAAATTCTGATGAAGGAATACGTTGAGACCAAAACGCCATAAGATTTTTTATTTTAGTACGAAAATTCAAATTATGAGGAACATATTTCTAAAAAATTAAATTCGGCTCGAGGTACACGCATAGCATGTACCTAGGGCCACCCGCTTGTACCGAGAGCCACCAGGTATAATTGGAGAAATGAAGTATAAAAACTATTGAAAACCGGTAAGCAATAACTTCATTTAGAATTCTTTTCTTCAACAGATATTTTTTATACCATTAGTTATCTATTTATTTAAATTCTTTTCCTCGCCAGCGTTTGATTAAATCAACACAATGAAACTTATTAAAATTAGTTGACTCGAAAGTAATATCAAAGACTTGGTTGGATAAAATATCACAGTCCACGTAAAAATGGTAGTAATGGAACTTAAGATTCAGGAAAAGTCGTAAGGCAACGAAAAATTTACGTTAGGCGGGAGCGCTAGTTAGATCTAACGATATCTGGTAGCTGTTTTATGAACTGTATGCTCCTGAGAGGCGTATAATTACCAGTGTAAGGTTAAGGAGAAACGCCTCAACTCTAAATAATTGATGTTTTATAAATAAGCTTCAAAGTTTGCCAATAAAAACTCCCATTTTGTTCACTGCAAAACATTCCCGCAACCCCATTTTTTGGTAGGACATCGATTATTGTTCAATTAGATCGATGGGTGTGAAGGATCCATCAAATAACAGTTTTTCCGATAGATTTACGGCATTTGAGGTGATTATAGATTATTCCTGACTGGTTTTTCGAATATTTGTTAAGTAAAAACACCTCAATTCGAGTTAAGGCGTTTTACCTTCAGAGATGGATTTTTCAGGAGGATTTCGATGAAAAACACCTCAACTGGTAAGCAAATTAATGAAATCACTTAATTTCATTATTACCTACTTAATTTCACTCAATTACCTACCTACTTAATTTCACTCAATTACCTACTTAATTTCACTCAATTTCATTATTACCTACTACCTACGTATTACGTACTTGATGTTAAAAGCAAATATGGACTTATCCTTTCCTTTGTTTGCGTTGATCGGATCTATCCGCCTATAGGCAGATAAAGGCAGATGATTTTAATCGCCGAACAAAAAAAATACCCCCCTCAAAATTTGCTGGTTAACGTTTCAAGGTACGTAGATTCAGAAAATCGAATTTTAAAAAATCCGCCCGTCTGCCGCACCTCGTCCGTCGCACTTTGCCCAGTTAGTGTTGTGCTAAAATTACGAAATTTGGTTTACGGGTTCGGACCAACCCTTGAATGATCCTCGAAGCTTATCAATTCCCAATGACTTAGGGTTACCTATTTCAAACCCAATTTTGAGATTTGTTTTGAAATGGAACGGACTTTAGTTCACATTTCAATAGAATTTGATTTTTAGCATTTCTTAAACCCATCTGGAGGTTTGTACGTCAATGTCCATACTGGCTGAGCATATTCGAACAGCGCATGAATTCACATATCGAGTTAATTAATCATAAAATTTATGATTCATTTGTATTAATAATCATTAATTATTATTATTATTTAATAATAATAAATACCTAATTATCAATACAAATGAATAACAATTATGAGTAACTAATAAATATCATTTAGTGAACTAGACAGAAGGGTGATCTGCAAAAAGAAGATGACAAATCGTTGTGTCAAGAATTTGGAGAGTTTTTGTAATCATAGCTGTTCTGAGTGGTGGCGGGCGGAGGGTAGACACCGTGATATCAAGAGGATATTGAGATATCACGCAACTGACGAGATTTCGAGAGAATAACGGGAGCCAATGAATAGACGGAAGGTGGTAGTAATCATGTATCATGTACCACATTATTCATTGTCTGTCATTCATGGGCTGACGCGCACTACAAAAAATAATCGTGGGTGGTAATCAGCCGTGGCGGAGAATGAAGAGATTGGGAAGGATGGTGGGAGGGGGGGTTGTCTGTAACTGTTGCTGGCGGGTGGTGGATGGAGGAGGGTGGACGGTGGTTGTCTGTAACTGGTTGGTAGCTGGAGGAGGGTGGACGAAGGTTGTCTGTAACTGGTGGGTAGATGGATGAGGGTGGACTGGGTGATTCTCACGAAAGTGGACAATCAGGCTCCTGGCGATGCCGAACATTTTATCACGAGATTTCCTCAAACCCTTGGTTGTTCTGGTTCGGAGGTTCGGACTATATCTCTCGTACGTCGGAAGATACTTTGAGAAGTTACGAGTACATAAAAAATATGGCAAGTTTTCCACATCTTGGATAGACAATTTATCAAGACCGTCTCAAGTACCCTCTAATAGCAAGGAAAAATATAAAAATGCAGAACTATCTGACGATCGCGTAGAAAGATATCCGGCTGTTGGAATCGACTGGGTTCCTTTGTGCAGAACCTGAATGATAGAGATGATGAAGTATAATTTTGTATAAGGAGTTTGATTCTAAAGAAATGGATAAACACAAACGGTGGGTACAGCTTTCGTACAAGTACGCAACCACGAGGGACATTTTATGTCTTTGCGCCCCCTCCCATCAGAAACTTATATGAAGCTTGCATTCGTGTTGACAATATAAATTATTGAGAATGATCACCTTTGTGTAAACAATTATTTAAACAATCACGCTCATACCGCAGCTTGTCTTCCACGCACTCCGCAGTGGTTAACGAAATATGGTTAGGTAAATCGAGAGCTATCCAACGAGTGGTGAACGATTTTTGTACGATGATAACTGGCGAAGATTAAGTTCCGTAGCAACGAATCGGTTGTAAGCGAAAATCATCAGAAACTCCGCTACATGTCCCGCGTTTCATTCCCGCGTTTCATTTTCGAGTTTATGTAGCAAACTAAAGACATAAAAGGTCAATATTGTACGAGAATAACAAGAACTAACAGAGTCTAACAAGAACGGGTATATTTTTTAACAATGAACTTTTTTAACAATAACAATAATTCAACAATCCACGTTGCTGGGAACAACATGTGGAGTGGTCTCCACTATATACTTATTATAAAACGACACGAGATGGGTTACAAAACATTAAGATTCTGAAACGATATAGGAAATTTTATTTGCCCTCTTCTACTCAGGTAAAAGTCGATTTTGAGGCATCTAGGCATCTAAAAACAATAGAAATACCTTGACATATCAGATAAATGTTGGTAAGAGGTCGAAGTAACTTCATTACTGGGTGGCCCTAGGTACAAGAAATCGCTCTTATCACTGGAAATCGATTTGTCAAATATTTCTCCAAAAACTTGCAACTATTATCCAGTTACCTAAGAAACAATTTGCTATTAGAAAATCGGAAATAAATTACTTACGAACGTGGTGGCCTCCGATCCAGATCTTATAACTTTTAGAATCACACCGTAAAAACTTCATAACCAGATATTCGGCCAACGGCGTTTTCAGTGAACAACAAAAACCTCAAGTTTAGACCTACTCCATAATTATTAATTAATGTGAAATTAATGTGAAACTCACTACATTCCACTGTTACATGATCTAGCGTTCCATTTGGATTACCACATCTAACACACATTAACACACTCAACTGACGACTTCTGTCCAATGAAAAGAAGGTATGCATCACAAATGCCATGGTTCCTGTGAAGGATTGTGAAGGATTGTCCTGTGAAGGATTGTTGGTTGGATGGTTCTGTAAAAGACTCCTTAAGCTGTCGTTGAATAAAATTTATTCAAGGTGGAAGATTTTTTCCAGTAATCCAAAGACACTATCGATTATTGCGACAAAACATTAAGTAACCATAACCGATAGTGTCTTTGGATTACTGGGAAAAAATCATCCACCTTACCATCAATCTCTAACTAAGCTAAAAGAAGCTAAAACGTCCTGCGCGGGCTTTGATCCATAGCAGTTCGATGCTGATGCCATTGGTTGTTCTTTCTATTGGTAAATTTCATTTTTTCCGGAAGAAGGCGGCCTGCTGAAAAACCTAGAGGCATTTTTTGGACGTCGAAATTTTTGCAAATAAGTGGTTTATCCTTGAAACGGCACTATTGTAGGTCATACTTCCGTGTTACCATTACCAATGGCCTATGATCACAAAATATAGGTTCACGTTTCGGATGAAGGTTTTGAAGTGGATTCTCTTCGTGCGGTCTGGAAGGTTCATTAACTTGCAGCTATTCATTCAGTGCTTGGGTTGAAATGGGTATACGGGAAACGGGGATACAACTATCGTACGTCGTGGGGAAAAAATGAGATGAGTGTGTGTGTGCATCAAACATTCCGAGCGACAACTCGATTAATATAGAAATACATAATATTATGTACTTAGGTGAAGTACTAAAGCTTCCCGGCCCTTTGTGGCTCTGTGTTTGCGGAACACCGAGGGCGCTTCCTTATGGATTCTGAATACGAATACGTGATGGATGTTGAAGTCAAGCCAGGCGAAAACTAGGTAGAACGAGTAAGTGCATCGCGGTGCTCATCACATGGAACCCGAGGGCTCGCAGGAAGCTCTCAATACCCCCGTCTGCACCACCTGCCTGAAGCTGATAAGGGAAAAGCGTGATTTTCTGGGAGGTCGAATCAATGACTAGAAGCGGGAAAGCTTCCCTTCCACCCCGCACGGGCCTATCGCACCTTTCCTGCGGCAGACGGGCCTGTGGAGCCTGCTACTTACCGCCGATGGTAGACGCTGAAGGTTTCTTCTTTGGGTTTCCGATATATGCGCCCACTTTCTTATCTGACCTCCAAGACCTCACTTACCGTTTCGGAGCTCTTACCTTTTTTGCTCCGCTTTCAATGGCCGTTCGCATAATATTTATCGAAACAAGCCCGCGCTCTAGATAGCCTTTACTACTCTGCCATTACAGCCTCGAACTATTTTCCCTCTTCTCTAGCAGATCGTTCACATCCGTCACCACCATGTATCACCCCTTTATGTAATATCCCGCTGAACAGGGATCGTGGGGAGTAGACACGAGGTTGGGTCAAGAGAGAAGTCAATTGGCAATTCCATTGTGTCCGAAAATTTACAATAGGACAGTATTTTTCGGTCAAGGGACGTGTGAAGATTACGAAAATAGCATGAGTTGATCAGTTTTTTCGTTAAGTTTGGTAGGAAATGCAATCAAACTAGTACTTGTTCGTACTACGCGCGCTCAAACCTTGACGTCATCGGACACCTCAAACGAGGATGGATAGTTAGTTTTAGTATCCACGATGTTTCAAGAAAAATGATCCATTCGCGTCACTCCATCTTTGCGTCACTCCAGCATTCTCTATTCTTGATTATCGCCGTTCGCCATAACAAATTGATTTTCATCTCTTTCGTCTCTTTTAAATGGCATCCAGCTCTAGTGTGAAAAAGCCGAGGCAAAATACTATTGAAGACGGATTTGAACCTGGTAACACAACCTTCGCTGGTAGGCGCTCTGGTAACAAGGATTGAACCTTCCGCACGCCACAGGAATCCGTGGATGCTTTATGCAGGGATTGCTTCATAATCTAGTATCCATAATGGTGAAGTTTTTGACGTCACACCCCGGTCACTCGCCCGCCTGTTTTTCAAACTACCAATTTTATTTTATTTTCCTAAATTTTTGTGAACAATTTCTTGGCAAATGGACCCGATTTTCGCTAACATTAGACAAGGTACTTTGGAAAAAAAAAAATTGACTGGAATTGCCCATTGTTTCAGCCCTAATAACCGTAAGTGACCAACCCAGTTGATCGATTTGAAACTACAGTAGGATCTACGCCAATCGGACACCACAATGTTTCGAAGGTTGCGCCAGTCAAACATCATGATTTCTAAATTACTCGAACAATTGGGGGCCGTCGACGATTTTGAACCTTTTTAGCATATTAAAACCTGATTGTTTTCGTTTAACGCTCTGTTTCCTCTCTTAAACTGTTCAGTAATATAACTCATTGAGTAATGTATTGATTAGTCAAGGCGGTATTGAGAATACATTGGTTGCTAATAATTGTTATGGGTTATGGATTTTATTAGGATAATCCATTACGCCATCATCAAGACGCCATAATTTCTTCTGCAGATGCCCCATAACTGCAGAGTTCAGACTTCGGCATTTCGGAAAACCTTACCTTGAATCTCGGGAGATCATAGAAAGCCTGGACGGCGCTGATTGGTTCAGACCGTATAACTTCCTTAAGGAGGCCTTGGGATACCGTGCATTTTTGGTGCAAAATTTCAATTTTGTTGGCTGAACTCTATCGTATTACATTATGTTTAAAAAAAAAGTAAAATAATAATTTGTTGTGTTCTTAATATTAATTATCATGTTATATTAAAATAATAATTTTGTTACGTTAAGGAAAATAATAATAATTCACATCATCATATTGTGTTCATCTTCTTTGTGTCGAGGATGACGAACTCTCGGGCAGATGACCAGTGGTCCGTGCCCTAAATGTTTTCAGCAAATTTTTGTTAATGTATATTGGCTGTTGTTTAATAAACATATTTTCTATTCTATTCATCAAGACGATTCTTATTTTCGAAGTTCCAATAGTCCAAAAAGTCCGACAACTCCCACTCCTAACATTTTAAACATTCGAATTGTTCCCAAATCATACACATTCGACACGCTAAATTCGATTTGGAACACTTATAAATCGAATGGTTCCATCGAAATGGTCCAAAATTTCACTCATATCTATGTTAATAATTTTTCAATGTGATAATATCACATATTATGACCTCATACTCTTCAAATAGCTGATGATTTTCAATTTGAGTAGGAAATACCTCTATGTAACCATTTATTTTAATTCAAAATCGGAGTACCTATATAGGACGTGCCAATATATAGGGCTTTGGAAGGGTGTATTATGGCTGCATTCGTATGTAATAGGGAATTGACCATTATTTTGGAAATATTGGGCCAATTAGGTCTGCATGTTTCGCGATCTTTGTGTTGTTGTTGAGGTTAATTGAACTTGAAATCTACGATCATCAGAATTTTAAAAATCAGTTCGTGGCAATATTTAACAGTCGAAGTCTCCTGCAATGACTGTAGGCGGGTCTTATTTCCAAAGTTTGGTTTTGACCCAGTAACGTCATTTCGTGGTTGCAAGTCTCCTCTAGGCAAAGTACCCTGACTAGGGATCTTTCAGCGTATATGTGCGATAAATAATAAGTTATCTCAACAACAACAAAAAAATCCACAACCATGCAGCATGGCTATAAGAGCAAATTTTTGAAGAAAACTTTTTTTTTTTTTAACGTCATTGTTTACACCTCAGTTTAAAGATGTTACCACGCTGAACACAATGGTGAAGTCTACCCAACTTAAGAAGAACCTCACCTTCTCTTCCTCATCTTGGCCTCTATGTACAGTGGAGATCCTCCCTATGCGAGAGATCCTGCTTGCCTACCCAAGCTAAGAAGAACCTCACCTTGTCTTCCTCATCTTAGCCTCTATGTACAGTGGAGATCCTGCGTGCTTACCCAAGCTAAGAAGAACATAAATTTCTCTTCCTCATCTTAGCCTCTATGTACAGTGGAGATCCTCCCTATGCGAGAGATTCTGCTTGCCTACCCAACTTAAGAAGAACCTCACCTTGTCTTCCTCATCTTAGCCTCTATGTACAGTGGAGATCCTGCGTGCTTACCCAAGCTAAGAAGAACATAAATTTCTCTTCCTCATCTTAGCCTCTATGTACAGTGGAGATCCTCCCTATGCGAGAGATTCTGCTTGCCTACCCAACTTAAGAAGAACCTCACCTTGTCTTCCTCATCTTAGCCTCTAGGTACAGTGGAGATCCTCCCTATGCGAGAGATTCTGCTTGCCTACCCAACTTAAGAAGAACCTCACCTTGTCTTCCTCATCTTAGCCTCTAGGTACAGTGGAAATTCTGCTTGCTTACCCAAGCTAAGAAGAACATAAATTTCCCTTCCTCGTCTTAGCCTCTATGTACAGTGGAGATCCTCCCTATGCGAGAGATCCTGCTTGCCTACCCAAGCTAAGAAGAACCTCACCTTGTCTTCCTCATCTTAGCCTCTATGTACAGTGGAGATCCTCCCTACGCGAGAGATTCTGCTTGCCTACCCAAGCTAAGAAGAACCTCGCCCTCTCTTCCTCATCTTAGCCTCTAGGTACAGTGGAAATCCTCCCTATGCGAGAGACCCCAATCGAACACCTAAGCTAGATTCCCACTGCTATAAATTTATATTTATATTAGGTATGTATGTGCTGGTGATCCATCCTAAGCACGCGATCCCAGGCATATAATATTTATAACACTACCGTAAGCGCTATCCAGAGCAGGAGAAACTAGTTCCCTTCTTGGTTGTCCTACTTCATTCCGAGTCACAAAACCTATTATAGTATTAAGTATAATATTTCTGATGGCTGGTGGGACGAGAATTGTTCCAGTTCGTATAGACGAAAATAGTATCTACGAGTCAAATGTAATTGGGTCGAGAATATCGAGGGAGACAGTAGGTCGGTCCACCTGGTGACATTTAATTCATTGTATTTCTCCTTCTTTGAGCAATTAATAGAAAAGCTGGTCTCAAGAGGAGCGAAGAAAGTTCAGTGAAAACGATAGGAAAGAGAGAAAAAGCGACAGGGCGCAACGGAAAAAGTGAAAAAGGAAGACGCGGCAAGACGTACGTGATAGAGGACCCATTAGAAGGAAGAGGGTTACGGAGGGGACCGCTCTGGAGCTCCGTCCAATATTAGATTTACAGCTTGTCCCTTGGAAAGTTTAATTCCGTGAGGAAAGTGGAAAAAGAAAGAACGGAGAGATAAGTGTCAGAGGAGACCCAAGGGTAATCTGAGAAAGGCCTATCTCTTTTCTAGCTTTGCTTCCTCTTTAACCGAAACCCCTTTTTACCCCCCTGTACAATCCGCCTTGCATTCTAAATTTAGAAATATTTTATTTTATATTACATACTGAGGGAAAACAATGCACCTATTGTGGATTTCTCGAAGCGGAAAATAATTTACACGAATAGAGTCAACTCTCGGTCTGCTTTGTATTTACATTGCATTTACGGGGATTCCATTTTCATTGAAATAGTCGTACTGAGTTGATAGAGAAAGTAGAAACATTCTTTCGCTCATAATTGTTGAGTACTACCGTTGTTGAATACATGAAACATTTTCTATCTATAGGAAATGTTTCATGTATTCAACAACGGTAGTACTCAACAACTGATCTACGACATTTTGAAGAGAAAATTTGAGTCAGTCGCCAAATCCAAGGTTGAGCCGGAATTATACACAGATTTGGCGACTGACTCAAATTTTCTCTTCAAAATGTCGTAGATCAGTAACTGCCTCAGAACTTCGACGAATACGGGTTAGACAACTAATATCGAGCTAGTCAGAAGTTTCCCAAGTAAGAGCAACTGAATGTCTACTAGTGCTACTTGGATTCATCTGCGTATTTTATGACCTGCTGGTCCTTGCTGATATCTCGAGCTTCATACAATTTTGGTTTCAATGACTTATAGTTCAAGTCTTATAGTTCGAAATCCTACTTGTCAAGTAAAGCTTTTGACGTATACAAATAAGATATTTCGTAGAGTGTAAGAAGGAATTTCATAGTCAAATAGCTAGATTACCCTTGAGTTGGTCGGGGTGCGAAAATATTCAGAGTACATATTGATAAATAACCTTGACAACAGGTTACCAAATTACAGCTTCATAGAATGAATAGCAAAGAAATTAGCTTTAGGAGCCACTCAAGCTGAAGCCCTAAGGAGGCTACATACCAAATTACAGCTTCATAGTAAGTATGAGTCGCATAGAAATTAGCTTTAGCTATGTTGCTTAAAGTGTAAGTCCTAAGGAGGCCACTTGTCAAATTACAGCCTCATTGTATGAATAGCATAGAAATTATCTTTAGGAGCCGCTCAGCTGATCCTGGGCCTGGGCAGTGTCAAGTTAAAGTTCTAAGGAGGCCACATACCAAATTTCAGCTTCATAGAAATTAGCTTCAGTCTATGCTGCTCAGAGTCCTAACTTCCTGATCACAATGGAGCAATTCCCATCAAAATCAGTTCAGAAGTTTGGCCGTCTATAGAGGCCATACATTCGATTTTATAGATATGGACAATAAGGTGTATGCGTAGGGAAAATTATCGGTCCCCACGTAATTTCATTTCTGGTCATGAAACTCGAAATCAGCGAACAGCAACTTGAAAATAATTAACGAAATTATAGCAGTGGGTAGTTAGTTAGTAAATGACATTGGAAGCCGAGAAGGAAGTTTAAGCTTCAGGTTTGGTTTAGTTTGGAGTATTGGGAGTCATTAGGAACATCAATTAATTCAATATCAATTCTTCACCATCAATCATTTTGAATTAGCCCGCGTAAATGAGGAATTGCGTAGTTGGCGCACATTAATTCGTTATAGTATCGGAATCACAAAGTGAAACAACAAACTCATTAATGAGACGGCAAGGAGCGGCAAGCTCCCCTCGTGCATCATTCCCAAGTTACGGATTTGATGAAAAGTTTATACGGAGTCGGCAGTTATCTGCAACTTACGGGAGAAAGCGTAGCTTGGGGATCACTTCCATTTTCAAGTTTGTGATAGGAGTAGGTACATAATTACGTGATTACATTATGTTTTGTTATAATGCAAAACATCTAATATTGTCGTGGAGGATCCAAAGACAGAGGGAAAAAAAGGCTGGCTCTCACAATTTGAGTGTTGCGGAACAAAACACGAATAGTGAATGATAATAATATTATTTACTATGTTGAATGCAATTTATAGGTTGATTAGCTTTTCTTCATTTCTTGAATCAAATAAGTACCAATCCAATCAATTCCCAGCTGTAGATCATACATGACATTGGTGACATTTTCCGGAACGTAATTGTTTCCTGAACTTATTGTTTGCTGACGATTTAAAGATTTTTAGAAGTGTATAAGCGGAATCGGATGTGAATGTTTTGCAGACAAATCTTGACTCTCTTCAGCGCTATTGTAACCAAAATGGGCTGTCATTAAATGTTGCGCCATTTCTATTATAAGGGCTCGAGCTCGATCCAGGCGGACTGTTCAGCAGTCTGCTGTGAGGGATTCGGGAGTGATATTTATCAGTGGGGCCGAGGGATGACAGAACAGTATAGAATAATTATTATTATAGTATTGGCTGCTCTCAGGCAGCTGGGGCTTCTTATTCGCACAACTAGAAAATTTCGGAATCCTACACCATAAAGCAAAATTTGTATATACCTACATAATATTATGGTTGGTTAGGTCTTGAGCTCGCATCAGAGGTCTGGAATCCCTATTATAAAGCGCACTCCGATGCTTTTGGATAGTACAACACAAACTGCTTAAACTTAGGTATTTATTTTAAAGATGTTGATAGATTTGGTGTTTCATCAATGAGGGATGCTCTAAATTTAAATTCACATCGGAAAGTATTCGATGTGGTTTTCGTTTATTAACTAATAAATGGTTTATACGATGCTCCAAGCCTCCTCGAAAGTTTGAATTTCCAGTCGCCAATGTACCACACTGGGAAGCGCACAAATTATTCTTTTAACAGCCCGCTTCAGTGGCTGGTAAATGATGTTGGTGTCGATTTGGACTTTAACTTTGAGTCAGAGAGGATAATAAAAAATAAATTACTTACATGAATATATTTCCAATGATGATAGCAATAATAATTAAGAAATGGATAATTATTAAATTTTCTGTGGTATCTTGTTTTTTGTTTGTTTTTGTAAAAGTGCACAAGATGTTTATTTTGATTTTTCTTAGGATTTGTTTTTAGTTTGTCTTTCTATGCGGCCAGGAACGTATGTAATTTGGTATACTTATGTAATTGGGATTTTATCCCGTTTTCTAAAATAAATAAAATTTATTTATTTTAGATATATTTAATAGCAATATATTACACAAGATGAAGTGGTGCAAATTTGTTTAAAAAGAGTGTTAGGAAACTTATTATCTCAACATTAGGTAGCTGAATGCAGACATGGTAAAAGATTCTGTCGTTGACTTGAAATGGTGCAATTAATTCGACAGGTACATAGATGGAAATTGTCTCTCCTTCACATGTATCTAGCTAATGCTGATTGGTGGACATTACAATTAAATAAAACCGTAGTTTAACTCCAACTGTGGACTCATGAAGTAGCACAATGGGGGAACAATTTGACAGACTCTTAGATACGGAAAAGGGAAGAATGTGGGATGTATGGTAAGGAAGTAGAAGTGGATGTATGAAGGAATTGGAAGTCAGCCAAGGAGGTATATAGAAGGCATGCATTATAATACGGTCGAGGGACCTTCTCAAATGTTCATATTGCCCTTCCCTTAAAGGTCAAAATCCCCAAAGTAAAGCCTACCCACTTACGTGGATTTGCCAACTCGCATCTTCCACACAAGGGCGCATCGTAGGCCAAAGCCACTGCGAGGCCGGGAGAAGAAAAAAACCTCTGAAAGGTTGCCCTGGCTAATCCTCCATGAATGCTGCATCAAACATGGAATTCCCTACCGTTTCCTCGTCTCCCCTCCGTATAGGCCTTTGGAGGACTATCCCCGAAGGTCCTCATATTCGAGTATGTACTTCAAAACGGTGGATGATAATGCGAGATACCTAATGATGTTTATATCACAATTAAATTGGTGAATCGTCTAGTGTTTTTAGAGAATTTTCGAAGAATAGTAAACTATTGTTCTTGGTCCGACCTTTTTAAAACTCGAATTTCGGAAAAATGTTCATACCAAAATTCTTACCTTGGGTGGAGGGGGTTGACTTTAGCGATACCTCCCCCGATCTGGGTCATATAAGTTTTGCCTGGGGGACCACCTGCACCAATCTGGGTCAGGAAAGAACTTTCCATTTATAGTTCCATGCCTGTGCCGGGAGCACATATTCTTATGATTTCTGCAATGAGTTGACCTTGGCTGGTCTCAAGGTGACTGGGAACCGAATTGGTCCGAGCAAATTTCGACTAAGTAAAAATCGAAGGTGAAGCGAAAGACGGGTTTTCGACATTTTGAGAGCACGCGTCATGGAGTTCTCCTGCCAGGCCCTGGGATTATTCCATGATGTGTGATCCTACACCCATTGAGAAATGCGATATGGATGTTATATTCCTCCGTGGTTTCCACACACGGCCACAAAATGTATGTGAAAGAAGTAGAAGTAGCTTTGTTTACTTATAGATAGTTGTTGTGAATCACAACTTATAGATTTTTGTGTTTTTTAATTTTTCTTGTACCTACCTTTCTTATTTTGGGATGCCAATAAATAAATAAGTAAATAAAAATAAAAATAAATAGATAGTAGTTGTGAATCACAACTTGTGATTGCAGTTTGTTGAACTCCCTAGTCATTTGGTGTGTTAGGTACTAGTCAAGTTCCAAAACATAAGCTCCTTCAGGATGGCCTCCTGACCCAAAATAGGACATGCGCCATTTTTGATCGAAATGAACCCAAAAATTCAACAAGACGTTAGTAGGGTATCCAAATAGGGATTATAAGGGTAAAAAACCCTGGGGTGATTTTCACTTTTTTGGCGCTCAAGGTGCTAGGGTTCAAAAACATTAATTTTTTGAATCTCCTCGTCACTTTCATTTGAGACTGGACATTATAATCGTAAAATCTAGACCTCCCATCACCCCATGGTGAGAGGGAAGGGAATACCTAGAGTACTTTTCGACCTTTTCTCATACCTACATACATACAAAATTTGCGTAGGTACTTTAAATAATAATAATCAATCTACCATTTAGTGATCTAGACAAAACTAACAAATTTTGAAGGGGTGGAGTGGTATAAAATGTTTCTCTTTGGTTGATTCAGACAAACGTTAAAGCTGTAATTTTTTGTTTACTAGGAAGAAGCTGATTCAAATAGCGCATGGTATTTGTCCATTGATTGGTAGAAGTCAACTTATCCATCTATCAACTTGTCTAATTCACTGGACCCTAAATCGTACATAGTTGTTTCCAGACCATAATATGGTCTCATAGATATTATCTTACGACCCTAGCAGCACGATGAAAAACGGAATTTCGTACATATGACTCGTTGTTACGAGAAATGTCAATATGGGAAAAATTGTTTGGAATATAACTATAAAATGTAAGTACATATTCAAGAAAAACGGATAATAGGTATCTTATGCAACAAGCTCCAGTTTGAGAACGGAATAAGACATCACCATCGTGTTCAGCGTAAAAACCCCTTTGAAATAAGGTGTTACTTGTTAGACTGTTCCATTTTTGAAATTTGTGGGTAATTACCCCCCCCCCCCCCCCATCAGATTTGCCCATTCTGGTTTGAAAAGTTAAAAAAATTCGAGGTACAAAATGTTGGGCCGAGAAGAAAAGCTTCCTTTTCTTCGAAAATTCGCTGAAAACCGGGATTAACCCCCCCCCCCCCCCCGGCCCTTCCTCAAGGGAGAACTTCGATCACACATCAGATATCAGATACACATCAGAGTAGGTATCTGTAGTGGCCGACAGGAGCGGCCAGTCGTGGGGCTTTCACAGTATTTGTGCCCAGAACATTCACTGAACACCCAGTAACAATCAACACATAAGGATAAGGAGCACAAGCATCCTTCACTGATGGAGGTAGTAGGTAGCAATAATTACGACGATTTGTATTCAACCATGTCTTCGTCATTTGTCTTCTAGGGATGCACGATACTGTATCGATATATCGGACTATCGATACTTTGTTTGCAATATATCGATATTTTTACATCGATAGTTTCAATCCACGATACTTGGAAATATCGATATACGTTATGCGATATATCGATACTTCAAAATTGTGGAGAAATCGTTGAAAATGTTTGAAATTCGTCTGCGCCAAGCGACTCGTCTCCCCGCCCTCCCCGCCAGCGGCACCCGTTTTTGTTTTATTTCGCGTAGCGCGAGACGAAATATATTTCAAATACGCAAGCGCACAATGGCTCCGGCCAAAAGCGAGGTTTGGAAGTATTGGGATAGAGTTGGCCCCCGAAAAGACTGCAAAGTACAGTGCAAGAGGTGCAACAAGATTTACAGTACATCCAAAAATACGTCCAATTTGTGGTCCCATTTAAAGAACAGCCACCAAATTACAAGAAGTAATCAGGTTGAGGCCAGTCGAGGTCACGTGGATCTACGTGAGGGTAGCGAAGACGAAGAGAGAGTCGACAATCCTGACGTAAGTATATAAATTTAGCGACATTGTACAGGTTGGATCAAGTAAGCATTAGCATTAATAACCCGAACAAAAGGTATTCTTACTTGTTGAAATTATTGCCAACAATTGCAGTTACAAATTGCCAATATCATATTACTATTTATTTAGAGATTGCCAATTTTGTGATTAGCTCTGTTAACATCTTTGTCACTATTGCTCCGTCTCTATCCATCTTCGCATTTCCACAACACAGTGGCACATTCTATTTTAATCTCTTTCCGGGATAGGGTGATCAAAGCTCGTTAAAGCTCAACACTGTAAAAACGGAGCCTGGAATTGAAGTAGCGTTTCCCTATCTACTACTGGGAATCCCAGGTTTCGTTTTTATCGTGTAGGTAAAAAAGTTCGGTCGCGGAAACACTGCCCGTTCGAGAGATAGCCAATTACTTTGCACCTATCAGTGTGAAAAGTTTAGAGCTGAAGATACCCCATGCGCGAGGGTCGTTTGGTATCGTAAATAAACGTTTTACTTACCAAAAAATTGTTTCCTCTCTTGCAATACAAAGTTTTTACCGGAAAAGAACTAGTGCGACCCTTTTTTCTGGGATATTTAACACCTGAGCCCAATTCAAAGCAAAATTATGGAACGGAGTGAAAAAAATCGCTCTCTGCTCGATAGATCATTCGATATTTGCATATATCGATATATTTTTGGCGATATATCGATATTCAATATCGAAAGCATTCAACTATATCGATATTGAAAATATCGATATTTATCGATTCGATATGCATCCCTATTGTCTTCTAGGTACCACTTGATACTTTTATCGGTTCTATTCATACCTTCATTTTATAATAAAATGCCTCTCGCACTGGGGAAAACATCTGATAATGAATATGTCTGTTATATGTCTGCCCCTCAGCTGATCCTGGGTCTATTCTGTAAATCTAAGTGTAGAGTACCTAAGTCCTGAGGCTACATACCAAATTCGAATTGCGCCAAAAAACGCATCTTTTGGTTTATTATCTTCGATAATGAACCATTGGAATCGACCGAAGAAAACATTTTTTTAACCCCCCCCCCCCCCCCCCCCGCATCGAATAAAAAAAATCCGTCCGTCCGCCGTCTGCGCCACTTTGCCCAGTTGGCGTTGTGCTAAAATTACGGACCAACCCCACATTGATAGTTAACATCGTTAACATGATGGCGAATCGCGAGGCCGCCAGTCCGTTCAGTATTCATCCTGGCTCAGCTGATTCGAACAGCACATGGTTTCAGACATACAGTTAGTTGATCATAATAATAATTATTAATTATAATAAGTAAAATTATAATAACTAACAATAATTATTCACAATTTTCACTACTTGATAAAATTATTAATAATTAATCATTGTTCGTAATAATAATTAATCTATCATTTAATGATCAAGACAGAATGGTGATCTGCATAAAGAAGATAATAAACCGTTGTGTCAAGAATTTGCAGACGAAGAAAACCATCGGATTTTTAGATAGTATGAAAGTAGGTAATAATAATTATTTTTTCATTTATTATTAATTTTTAAGTACCTATTTCAAACGCACAATAATTATTATTGTGCGTTTGAAAGAAAAAAATTATTTGCTTTCGATTAATCACTCGATGTAATAATCGATTATTTGGTTCGGATGTTGCATCTCTAGTTTGGAGTATTTTTTGACAGCTATCGATCAAGTTGAAGATTATTGGGCATCTGGAAAACAAAATGTCCTGTAGGGAGTTTTCGGTAGAAGCTGATTTCTGACATCTCAATAATTTTGAGTTGACTCGTTCTTCCTTCGCACGACAAGGATAGCAGTGACACGGCCCTTTTCGGGCTCACGCCTTCACCATGGATGCTATACATCAGTAGTATCCACGCCTTCCCGAACCCTTGCCGCCTGAAACCTCCCTCCCCCTCTGCCGACTACGTTCTTGCACTTCCGCAAGTCATTTTTTGGAGTTCGTCCTCAAAGTGCTAACCACCCTCAGCGACACTCAAGTTTCTTGTTTCCAATTGTTGATCATCATCAGAATCAATCGCGTTGTACTTATCTATTGAATCAATTCTGCGTTTCTTTCAGCGAAGTTCAATTCCGATCGCGTCGACGTGAATCCAAGTTGAACAATCACATATATCACGCTACAGGTTAGTTTATACCCTCACGTCATCCTTCAAGTACCTATCAGTATTCGCTTATTTTATAGATGATGAAATAATTTTTCTCCAACCGTATAGTTTGAAATAACTCTGTGATAAGGTCTACTTCTTTGTGTGTATGAGTCGTTTCTCATCTGAACACGGTCCCTCACACCCAGCTAACATACAATTTACCGGTGTTGGCCAAGTACGTAATATTGTAGGGGTAATTGATCATGCTTATTATTTAGCGGAAAGATCGTCTGCTGGCTATTTCGTATATTTGTAAACTTAATTACTTAAACTATTATCCGAAATCTAATAGGATGAATGTATACTCGGAACTTGTCAGGCTATTAGGTAGTTAGTTCGTGACAGCTTTGAAGCGATTATGGCGGGTTATGGGTTATGGACGGGTTACTTCTTGGCTGGCGTTTGTGTTCGTCTGGATGTAAATAGTTTCAAATTTGAGGCATTGCAATTTGACTATCCGTGTACGGGGTTTGTACAGGTAGTCGTAGGTACTAGTAGTTTCTACCATTTAGAGACCAAAGGGTTACCTTATTGTCAAATATGAGGCTTGCCTAATGGCCCCCGCGCCATTTTGTCATGGCCTAAGCCCAAAGGACTTGCGTTTAGGTAGGTACAGTGAGTATTGAAATAGTATAGTATTATACTAGTATACTAGTTATTTCTACACTCACTGGGTAGGTATGCCTTTTCGTTAGTACTACAATTATTGTAGTAGCTACACTTGATTATCCAGGAGTCGAAACCTCTGGGTAGGGACGTTCGATACCGATCGATACCAGTAACGTATCGAATATTTCCTTTCGATACGAAGTATTTTTGGTATCGATTCACATGATTTGAGTATGAGTACTCATATGATATGAGTCATATCGATACTTTGGTCTTTATCGAAAGAAATACTCAACTACAGAATTGAGAAATTATAGAAATTATACTAATAGATATAATTTCTCTATAATATAGATAATATTATTATCTGGTATATACCAGGTACATATCATGTACCTGGCATATACTAGATAATGTAGTAAAGTATAAATTAAGATTTTCGTTTAGATTTTGTTTACTACTTATATGACGTTCCCAATTTTCTAGATTTTGGTTTATTATCTTCGGAAATGAACCACTGGAATCGACCAAAGGAAACAATTTTTTTAACCCCCCTCAAAATTTGTTGGTTTACGTTTTAGATTCATAAAATCGAATTAAACAACTCTGCTAATTCTTGACAAAACGGTTTATTATCTTCTTTGTTCAGATCCTTCTTCTGTCTAGATCACGAAATGATAGAACTCTAGCTTATCATCCAAATTTAATTAGTTTGAACAAATAGGTATTGTTCAAACGATTCTACAGACATGAACCCTACTGAATATTGCATTGTCAACCATCTTTAACCCCTGTTTAAAATTTCATCCAAATTTACTTTGTTCAAGCAAATAGGTAGGTATTGTTTAAACTATTTTACAAACAAGAAACCGAGTGAATAACATTGCATTGTCATCCATCCTCGACATTTAGTGATCTACGAGTGATCTCGTATACAGAAGGGTGATCTAAACAAAGAAGATCACAAACAGTTGTGTCAAGAATTTGCAGTTTTTTTTAAAGAGTAGTTTTTCGATACTTTTCATTCGATATTCGAGTAGTATTTAAATGAGTACTGGTATCGATACTTTGGGAGTATCAAACGTCCCTACCTGTGGGGTTTGAATGACGACATATCTCAAATAGTTGAATACATTTTAGTAAGTATAGAAATATAATAATATTATATTATATTTCTATACTAAAATGTATTGGTTTATTTGAGATATTATTTTGTTTATCACACGCATCTACCATTTACAGCTCCACGAGTTAGCCTCCCCCCCCCCCTTATTTTCTCTAATTTTCGGATGAGAGAGAGGGGGGGGGGTTTGACTCGTGGACCACCCTGTATAAGTTTCTATGTTGGGTTCATAATTTTGTTGTTACTTTGGCAATAGTTACTCAGGTTCCTAGTAGAACTCAGGTCCCTACAGCAACCTAGAGCTATACATTTTGCTCGACGAGTAAATTCTCTTCGAGACAAGGAAACCCGTTTACAATGTAATCTCGTTCTGAAAGGAAGTGTAGGTATATTCATAAGTCCAAAATGATTTCACGCCAATGGCGTTCAGGAGGTACTTATTAGGACAACTTGAAAGTAAAACTTTAGTCATAAGACTTGAAAACAAGACATTCTCCTCTTTGACGTGAAGTAGAGTTTCTGGAAGTAATTCAGACACCGTGAAGCTTTGAGTTGAAATGAATTTGACATTTCAAAACCAAGGCCCCTTCTTACTCGAAATATTTTTGTCCAACACGTTGAAGCATTGTTTTTGTGCTTCAACGTTGGCTGTACTGTGTGTGAGGGGGTGGGGCGTGTATGTTAGAGCATTTACTGGACTAAAAATATATTACATAGATATAAGTGGATACCAGTACGAAAACCCCGAACCAAAAAATGAAATCAGTCAGTTTTTAGGCTTATCAGGAAGAAAAGATTGGTAAAACATGGGGGCACTTGAATGGCAACTTTATTGAAGTTAAATTATGAATCTGACGAGCTCTCATAATTCAAGTGCACACGAAGTTTACCTCAAAATATTTTCCCTCTTCTAAATCTAAATAAAATTTACCTGCGATTGAGTTCTTCAATTACCAACATCAATTCCGATCTAATGAGATCAAGCGCAACAGGCCAAAATTACTCCATCAGGCGTGTTACTTTACGTACAAATGTCCACTTTTTCAACGTTCGACCTCCAACTGTGGTGACAGGGTTGAACTTGGTGAGACAACTTTGAAAATCATTAGTGAGTAGAGTGAATGTTCTAATTTTTTTTTCTTCAGTAAGTAAAAACTTTATTGTTTTGCTATGAACTCTACAGTTGAGATGATTGGGGAACTGTAGTAGGTAGAGGAGTCCAATTGGCATGTGCCGTGATGAAGGGTTGCAGTCCATCAACCAGCCTCTCTGTTGGGTGTGGGTTGCTTTGGTGTCAAATAGAAGGAAGTGTTTGGGGTGCTACTTCAAGTAGCCTACTTGGTCATGTTACGTTGGGTGGCGATAAGGAATCTTGGGGTCTCCTTCTCTTGATTCTTCTGCTGATGCTTGGTTCCTTATGCTGCGGTGCGGTTTTGATGCTTGGTATCTTATTAGCAGCTGCTCCCCAGATCCCGCAAGCATAGGTCCATGTTGGTCGAATGAGTGTTAGGTAAATTTGTCGTTTGTATGAGAGAGTTCTGGTTCTGTGTCGTACTTTAGGTATGTTCCAGCGCTTTGAGTTCCAGAATTGGTTTCGAGAAAGAACTGAAATGGTGGGGATAAGTCTTAGAAATTCTCGGTTCTCGGACTGATCCACTGGAACGACCAAATGTAATCGCCCTCAAATGTAACCTCCATCATTTTCATCTTCAGTTATTTTTACGTTACCTTGATTGTAATTTATTGTAATTATGAAGTAGGTATGCATAATATTTACTGGAGGGCCATAGAATTGCGATTCGCGTAGTAGACAGGAGGCAATACTTATTAAGAAAAACAAAATATTTGATCAAAAGTAAAACATTCAATTGAAAATTACCTACTTACACCTACCTACCTACCCATGGAAGAATTCCTTCTTCCATGCTACCTACCTACGTTTGTTGGTTGCGTGGAATCACGAATCATGGCCGAAGCCAAGTAATCTAAGAAGAAGAAGGTGATCCAGACCGATTGACAGTATCGATCGATTTGGTATGTGTCAACTTTCAGAAGTGCCATTTTGTTCTCTTGTCCTATTCTGCGGATGTTGATATTTTTGATTGTTCATAGTTTTCAGTTTTTTGTGTAATTTTTATACTCCTAACATGGATAGTTGCTGCATTAATTGTTCGATAGTCTAGCGTTCTTTTAGTTCGCGAAGTTTTAGCGAAAAATTCGACATACCACCGGTAATTGTGGCCGGCCGTTCGACTCAGGATGTCCCGAATCTCAAAGGAGTTGTCAAGGAACGAAATCGTTGAGTACACTCGACATTTTAATGTTGAGAACTACATTAGATACCAGTGATTATCAGGGTGTAGTTCAAAGAAACCTATTATTTTGTTTCCCATGCATCTTGTTTTCCTCTGAAAAAGCATCATGGTGTAGCGGCTTTTCTAGTATTACAAACTTGACAAAAGCTGCTCAAAAGCACCAGTGCAGCAATTCGTACATAGTTTCCTCTCTTGCTTTATTACAATTCGGTAAGAGCTCTCGTATTAATCTTTTCTTGGATGTGCAACAAACTGCACAAATCTCTCTTCATAATGAGAACGTAAAAAAACACAGTTCGGCTAATTGACTGCATTATTTTCTTGGCTAAACAGGAGCTGCCTTTTAGGGGGCTTGACGAGTCCTCTTCCTCTTATCATAACAAAGGAAATTACCTCGAGTTATTGAATTTCCTAAAAGATTACGACCAACCATTGAAGATCATTTGAAAACGGCAACAATTTTCAAAGGGACCTCCCCTGTCATCCAGAATGATCTTTTGAGTGCTATAGCTAGAGTCATTCTAGATGATATTAAATCTGATCTAGCTAAGTCAGAATTCATCACAATCTTGTTAGATGAAACATCAGACGTTAGTTCTCTGTCCCAGCTCTCAACAGTCATTCGATATGTTGATAAACGTGG
The DNA here is from genome assembly GCA_963920205.1 of Stenodema calcarata. Lineage (NCBI taxonomy): Eukaryota > Metazoa > Arthropoda > Insecta > Hemiptera > Miridae > Stenodema > Stenodema calcarata. The sequence goes on from OY986050.1 coordinate 6,884,196, forward strand.
TTGTCCCCAAGAAACGTTTTTAGGTTTGCAGGGTTTCAAAAACGTACCTATACCTACTGACTGTTTGCAGTGGAATTTTATGAAATAATATCATACAATTCCTTTGAACAAACAGCTTGCTAAGAACTGCTTCACTTTTTCCTTTTTTGGGTGAGAGAGTGAGGAAGTGTGTGTTGGTCGGTAGTGGTGGAGGGGGTAGCCAGAGTTGGTCAATTTCCCTCCTGCTTTGCATGTATTGCTTTCACCTTTATATTTTTCGACTTTCCTTGGTCCGTTCGTTTCTTGTTCCAAATTGCAAATTGCATTCTGAGTTATTTTTACGTTACCTTAACTCATATGTGTAGTGTATTCTTTCTCTTTAAAAGACCACAGATGTCTGAATTTTGAAGGTGTAATCTTATAAATTACATTTAATTATGCAATGTGATAGTTAACATCACTGACCTCACAGTGGTAGGCGCTACAAAAATGTAAAAGTCTCTAACGTTTTCACTTGGAGTGAGCGATCAGGAATGAGTATTTAGGTAGGTTATCACGTCGATGACCAGTTATCTTTCAAGTTCTTTTCTGGGCCCTTTCCGGAAACTTTCTCTGATTTGTTTTTATTATACTTGTCCATTTACATATGCCAATAAATCAATAAATGTGATTATTATTATTATTTTGTTTTTTTAACTCGCCGCGCTTGAACGCAGTTCTTCCTGCGCGCGGCTACTGCGGCGGAAATTTCCGGAAAGGTTCCGGAACTGCGGATCGCTGGAACACACCTTTTGCGTACCAGGTATTTTATGTGGAGTCAAGTCAGTTTCACGGTTGCTAACCTTTTTTCCTCAAAACCCCCTGACCCATACTAAAAAGAACCCTGAATAGGAAAACATAACCCAAAAGAAAAACCCTATACATTCCTTCCTCCCAAAAAATCCCTGTCAGCGAAAAAAACCCTAAATCTAGGGGGAAAATCCCTGAACCGTGGTCAGTCGTTGGTCCAGGTTTAGCTCGAGGTACAGGACAGTGTTGCATGGTGATAAAAACCGAATGAAACACTTCAAATTAACGACACGTTAATGGTGAATAGTCATGGCAATTGGGGTCGTACAAAGTACGGAGATCGAATTGTGAATATCCTCTCTCGGAGTACTGGTGTCTTCTCTGATTCTTGGCCGTTACAGGGTCAGGTTGGCCGAGCGGTCTAAGGCGCCAGATTTAAGCTCTGGTTCCCTCTGGGAGCGTGGGTTCGAACCCCACATCTGACATATTCATTTTTGTCATGTAACTCTGCGTTTAATAGCGATTTTTTGCTATCAAAACCAGCTCATTCCATATTTTTCTGAAATCCACTTTTTTGTGTGCATATTTTGAAAGTTTAGAGGGTCCTTCATAACCTGACGAAGGGATATAGCTCAAATCCAACTCATTATAACCCATAACTAGATGAAAAGGTTTACCTTCTGGATCAAATCCAGCTCATTCCAAGCTTTTGCCATCTCCCACCAGGAGCGCTCGCATCCACCTTGCAGATAAGGATGGGCCGTTCCGGCAAAAACTCGGAACGGAGCTTTACGTTCCGTTCCACCTCTGGAACGAGTTCCGTTCTTCGTTCCGTTCCTTTCCTGACTAAATGACGGTGTAGGTAGCTAAACAGGAAAATGATGTATGCCATTTATTTTAATTTATTTAGTTAATTTTTTATTCACAAGTAGCTATACCTACCATTTTCCATATTTATGTTCAAAAATAAAATTTTTCTGCGTTTATCAGACGATAAACGACTGCTTCGATCACTCAAAATCCTTCCCGCTTTAGCTCTGGAACAGAAAGCAATAGGACAGAAGCCGCCAGAGCGGAATTTTACATTTTCAAGGAAGCATGTTTGCCCAGGCAGGATGCAGTGTGCAGGCTCGTGATTTCTTGGCGGAACGGAAAAATTAAGAGAGCTGTTCCGTTCCAAACCGTTTTGGTATTGGAACTAGCTCCACGTTCCGTTCCGGCCGGAACGGCACATCCCTAGGTACTTGCAGAAAACCTTCCCTGGTCCTGTTCTCAATGGTGTTCGCGGTTTCCTTTCTGTTTCCCTAGTTCATCGAATGTGTTATCAGGTGCTAAGACGTTGCAATTTATGACATTTTTCACATTGTACCAAAGTTTATCTCTAAACTGTGAAATTTCAGATCATTTGAAAAATTGAGGGGATATAATTTATTTAAAACTTTAAAGACACAAAATTTGTTTACCAGTTTCAGTTTAATATTAACTGGTAAACTGAAAAAAAAAAAAAAAATTTCACACAATTTAATTGAACAAAAAAACTGAGAAAAAGCATGAAAAATTGTGTTTATGCATCAAAATCAGCTCATTCAAACGTAATTAGTGTAATTACGCCCATGGTAATGCACCTGCTATGAAAATGAAAAACTAATCAAATTCTAGGCGGTGATACCTACCTACAATTGAAAATTAAAAGAAAAAAAAATTAGCTTTAGAACTCTGGACATGAGACGTTTTTTGTCTCTCCTTTAAAATGTCGACAGATGGAATCAGCTGGTTTTCATAGCAAACGCCTCAATTATCAAGTGTACATGATCTTCGACTTTCAAAAACGGATCTTGTCCGGTTAGGGAATTCCAGGGACGGCTGCTCAGGAACCAGATTTTACTTGATTCAGAAATCTTTTTGTTCAAGATAGTAGATCCAACATTTAGAGGCCCCTCTATACGTGATCTGTGTGAAACGTTCTATACCATGATAAAGTTGGGCTACTACTCCAGGGTCACCCCTATCCCTATTCAAGTTTACCTACGCTGGAATTACCTCTGAGTAATAATTACATTGCAGTAATAATTACATTGTGATAATACCATTACATTGCAGTAATAATAGATGGTAGCAGTGTATTAGTGTTTCTCGGAATTTTCGGGCGCATTCGAAATTAGTCATTAGATCCGCGGCCTAGTCCAACTTCTCTACGTCGTGAAATTACCCAATCTGAGGTAAATACTCAACACATGCTTCTGCTTTCAGAAAACTACATTGAAACTATATTTTGGATCCCCATCCTGTTGAAATGTATGGTCTGGTCTTTTACATATCAGAAAACATCTCCAACAACAACCCTTAGAACAATATAGACCAATTGCCATGTTAAACGGGCTGATTACTTACCTAAATCCTATAGTAAGATGTAGTATTGAAACCCTTTAGTAAATAGTTAATTTTTCGATTTTTTTTACTCCTAGATTGGCAAAATTACACACTGTTCGGCGTTTAGATTGGAATTGAAATCAGCCTGCACCAGTTAGTTAACGTAACCTGGGAGTCAACTTTAATTTATTAAAACCCCTTTAATAAATAGCTCATTGTATTGTAATAGGTATAATGCCCGAGAGTATTGGAATACTGGAAGTATTCCAGTAATACTGGGAGTATTGGAGTATTGGAAGCCAGTTAAAGAGACGTACTTTAGACCCAAATTTGCCTGTTCAATGTTTACATACAATGAATTAGAGCAAGCCTTCCCTCAGTCGTTCTTTGTTGCAAGGGTTCTGTTTTCCACTTATTTCAACTAGTTAATTTTTGTCTTTTTTGTATCATTTGAGGTAAGTATTAACACGGTTCTGAGGACGTTTAGTATTTTTGTCCTCGTTGGCAAAATTACACACTGTGCGCCAGTGGGACTTATTGCTACTGTAGTAGTACCACTACCTTACCTGTTAACTGATATTAGGATAGTAAATTCAGTTTTTCCAAGAAAATGTGGGTAGGTACCCGGTTTTCATCCACAATTCACTAATATCGAATGAAATGAAATAATTGAAGTCGTAGGATGTATGAAAGAAACATTCTATAGGGAACCTGAGGGGGTTCCAGGAGGTTTAGTGAAATGAAAATTCTTCGTTCCGAGCTTTCAGCTTTATTAAGCCATCTTCAGGGATTATGAATAGACTTTCTCCTAGTCCCAGTCTCTGCTTTCGGTTCACTCGTTTCGGCCCAGATAAGCCAAGGAGGAATGGGTAAGACCTTAACCAGTTATGGAGAACCTTTTAACAAAAATCATAGGTACTATGATTTTCCTCAAAAATTCGTTAAAATGCTTTTGTTTACACAACTCTTTTCCCTGGAAGGCGTTTTCTCTGCCCTCGAGACGCTTCCGATGGAGGTGGGGGTCCCATTGAAAAGAAAGGAAGCTGTAAGCAAGCGCTTACCTCCTTTTCTTGCCTTTTCCTTCGCATTCATTCATTCCTACCCCTTCTACCACACCTCCCAAGGGCCTGTGTTGAGAAGGGCTTCCTGGACACCCTATCTCCCTTTTCATTCTATCGCCCTCTCGGTTTCCTCTCTGGCCTTAACTCGCCACACTTTTCCCCCACCTCTCCGCAGCTTTTCCCGTCAGTTGAGGCTGAAGTCCTTGCCTTAACCCATTCTTCACCGTTGAGTCAACATTATCCCCCCTTTGCTTGCCCAAAGAGCTTGCCCCTCTCTCCTCAACACTGTTCCTTCATCTCCTTTGTTTATCACATCCTGTCACCCCAAAAACCCCCACCTCCAACTAACCCCGAAAATCTTTTCTTCCTACAATTTTTCATCAATTCCCCTCCTCCATCCCTATTTCATCCATTATCCCCAAATGTCTTCTTCGTCACACTTGGGGAACGAAATTCATTTAGTGACTTTTTCTACAGGTCTGTGACGTCATATAATTCCTTGAAACAGAAAGTTATACGAATCCTGGTCATTCATGGGGAGTGAAACACACGCTCTTGTTCAGGAAAGATAAAGTTCTAGTCATGCAGCATTAATTAATGAGCAAATGTTTGAATTAATGTACCATCACCAAACATTTTCTATCGCGATTAAACCTCCAAAAATCCAAACGTCCCTTAGCAAGTCCTTGCGTTCCATAGCATTCCCTAGTCAAATTCAAGATTTTCCAAACCAAATTCAAGATTTTCCAAACCATACTCAAGATTTTCCATACCAAATTCAAGATTTTAAAACCACACTCAAGATTTTTTTTTTTTCCAAACCAATTTATTTACATTTTAATGAACCATAATGTTTGTACCATGATTTCAGATGTGGAAAGTGAGAATAAAGCAGAGAAATAAACCATATATCTAGTACAAACACACGCTCTTGTTCAGGAAAGATAAAGTTCTAGTCATCCAAAAATCCAAACGTCCCTTAGCAAGTCCTTGCGTTCCATAGCATTGCCTAGTCAAATTCAAGATTTTCCAAACCAAATTCAAGATGCTCTTCCTGTGGAGAAGAAACCAAAGTTGTATGGTCCAATCAATTAATACAACCACCTCTTACTTATCAGAACAACACTGCTCGAAAATCTGTGTGGTTGTGCAATACGTTCTAATGCAGTTTGACTTGATGTTTTCATCTATTCTGATTTACTCGAGTGAATGTTTCTTATGTTATATTTACTGCTGGAAGATTTTTGTATACCATTTAAATACAAATCAAAATAGCAACGGGTACTTTCGTTCAATAGCACAGCCTGTCGTATGTATTAGGGTTCTCATTAGCCCTCCCTGGCAACTTGGTCTACACTGAATAACATAGTCGGTGTGATTGGAACAGGTGAAGCACGATGCATCGGTTTATAGGCCCTTAGCGGTCGCCTGAATCACCTTTCAGTGAAAACCTCGGGTAATCCCTGATTAACAAGTAAATTACCCACTTACTCTCTCGCAAAGGAAGGGACCCGACCAAATTTATGTTACTGGCGAGGTCCCAGGTACAAAGCCGCAGAAAACGGGTGAGGTGGGAGGAGGTGGAGTGTGATTGGCAGATCTGTAATGTGGGTAAGAGCTCTGAATATTTGATGGTGTATTGATCGTGTTGCTCGATTTTAGGTATGTAGGTACTCGTATTTGGTGGTAGTCTTATGGTTTCAACAGACCCAAATCCATCACATGTGATTCTGACACAGGTTGTAGAACTAATTTTACAAGTGCACGATACGTTTCTCATGGTTTCAGAGGAGAGCATATTGGAAATATTTTCGTATATTGGAAATATATTGATGGTGCCAAGTGCAGCCGAATCCATGGGATCATTGGCCTCTCAGCGAACCGTGCAAGAGACTTCGTCGTGTTGAAAAATTATGAATATCTAACTAGGTAGATATCCCTAATTTTTCAACATAATATGTTATGTTGAACATATTATGTAGTAACGAAGGCTCTTTTTAGCTCAATTGGAACAATAGCTTCCTTTTCTTAGAAAATTCGCCAAAAGCTAGTTGATAATATCAACTGGCTTTGAAAAAGAAGCTATTGTTCCAATTGAGCTAAACAGAGCCTTCGTTATGCTGAAAAATTAGGGATATCTACCTAAATGGAAGAATATAACTAGCATCGGATTTCAAATTCGGATTCCGCACCAGAAAACCATAGCAAGCGTGATTGAAAGTGAAATTTTTTGAAGTACAATTTTTATCACACAAACGTAGAGCTACGTTTTCTAGCTCTAGAAAAGAGTGATATGAGCGATATCTCAAAAACTGGACCCGATGGAGAAAAACGGGTTTCAGATTTGGATTCAGCACACCGGAAAACCTCAACACCAGCCCTTATCTCCTCTGTGCCAAACAACACCTCTTTTTTTGTTGGTGCAAAATAACGATATGAAGATTTTTAAATATTTTTGATATTTTTTGATGCAAAATAAGGATTTGCAGATCACGTCCTTTCTATATCACTATATGAAAATATTGAGGCCTATGTTCTTGTTGAGACATATCAAGGATTGGATCTGTCGATATCATATTGGATTGGAGTATAGTTGTGTACAGCGAGGGAAAGAGAATGACCTGTCTCTAAATCGTTCACCACTACCTTTCTGTACGCTCCCAAGTATTTCTCTATGCGTAAGGTTTGATCTTCCGTAATAAAATATGAGGAAATCTTTCTCCACATCTGCTTTCCGCCTCGAAACCGAGCGGGAGAATATCTTTGGTCTTGAGATTATTGACTCGGGGTTTTTAGGAGAGGTTTGAGGGGACGACGAGGGTATTTTATCGCCCCTGACACAGATTTCTGGATGTAGCTTCCTTGGGTTTATACGTAAGATTCAAAATGTGGGCTTGTCGAGCGAATATGTGAAGAAACTCCAAGCCGCTCGTCCGCTTTTAACATGAATTTTAATTACACGAGTTGACTTAATTTCTAACGGTGTTCAAGAGATAGTAACTCAAATTAGATCGGTTGTTGACGCACCTAAGTTGCAAGTTTTCTTAATGTTGAGTTTTCATAGCATGTCAATGATTTCATGTAGTAGTGAGAAGACCTCCAATATTTCAAAGGTCTTTGCTCCTTAATGAAAGAAGAGCTGTTGGGATAAGCTGTGATTGAAAGAAAACCATTAAAGCCACCATTTTCCGTTTCTCAATTTCCCATCGTCAGCCCACATCATCCAGATTTATGATGCCGTTATAGTGTAGCTGATCCTACTTCCAAGTATTCTGATGCAGAAAAAACCTTATCTGACCAACCATCGCGGTAGCATCGAGTCGACCTCCTCCATCAACTTTAAATAACGGATACTCAACCTAGATATACCTTCTTTTTGAAAGATAAATAGGAAATCACTTTTTCCAGATTCTTTGCTTAAAGAAGGCTATGTCTCCAAGACCTATGGAAATATAAAAGTGGTTTTACCATTATATCCCCCGTCCCACCTCTCTTATACTCTGGATTCACTCCCATGATTTTCTTTTCTCTTCTTCCATGTCTCTGTTCTCTTTTTTTATCCTGAGGATTCCATAAACCATTTTGCTTATTCAATACGGAATCTGATTCAATAGCTCGAACCCTCCCCACGTCGAAAAAACTGTTCTTTCATGCTTCTTTTCTCCAAGTTTGGAAGTGAAACGTATTTTGACGTTTTTACGTGACGCAATCTAGGCTTTTGCCCTTTGAAGTGTTTGCGGTATTATATTTCGTTTGAGGAGTTTTGTTGTGATCTCTCAACATATTTCATCTGTGACGGAATGAGCGTTCATACAACCAAGAACTTAGACCGGGTTTATTATCGTTTTGCGATAATGCCATACGGGCGTGTAGAAATAAAGAGAAGTATAAGGTATATAGCGGTATAGTGCTCCTTTTTTTGTCGGTTAGTTTTATCTTTCATCCAACATTGACAAATTGTTGGTGAATACAATCAGAACGTTCCTCAAAATAGCTGTATCTGCTGTTCATTAGGGCTTTTATCTCACCGACCGTGTGACCTGCTCGTTATATTTTCTACTGGAGCTTTGTCAGCATGACTGGTGCTCTATCAGAACAGTTATACTACGTTAGCTATGTCTTTTAGCTTGGGATTATTATTTTTTTTTTTTTTTGGAGAAATAATCGATTGTTTTTGAGCATCCATACCGTGAATAACTAGATTCGCCATAACGAATAAGTCAAGTTCAAAAACTATGTGAATCACATTTTTGAACCTACAGCTGTGATAGTGGTTTTCTATTGGAGAAAAGTGTGAATATCAGTCCATAAAGTGTGAACCACGTTGTTGAAATCAAAACAAAAGAAAGAAGAAATTGATTGTCGATTTAAATCAAAGCTGTTGATCTGGCATACAATTCTAGTATGCTCACTCAAGTAAGTAGTACGAGAATTTGAATTGGTCGAATCAGTTTTGAATATGCCATCTAGAACTTGTAAATGAAAATATAATAACTAGTCAGTAACTGTTGGTCAGATAGTCCACGTTTTTAAATTACAATAACGATCTTTAAAAAAATTAAGACGCTCACTCCATTTTCATTACTGGTCAAATGAGGGAAATTCAACAGATGCCATCGCTCTATTGAAGTTACATGACTCATCAACAATGATATGAAAATTCGCGTGTCTTAGTTCCCCTGTTTATCACGTACAAATCATCGTTTATGGACTGAAAGGTGAGCAGTATTTTTGATGGATAACTTGGATGTATTTCAGCGCAACTTTACCCTTAGTTTTAAGTTCATGTTCCTTTTGCTGATATTTAAAATACATACAGTACGTTTCGGTGGACGAGCCTTTGGTTAATGACGTGGGTAAGCACATCGTAGGTTTATTTGAGAACTGTACATCAAACAGCATCATGGTTGTAAGTTTCATTTAGTCAGTTTTTTTAGTTGGTATGTTGAGGTGAAATAGTAAACAGCTCATATTCTCGGCTGTGTATCGTAGAGATGTGTTTGGCAGATGTATGACAGGTCTTGTGGCCTAACCTGACTTAAGGCTGGTAAGCCCTCCAAGTAAGATTACCTGTCATAAGCGGAGAATCTATTTCTAAGAGAGCTGATTGGCCCTAGAGGATAAGCCGAAGCGCAACGAACATTTTCGTGCATCATCTGACAATAGGAGACTATTGAGATCATCGAATTGGTTGACAAATCCCAAGGCGACCCTTAGAGACCTTAGAGCCCTGGAAATTCTTGACCCGCTACTTATTGCCAATCTAACCCCAAGATTTACATCAATCACTGATGCTCATATCCATAATCATTATGGTAATGGTGAATATTAGTGCTACTGGCAAAGTTCCTAATGCGTGCATTTATTTGCAGAATGACTTCAAAAGAAGACCTGAGTACCGCCATTCTCAACAGAAAAGTGAGGCCTAACCGCTTAATCGTCGAAGATGCGGTCAATGATGACAATAGCGTTGTCAACCTTTCCCAGACAAAAATGGACGAGCTTCAGGTGACGTTTGTTCAAGATTAATGCTGTTCCTTTGCACACTTGTAATGGTTTGCTGAGTTTGCTCCCTTCCCGTGTTTTTGATTCCACCACACTGGAGAGCCAAGTCTGTGAAAGCAGACCAGATCATCCCTCTGGGTCGGCGTGAATGCCTAACCTCCCCGGGAACAGGGCCAACTCAGCAAACCCTTCATTGTACACTGCAGAATATTATTATGAAAATGTTATCATTCATATTCAGTAATCACCTTTCATTATTTGTTTCATAGATCTTCCGGGGTGATACTGTCCTCCTGAAAGGGAAAAAGAAGAAAGCCACGCTCTGCATTGTCATAAACGATCCGACCTGCTCCAATGAAAACATCCGAATGAACCGAGTGGTGCGCAATAACTTGCGCGTCCGTGTGGCAGACGTGGTGTCTATTCAGCCATGCTCTGAAGTCAAATACGGAAAGAGAATTCATGTACTTCCGATTGGTAAGTACTGTACAGTTTGGAGCTGCTGTGGTTTGGATACATCAATACTATTGTAATATCCACACTTACAATGGGCTTCCTCCATCCATCCCGTCGATGAAATTACACCATGTGATTACTACCATAGAGTCTGTAGTTTACAGACCGCGCTTGTGATATTCTTTCAGTACACCCATTTTCGAATGACAGTCACACAGCTATAACGTCATTTCGAAAAAATGAAACAATTCGTGGGTTTTGGGTACTTTTGAAGCGGGATTGCCACTACAATCGTCTAAAGGGAGAGGTGATCCGAACATTGGAAAATGTTCCAAAATGTTCAGTGGTTGATGACATCGAACCTGACTGCCTGTACTGATATGTTCACCAGCAATGTTGATACCCACATTGTATTCCAATATGTAAACCTCCTTAACAGGCCAGGCACTGCAATATTTCGTCGATTATATTTTCCTTTCTTACAAAGTTAATAAAATAGAGTTCACGCCAAACCAAAAAAGTTACTTAGATTGTTTTATACAGCCATTATTACGAAAACACCAAATTGAAAAGAAAAATTCTCTCGTGGCACTTCTTACCCTGAGCTGGGGCAAGTTGTCTCAGTGAAAGTGTTAAGTTGTGCTACAATTTTATATTATCAAGAGGGAAAATATGCAGCTGCAACAATCCTATTGAAAAAGATTATATCATTTTTTACTATCACAATATTAAGTTAGAAAAATTGAAGAAAATAGGTACCTACATATCATGAACGCTAAACTTGAACCATTTCCAATAGGAAGAGAAATATTGTAAACTTAGTCATTAGGAGCAACGCTTAATAAGTCAATTAAACATTCAATTCGAAGAATTCAATTCCACTAGTTTGAATAGGAAAATATTTGACGAAAATAGCAAAATCAAGGCAATACTTTAGGGGAATTGTGTTAGATAACGTACGAGATGAACTAGAACGAAACTAAATCTTAACTCTTGGACTTGAATTGGACACTTAACTTAAAGGTAACATGATGGAATTTAAACAAAGACATTCAGTCGGAATCACTTTCTCCATCATAAAGAATTAATTGCAAGCAATTAAGAATTAAGAAGCGATTGCAGTGATGGCAAATAACTAGCATTTCCAGGGGTGCAGACTTCATGAGCCCACATGTGACATTCCATGCATGAGATCCAATGCTCCCCTGGTCGAATAATCGGAACAATTCTCTGTGTAAAGTATCCACATTGCATCTTCTTCGTCGCTACTATTGATACAACTCTGTTCCTTCTTTTGAACCTGCTTATTCCACTAGTGCTATGTAGTTGGTTCTCAACTGACGAAGAAGCAATCATTGGTGAATTTGGGTTAGGAGCTTGAGTTGCTAAAACAATGAATCTCTTGCAGCTTTCCTGATCAAGAGTCTCCTAATCCTCACATCCCTCACACCTCTCAAGTTGTCTCACCATATCAATTCCAATTTTTTCCCTCAAATTAATTCAAATTTGTCAAATTTGTTGAGCCAATCTCTGCAAATGTAATCTCCTATGAAATTGAAAACTTGTCTACAGAAATAACTTGTACAAATCGACTTTATTGCAAATAAAACAAAATTAACTATGCAGTTAGGTACTAGTATCGGGGCTAGATGCCACAATTCAGATATTGGGACAATCTACCCCAGAGCTGTGAGACTTGTTGCCCCATTTTTTAGTGTTTTGGAAGATTTGTTTTGAGGAAATTTAATATTGATTTTGTACTCCCAATAATTTAGAATCACCACTAAACTTAAAAATGAAGCAACTGAAAGGAAGACAAACTGAGTGCGTGCGAGTACGAGGAAACTCACTGTGGACTGCCCAACCAACCTTACCCTACACCCTATATTCTACATACATAGTGTGTTTCAAATATTGAGCAGGCGTCACTTGGCTTTGGTTGGTACCCCCTTCGTTCAAAGACCTGGCCAGTTGGGTGTAGGTACTTCTCACTCTGGTGTAACGTTGCTATGGTTACACTAGGCTACCTGCCACCCAGTAAATAGCTGCCACTCGGACTAGAGATGCCGTACAGTGTGTACCAACTCTCACTGTAAAATATGGGTTCCCATCCTGACCGGTTCCTCCTACCACCGCTCATGAATAAGGACGAGGGTTGTTACTGTCCCGGAGTCTGGTGTACTTAATTTGCATTCATAAAACTGCAGACCTACTTACAATGAATCAGATTCATTCGTGATGAGATGACGAAACCATGAGCTCTCAGAAAATGGCGTGAGGGGTTCGATTTGTCGTTCAATTTCTTCATCTATACAGACCCAACAGTCAGAATTGCCTGCCTCTTTCTTTGGTGAACCCGCTTTTTATTTAAGAATTCTGTTGGATAATACGACTACTGATGTATCATAGTCATTTCCCTCGAATAGGTGCTGCTTTTAAGATCTATAAACCAAATGTACCTACGCATTCACTATATTTCTCCTTTCAGACGACACAGTCGAAGGTCTGACGGGGAACCTTTTTGAGGTGTTTCTGAAGCCCTACTTCCTTGAAGCCTACAGACCCGTCCACAAAGGAGATGTTTTCGTCGTGAGAGGCGGCCTCCGGGCTGTCGAGTTTAAGGTAAATAATCCCTCTGCTTCTTCAGTTTCAAGTTTTTCTGTGTGTTCAAAAACTAGATGTCGCGGCGTCAGAAAAAAATGAAATTTAGTCATATTTCAGTGTAATATACAGGGTGATCCGCTCTTAGATGCAAAAAAGTGCGTAAAATTAAATTAAATGGAGTAAAATGCCGCAAGCCGTATATTTTTATCTCGATCCGTTCTCGAGATATAATGTTTTAAAGGTTTTTTTTTCTTTCTTAAGAAAACTATGTTTTTTCTCTTTTAAACTCAAATTTCTCCACTTTATTCCATTTAATTCTAACGTTTGACCACATTTTTGGAATCAGCGTTAAATTTGCTATCATAGTATGATTAATATAGTTTGATTCTTGACAAGTGCCTTCTGATGGCCATAACAATTCTGAATTCTGGCATTTATATTGAATATCTTTCTCTTCTTCAATTTTCTCTCCTGCCAATATCCATGCTTGTAGGAGCATAGTTCTCCACAAGTAATAAATTTGTAGTAGTACCATTACGATGGAGGTTAACCATACCTTGGAGTTTTCCAGTTGATATTCCTGGATTGGAACTCCATACTACTTTCAGTCCCCCTTTTTCTACCAACAACAATCTGGCATACCAGGTGTTGTTTGAAGGTGGGAGTGTAATGGTTTGTTGCTAAGTTTTCCTTGTTTCTCGTGTTTTTTTTTTTTTTTTATTCGACCGCTCTGGGGATAGGTAGGTCTGTGAATGGGCAGACCTACCAATCCATCTGGGTCGGGCATAACCTAACCTCCCCGGGTTACAGAGGAGCTCTGCAAACCATTCATTTCACAACTCATCTCTTAGTAATTGTGGAATCACAGGGTATGTTTCATTTTGTAATTGAGTAGCGCTGCTATATTCTTATGGTCATCACTTCTACTACTGATGACGTTATAGCAAGTGGACAATGAATCAGCTAAGGCATACTGGTCCACACACAAGCGAAAGTTTTGCATTGATACCGGTATTGAATAATTCCTCAAATATTGATCATCAGGTGGTCGAGACAGATCCTGCTGGCTACTGTTTAGTCGCTCCTGATACTATAATCCACACTGAAGGCGAGCCCATCAAAAGAGAAGATGAAGAGAGTCAACTGAATGCGGTCGGCTACGACGATATCGGTGAGTTGATTGGCACTCAGCGCTTTTCCATATCTTAATTGCTTTCAAAACGTGATGTAGCAATTAGTCGGACAACGTTGCTCTAGTTGCACATTATTAATCTTATTAAGTGATAGTTATATGTACTTAAATAACAGAATTTTTGATGAAATACAGCATTTTTATTCAAATAGGTAACTAAGGCTATTCAGGTTGGAAGGTGGTTTTAGTTTATGATCCATCAGTAGTGTGCTCTCTCGAGTTTCTTTATCGCCCCTTTTCCTGCATTAATCAAGCAGAGGACGGATTGCTCCCGTCATCTGTCCCCAAGGATTTCTTCACGCTGTTCCCTGAGTAACGTGGTAAAGACACTGCCCAAAGAACAGCGAATTGAATATATTCATCTTCTCCCACCCCATTTGTGGTCGTGAGCGTGGTGACACACATTTCTCCTTACCGACTTTCAAAAGAACGCGGTTTATATTTCAGGTGTGATCTCTAGCTCCATTTTGGCCTGCGTTAGGTAGCTTTGGGGATGCGATTGTTGAAAAATTCCACGCTTCTACTGCCCCAGACGCAAATGTCCGGATTTGAAGTAGGGATGGGCATAACGGTTATTTTCGAGAAACTTAAAATAAGGTTCGTTATATAAAAAACTAGGCACAATAAACTAGTTTCTTTTCTTCTTAATGAAAAACTAGTGAAACAGCAGTGTTCTAATATGTTGTCAGTAATGCATTTACTATGAAAACGAAAACTGTCTTTTTCAACTGGTAGGAAAAACGAAAACTTTGTCGACACATTTGCAGATATTTTGTTTTAAATTAGCAAAAAGATTGGTTTTACTAGACGGGACTTGATTTAACAAAAGTAGATGATGACATTTTTGGTTAAATTTGTCTGTTTACGGTTCTTTGCATGTCATCAAGTTTTGGAGAACAATCATCAAATAGGTAGAAGTAGAAAGTAATAAAAACCGATCAAACTTGAGAAAACATAGGTATATATTTGAATGAGTAGCAATTTATGGTATATATTATAATTTATCGCATTTTTATGAGAACACACGAAGGACACTAATTTTGTAGTGCAACCTATGTGACTGTTTACGTATATATTTATATTTAGAAAAAACTATATAAGAAATAGGGTCTCTTTAACATTATTTTCTTTTCAGTCCTATCGCACTATCACTAGAGATTATTTTTTCAACAGTAATGCGGGAGTAATAGTAATATGAAACACGATTGTATAACACCAAGCGACAATGAGTTATTGGGAGAAGTCTCCCAATGTTTGAGAGAAATATTCGTTGTTTCCATTGAGGAACATGAGCACTTCACCTTTGGAGGAACTGAGGTTTGCTCTTTTTGATGTACCTAATAAAATTTCCCGATTTGGAAAAACCCCTTTCGTAGGGTACGGAAGAAGCGACTATGTTGCATTTAACACGATACCACCTACATTCTTCTTCTTCCTCTTGTTATTCGTGTTGTTCCCAGTTGATTATTTGATAGTTCAATTCAAAGAACTACTTGTGCCGTTATTTCAACTAGTTTCTTTTTTCAAACTGGTTACTTCGAACTAGTTTCTCGTTTCTTGACCCATCCCTAATTTGGAGTAGGCCAAGTGGCTGATCTCTTCCTTAGCACCATTGTCTCTTACGCCAGCTCACCTGCAATCAAAATAAATCTAAATTAGATTCTATCAAAAAAGTGAATTATGCGATTGAAACTGATAGTGTTAGTATAAACAAAATAAGTACTTATATGAAGTGACAGGTGTGCCCCCACTTCTATGGGAGGCGAATATTAGTACAATTAAGGAGCCATTGTGAATAGAAACAAAAAACATTGCATGTCCTTGTAGTACAAGGCTTGTACAAATGATGGGAGACATTTCCAAGACACCCTGGTGTTGATTCTGTGCCCTCATTAGTACTCATTGATAAATATGTGAATAATAATTTTATGTCGCAGGGGGATGCCGAAAACAATTGGCGCAAATCAAAGAAATGGTCGAGCTCCCTCTCCGCCATCCGAGCCTTTTCAAAGCCATAGGCGTGCGGCCTCCACGCGGAATCCTGCTCTACGGGCCTCCTGGGACCGGAAAAACCCTTATAGCTCGGGCTGTAGCTAATGAGACCGGGGCTTTCTTTTTCCTCATCAACGGACCGGAGATAATGAGCAAGCTTGCTGGGGAGTCCGAGAGCAATCTACGGAAAGGTTTGTAACAACTGTTTAGTTTATTTTCTTGGATAAAAATTTACTAGTTGCGATTGTGGGAAAACTGACGTGGACACGCAATATCGACTTTCAGCCCACAAAATGTGTAATTATTCTAGAAAAACAGTGGCAATAGTGGACGAACCCCGAACTGATGGCGCAAAATACGAAAGAAAAAACGGCGATTTTTAAGAAAATTAGGACCGTCTTGAAAAATAGGATTAAATCCTATTTTTCAAGACGGTCCTAATTTTCTCTTATCAAATTTTGATATCTCCAACGTTTATTTTACATATTAATTTAAAGGAGTTAGAGCCGTTTTACTGAGACAAGGTCGAAAACACAAAACAAATCTTAAAAGTGTAAAGAGTCGGTTAATGAGAAAATTCCAACGGGCACTTTTGGTTGCAAATTAGCTGTAGAATTGATTCCTTGAGTTTGTACCACAATTTCTGTAGACGCCCTGTATACATATTTGACTCGTGAAATGGGAGTCTCTCAGTTACGTTCATAGGCCAGCTTTATGATGTCTCTCTCTGAATAACCGTGGGTTAGAACTAAATAATACTGAACAAGGTATGAAGAATACGATTTTATTTGAACTATTGATTTCAATACATATTTTGGGCCCGATTAGATTCAGGACTGATGTAATATAATCATATTATGATAACAGAACATCGTATGGATAATCCAAAGTTTTTAAGGGAGATACCCAGCTCAAAGCTTACGATCTCCCCCCCCCAGTGCAAGCAGCAGGGGAGGCCCTCCGGAGAGGGGACTGATACCTTAGTCAGAGGCCTCGGACTGCCGCCAAGTACCTGTGCTTCCTACAGGTGGAGTCGAGTGTTCTAGCTCACTCTACCAACTATGCAGGTTGGTACCCGAGTTCACGGTCACCCACAGAACTCACATGCCGGGGCCTACTGGTATGGGCCCGCAGACCATACCAGAGGGCCCCTCCCCACTCCAACTGGACTATTCCTGTTGTCTGGGTAGAAACCACGACCACCACGAATCCTACCTCTACTGGGGGGGCTGGCGGGTACATCGTATGGATAGTAGATACATGAATCATTTATCATCACGCAGGATGACTTGTAGATATGGATTGTATGGATCGGGGAACTAGTAATAGAACTGACCGCCAGGTGAGGATGGGCATGAACTTAATTCATTTTCTTAGATGTAGGACTGGTTACTGAACCTGACCTAATTATTATTATTTGTACATTAACTTGTTGACCTGAATTGAGAGAGACTATTAGGGGTGATAATCAATCATTGAACTATTTTGCATGAGCTGATGCGTGGAGGAATAGATTTCATCTGGGGCGAGAGTGTCGCCTCCAACGGTGAGCTTGTGAACTACGAGATTCTGTCATGGATCTAACTTGTTGAGGAATTGATACTATCGGGGAACTAATGATCTAACTAGGGACTAACTCTGTCGGGACACCTAGATCTGAGCCGAACACTCGCTATTTTCCGATGAGCCCCTCGTCTCCAAGTGTACCAGACCACCTGTTCACAAATCTGAATAATTATCACTCGCCCGCAGTGCCCATTTGAGTGAACGCAGACTTAACAAATCGCGGTTTTTTCTGATGAGCGAGTAACAACGTACGGGCCATAGCAACGTGCGCTCAAGCTCGATCATTTGCACACAAAACCAGGAATGGTTCCGACAAGCTTTGTACCGACCTTTCACGGAGCCCTCACAACAGCCAACTTTCTGCCACTCCGCTTCACAGTTTCCAATTGGCGAAACCCTTTGTTATTCATGGTTTACTGGCGACAATTAAACGGTACTTGACACATCACAAAAAGCCCTCTCTTGTCTGGTTTCGACTGCCGTTTCCAGTTATTATTTCCATCATTAGTCCTTTCTGCTATACAATCATACAAGGAGGAGACAAGGTTTCAATTATAACATGCAAATTACCACCTAGTTTGCATTTGCGGCCCATTAACGAGGTGACGTTGGTTCGTTCAAATTGCCATTTTTCGTCTTATTTTAATTGTCAATAATGATGGGGACTATAATAACAGTGACTTTCACTATACCGGTCTCCAGAATATTTATTCTGTAAATGACTAAAAGTGACCAATTAACTGTTCATGTAAGTATTTCCAACACTTGGGCGGTAGTCATGACTCGAGGTGGAGGTCGGCCTCAAGGATGCCTGTTCGCCTCGAGTGTTGGCCCTTGAGTCGAGGAGTGACTTGAGGAAGCTGTAGGCCTCCTCAACCCATTCACAGTCACAATGACTCAAGGCCCTCCTCCAAGGACGCTACTCACAGACTAATTTAGAGGTCGAGTCCCTCGCAACGAAATCAAGGAAACTCATGTTAAGGAAAACTAGAGTATTTGAAAAAATCGTCTATTTCCACTGAATTATGAGTACACTGTTAGACCGGTTTCGCTTATTATACCATCGTCAGTAAATAAAGAAAACCAAACAATAACAGTCAAGTAATTTCTCGAGTCGAGGAAGCTTTGAAGCCTCGAGTGGCGATTTTCGTAAGTGGACTTCTTAATGAACGTACCACCCTTTTTATTTCGATATAAAGAGAGATAGCAAAAAACACATCGAAGTAACGTCCCCTTAATTTTTTACAAAAAATTCAACGATCACATTTTTGTGCGCCGCGCATGCGCGCAAATGCAGGTTACGCATGTCAACTTTGTTTTTTCAAATGGCAACCCCCCATTTTTATTGCAGATTCCGATTCTACGTCAGATTCCATGAACTTATAACTTCGACAACATTTTTTTGGGCGCACCCGTGAGCGTCCAGAAGCGCCCAAAGTTGGACAAACAGCGTTTGTGGCGTAGTGTCGATAAGACGGAAAACCACAAGTGTGGCACATGAAATTTCATTATTTTTCGACACTGAATCACGTGGTGATATCAGTTTTTTAATGGACTTGATTAAACCGGGATTACAGCCTGAATCATGGTCGTTTTTAAGAAAAATCACCTTATCCTGGCTCTTGATAATTATAGTTTTAGTTAGATGTGTTTTTGGGTAGCATGGGTTCTAAATTATGGGTCATTTCCTGTCACACAGCTCTTGTGCCTACAGTTTCTTTTCATAGAAATTCCATTTTTGTTTGGGAGGACATGATAGTATGGCCTCTAAATGAAACAACTACTTTGAGGTCAAAAAGTGTATTAGTTCCATAATTAAAATGAGTTAGTTACCCCATTTTCTCTCTCCCTACTCAAGTCACAAGGGGTAGGTAAGGAAGTTTCCAGATTTTTATGTTCCCACCAACCCATGTTTTATTACTGACCAAAACCTTTTCAGCTGCGGGATACTCACTTCTACAATAATATCTTAGGGAAAAAAGGAAATTTCATCATTTACATAATATGTATTTACCACGTATTATCTCTGTCACGCAGAAATCACCCCCCCCCCCCCTCAAAGAACCCCTAGAATAGGATATTTCGTGTTGTGAAAAATCCAAGGCAATACTGCTTCAATAGAGCTATATTGCTATGCCTACTGCTTCAATAGAGCACCACTGTGTCGTTTTCATTCAAAGCCAGTAGTAGCTTTCAAGTCAAGTGAGAATTTCACAACCGTATTTTAATACTTTCTCTCTCCCTACAACCACCTCGTCAAGTAAGGTAACTATTTAATTAGTTAACTGATAATCAATTATTGTGAATACTACTGTCATGATTTTGTGTCCATTATTTTTTTTTAAACAAAAATCTGCAACCTCTGTGCTGCATGACATGATAACCTCCAAAACCTCTCTCCCTACAACTTCTCTCCCTAAAACTAATCAAAACATGGATTTGTAGGGAGAAAGAATGGATATTAGGGAGATACTAAGGCTTACATTTTGCACAGATATCAGACTGTCTTTTGACCTGGTTGAGTTTTCTGTGTATCTTCCTGAATGCGAGATTAGACAAGAATCGGCAGCCTTTGCAGAACCACCGAACCAAAACTCAAGCACCCCCCCTCGAAGATGAATTGAAGGCTCAACCCTCAACCTCAGTTCCAGGAACACACATACTGTGATGAAGATAGTTTTCTTGTTCTGAAATATCATTTTAATTTCGAATTTTCATTGTTTTCTCTCCCCCCTACAAACTTGACATTTTCAAAATTTCATATTTCCCAAACTACCCAATAAAGTGTGTGCGCGCTTAAAGAACTTGTTAAGGAACCCACGTAGATGCACAATATGGGGAAAAAAACCCAAAAAACGAGGTTTTGTTCACACAAAAATTTGAGCTGGAAATTACCTGTAATTTTGAAAGGACCCATATGCAACCTCTACAATTGACCTAATCATATTTTCATAATGTTTTTCTAAATGGGTAAATTGATTATCTGTGATTCTAATAATATTCTCACGTTTTATTTTGTATTTTGTCTGTAGCTTTTGACGAGGCTGAAAGGAATGGACCCTCTATAATTTTCATTGATGAACTGGATGCCATAGCACCTAAAAGGGATAAGACTCACGGTGAAGTGGAGCGGAGAATCGTGTCCCAGCTGCTAACTTTGATGGATGGCCTCAAGTCCTCTGCCAACATCATCGTCATGGCTGCTACCAACCGACCTAATTCGATTGATAATGCTCTTAGGAGGTGAGCCCTTAGTGTTTGCGTCCCTTCGGTTATTGTGCTGCCTATGTTTAGTAATTTCTCAGTTGCGAGTCGTCCCATCCAAAGCTTGATAGGTCTATAATGTACCCCTCCATCTTGTCTTTTCCATCCGAGGAAATCAATTGATCATTCCAAACGCTGGACTGTCTCACAAATATGGATGCCAAAGCATACCACCGTCGACGGCTTCAAATGTTTAAATGCCAAGAAATGTGAGACCTTCTGTCACCCAATATGTAGGAACGCTGCGAAGCTATTACATGATTCAGTGGTGTCCTAGCTGTATGGATTCATATGTCAGCTGTTTGTTGGTGCATTTGAAACGTAAAACTCCACAGTCATGCAGCATGGCTATAAGAGCGGATTTTTCGAAAAAATCACTGGTTTTATGTAAAGTGTCTTACTTGGACTTCACCTGCTCTAATCTGATGACAGAATGAAACATCGCAATTCTAATTTCACCGTAGTCTTCAGCGTGGAAAAATCTGAGACAAAATTTGTTACGTACCCAACATTCTTCTGGCATTCAAAACCTTTTTGATACACCCCCCTCTTCTACCCAAAATGTTACTGTTCTGTTTTACTTATTCGTAGGAATACATACTGCTTCATAAAATCGCTCATACGATCATGCTGCATGACTGGAACGTTTTCCAATGTTAGTACTGTATAGGCATACAGTGTTGAGGTGATGAAAAGGGGGTCCTCGTGGTGTTAAGTAAATTGCCTGTCCCATATTGTACGCTGGTACCAAACAACATCACAATGACGTTGGTATTAATTCAAGGGGGAATCCGTTTTTTGCTCAAGATGAAAATCAGTTGTAAAACTCGAAGAGGGAAAAAACGGTCGGTGAAAAGAATATTAGACCCCAAGAATCCCGCCCTCCTCATCCCTCCATGGCGTACCCGAGGTTATTACGAAATAAGTTTTCTAAGCCTGTCTTTCACAGTGCCTGTTGCGTAACATAAATCAATATCAGTTCCACAACCAATGGGGGTTGCCCACCCTCGTCTTGAAATACAGGGCATCGAGATAACAAAGAAATAAACGCCTCTCCGCCATCCTGAAGAATCGGTTTGGAGCCCTTCACAGAGATAAAAAAAAAGAGAGAACGAGAATAAAAGGAGATGAAAGGAAGAATCTCGATGGTGGGAAGAGTGGAAGGGAACCAGAGAGCAAACAATAATCCTATTGTGCGGATGGAAAACATAAATAAAGCGGTTGGGCAATCTCAAGGACTCATCAAAAGAAATAACCTGCAACCTCTTCTCCTGTTCAATATAACAGACTCTCGATTCGATGAAATTATTAGGGTATTATTTCAGACTTCGTTTTTGAGAGCAATTAGAATCAATCTATTGGTACTGTCGAATGTTTGATTGGATCAGCGGTTGCTATTGTTAATATTGTAAGATAATCCATCTCATTGTTCTTTGGTATCCTCAACCCTGATAACCTTCATATGAAGCGCACGAAGAGAATATGAATATATCGACTCTCCCGAGCCCACTTGTCGTAACCCACAAATTTGAAAACTTTACAGGAGAGCTGAAAAACCAAAACCACCTCTAGATGGACCACTTGTCGTAACCCACAAAAAAAGAAAAGTTTTTAAGCGCGATGTTCTGAAAAAAAATTCATGAAAACTAGGTTTTGCGCATGCGCACGTGCACAAAAATACGATATTTGCGATCCTCACAAAAAATACATAGATCCCGGAAAGAAAGATTTTTTCCTTGTCACGTAAGGATTTTAGCAGGGGGGTTAACAACATTTGAGACACATGTTTATATAAGAGTTTATCAAATAATATATTACTCTGAAAGAGCCAAAACAGTGAAGTCTCAGCCAAATAGAGACTTCAAATAATAGTGTTTGGGTGCTCCGATAGAAGCGCTTATGTATTTAGAGGTCTTCATCGAAGAAACCTAATTTCCAATATAGGTTTTCTCCTCAGGTAAATTGTTTTTTGTTTTTTTGGTTTTTTGAAAAAACTCTATGGCCGAACTATAGAACAGGAGGATGATATTCGGAATCGATAATTTACGCAAATTCTCCATTTAGCCCAGTCGGTGGATCATTTAAAAAGGCCGTACCTTGCAAAAGGTGGTGTAAAAGATTTTACTGTTTTAATCGGTCTGTGTGGGACCCAATAACATGAATTCAGAGTTTGCACACAAAATTTCGATCGGCAAAACGTTTGGTACCTAGCCAAAAATCCTCGAAATTTTCTGACTTTTTCGGTTTTTTGGCTTATAACTCCAAAAATTCACTCTTACGCCAAAGTCACTGTATACAAAACTAAAGTTGATGAAATTCCGCGTCGATTAAAACAAGAAAGTTCGAAATCGGCCGAACAGGAAATGTTTTACGATCGATAAAAAAAAGTTTTTTCCAATCTTTGCAAAACCCTACTCTATTGTCAATATGCTGTACCTCTACAACATTTTGTAGAGCATCAATCTGAGAGTTGAAAAATGTCCAACATTTTGAAATTGGTCAATGTTATGACATTTTAGGTAGGTACTAATAGAAATGAAATGAAATTGAATAATTAAAAAAGAAAACTAGCGAACTGTTGAGAAGACGACCTGGTTGAGCCCGCGGCCATTACAAGAATCCCCTCTCTAAAAAACCTTCCCCCGCTCAACCAGGTTTCTACGCTCCCCAAAGCTCGCAGGTGAAACCATGACAACATTCTACGCATATCCTTATTCCACCAAATACCAATATCTTACACGGCCAATTCTGACAGCAGCTTCGCTCTCGAAGCGGCACAGGATGGAATATTGGCACCGAAACAACATGTACACATACTTACATGTACGCAACCATCAATCCATGGCAGGTTCTGAGCGGAGTATCTCAAAACATAGCAACTGATCATTGGAGAAATCCAACCGCATCAGCTGTACCAAGATATATCACTAAAAATGGCGTAAAAATGAAGTAAACCGTCTGGCAACAAATTCACACCATCCACGTTCAAGAAGTAAAACTAACAGCCACGCCAGCCATCTTTCAGGCAACAAAATCAACAGCCATATCTCAAGCAACAGTCGGCAGTCATCGTTCAGGCAACACAGTCAATCGCCATCATTCAAGCAACACAACACAAAATCAAGCCATCTTTCAGGCAACAAAATCAAGCCATCTTTCAGGCAACAAAATCAAGCCATCTTTCAGGCAACAAAATCAAGCCATCTTTCAGGCACCAAAATCAAGCCATCTTTCAGGCACCAAAATCAAGCCATCTTTCAGGCAACAAAATCAAGCCATCTTTCAGGCAACAAAATCAAGCCATCTTTCAGGCAACAAAATCAAGCCATCTTTCAGGCAACAAAATCAAGCCATCTTTCAGGCAACAAAATCAAGCCATCTTTCAGGCACCAAAATCAAGCCATCTTTCAGGCAACAAAATCAAGCCATCTTTCAGGCAACCGAGGAATGTGAATAAATAAGGGGAAACTCTGACAGGCATCATGTGTATTAAGATTGCATAAGTAAGAAAAAGCATAAGTGTTCTGTATCCATCATAAAACTACCATAGAACAAGTTTCATCATAAAACAGGTTTGAACTTCCATATAAATCAAGTTTGAAATTGCAAAAGTAAGAAAAAGCATAAGTGATCTGTATCCATCATAAAACATCATAGAACAAGTTTCATTATAAAGCCATCATAAAACAGGTTTGAACTTCCATATAAATTGTAATGTACTGAAAATCCATCTGATAGATTGGTGTAGTTTGACAATACTCGCGTCTTAATCCGAGTCAAATCCGTAAAACGGAGGGCTTGGGGGTGAACTGCATTCAAGCGGTGTGGTAGACGGAAGGGTATCTTCCCCAGAAGTATCACCAGCATCAGGGATACTGCTGTCCTCTTCTTCCATGAAGACTAGCAAATCCTCAATATCGCAGGTAAGTGACCAATCAGTAGGCCACCTACGCAGTTGTTCCTTAGCTGCTTTTGTCAATATCCGAGCACCGACTTTCTTCAACTGGTACCGCCCACGAGGTAGGCACTGAACGATCTCATATGGTCCGAGGAACGTGTAGTTCAATTTACTGTTGTGCATTGTCTTATCTTTATGCATCAATACAAAGTCACCTACTGAGAACTCCACGGTGTCCCTACGCTTGTTGTTCACATCAGTAGAGGACTGTGATGCATTCATCAGGCGAGACACCCGCTCACGGTCCAGTCGTCGACTCCTAACAGGGGAGATATCGGAATCAAGATTTCGAAGTAGAGCCTGTATGAGGGGTGTGGAAGCGTTAACACCAATCAACAATTGCAACGGGGTTGATCCCGTAGACTTCTGGATTGTACTATTGAGCACTAATTGAATTTTCCATAAGTTACTCGACCATTCTGACGAAACAGTCGTCTCAATCCTGATAAGGTTCATAACAGTGCGCATATATCTTTCTACCTGTCCGTTCCCTCGATGTAAATCTGGTGTAACACAATGATGCTCAATGTGTAGAGACTCGAGAAGTTTGGGAAAATTGGTATTACGAAAGTTAGAACCCGCATCTGAGACAAATAACCTAGGTGTTCCAAATAGACCAATTACTTGAAGGAACTGTCTTTCAGTTTCAGCAGCTGACACTGAGGTGAGGGGCATCAATAAACAGTACTTTGTAAATGCATCCACAATTATTAATAAATATTTGGACCCATCACTTGTCGAATGAAGTGGACCCAGGCAGTCCCCGTGCAATGTATGGAAAGGTACATCAGGCTTCTCAATGGGGAATATGTATCCCTGTCGTGGGCCTGTCCTGGTTTTATAGATTGCACATATTAGGCAGTGATTAACGTACTTTCGGACGAATGATCTCATCTTGGGGAACCAAAAGTGAGCTGCCATTGTGCCATAGGTCTTGTCTGGGCCAACGTGACATTGCTCATCATGAAAGATACGCATGAGACCAAGGCGACTCTGGCGAGGAACAAACCAGCGCAGTGAAACAGTTCCATCTGCAGCAGTTAGTTTATGGTATAACAACCCATTCTTTTCCTCATATTGGCGGGAATCCAGATGTCCTTCGCGTAATGCAGCTAACATTTTCTGGACCTCAGCATTACCCCGCTGTTCAGCATATAGCCATATGTCATGCTTCACACGCCGCACCATGGCACTGGGTGGAGGATTCCTACTTAGAAAGTCAACATGGGACAACTCACTCCCTTTACGGTAAATTATTTCAAACTCAAAATCTTGCATATACATCCACCATCTGGCAACTCTAGGAACAATATCCTTCTTAGTAGCAGTTGCTTTAACAGCATTGCAGTCGGTTACTAGTTTGAACTGAATTCCCAACAGATACACCCGGAAATGGCGGAGGGCATTAACAATTGCTAGGGTTTCCAACTCGTATGAATGGTAGTGCTCTTCGTCCTTGGTAGTACGGCGGCTAAAATAAGCTACTACCCTAGGGTCTTTTTGGTCATGTAACTGAAGGAGTATAGCACCATACCCTAAACTGCTTGCATCTGTATGCAATTCCGTAGGTAGATTGTGATCAAAAACCGCAAGGAGAGGCCGGCTGGTAAGACAAGATATAACATACTGCCGGGCAGCGTCATGTTCCTCAGTCCAAGAGAATGGGTGATCCTTTTTTGTCAGATCTGTAATACATGTAGTTCTGAGAGCAAACTCTGGGATGAACTTGCGGAAATAGTTAGCCAGTCCCATGAATTGGCGGACATGTTTTACATTTGAAGGCACTGGTGATTTTTGAAGGGCCTCGACCTTTGATAGTCCTGGACGAATGCCTTCTGCTGACACAGTTCGTCCAAGGTATTCGATAGATGGTTGTAGAAATTTACATTTTTTTTATGTTAAGTGAAAATCCTGCGGAGTTCAAAGCGACCAGGACATCCTGTAAGTTGTGGAGGCCTTCTTCGGGAGTTTTGGAAGGGATTAAAAGATCGTCCAAATAAACAACCACAATGGTGTGGCGTAACGAGCCCAGTGCTCTATTGACAGCACGCTGAAAAGCTGCAGGGGCATTGGCTAGTCCAAAAGGGACCCTCAAAAATTCGAAGTGCCCATCAGGCGTCACAAAAGCTGTTTTGGAGATAGAATTTTCTTCGATAGGAATTTGATAAAAACCTGAAGCCATGTCCAAAGAAGTAAAATATCGATTGTTCCCTAACCTGTCAAGTTGGTCATCGATGAGGGGAAGAGGGTAGCGGTCTTTTATAGTGTGTCGATTCAATTCTCTAAAATCTACGCACATACGGTATGTGCCATCCTTCTTCTTCACCAAAGTGATTGGGCTCGCAAAGGGGGAATCACTTTCCCTAATGATATTGTTAGTCAGAAGATCAGTAATTATGTCCCGAACGACTGATCGCTCATTTAGGGATAGACGGTAAGGATGACGATTTATAACAACGTCACGTTCAAGTTTTATCGACATGCTTGCATTTTTTACACACCCAACTCGTGTACCAGTCGTAATCATATTGGAAAATTTTTTAATTATAGCGGTTACAGCTGACACATGTTCTTCAGGGACACACAAATCATTTTCCACAATTGCATTTACTGTAATGACTCTATTGATGATAGGCGCTGGTTTCCGGATAACCCTGCTTCCCATATGGTCAGTAATAGTTTCAATGGAGGGATCCTCATAAATATCTCGACCCAAGAGGACATCGTGATCTAGGATTGATTCTGGTACGAAGAAGAAGCGCAGTTGCATGGTGACTCCTGTGATCTTTGCTTCAACCATGCAAGACCACTCTGTAACGAGCTGACCAGGGACTACACCACGGATAACTGAATGAGAATATTCAGCTTTATAGCGAAATTTAGGCAAGAACTTGTCAGACATTAAAGAGATATCAGCTCCTGAATCCACAAGACAGGAGAATGGTTGGCCATCAACCTCGATGGTAAGAGAATTGGCACAGGGTTGTGTTGTAACTAAGTGTACTTGTCTTCTCTTTTCAATCCCAGCCTTCATGAAGCATGATTTGACATCATGGCCATGCTTCAAGCAAAATTCACATACCTCTCCATCAAGTTTACCCTGAACTGGAGCGCCAGGTTCATTCAGGCTTTGAGAAGGTTGATGAACCGAAGACTGGACATAAGAGGTGGATTGTGGTCGATTAGACAAACTAGGTGTGGGCAAAGATGCTTGGTAATATGGTAAGCTTGGTAAGTTAGCTTTAGACAACTGAGGACAAAACCGTTTGATATGGCCAACATTATGGCAGAAATGGCATGTTTTAGGGACACGACCATGTGTTACGCTTGTTTCAACTCTCCTCCGCTTCAGGGATTCTGAAGGTTGGACATGAGAATCCGGAGTCATAACATCGTCACTTGGGCAGGGAGGGCGATTAGGCGCCGGAAATACTGAAAGAAACGTCAAGAGTTCAGGAATAGTCTGACAATTCCTCAAACTACAAGCAGCACGAACATCTTGCTCGGTGATCCCGTGGATTACAATTTCAATGAGATCTATTTCAGACCAATTTGCACGCAACGCCCTTAGGTAAGATAATTTTTCATGCACGTACATTTCGTACGTATTCGTGCAGACAGAGGTGAATGATGACGCTTCCCCCAGCAATTTACCTAAGTTGCGCTTAAACGGGAAGGCTTCCTTGAAATCTCTAGAAAAATGATCCCAATCTCGCAACTCGGGCGACCAATTCTCGTACCAAGAACGGGAGGAACTCAGGAGGAACTTCCCGATAGATGCAAGGATTAAGTTATCCGTCCATTGAAATTCTGATCGGAGATCCTCAACTTGGGCAATCCATTTTCTTGAATCGGACCTTTCGGGGTTGAAAAGTGGAAGTTCAATCGGCTGATGAGCGAGCGATCGATGTTTTAATGCCTTAATCAACTCGCCCAAAAGGGAGGTAGGGTCGACACTTTTCGAGGTATGTGTACTACTTTTGTCGATTTCGTCAGTCATAATCAAGATCCAGATAAAAGTAAACTAATAACAAAGCGTTACCTGTTATCACTGAGTGTTTCTAGGTCATACAACTGTGGAGGTGAGGTATCACAATACACTATATGATTGATGACTTGAGTGAATCATAGGTTGCATATCCCACTTCTGATAATAGAAATGAAATGAAATTGAATAATTAAAAAAGAAAACTAGCGAACTGTTGAGAAGACGACCTGGTTGAGCCCGCGGCCATTACAAGAATCCCCTCTCTAAAAAACCTTCCCCCGCTCAACCAGGTTTCTACGCTCCCCAAAGCTCGCAGGTGAAACCATGACAACATTCTACGCATATCCTTATTCCACCAAATACCAATATCTTACAGTACCTACTTCTAATCCTATCGGCGTTCCTCGACAATCTCTACCGCAGTGACTTCTATAAAAGGAACCTACCAGGAAATTGTTGGGAAATTACCTAAAGATGTAATATTTAATAATAATTTACATACATATTATGTAATGTAGTTAGTATCTATAATATGACGTAATAATGTATCAACTACCTATTCTAGTATATCAAAGTACCTATGTATAGATGTGTACCTACCAACTTACATAATATGTTATACATAGTTATTACATGATATATTACACGCAAACATCAGCCAAGAGTGATGTTATAAGTGTTTTGGAGTTATAAGCCAAATACCGAAAAGAGTCTGACAATTTCGAGGTTTTTTGGCTACCAAAAGTTTTGCCGTTCGAAATTTTGTGTGCAAACTCTGAATTCATGTTATTATACGGACCGATTAAAACAATAAAATCTTTTACACCACCTTTTGCAAGATAAATTTCTCTGCCGACTGGGCTAATTGTAGATTAAGCAAAATTTGTGAGATTTTGGTATTGTGAGGAAGAATTTGGTTCCTAGTCTGTACATCTCTCCCATTAACTCAGGTTTTGTATTCTCGTCTATACCAACCAAATCGTAGATCAGCTCTTCTATGTTACATAGTAATTTATTGTTATTTCCGACTGCATGTTACACTTCTGAAACGTATTCGTGATGGTCTCTCAACTCCGTGCTCCCGTGTCTGGTAACCTACTGCTGTCTTCCGTGACGTTCTTGTACAAATCCTAACCCTTGATATGCTGCTTGTTAAATGTCAAACGCAATGTCTTGTTCAGAGTATTCGACAGAATAGAATGTGTTTCACGAACCATTATATGAATGGTCCAGTCAGGTGTTTCGCCTCTTACGCTTAATTTGAAAAGTAAAGCGAAGTGCTGGATTTATTTGATAGCAGCTTCATTTAATACCACCTGAAAGGTTCCTCTGCTCAATTATTGCTAATAGGTACTAAAAAATCGTCTTAAAACCTATTGAAGCGTAGAAGGAATTTGTTTTCTATTCTTAATAATGTTTTCTGTGTCCAGATTTGGCCGGTTCGATCGAGAGATAGAAATAGGGATCCCAGACTCAATAGGACGTCTGGAAGTGCTCAGGATCCACTCCAAGAACATGAAACTGTCGGATGACGTCAATCTCGAGGAGATCGCCAATGAAACACACGGGCACGTCGGAGCGGATCTGGCCTCCCTCTGTTCGGAAGCTGCTCTTCAGCAGATCAGAGAGAAAATGGAAATTATAGACCTCGAAGACGAGATGATCGATGCTCAAGTGCTCGACTCATTGGCCATTACTATGGATAATTTCAGGTGAAATAATGTTTCTTCGTTATGAGTTCTATGTCATGTCTGGTTCAGCGTGGAATATGTTTGGAGCACCTCACTCCTTACCTAGATTGTAATTTAGTCCCTTAGTTCACAATGCGTTGGAACATGATTTAGCTTTCACATAACTGACAAACCGTTGCTACTCGTTCATCACCCGTTGGAAAGCCCTCGATATACCGAATATTTTCCTTTTCGCCAAAGCTCTGTGACTGTACGAATAGCAGAGGTCATGGCACTTTTCATATGATGAAGAAAAATCTGAAGCAACTCCATCCTTTCCTTAAGCCATCTTAACCTTCATGATTTTTCGATCGGAGCATTAATTCATGTTGAATCGTGGTAGGTTTCCGATGGTTTTCTTCGTCTATAGGTGACGACCTATTGTGAAATTAAAATGCTAATGAAGATAAAGGAATGCCAACACGAATAAAAAAGCATAAAATAGATTTTTATTATAAATGGAGGGTACCATGAATTGAACTGAACGAAGGGCTGGTTGTACAAACCTGCAGATGGCCATAAAAAATTCTAAAAATTGAACACTTCTAAAATGTGAACTAAAAACTAAAACGTTCCATTTGAATTTTTCCCTACCACCAGGTGGTGGGAGGGGTAACGGGTTCAAAAAACATTAATTTCAAATCTCACTGTCAACAACTTTCATTTGAAACTGTAGGTTATAATCGTAAAATATATACCCCCCCCCCCCCCCATCCAAAGAGGTGCTGGTAATGGGTTACCCCGGGGTGGAAGACAAATGGTCACTGTTATTGTTACTCCATGGTTAAAGGATACCTCTTTCCTTCATCCATGGAGGTAGTAGGTAACAATAACGACGGTTTGTTTTAATTCGTATTAATTCGAATACATCTGGATTTACATCTGAATGCATTTTTTAAGCATATTAGAATGCATCAGATCCTGATGATTCGAAAACAGATTAATCAGTAATAATATCGATTAATCGGGGTCGAATAATCGATTATTTATTTAGTTGCATCCCTAATTTAGATACCAACTTCATACTAATCTGTGCGATGATTCCTTTCTCCTCTTGTTAGATTCCGAGAATGAGCATGAGTAAGTTTCTATATGCCTTACGGAAAATGGACCCACGCCCTTCTGAGAACTCCACTCACCTTATGCTTCACTCAAGTTTTGGAATAGCTCTCTTATCAAATTCAATTTGTTTCAATTAAGTGCTTTCCATTTTTTACAGGTTCGCCATGAAGCGAAGCTCGCCTTCAGCGCTTAGAGAAACCGTAGTTGAAGTTCCCAATGTGACGTGGGAAGATATTGGAGGTCTAACATGTGAGTGTGATCATTAATCCGTACCAATTGTTGATTAGGTACATGTATTTGAATTTGGCCCACGTAACGGTTGAGCAAACCTCTCTCCATTCAAGCGTCGAGGTAATGGGAAGCCATGAGCAAAATGATCAGAACTAAATCTGGGAAGTTGTTGAGCAAGCGATGATGGGAAGGCCTTTACTTTACTTGCACTGCATGTATTATTGATTGCACTACTCGTTATTTTCAGCTGTCAAGACAGAACTCCAAGAGCTCGTCCAATATCCTGTGGAGCATCCTGAGAAATTCCTCAAGTTCGGAATGCAACCTTCACGAGGCGTCCTCTTCTACGGTCCTCCCGGTTGTGGTAAAACTCTTCTGGCCAAAGCCATCGCCAACGAGTGTCAGGCCAACTTCATCGGCATAAAAGGCCCTGAACTCCTCACTATGTGGTTTGGAGAGTCTGAGGCTAACGTGAGGGACATCTTTGATAAAGCAAGAGCAGCTGCTCCTTGTGTGATGTTTTTTGATGAATTGGATTCCATCGCAAAATTCAGGGGTAAGGCCAAGAAAAATGAAATGATGACATACATAGCAGCTACATATTAAATATAAATTTCATACTAAAAGCCACGTGAAAATTGTGTATGGTGTTTTGTAGGGAGGTTTAACTGGTAGGTGTGTGTTGCAACCCTCGTCCTTGATATTCATTTTGAACGCCATGTTTGTATCCCTTACTGGTTGGATGTCAATTTGTTGTGAGATGATAATGAAGATTCTATCCAAACAGTTTTCCAAAGCAAAGCCGAACTGTGTGCTCCATTCACCTGTTCGCCCACTAGTGGTTAAAAACTCCCTCGCTTGCCACATCTGGAAAACTCGAAGAAAAACACAAAAATAGTTGGCATTCGTTTTGATGGTGTTTCGCGGTATTAATGTAATTATGTTTTATTACCAGTAGAATGTTCTATGTCTCCAGGTTCTTCCGGTAGTGACGCCGGCGGTGCGGCAGACAGGGTGATCAACCAAATCTTGACCGAGATGGACGGCATCAGTGCAAAAAAGAATGTGTTCATCATTGGAGCGACAAACCGCCCTGACATCATTGACCCCGCCATCCTCCGCCCTGGTCGCCTCGATCAACTCATCTACATCCCTCTACCAGACGAGAAGTCTAGGGAAATGATATTCCAGGCCAAGCTCCACAAGTCACCTATATCCCCCGAGGTTGACATCAAATACTTAGCCAAGGTGTGTTGCGTGCTCAGTAGTTTCAGATATATCATATATCACCAATTGATGGTTAATTAAGATACTATAGAATTGTACTAACCTAGTTAGGGCCGGTATATCGATTGCAACGCTAAACAGGCAGAGAAGCGTTTATCAATATCACTAACAGTTATCTATCTGACACTTAGCAGCACGGATACTGTAATCAAATATTTAAGCAACTGATGTAGAAGGCCGTGGCAAATCCCCTGTTTTCGTGCTCGGATCCATCATAGCTGCCGGTCATTTTTCATTATTTTGATAAGTGTTGTTACCCCTCTATCGTTTTATGGTGCCCTTCAACAGGACCGTACCGTGGCTGTGGCCATGGGGGTACCACATTCAATTCAAAGGTAGGTAGCTGTAGGTAACTGTGGCATAATGAGCAAGCGATTCAAATTTTCAATTGAATGTTCTACTGTTGATTACATATTTTGTTATTCTTAATGATTTTTTTCATCATTCAAGTTCTACCTAAATTCTCCATTTCTTGTGGGGAAGCACAGTAAGCTCTCCTCTGCGCTTCCCCTGACGCTACGTTCCTAGTGCCCTATGTAGAGACTCTGGTCTTCTCGAATTTACTTTTCATTTAAATAAGGTTATCGCGATTTCTAGTTGTTGAACATCATTTGGTCTTGTGAAGATCCTGACCAGCGAACGATGTGGTCCACTGTCTATCGCACCATGTATGGTCGGCTTTCCCACTCGACGTACAGTGAAAATGCAGCATCTTCGTCATCGCTGATGTACGAATCCCAATCCACATTTATATTCACCACACACAACAACGAAAATAACAGAAACAAAAACAGAACAGAATCAAGGACAGAGGGAAAACAGAATGACAATAATCTAGAAGTCAAATCACGTTTTGTTTTTCTTGGTTAGATAGCCTTGGAGAAACTCACTTAACTGTCAGTTAGAATGTTAACTGCCCCTCTGGGGTTTAGTGAAATTTAAACTCCAGAGAGGCTCTAACTGGTGGTGGATAAACGCCTCCTTTGAGGTTAACTGCCTGTTTGCTGAAGCTGATGGTTATTCCTTCCCTAACTGACAGTTAATTGCGATGGACAAACTGGCCCTAAGAGATGGAAGAAATTAATCGTGTTCTTGAAAATCGACATTCAGTACGAGTGTACGAGGGGTGATCAAAAAGTTCCAGGACTGATGAGATTGCGCGGCAATTGAGCTTCGTAGAGCAGTGCGGTTGGCAGCATTGTTTAGCGTGACTCTTCCTGAGCACAGATGTGTTATCAGATTTTGGAGAGCGTTCTCTATCGCAAAGTTACTGCTGTTTTCGTAAAACAAGTTTTTTTGTGTTCAGCGATTTTGTCTTTTTTTTTCTGTGATGACTGGACCTTCGTTTCGACGTCGTAGCCGTAAACCCAGGTTTCATCTCCAGTAATGACTTGTTTAAAGAGGTTTCTTTGCCATTTCAAGAAGTTCCTGACAAACTCTGAACTCTGTGTTCTTTTTGCTGCTCTGTCAACAGTCTCGGAACGAACTTTGCAGCCACCCTTCTCATCTGCAACGTTTTTGTTAAAATCTGGTGACATGAACCAAATGATATGTTCAATTCTTCAGCCATTCCACGAATGGTTAGTTGACGATCAGAACTTTTGTACCACTCATGACACTTTGACCGACTCAGACATTCATCACCGAAAGCCACTTGCAACATTAAATTTCAAATTTTGAAAAGTTTCCGTAAACGTTTCACCAAATTTACACAAAACTTTACGCAAACGCGTTGCTTTTTTTTTAATTCATTTCACAAAATCGCCGAACACAAAAAACTTGTTTTACGAAAACAGCAGTAAATTTGCAATAGAGAACGTTATCTAAAATCTGATAAGACAGCTATGCTCAGGAAGAGTCAATGCTGCCAATCGCACTGCTCTACGCAATCTCAACAGTCCTGGAACTTTTTGATCACCCCTCGTACCATTTCTATACTACATTCGGAATGTGTTCAAACAACAAAATTTCACCCTCCTGGAGGAGCGCGTTTCTCCAATGCTCTCTGCAGGATTGATTACCATCGCATGGAGATGATAATCTCTACAATCAAGGAGGTACTTGCTTGAAATACCTGATTGGTTACTTGTAAAATATTTTCTTTGGTGATGATGGTAATGATGTTACCAAGAATGTGAACAACTGATATCCTTCTAATCGCTCTCTAAAGCTGGGTTCACATCCATCCGGTAGGCTGCGGCAATACGGATAGGGGAAGCTAGTGAAAAGCAGTGGAGGGGATGGAGGGGAATCGCGGCAGTTGGGAAGGTTCAACAGCTGTTTTCAACAGCGCCGCCATTTCCGTATGCGCAGTAGTGAACTGCGCAGATGCGGCTGCGGCAAATATCTAAAAAATCTGATGCGTACAGTACGCTTCAAAAGTGCTTCTCCGGTAAGAATGTTCCCCCTCCCCAGCTAACGTCCAACCAATCAGCTCCCCGAACGCACTCCCCGAACGCACTACCGGATGGATGTGAACCCAGCTTAAGTTTCATAATCAGTTTTTTTCTTAATATTAATTTAGACTCTGTGCTTTCCAACATTACAACATTAATAAGTTACTCAAAAGGAGCGTTCTTAATTGGCCTCAGCGTTTGAATTTGTCCGTCCTCTCCGTTTTTGGTTTATTTCGTCTTTTTTTCTCCACCGGTTTTTTTTTTTACCAATTTTCCTGACTTTCAGTTCGTTTCTATGTTTTTGTTGATGTTGAAGTCGAGCAAGCTTCGGAAAAAAGTCAGTCGGACAACTTTCCAGTGGACGAAGTTTTAAAATAGGGTCGCAGGGAAAAAAAAGTTCAACCGGGGAATCATTGTAGCGTAGGAAAGGATGCGAGCTGAGCAGCCCGCTGGAGGAATCTAGGATGCTAAAAACTCGGTAATGACCAGGTTTGTTTTAATCCTCCGAGCGGAAAAGCCTGTATATTTTTATTTGTGCGGTTGTTTCCGACCGTCTTTCAAGACTGAGTTTCCTCCAAGGAAAGCGCAGTTTTGTCTGTAAACCTTGACTTACTGTTATAGCAGTTTCGTGGGTATAAAGGACTCCGCATGTTGTCTCCAGTTCGTTTCAAGTGGAAGTCCATCTTCCACCGTTTGGAACAATTCTCGCCATGTGCTCGTTCAAAAAGTATTTTATCGAGCGATTGCCTTAACTAAATGGCAATTGAAATATTTCTCAAATGAGTAAAATACTTAACTTGGTTCATTGAAATGCCTTCACTTTTTAAAACAAATTTCGTTGCATTTGGAACTCTGCCTGAGGCTATGTTGACTATAAATGCGTGTTCTGACGAGTTCTGACGAATTCGCTTGAACAAACAAACGCCTGCTCTCCTATGAATGTGGTTACTATGGGAGGGGAGGCATCGTCTGAATACGTCGTCGTCAGAACGATTTGAGCGGTCAAACTGTAATAATTTAAAAGGACTCTTCAAAGTAAAACACACACGTAACTCGTATGATTTAACCTCTGAAGTCTGACAAACTGTCTTATAGCCGGTTTTTCAGACCTCGGTTAACCTTGACGGCAGTCAAAGCTAATAAGCTGACATGGACTGACTCACAACTGACTGACTAAACTGACAACAACCTGCTGGATGGTGGCGCCAATCCTGCACCTAGCGTTGCTGAACCAAACTGATGATCATTACATGCTTTCCCTACCATCAAGCTTACACACTGTCATAAAAAAACAATATTCAATTTTCTCTGTAGCGAGCTGGCTTTCTGATGAAGCGACGGTTACTTAGATACATAGCTTGCTGGTTGTCTTGGACTACATAGGATCTGTTGTCCTTTGCACTCTGGACAATCCCTGGATTCCACTCTCCGCCCAATCCATGCTGGAAGAGAACCTGCTGCACTGGCTGAAGAGGCTCCACGTCCCTGGCAGAGCGGTTGCAGTAATGTAGTAATATTCTGTCCTGGCACGGCGAGAATCTCGTTTGGCCATAACTTCAGCTGAATCTACTGGTTTTTGCTGGAGAAGTTGGCTAGCCACAGGAACTAGGGTCTTCAGCATGCGTCCAAAAACTCCTTCAGCCATGGTAACTCACGACCGACTAACAATTTACCGAAACAAAACAGAGGACACTTCTGACACCATGTAATAGATTTTAAAAGGACTCTTCAAAGTAAAACACACACGTAACTCGTATGATTTAATAATGAAGTCTTAAACTGACAAACTGTCTTAAGCTTACACGGACTGACTCACAACTGACTGACTAAACTGATAGCAACCTGCCGGATGGTGGCGTCAACCTAGCGTTGCTGAACCAAACTAATAATCATTAAACAAACTAGTTTGAAATTTTCGTCAGAATTGGTCCGAATCGTAAAGCTAGTCACGTAGTAACAAAACAATACAGTATTACCTTACTATCCTGCTATTATTACAAAATTGTTTATTCGCCGAAACTGGTCTAACACTATTATAGTATAATACTACGCATATTTCAGTAGAAATAGATGATTTTTCATATACTATTGTTTTCCTTTATAAAACATGCATTTGCTTCTTAGGTTACGAAGCCACTTTGGTTGATTACCTTCCATGATGTACCCTTGGGAATCGACCTTAGGTACAAATAATATATTCCTTCAATTTGTACCAACAGTCCAACATAATATTATTATGTTAGACTCATATTTCAATGGAACTCATATGGAACTCATATTAATATGGGTTAAGGGAGGATTCTCAACACAGATTTACGTTGAACTAGAACCCGTTATATTTGAAGCTACGGTACTGTAGGGTACCTAGGTATTAGCTATTTCCACTGCGTTATGTAATAAGTTGTCCCAAATGAATCCTGAACATTGCGAACGACTTGGATTCACGGTTGACGGTTGTATAATAGAATAATCAGCTATCATCACTAGGTGCATCAAGGCGTTGCATTCGTTCATCCACATAATACTCGTATCTATACTGTAAATTGCAGTTGATCCGTTCATCAGACTGAATGTAGAATCAGCTCTCGACTTCCTTAATTTTCATCAGCAATTGAATCAATGAGGGAATCCTCTCATAAACCACCTTCGTTTACTCTAGTAGACGTACAGTTTCGTTCACAACCCCTCTCTTAGGAACAGAACTTTGTTTTGCTCCCTCTCTACTATCGCACACTGTCTTACGAAAGTTAAAGGATGGCGAAAACTTTCGGTCTTGTTTACTTAGGTGAACGCCCTGAACATCTGGCATCTTCCCTATTGACTAGTTGTTTACTTTCTCCAGGTTTTTCTAGGCCCTTCCATTCTTTCGTCCAACTTTCATTCAGCGCAAATCATTTCCCCTGCAGATAACTTCGCTAATAGTTCTGAAAAGTTGGGAACGGTCGGGATCCGAGCCAACGAGTCATATTGAAGTCTTAAGTGTGGGGAGAAACATGGCTCTAACCAATGCAGGGGTTTCGTGGGGTGATTCGAGTTAACTACTTGTTCTACTCCGTCATAATGAAATTATTGATGTTGAAATTTCAATACACGTATTCGCGTTAAGGTACGAGCGTCATAAGACGGCCAGGATTCTGGAAATCAGGCTCCAGATGATGGTTTGGTGGATGAAAGCAGCAAGTAACAATATGTAGAGTATGATTTGTGTAAGTGAGGTTCCTACTATATGAAACTTTTATTTTTCCAGATGACTCACGGATATTCAGGAGCTGATTTGACCGAAATCTGCCAGAGGGCTTGCAAAATTGCCATTCGTCAGTCCATCGAAGCGGAGCAGCACATGCAAAGGATGAAAGATGGAGGAATGGATGTCGACGATTGCGACGACCCCGTCCCCATGATCACGAGAGGGCACTTTGAAGAAGCGATGAGACATGCTCGTCGATCGGTATTTTAATTTTATTCCTTACAATAATTTAATTAGGCCCACTTTCACCAAAAATTGATTAACGGCGGGTATCCAATCTCCGTTAAAGTTGACGTCAAGGGTTAAAAATGAACAGACAACTGGCGTCTTTCACCAGCCCATATGTCAGTTAAACCATGTTTTAAATTACGGAGATTGCCTGACGGAGGAAAGATTATTGAACATAGATCAGGAATTTGCGTTGCCCACGTTATTGATTAAATAATTAGGGCGATTTTCAACATTCTGACTACGCCACGCTATCCAGCGTGAAATTTTAATTAAGAAAGTGTCTCAACTTCATGTTGTTCAAATTGTGGGTTAGGCTGTGTTGCTTCTTGAGCGACCATTTGTGTTTGCATTTTTCAATGTAAATCGATTCTCGATTTGATTTTTCAACAACTTTGTCTAATCCTCAGGTCACTGATGCTGACATCCGAAAGTACGAGATGTTCTCACAAACTCTACAGACGTCCCGTGGATTTGGCAGTAACTTCAGATTCCCCTCAACTAACCCCAACGTCGTCAGTCAGCCCGGTAGCGGCTCAGCAGCCGCTAATTTTGTCGACGAACAGGACGATGATTTGTACAATTAGATGAGATGATTTGTACAATTAATTGCTTTTAGTTTTTTTTAGGAAAATTATCTTCTATTTAACGACTTGTCCATTTTTCCATTTTACGATTTGATATCCAGTACATTCCAGTATTACTTCTCAATTACTTCTCTCTGAATGTTTCCACCATTTTTTACTAAATAAATGTAGTATTTGAGAAACACAGTATTCCCTGATGATTTATACTACAAGTAGTTATGTAGCATAATCAACAAGAGGACATTATTTATCAAAATCGGACTTTTGCAATATTAGGTTCAAAAGTGGACTTTCAAATTTAAATTGGTAATAACTAGTTGGGTCATTCTCAGCAAAACGTAAATCTAGGCTTCCAGTGCAATTTGAACTGTTCAAGTAGGTACCTCTTATTTTCAAAACAATTTTTTTTTCCTAATAGGTAATTTTTGCTCTACATGGTCCATATATTTTGGAAAATATAAAGTTTTCCTGCATCCATCGCCATTTTGGTTTATTATCTTCGATAATGAACCATTGGAATCGCCCAAAGAAAAAAAAATTTTAACCCCCCCTCAAAATTTGTTGGTTTACGTTTCAAGATACGTAGATTCAGAAAATCGAATAAAAAAAAATCCGTCCGTCCGCCGTACGCCGTCCGCGCCACTTTGCCCAGTTAGCGTTGAGTTAAAATTACGAAATTTGGTTTCTGGGTTTGGACCAGCCCCACAATGGTCCTCGAAACTTTTCATAACCCTAGGTCAAGGGGAAGGGGTTCAAAACGAATTTTGAAATTTTGAAAATTCCATATCTCGAAAAATTCCCATTAAACGGTATGTTTTTTATTTCATATTTAGATAGAGTTTGTTCCGTAGAATTTTTTAAGACCATCCGCAGCTTTGTACGACCAGCCGTTCGTTCACAATGACGGCTCAAAGATTGTGCCTCACAACACGATCTTGACTCAAACTGTTGAAATACAGGTCCATTTTCATACTAACAAGCTCTTTGGAACATCATATGGCTTAAGTGATGTCGAGTTTGTTGTTCTGAGGTGCGTTTCGTGCTACGGAAATGAAGGTAATTTCGAATGTTTGTTGGTAGGTACTTCTTTTATAGAAAAATTATTACCGACGTAGTATTAAAAACCCCAGAATTATATCGTATTAATTAATCATAATTAATAATAATTATTATTATTAATAAATACGAATTATTAATACCTAACAATAAATTATAATAATTTTCAGTAGGTACTTGATAAAATTGTTAATAATTAGTGATAATTGATAATAATAATTAATCTAACATTTAGGATCTAGACATTTAGACCTAGTGATCTAGACAGAAGGGTGATCTGTACAAAGAAGATAATGAACCGTTGTGTCAAGAATTTGCAGAGTTTTTTCCACATTTCAATCAACGGCGGGACGCTAGGAATGTTAAGTTTGCAGAGGAACGTGGCCGTATTTTCCGTTGCTGTCATCGGTCTGCATCGATTTCTAGTGCCTAAGTCATCATTAATTTTAATTATATTATATCGAGGGTCTCACGGCAACACCCCACATCGTCACTTTTGGCCAAAATGAGTTATGCATACCGTTTGAAGTGTCTTCCCCCAGCGGATCGATCTAAGTATCGACCTAAGTTAGGTAACACTACATCTCACGATTTATTTTACTGAATTACTCAGAAAACAGTCATTGGTAGATGGTTTTTTGGCTCTGCTGATGTTATGACCGCTCAATCCATCCTCCACCATTCCTTATCATGGATGTTATCTCCTAACCTCATTTTATACTCGGATATCCACTTTTACAACGTGACCCATGTAGGTACCAGCTTTCTATAATACATTTCCATCTTATTCAAATGCGTGCCTTTTATTCATAATAATTACCATAAGGCCACTTCATCGCCCAAATGACGATGTGGGAAGTTGCCGTGAGACCCTCGATATGTTTGTAGTTGGAATGGCATAACTTACCTCAACAATGTAGAATTGCAGCAAATAACTAGAAATTTAAAAATATCTCATTTTGAAAGTGAAAACAGTTTTTTGGCCGTCCTGTAAAATTTGGTTTTGGTAAGTGTCCATTTTTGAATCTATTGAATCTAGGGGCCTCAAGTCATAGTATATCAACACATTCTACTCGTAGTTCTGCAAGTATTGTGGAGATAAGCAGTTGTGGTAATAGCCTCTCTTGTAACATCTCGCTCATCTCGTGATGTGGGATATTACATTTTACGGCCCCCTCATATTCAACTTTGAATCTCCACGAAGAACCTTACGATAAGGAAGCAAAATTACAATGGCAACTAAGATGAGCGGGTCGAAGGAAAAGGTCGCGTCTTTGTGAAAGCGCTGGCAACACTATATGAAATCCCTGGGAGAAAAAGGCGGCATCGGAGTTAATGAAATAACATTTGAAAAGGAGCTCAGAAGAAAAAAGAGGTTTCCAGACTTTAAACCTGCTCTATCCCTCGAAACCTTTTTCAGCATCCCTTGCCGAGGGCTGAGGTTATAACGCTTTAATAAAAAGTGAAATAAAAGGTCATCAGTAGCGTTGAGCCCTAAAACTGCGGATTCTCTTCCCACAAGTCGGCTTTGCTTGGTGTTCTTTTATGTTTTATACATACTCGTTTTCGTCCCCGTACGTTTTTGAAAGGCATTAAAAACTTTCTATATTTGATCCCCAGTTGTTACTGCAACCAAATAAATAAAATGTCAGCAGATATGGAAACGAATAAACTTTCTTGAGAAATCTGGAAGGCTCTGATTTCCACGGTATCACATCTATCTCGGGTAAGGGTTCAATTTCCCTTGGAGTTTACCATAAAGAATACTCGTACAAGGCTGGCGTTACCTACTGTTTTTTGGAAAGCTTTTTCATGCTGTGCACAAGATAACGGTGATGTCTCTACTACTGGTGAAAAATTATGAATTCTCTCACGAATGCGCAGGTAGATAATCCGTATTAAATTTACATATTCATGTGACAAAAAAAGTTCAAAAGCCAAACTGTTTTATTCATACGCAATTTCAATCAATAGCGTTTTTTGAAATTTGATGCTGCATATAGCTGGTACTCTGCTTTGATTTATTTTCGATATTCTCCATGAAGTAGGTAGATACCGATATTTTATTGATGAATGCTTGGGTGGAAGATGGGACGAGCGTTTGAAAAATGAAGTGGGGTGAGTGAAGACTAATCACGGTGCGCTCATGAAAGATTCAGCTAAAACTTTTTCATCTGAATATTACATATTCAACTTGGCTCAGTAAGTGGTGGGGTCCTACTGTTACTGCCTGATTGAACGCGGCTGTCGGGTAACTTTTGAATATCCAGGAGAGTACGTGTATATGAAGTAGGAGTCACCTGCAGGTTAAGTGAATTCGAATACAGGAGAGATAACAGAGAGTGAGAGAAAACTATAAGGTGAGATAATAAGGCCTATTGCTGTTTGGAGTGACACCTACTCCGAGGGGTGTAAATAGAACAGCTGACTTTGTCTCCTTACTGCACGACATTTTTTCATGTATATAAACAATTAAATGACAGTTGATGAAAATAAATTATTACCGTCAACCGAGGAAATTTCAATCACCTCGTATTCATACTGTTACACTCTGCTGAGGTGAAAACGAAAAACGGCTGCCACTGATCTTGAAGCAGGAATAGAATACCTTCTGTGTCGTGTAAGACCTTTAGCGAATTTTCGAAGCTATTGTACTCGG
This sequence comes from Stenodema calcarata, assembly GCA_963920205.1. NCBI lineage: Eukaryota > Metazoa > Arthropoda > Insecta > Hemiptera > Miridae > Stenodema > Stenodema calcarata. The sequence goes on from OY986050.1 coordinate 6,927,403, forward strand.
TCCAAAATTGTTTCAGTACATAAAACAATCAAAGACACCAAAAATTGTAAAATGTAAAATTATTGTTGATTGTTCAGCGTTGAAAAATCTATAAACTGTGGTGTTACTCGGCAAAAAATGGGGACAAAATGTGTAATCAAACCAGTAAAATCGATACATTTTATATAAAACCAGTAATTTATTCCAAAATTCGCTCTTATAGCCATGCTGCATTTTTGGATTTTTCTGGGGTTTTCACTTTTCGGATCACTTTTTGTTTTTCCCCCAAGAGAACATCTGCAATTTCCTTGCAAATTTGCTTCAAAGACTGAGGGTTGTCATGCTTTAGGAGGAGCCGGCTATAAGAGCGAATTTTCGAAGAAATAACTGGTTTTATGTAAAATTTCTCCATTGTTGAACATGATGTCCATGAAGAACATCTCAAGTATCAACCAATTTTCTTCATCTTCAAAGTGCTCCAGATAGGAATAGGATTCGTAACTCTGATTTCACCATAGTTTTTTTTTTTAATTTATCCATTTATCCATTTATGTGTAATATAATACTCTGCGTTTTGCCAACACCGGAAAACCATCGTGAACTTAACTAATGATGAAGTATGGTTTGCTGTGAAACAAGGGGAGAGGGGATACCCAGCGGTAGGCCTCTACTAGCCATAGTGTTCAGCGTAAAAACAAACTTTAGGTAGAGGTTTCACTTGTCAGACTGTTTCATTTTGGGTATTTATGGGTAATTTGAACATTTTTTAAAAGTTCTATCCAGTGTTATCGTCTGGATATATGGTATAATATCATATTATGATTTTTTGTGTCTTGGCAGTGAATTCAGGATGGCTTGAAACGGATTTTGGTATAACAGTTTTCGGAAATTCGAGTTTTACGAATTTTGGACCGACAATTGTTGCTATTCTTTTCTTCGAAAAGGGCTAATAATGGCATTTTATTGGATTTATTGAAATCCTATAACCTTCGAAATGCCAACCAACAAATTTTGAACGAGGGTGGAACTTGTTTCATTTTGATCAATTGCAAAGGTGCTTATAGAACACTTGAACCAAAAGTTTAATATGAAGGAATAAAGCCACTAATTCATAATCGTGTTGTTCTCTACTCAGTTAAAATTGAATGTTGAAAGGAGTGCAAGTTGCAAGGATCATAATCATCACAAGGTCGATCACTCCTTGTAAATGTCTCTGTAGTTCAGGTGTAAGGAAGCAGGTAATGGCCGTCAGTTAGGTACTCAGTATGTCGTCTAGTTGGAGGGAGGTGAAGGTGAGGGTCAGTAGGTATAACCAAGCAACATGGAACCATTTTGCCTCGTTCCACAATGAGACGGGGGAAAAGGTCCGCCACAACGAAGGCAGGAGTTTCAGCAAACTGAGAGGGTCGCCAAACGATATTACGAGAAGGACGCGGGACCCCACCCCGAGCAAACACCGAGGGTAGCTGAGTATCATAAGCGTTGTTTTGCCGGTTTCACCGAAGTCTGGGGAGGTCTGGTCCGAAACGGCAAAAAGGCGAGAGATTTAATAAAGCAAAACATGGTCGGGTCTCTCTGTATCCCTTGTTTCCGCTTTTGGGAGCGGTCGGTCCGAGGGCATTAGGTGCACCGGCCTCGGGCGTAGGGTTAAATGGTACATCTTTTACAAATGACTGCTTCTAACACCGACCATAATAATCTTCGTAACGAGTACTTCATTTTCGTACTAATTAACTTAATTAAGGTAACTTAATAAATTCGATTTACCAACCTAGTCCACGATTGAGCAAAAAATAACTTTCTAGAAATTTGAGAATTTCCGTCGTTTCACCCAATATTCGGAGAACTTGAACTTAAAACAGAGTACCTATTCCCACGAAGAACACCCCCCCCCCCCCTCCGTCATATTGAATAATACCATTATGTGAGATAAATTGCGACTATTACCTTGAGAAAATCCGCTATAAAATATATTACGTAGGAAAGCAAGGATAAGGTTTTATAGGAAAGTAGGGTAAGCAGCCCGGTTATGAGATAGTGCCCGGTTATGCTAAATCTGAAGAACTGTCAACTGCACTCTAGCAGTGGTTGCATGTTCTACAAGCTTACGTCACTTAACGTCAGTGTGACATCAGGATGGTCTGAAACGGATTTTGGTATAAAATTTTGAGTGACCCTGGTGCTGTATTCCCCATTTCCCATTTCTATAACGATGCGGGAATCATCGAAATCGAAAAAAAATTAATTTTCATGTTCAAAAAACGGTTTGAAATCGGAGTAGGGCTCTGAGGTCCCAATTTGTATAATTTTCGAGCAGACCAGTAACAAAATGGATATTAACCATTTCATCGAGTGATATAGTTCGTGATTTCCTGGAGTAGCATATCGAGGGTCTCACGGCAACACCCCACATCGTCACTTTTGGCCAAAATGAGTTATGCATACCGTTTGAAGCGCCTTCCCCCGTCGGATCGATCTAACTAAGTATAAGTTAGGCACCTAAGTTAGGTAACACTAAATCTCACGATTTATTTTATTCAATTACTCAGTAAGTACTTAGGTAAGTCATGGGCAGATGGTTTTTTGGCTCTGCTGAAAAGTCACCCAAATGACGATGTGGGAAGTTGCCGTGAGACCCTCGATATGGTGTAATTTACATCACAGGCACGTTCATGCTGCTTGTTCCAAAAACTCTGATAGATTAATAGAATGATAGATTAATTATTATTATGAATTATTGTTTAATAATAATTATTATCAAGTATAATACTTTGCACAATAATTGTGCATTATTATTAATTATTGTTGGTTATTAATAATTTTTATAAATTGTTATTATTAATTATTATTAAAAAACTCGAAATTTAAAAACCAAGTGCGGTTCGAATCAGCTGTGCCAGTATGAGAATTAACCCGACAAGCTGCCTCACGATTCACTCTCATGTTGACGGATTTCGATCTGCCCCAACTTTGAGCCCTTGTTGTGAACTAACGGCGGGCCATACAAAGCTGCGGATGGTCTTGGAAAAAATCTAAAAAATAAAATCTATCTATATCTGAACTAAAAACTACACCGTTTTCGAGTTTTGAAATTTTCAACATTTCAAAATTCGTTTTGAACTTCTTCCCCTTTTTCTTTGGTCGATTCCAATTATCGAAGATAATAAACCAAAAAGGGTTACAATAGTTTGGTTTTCAGGTAATACAATAAATTATTTATTACATTTATTGTAGGTGCCTCCTTTGCGCGATCCGTAGCGTTAACCTCCGAACCTTCATAAAGTAGCTGAGTGGAAGTAGGGCGAGGGAGAAGAGACATTTTATGAAAAATGTATAGCGGAAAAAGGAGTGTGCCGTGCCTGGAGGGGAAAAAACTAAAGGCGAGGTGCACTTCACTGTCTGTTGGGAGTCAGAAAGAAGGTTTGAGATGAAATGTGATTTTATCAGGTGAACCAACTCTTCCCAACCCATCCTTCCTCACGGTTCGGCACCCAACCACCTTTCTATATCCTCGTACCGCCCTCTTTCCAGTTGACTTTGGTATAGCGAAGGGTACCCTCGGGGAGTACGGAGGGTGTAGCTACATATTTATATTTCACCGAATTTTTTCTCTTCTCCATCATCCTTGAAGCAACAAGGCATCTTCTTTTATGTGGGGAGATGTTTCAAAGAACAGTTTATGGCACTCCATAGCCATTTAGGTTATTATTTTGGCGGAATTTAATACACCCAATTTTCCTCTCCAAAGTAGCAGCGTGGGTACCTACTTTCTCTGTCATCTAACCAGGAATGTTTTCATTCAAGATTGCCTCAACAACTTGATCCTCCCAACTTGGAACAGACCGTCCGTTGTAAGCATCCCTTTATGTGTGGCAGGTGCAGCTGATTAAAATACGCTTCCACACAGAAAATATACGTCTACTAGATCTTTTAGATCATCTAACTGTGGTCTACATGGTTTTCATTCTTCTGTAGACATGATTTAGACCAATACAGACGTCTAGATTAAATCCCTATCGAGCGGCCTATCCATGTCTACACTACGCCTATATGTAGACATCCATAGACCTTGTTGACGACTGCTAGACGATCTACCGACATAATTATATTATACCTAATGCAGATCTACCTTACGTCCACCTAATCACGTCGGCTCCTCCTCCTCCCCCCCCCCCCCCAGTGGTCCTCCCTGATCCCTGATCACAAATCGGCCTTGTAGTGGCTGTTACCCGGTGGAGTTTGTCACGTTACTTCAGCCACTATGACTGCCCGATTCTAAGGGCCAGTTTCAAACATTTCAAATCGCAGTTCAGCTCGTGAACGGAGATTATTCGTCAGATTGGGTTTCACCACGGGCGTTCAACCCTAAACTCAGGTTAACAGGAGTTTAGCGTTGAACGCTCGATTTCGGCCTGTCAACACGGATAAACTCGTTTCAAGTTCACTTTTCCATTCAACAATGTCTCGAGTACAGTCAATTGACAATTACGTTACTCGAATGACAAATCAATAATTTATAAGAAAACTAAAATCAATAATTCATAAGAAAACAGAACCCTATAGGTTCTATGCTATAGCCTTCTTTCCCTAGAACCCTATGCTATAGCCTTCTTTCAAGACCTCGAAAATTACAAATGGTAACTTTAATCTATATTCCTCTCTTGCTCAAAGCAAAAACCTAACTTGTTACGTTCCGTTGTTGTTCCGTTTTCATTTACATCAGTAATGAAAATTCGATAGGCTTCCAAAACTCTGCGTTGCCTGTCATGAAAAATCGGGGTCATGCATTTTCAAAATGCCCTAGTAAGTTATGCGGTGGAATGCCCTGCCTTCATAATCAGAGTTCAAACCTAGGATTAACACTTCCTCAAACTTGGTTTTCATTGATCTTAGTGCAATGTGAACTCCGATCCTAGAAACTCCTTTAACTTGGTGAAACCCAAAGCGTTTCAAACTGAGATCAATCCATCGGTTACGTTGAACTAGGTGTCTAATATAACGAGTCCATGGTTTGATACTTTAACCGAATTTTCGAAGAAAAGGAAGCTATTGTTCTCGGTCCAAAATTTTCAAAACTCGAATTGCCGAAAAGGTTTTATACCAAAACCCGTTTCAGTTCAAATTTGCACAAAAAATCTTTACCGGCAATCGGGCCACTCTGAGGGGTGAGTCTTAAAGTCGGAAAACTACCCATGAATTCCAAAAATGAAACAGTCCGACGAGTGACTCATCAGATATTTTTACGCTGAAAACGATGGTGAAGTCAGAATTGCGATATCTTATTCCGTTCTCAAACTGGAGCAATTTGAAGATGGAGAAACGTGATTGATACTTGGGACGTTCTTCACGGTTCGTCGTATTTAATCTGGCAAAGGAATGAGATATCGAGTTCAACGTTGAACAATATAATATATTGTTCAACGTTGAACTCGATATCTCATTCTCTTGCCAAGTAACACGTCAGTTTATATTATAAACTGACGTGTTACTTGGCAAGAGAAGGCGAAAAAATGCGTTATGAAATCAAGAAAATGGAAACATTTCACATAAAACCCGTTATTTCTTCAAAAACTCGCTCTTATAGCCATGCTGCGTGACTCTGAATTTGTTTCATTTTTGGTGCTGTGCTATCAATTCCTAATTATTTACCTACAGTACCTATGATTTCAATGACTAATTACCCATCTCACAAGTTTTATTAGATGGAAATTTTCAGGAACGCGGAGTTGAAAATTTTGACGTGGTGATGTGCAAATAAGTGGAGATGAACTCGCAAATTTGCTAGCTTTCCGTAGGTCACCAGAGTTTGGAATGAGTGGGAGAATCGGGTTGATCAAGACGAAATTAATGCAATAACAAAAATGTCTTCCGAGTGAGCATCAAAAGCGAACGAGGTTTCCACTGGAGAAATTACTATAGAGGAAATAATATTTCCTATATTATAGCCACTTGGAGATATTGAAGACAATTTTGTACAGTACAACAGTTTCAACTTAATTTGATAATTAGTTTGTACCTACATATTTTAACCAACGTCTTCCATTTCATACTGTCACTAGTACGTAATAACATCAAAAAGTAGTCAATTTTAATCTGAAGTGAATGAAGTCAAATTGGAAATCTAATATTGAAAAAGTCTTGAAATTAGAAAGGGTCTGATTTCTTTGCATTGCGTTATTTTCTGTGTAGATGAGCATTTTGCCTGGATTACTATTTCGAAATCGTCTGGTTGTAATTGTCCTAAAAATGAGAAATTCGGAGGAAAATCGTTGAAACTTTTCATAGTCATAACCTCAGGGTATAGGAAGGGGTGCACAATAGAAGTTGAAATTTGCAAAATGGGTTTCTGTTGTAATTTGAATAGAACTTAATACGAATTTTTTTAGACCGCTGCACAGTGGGCAAATCTAGCTGGACAAAACTTCAAAATACAATATCCTTGAAAATACGTAACTCCTATAGAAAATCAAAGTACAGGTGTATACAGGATGATTCAAGACAGACCCCGTCCTTCAGAACGTTACAGATAGTAAACAACGTCGTTTGATCCCTCATTAGTCAAAACTGAGCCTCTGAACGGTTAAATATCGTCTCCTGGTGCTTGAAAAATCCGCAGTGATTTCCGGTATTTGTTTGTCCTCTTGTATCTACTCTATCAAGAAAAACACAGCAAATTCGAGTTTTGAAATTTTAAAAAATTCCAAATTTGTTTTGAACCCCTTCCCCCTTGTCCTAGGGTTGTGAAAAGATTCGAGGATTATTGTGGGGATGATCCGAATCCGTAAACCAAATCGTCCCTTTCATGCCAAAACCATGAATGTGCCAAAAATCGAATTTTCCTTCACATTATAAAAATATCCCTGGGCGGAACTAATAAAGTTATTTAGAGTTATTTCTATAGGATCATGGTAATGGCAATGACCTCGATCCATGAATGTGATTTCCACTCTTTTGTATGGTGCCAAAAGTATGACTTAGGGGCAAGATGCACATTCATGATTTTGGCATAGGTTTCCAGTCGGGGTCTTGGTTACGAAATGATGAATGTACCACTTATACCATGTTTCAAATTTTCCCCTACAAGTAATTGACCATATGTTGACCACACCAAAACGATGAAAGTGAGTGTAAGAATCTAAGTTTCTTCTATAAGCCAAAACCATGAATGTGCTTTTAAATGAAGGGAGGGGATGTGACGTGCGTGAATGTAATTTTCTGTTAATAAGCAATGTACATTGGACTAGAAATCGAAATTAGAATGAGTTTATGCTTAAAAAGTACACCGTTTAAATTGCATCAAAAATTGAAATCAGTTTTCTTCGTTTTTCTCAAAACTTCAATTTTGCACATTCATGGTTTCGGCATGTTTGTTTAATGGGCTCTCACCACAAGAAGAGGTAATTTGTGAACTAAATAGCTAGATAGTTACCTGATTCATCATTGTAACTAGTTGTTATAATATAATATTATTATCTGAATAAACGCAAGAAAAAAAAACTATTGATTCAATGTATCCACCTCACCTTACAGCACTAAAAACGAAGTTCTCCCTCTTGGTCGCTCCAAACCACACTTATGGAGACTTCAGCTACTTGTAGACTACTCCATCTACAGTAACCGGGAAAGCGCCCATGCAATTATTTAGAACATTCGCTCGAACGAGCGCTTTTCGCCCGAGGGCTCGTTGTTTTGTACTTTTCTGCCTCTCAGCCTTTTGTATTACATCATTGCCCATTTCGCTCTTCAAATATTTAAAAATCCAACAGCTGATGGAGATTTCCTCAGATCACAAACTTGAAACATGGTCCAACGAGGGGAAAAACAGTTATTAAGATTGTCCTCAGTGAAGAACATCACATTTTTAATTGAGAGGGCTATATTTATTTAATACTCTTTTGATGTTTTGTTTAATTTTCTGCCTGCTCTGTGGTGTCAATTTTCAAAAACGACGTAATAAACTTCGAATGGAATTGTCAAAATGAAATTGCAAGGCGTAATTGCGGTTTTATGTTGTTTCAGATGAACCTGAAGGAACATATATAAACCTTACGATCATAATTACATATAAAAGGCGAACCTAAAACTTTTAGACTAAAAGCAAGGCGATGTTGCATGGTTATATCCTGGAATATTTCGGCACATTGCTGATGCTAATGGGTTCGAATAGCTGTTGAGTGAGTCAGGTCAGATTTTATTGATTGTATTTTTTGTATTTTCATTTCGTCTCGCAACGATGAAGCAGTGAATGTGGACCGAGTGGGAAAAGGCGGAAGAATGAATGGTTTGTTACGGTTGTAAGGAAAGAGGAGCAGGGGTGTCATCTGCGCACCCTGTTTTAAATGAAAATTTACCGCCAGGCGCGTTGCAGAGGGCCTTGGTTAATGAACGTGATTCCGTTGTGGGTGTTTTACATTTATTTAAAACTTTTTCATGGCTTATGTGTACAGGCCAGTTCCTCCGCCGCCAGCTTGCGTTTCCCCCGTATCGATGAATATGCATAGGTTTTCTCCGGTGGCAGAGGGCAAGCTGTTGGGTGCTCCTTGTCAGAGGATATGGGGAATTTACATGTCCCCCTCTGAAACCTTTGTTTCAGCTCAGTTTCATTTCGTTAAATGTGAATCCACAAATAGTCACTTCTATCTAGATCCACCCCTTCAAGAACGGCGTATGTCTCATGTTTTCGATTTAGCATTTTTTCTGGTCAGACTTGAAACCTTTTATCGATAAATCTCTAATCGATATCAAATCCTTGGCTATCGATGCTCTACATCCACACCTCAGGCCCATCGCAATCTCAATCAAATTTTGACCTTTGGTCGACCACGCCCTCTCCGCTTTTCCTGGAATGGGTGGCTCTGTCATATAGACCACATTCTGACCATCTTAGTCTGGCTGATTACGCTATTGGTGAGGCAGAAGGCTCATAGTTTATTCTATACGAATAATAACGTTCCGCGGTGGAGTGGCCCATATTCAGCAGAATGTATCGATTACGATGCCGTCATTTCTGCATCGCTTTTCTTCGGGATAAGTCAACACAAGGCGCACCGGTATCTCGTAAAATCTAAAGGGAAATAAATTTGACTGGAAGAGACTGATTATCACCAAGTACCCCCTGCTAGCAGCCAACTAGAAATGTGATTCTCAGTCAGTCCCGTCCTGAAGACGCTTTTTCAGAACCCAAAACGATCCAGGCCGGTGTGCCTCAAGGCAGCGTATTGGGACCCCTACTTTACCTTCTATATACCAGCGACTTGCCAGACATAGAAGAAAACACAACTGACACTTTTGCAGATGATACTGCAGTCCTGGCAATCGGTGAAACCAATAACGAGTCAGCGAATAAACTAAACCGATCCATCACTCTCATTCACACCTGGAGAATCAAATGGAGAATCAGACTAAATGAGGCAAAATCAGTGCATGTTGACTTCACTAATATGCAATGCAACTATGTGCCTGCTTACCTCAATGGTCAGGCAATCCCACATGCTAACGAAGCTAAATATCTTGGAATGACGCTTGATGCGAAACTGAGATAGAAAGAGCATGTAAATTAGAAAAGAACCGAGCTTACAGTAAAATGCAGAAACATGTACTGGCTTATGGGTAGGCGGTCAAAAATGTCTACCCATAACAAGATCATCCTGTACAAACAAGTACTGAGACCTGTATGGACTTATGGTGCACAATTGTGGGGATGCACTGCACCTAGTAATCGCAACATTATTTAGCGCTTCCAGAATAATGTTCTACATTCATGCACAGATTCGTACAGATCCCTTCGTAACGACCGATTACTCTACGAGCTTCAAGTGGAATCAGTCAATGAGGTCATAAGCACCGAAGCCATCACCACCTTTCTGACCTTAGTAATAAATTAATCTTTAAAAAATGGTTCCTACAGAAACAAATCCTTTCTCAGTAGTATAGTAATTTGATACCTACTCGACGTAATAATGCCCATAACAACACCCTCTTATGTACTAAATTACTGAAATTACGAACATTATGATAGACCTATGTACGTCTCGACTCCATGATTATCGGCTAGGTACTGATTCGTTCTCCCTAACGCGGGCTATGCCCTTAAGGGGTACTTGTTTTTCATTTTTGCTATGATGTCGATTTTTGTATGATGTATTTAGTGAAAATAAAGTTCATTTCATTTCATTTCACTTAATGCGGCTACAAGATCACGTCAAGGAGGATGTTGTCCGACTCTTCTGTGTCCGAGACACAAATCTGTGATCTACTCATCTATGATCTACTCCGAAGATTGAAAGTTACCAAACCGCTTGCTCAACTAATGTGAAAACGTCTGAACAATATAAGACTACCCACGAATATTGCTTATAAGTTTACTTGTTTATACTTGGCGCAATAATTATACAAATTTAAAAAATGTTTGGTAGTGACTGTCGAGCTGGGTTTTAACTCTATGCTGAGGCGTATTTTCTTTGTGGGTTGGTCTGGCAGGTACTTTCAACTGATTCTTGCTTTTTATGGTACCACAAACATTTTCTCCAGATCTGGCATTCTCACAGCATTGATTTATATGTCATCAGCGAATGTCACGACCAGCGCACGTCGTTATACGAAATATGTCACCTCTTTGGGGTACGTAGATAACTAGAGGCATATGAATGTACCATTCTACTGAAGTTTGGGGTTCTCGATAACCCCTAAAGTTCTCTACGGAGATCCCAACATCGGAACCTTACGTCCGAATGGTTGAAATGTACGGTTCGATGATAACTAAAACCGGACTTTGGGGATGAATTATGAACTGTAGATAACAAGTACAAAACTCACTCTGCAAAGGTTTTTCGTAAGGGTTTCTATGGTTACGTTTATTCATACAACGTTAGGACCATACGGAACGTGTTATGAATAAATTTCACCGGATTCATCGAAAAGGAGAAGGAAAAACACCCATCATAAAACCGACGAGACTTGGCAGGAGAGCTCCATGATTTATCTGCCTTTGAGGAACCCAAACACCCCCTGAACCCTAAATGTTGGGAGAACGGATGGCATAAAGAAAAATGCCGGTGGGTGAAATGGAATGCTTGAGATTTAGGGATTCAGGACAGTAAGCACTGCAGCTGTCCGGGATCTAATTCACTTTATGTACAGAACTAGATTCCGCATGAGTCTTGCGGGCGGTTGATATTTGGCTCCGACTTGCTCTTTGAGGATTCTCTCGTTTTATTCTCTCGGAGGATCTCAGGACTTCCGGTTTCCCAGAGCGTGAAATTCGCCAATGTGTGTGGCAAGTACTGCAAAATTATATTGGAAATGAAAATGTGGAGAATCATCAACAACATTTGTTCAGGGATTAAAATGCGGCAGATGAAGTTTGATTCGTTTACTACAAGTTGGGGTTACAGTGGTGACTGGTGAGCATAATTTATACAAATAGTCTTGATTTCAATTAAATTATGTTAGAAAGGTCCTTTTTAACATCTATAAAACTAAATTTAGAGACGATTTTCGTGTTCTTCGGGTATTTTCAAGACATTTCACTACAGTTATTCGTTTTGCGTGAAATGGAGTCGAACCATGCCGATTTTGAATTTGGTGTCTATCCGTCTGTTTGTCTGTCCTTCAATAACGTATAAACGGCTCAATGGATCGAACCCTTCTCCCTTATTTAAATGTTTCCGTGATCGGCCAAGGACATGAGGCGATAAAGGTGGGGGTTCATGGGGAAGCCGAAATATAAAAATCTTAAATTCTTCCTTCCCGTGAGACAGATGAATATTATTTTTGGTATTTGAGATTATAAGGGTTTTTAAAGGGACATGTAAGAGGTATAATCCGTAAAGCGACACGTAAGAGTGGCAGATGGATCCATCCCGAGTTCTACCCGTCCGGGACAGGTAACAGAGGTAGATGGACACAGTCCTGTCATGCAGCATGGCTGTAAGAGCGAATTTTCGAGAAAAAAATAATTGGTTTTATGTAATATGTCTCTATTAAGGAACATGATGTCCATGAAGAACATCTCTAGTATCAACCACGTTTCTTCATCATCAAAGTGCTCCAGTTTGAGAGCGGAATAAGATATATTCTGACTTCACCATCTTATTCAGCGTGTAAAAACCTTTAAAATGAGGTGTCACTTGACAGACCGTTTCATTTTTGGAATTTATGGGTGAACCTCCCCCCCCCTAGCTCTTGGCTGTACTTTCTTGCTGTAATTACGTTCAATCTCTAGCATTGCTAAATAATAAGTCGTACGTCAAATTGCCAGTGGTGTACGGAAGACATTGAAGGAAATTAAGTACTCAGATTCGTAATGTATCAACCCTTACTGAAGTGGGTTTTATGTATAAATTATTATCCCTGAATGTTTATTTATGTAGTCAACTGAAACGCTGAAGGTACTAGGTAGATAAAAACCAATGAATTACGGAAACGCGCGAACTGTTAGAAGAGAAAAAAACTGAGATAAAATGGGAAGAAAACGAATTCGTCGAGCATTAAAAGTCACCTCAGTGCCTCCTACGTAAAAGAACTCATTTGGGGTGAATCAAATCGCTGTTGCAAAAGGAAGCTAATAAAATAAAAGGGGCGAGTTAGGGAAGGGGGATAGGCTGTAAATTGTCTTTGAGAAAAAAAGAGAGAGCAGAGGAGAACGTTCTTATCAGTGGAGCTGTAACTGTGTTGTAAATATCTTGGCGAAAGAGGATTTGGTTGAGAGTCTCCTCTATTAGCGGGAAAGGATAGAAGGATTCTTCACGCATTACTTATTTTATTCTGGATGTTGGCCAAGATCTTTTTCGCTCTAATGTCTGCGTACTAGGTTCATCCGCTTTTCTGAGACGGTGGGGAGATTCTTACATTCCGCGGTAAGCTACTCTTCAGAGGTCCTTCTCGAGAACGTTCGACCTACCTGCAGTAAACCGTCATCGAAGCAATCTAAAACCTCCGGGAATACTTGGTGGGTATTGGCGGGGCAGAAATACGATACCTACGTTTAGAAGTCTGAAATAGGCTTTGAAACGGACAAATCCCGAAAGAGCGATCGGCTTATCCGATTCGCCGGATTTGTTTGCTATTACTACCGTGTATTGTGGGACCACTGAGAGGCTCAGATTTTTCATACGGAAAAACGGCTGGTTTTTCATACGGCCGGATTTTTCATCGTGTCTTTCCAGACTCGATTGAATTCAAAGTCTACTAAAGTAATAAATTCACCACACGTGATAATTCGCAGCTACTTCCAAAATAAACCAAAATAAACCAAATGCTTCCAAAATCTATGACACTTATGCACCCTAATTAAAAGGAATAGAGCTCTGTGCTCAATATGTAGCATCTCTCTTTGTGGGTGGTAGTAAGATGGAAGCAGTGATGTAAGACTAACATTTTTGAAGCATGCAATTTGCAGGCATTTGCAATGCCATATTTTCTTCAACAATGAGCTGAAAAATCCACAGTCTATAAGAGCAAATTTTCGAAGAAATAACTGGTTTTATGCAAAATTTCTCCATTTTACTGGTTTCATAACAAATTTTGTCTCCTTTTTTGGCCGAGTAACACCTCAGTTTATAGATTTTTCAATGCTGAACACGATAGTCTAGTTAGAAATGCGATATCTCAATCCGTCATCAGATTAGAGCAGATGAACCGTGAAGAACATCTCAAGTAACAACCACGTTTCTTCACCTTCAAAGTGCTTCAGTTTGAGAACGGAATAAGATATCGCAATTCTGACTTCACCTTCGTGTTCAGCGTAAAACAAACCTTCAAATGAGATGTCACTTGTCAAATGTTTTGAATTTATGAGTAATTTTTTCTCACTTTAGAGTGGCCCGGTTCTGTCCATCATCGAACTTGGCTTTTAGATTGCCGGGACAGATTTATTGTGCAAATTTGAACGTTTTATCTCAATTCTATCGAGAGTTATTGACTGGATTGACACATACATGAATATATAAATATATATTTTGTGAATAGATTAGGAAATTTAGATCACGTAAAGAGCGAAAATTATTGAAAAATACCTCAATATTTCGGCCGGTAACGCCGTGATCACGAAACTCTATATAGATCACGAGAATGTACATGTTTGGCCCCCAAAGCTGTTGGGGCTCCTTGGGGCCACAGCTTACCTTATTCCCCGTAGCCCACTAGCACTCTCGACCTGCCACTTTGCCACTAACTCTATCGGCCTCCCACTAGCGCCTTTAGTTTCCCTTATTCCTCGTAGACCACTAACGCTCCCAAAAGAACCACGAAACTCTAATACAATAATTACCCCTCATCAAAAGTCCAATGTAGGGTCCTACCTACAGTCGATTTTATTTCATTATTCATTTTTCAAACTCCCACCTTCAGTTATGCAGTTCAGTATAACATGTGTTATACTAGTTACCAAAACTAAGTTAAAAAAATAATAAAAATTTTAGACTCTCGAAAACCGTTGTGCGTTCCACGTAAATTATAGGGTGTGAGATTTTACAGATTCAAAGGAGTACACAAACCCTATATCCAACTTTGGAGAAGTGCCCCAATAGAAGTACGGAATGAATATTTATTGGTTTCGATGAAAATGTAAACAATGGATTAATTAATCATCGATTAATTACTATTTATTTTTAAAGGATCTGAGGATTTGTGAATTCAACGGAAAGTCTGCCAGGAAATGATTTTGGCTTTTTGGCAACTAGATCATTGTGATCATTTCCCTTCCTAGGCAACAACAGACAATCACAGTAGTCTGAACTTTCAATATCACGTGTCACCTTTTGTCATCTGTTGATCCCGTCGAGCAGGCTCGTAGAAAATAATAAGAGTGGCGGATAAATTACTCCAGAGTCATCATTCGGTCTTTTGGGAGATGTCGCAGGACAGAGAAGAATGAAAAGCCTTTGATAGAAGCTCCTTGGTGAGACGTAGAGACGGCGTGAGGTTAAGGGATGTTTCCGCACTCAGACAACTTCTGTACCTTCTTACCCAACGAATCCGTAACTACCGTGCAACGTCGAAAAACCCAGAAGCCGGGAAAAGCCTCACTATGACACCTCCCGAGGAAAGGATTAGTTATGTTATTTCCCTTCATCTCCGCCGCCCTTCCCTGTCTTCATTTTTCCTCCCTGTTTCTCGACTCCGAGGCATTTTTTTTCTATACCGGGGTAGGTAGATATAAATTTCTAATAAACCGTCACCTTTCCCTCTCTCTAGTTCAGCCCAGCCCGGCTGGTCCTCTCTGAAAAGCCCGCTCTCCTGTCAACAACACTTACGATCTAATAACCCGGGCCATGATCTTCAGTTTACTTTTTCTCAAAACACTTTACCTAGAAGCTATCTATCTACTTTCTCCTTCTTTTCAAGGTAAATAAAATCCGTAAAAGAAGGGAAAAAAGTGTCACCGGTGGGGGAAAAAATGGTGGAATAACCTTGTAGCAACAACTATTAAATATGATTGGAAATGTCAATCTTTTGATCTCCAACAGTATTTCCTTTTAAGTTTTAATACGAATTTCATCCTACAGTAATAGTTTGTCGAGTGGGTCGGTACACTAATTTCACCTCCCTACTACAAGGATAATCTTTAAGAGCTCGTTAATCCACTCCCACTTTCCGTCCGCGCCACTTTGCCCAGTTAGCGTTGTGCTAAAATTACGAAATTTGGTTTACGAGTTCGGGCCAACTTCACAATGGTCTTAATAACTTTTCATAACCCTAGGTCAAGGGGAAAAGGTTCAAAACGAAAGGCGAATCATGCGCTCATGTTCACACTGGGTCAGCTGATTAGAGTAGCACGTAGGTGTTGGGATTTCGAGGGATTAAAATTTATTCACTCGAAATCCCAATTAATAAATAATAATAATAATAATTAATTCCCAATATCGTTCAATAATTAATAATAATATTTAATAATTCAATAATTGATAATAATGTTTAGTATTTAACAATAATTATACACATTTTTAGTAGGTATTTAATAAAATTAATAATTAATTATTGCCGTTGTTGGTAGGGGGCAATAAAACCCCAGAATTATATTGGTACGACATATTTGTAATTAATTTGTCAAGGTTTCATCTATCATTTAGTGATCTACACAGATGGGTGATCTGCACTAAGTAGATAATAAATTGTTTTGTCACAAATTTGAAGTGTTATCCTAATTTATTACGCTTTTGGATGAATTTGTTCAGAATTATGTGCAATTGCATCACCTCTTAACACTTCGGAAATTGCTTGATTTCCCTCGAACGTTTCCGAAATTACCGTTCAATTAGCGTTCCAAAGAAATTGATCCGATTGCCTCTAAACGCTTTCAATACTACTGTACCCATGAATCACTCAATAATAGCGAACATTACGAGTGCCGAACTATCTGCCGATGTATCGAGTGCCGGACTATCGAGGTCTCACAGTAATTAGTATGAGTTGTATACATATTGATTACAGTGTTGAATTACAGTATACATGACAGCCACTTTCGGACAAGGTAGTGTTTAAAAAACCTCTTGAATTTGCATCAACCAGTGAACCTGAACCACAAATTCCTCTTAGTCATGTTTCTTAGCTCTTTATTAAACATGCAGTCTACCCATGTCAATTCGCTTCAAAGATTGACAATTATACAAATTATTATCAATGTCATAGTGAGTACACCATGCTGTGAGACATTCTCCTATCTACAAACCTCTTTTCGCCAGGGAATGAATGAATGAAAACATGCTTTTATTTGAAAACAAGGAGACAAGGACAAGACAAGGAGACATGCTGTAATCGTGGTTCCACAGAACCGTAAACTATTTTAATTATACATAATGTTGAATAATGCTAATATGCAATGAATATGAACGTTTAAGATGGGTAACCAAATAATCACAGCCATAATTATTCCAGTCCTACGGACCATCCAGTTCAAACTGTACATGAAAGTTAGGTATCTTCAACCTACTGAACACCGAAAGTGGTGACAGCAAAACCACTCACAATGTTAAAAGCAAAAGTACGGTCAAACGATACCATATTCAATCACGGCTTTTCGCCTTCCATGCTACAGAGCAGTATTTAACCTAACTTCAATTACTTCACTTGATTAATGCCATGTACTCCGCTGTTGGATCCCGCGGCGACCGTTGTCAGCGGTTTCCCCCAACCTCGCGGAATATCGCACGCGAGACGACAAGTTGGGCGAATTCCACGGTCGCGGCATTCGCTTCTTTGATTCCCAACGATTAGCACTCGTCTGGAGCCAACGTGCGTTTCCCGATTCAATAGCTCGGATCGGTATTCGGTGCCCGCCTGAACTTCCTTCCGACAGACCTTTCGTTCTAGTACGGTCGCGGACGCGGACGCCGAGGTCTTCAGGATCGTCCAGAAGCGCCCGCCAGAAGCTACCCAAGGTATCTGTGGAGAGACTTTAGGGTTGTTAGGGATAGTTTAAGGATAGATTAAGGGACTAGAATAAAACGGGGTTTAAATAACGTTGTCTTTTATTCTACTAGTTTCTTCCTTACTCCCATACTCCAGGTGGCACGACATAAATGGTGGAGGCGCCAAATTAATTCCATAAAATTAACCCCCCCCCTTCCCCTATGAATAACTAAAACAAAAATAAAGAAGCCAAGCTAGTTTTTTCTTATATAGATTTGAAAATATATTGAATAAATAAAATAAAATGAAGAAGCTCAATAATGTAAAAATAAAATAAAGAAGTAAATTAATACATAAATAAAACAAAAATAAAGAAGCCAAGCTAGTTTTTTTTTTTTTATGTATATTTGAAAATATATTGATTTTTGTCTCTCCATTATTCTATCTGCTCTTTTTTGTGTGCAATTCAATGGTATTATTATGTGTGCATGTTAGAATAAGTTATATCCATTATTACGTGTACTGCCTTAGGCTAGGGACCCCTTTTTCTGACGCATTAATGATGTATTAATGACAGATAGACAGTACGAGAATACAGTAAACCCGACAAATAGTAAACAAGTAGTAAATATGGCGAACCTAGTAAAAATAACCCCTAGATATTTCTCTGCGCAACCCCATGAAGACATAAACCAGTTCATAAACAGTTGGGAAAAATTGGCCAAGTACCATGGATGGGAACAAAAAGAAATCATGCGTAGCATACCTAGTTTTTTTCTATCGGACGCACAACTTTGGTATGACGAAATGGATCACGCGGGGAAAATCAAACCAACGTGGGAACAATTTAAAATTCAGTTAAAACAAGAATTTGAGGATCCAAGTTTAATAGAATCGGCTAGGAGACAATTATATAATTTAGAAAAACAGTCAACAGAAACAATGAAACAATACGTCGATAGATTAAGAAACTTAGTATGGAAGGCAGCCCCAAGCCTGGATTCCATAGAGAAGCAGAGGATATTGGCGGCTGGATTACCAAACAACTATAGATTATGTTTAGCGGGAATAACAGATTTTGAACAAGCTGTTATAAAATTATATCAGGTAGAGGCACTGTTGCAGTTGTCAAAGCCGGAAATGCATCAGTCCCAAGTGGGTGCTCCACAGGGAACCTGCGAGGCGGCGGTACATCATAACCCCCCCTCGCAAGATGATCAATGGCAATCACGAATCGTGGTTCTGGAACCAGAGGGTCAAAGATGGATACAGAACCGCGGACGTGGATACAATAGAAGTAGAGGGCGAGATTATAACGGTCGTGGTGCGCAGCATCAACATACCCATCAGCATCCAGTGATGGGCAGAGGATCGTATAGGGGAAGAATCCACACTGGAAACTGGGGAAGTTATAATCATCAACAAAACCCCAACACAAATAACTACCAGTACCCAGCGATGAGCAGAGGATCGTATAGGGGACGAATCCACACTGGAAACTGGGGAAGTTATAATCATCAATCATACCCCGATACAAACAACCTTGTAACTGTGCTAGGAAATCTGTTACTCGGTCAATTGCGAATGGGTGGTCAAACAGACGGATCATGGAACGGAAGAGGACGTTATACCAGACCGCAAACCGACCCACGCACACAGAATCGAAATCAAAAAAACTGATAAAGGGGGCGGGAAAACAGGAAGAAATCGCCCGTCCCCTTAACAATCCAGAAATAATTAAAATGGCTTCAGCAACGCGAGATAGAAAACAAATAAACATCAAAGTTCAAATAGGGAATAATGAACTAAAGGTATTATGTGATACAGGGGCAAGTGTATCCTTAATAGATGAAAAATACATAGAAAACAAAGCAGCTATAAAACGAACGAAGATTCAATTGTATTCAGTGGACAATAACAAAATAGATATACGCGGAATAATTACTTTAAAAATGATAGTAACGGACGATTATGGAAATACAAAGCAAATTCAACAAGAATTTTTCGCATGGAAACCAAGCCAAGGGAAAAACACTTATCAATCAACACCATTAATATTAGGAAGAGATTTCTTCTATGACAATGGAGCGATAATAAATTTTAAAACGGAAACCATTACGATGGGAAACATGATTATAGCATTTGACGATAAAAAAGCTGAAGTACGTGGGAACCGAAAACCTGAGACTTGTGGGTTAGTGACTCGGTCTCACGAAAAATCAGTCGAAAAGAAATACGAACCGGAGGAGTCGAACACGCAAAAGTGCAAGCGTATACAGTCTCCGGCGGGAACTATCCAACCTGACGACGAAGTGCCACGTGCGTCACGTGCAATAACGGAGGAAACCGTCACGATGCCTGCTGGCGAATTGAAATGTGGGTCGAACCAAATCGAAGTATTTAGGATGGCATTAGAAGCGCATAATATTTTGTATAAAAAAATATTTGAAAAATTCAATGTCTCAGGAAAAACGTCAAGCACAGAAAAAATGTTGGCTCAACTATCAAAAGCATTGGGTATAAATCTAGTATATTTCAATTTACCGCAGCAACAAGCAAACTACTACAAATTCAAAAATCGTCTACAAAGAGTTCATATTTATTTCATTGAAAAAACGGAAGGTTTTGCATGGATACATCCGAATCCAAACCGTAAAAACAGTTTTCAAATCACAGCAACGGTATACAAGACTCCAGACAGAATAAAGTATGAACAAATAACGAAACAACATTCAACTCAACATTTACCAAATAAACAGAAGAGAGTAACAAATAAAGAACAAGAGGTAATCGGAAGTAAAGGAAACGGTAGTAAATTAGAACAAAAATTACAACCTGAATGGCTTCAAGAAAGAAAAAGTTTACAATCCGACTGGAGTTTTCACGCAGAAACGTCGCAAAGAATAAATTCTGTGCAAACAAATAAAGTGGACATTAAGGCGGAAAAATTTATGACATATTTCAAAGGACAGAAACAATATATAGAAGATTATAAAGGGATTACGTTAGATATAAATCCAGAATTAACGGTAAAAGATCACAATGATATAGTAGCAATCATTAAACGACATGAAAAAGCCTTTGTGTTACATGAAAATGATATGGGGAAAGCGAAATGTCAACCAGTACCAAATCAGTATCGAATCAAATTCGATATGGCTCAGGCAATGAAATGATACGCGTTCTCCTCATCTCCACTACTGCACAAATCGCACAACTGTTCCTGGGCCTCGTAAGGCCTATAATTCAATGAAAGAAGATCCTCACTGATCTTGAAAGCACTCGAAACTCTTCACCAGGGAGCTCTTATTCCCAATTGTTAGTTGGCTCGATTTTGAAAGGCTGGTCATCAACGAATGTTCGACGTATTTCTAAAAATAACAATAAAATGGACAAAACATAATCACTCTCCGCCACTGAACGAAAGCTAGAAATATGATTATTGTACTCCTCTTTTTTGGGATTATCTGTAAAACAAATCTTCGCTTTATCTTATTTCATTATGGGGTGGAAGGGAAAAGAAAAGATCGATTCAAGTCGCGTTATTTCGGACCGCAAACGAAATTATTGAAGTGAAAAAATTGACATCTCTGATCTGGTTGGCTTATCCGGTGATCCTATTCCAATGGAAAATTAAACTTTAATATTCGTCGGATTGAAGAAGTAGTCGTAATTGGGGGGGATTCAACCGAACGGAATGGAAACTGTAATCTTATTGGTCAGCGTAATCTCATTTTTTTTCCAGGAGCTTTTATGTTCGTTTCATCTCTACCGCTAAGCCGTTCGACGGATACAGTCAAAAGCACCTCCCCCCAGATGGACTTTACCGGGGGAATCCTACATGTGTTAGTATGTCCGATCACCTAATTCAGTAGAATGAAACTGAAGTTTTTGGCGTTACAGTGACTTCCATGCGCAATACAAGGTTTAGAATTTGGAGTATGCCACGGAAAATTTTTGTTAAACAGATCACGACCTGACCCACAGAATTCTTAATAACCTCGATTCTGTTGGGTTTAGCGAAAATAATGTCGGAATTACGGTTGTTTGCAATCAAATTATCTACAGAATGATACCAATTGCAGGTTTCTAGCTCAAAGAGTATCCGCGTTACAAAAGAAAAACCGAACATTTTCCCAAAAATGTGCATTTTATTCTACTTCAAATGCGATGAGACGCCATTTCTACTTTTCCGATCGACCTAAAACTTTGCCAAACTCATTTTCTAGCCCAACTGCACCTTTTGAGGTTTAGAGTTCAAATTTGGCGAGAACAATTTTTCCCCCTATTTTGGCCGATTGGCACCCTTATACGCATGCACCAACCGAAACCACCTGGTCCATGAATTTGTCACGTATGCCCAAACCATGCTACTATGCTACTATGTTACAGTTCTATAATAGTTCTGATCACAATTTAAATCATATGGGACCAAGAGCACAACCCCTGCATAATCCTTGTAGATTTCATCGACGTTGGTCCAGTAATTAATTGCTTTGCGTGTGCTCAATTTGCATGGAATTTTGATAAAAGTCGTGCAAGAACACCTGTGGATTATTCTCCACGTTTCCTCCAAATTTCAACTCTTTCAAGTGGTTATTCCATTGAAATGTGGTGGATTCGACATTAACCTTTAAAAAAATAAAAATCATAAAATATATTTTTAATTTTATTTTCGGTATTTGCGTACCCTGAAACTATAATCAACAAATACCGTCTGAGAGAGAGGTATCAATAATTTCTTGGTCGATCGCAATGGTACCGACATAACGGAAAATAACGTTTGTAAACGAGGTTGTGGATTGACCCAGCTTCAGACGAGCACTTACAAAACTACATAATACGGAAAAGTTTCCACTTCTAGCAACGGGGACATGATAGTTTGGATGGCTCGGATTTCATAAATTTATACTTGTGTGACCGATCTTGGGTTGTGCTCACTGTTTTTATTGTTATTGTTTACGATCTCTGTTAGCGGTCCCTTTCGACCGTCGGAATAACTCAGTTTCAGCGCTGATAGTGGGAAAAATATATTGTTCGGCGTATTTATAACGGTATCGATCGCATAAACTTCCTGTCGGAACATCCTCATATTACTTTCTCGTTCAGCCACTCGCTTATCAACCAGCACAATCCACTCGCCTCGTATTTTCTCCCTGGTATACTGAGCCATATTACGGCTCACAGACATGTAGTGCAAATCTCTACTCGTTCAATACCCCCATATTATGACTGTACGTTGAATGAAAACTTCGGAAATCTCTATCTTGAAAAATGCAACGTGGGGATTTCTCGGGATAACTATTTATTCTCTTACTGCCGCATGTAAGTGAAAACATCTTGAATGAACTTCTTGAAGTTCTTAGATTCTAAAAGATGTTAACCAGTTTTTTTTAAAGCGCCAATAAAGTTCAACTTGTTGATGCGATAACCAACAAATCTAACAAGCACGTGGGGAGGGCTGAAGTTCCTTGGCGATGAAAATATAGTTCAGGGAATTGCATCCGTTAGGTGGATGTGTTATATGAGTTTTCAACCTGGACGACTTTGTGTCAATATTCTAAAAGTTTTACTTCTGCTTTGAGTACCCAAGTGTATATATACTTATGTGAGCTTTGTAAAAATAAATTTGGACGAAGGAATCTTGAGGGTAGGTAATGGAATCTTCCCATCAAGGTCTGTATGTTATCATGGACGTAGTTTGAAGCTTTATAACCCAATAATCATTCACGAAGTAGGTCAGCCGTTCCATTTCTATGAATTAAGAGGGACAACAAAGACATTCAACTTACTCTTCTCTTTGCTAAAGAATTGCCATAGAAATATAAACGGAGTTGATTCTAGCATGTCGATGACACACGAAAAAGCTCGCTTCGCACGCCTGTGGTTGCCTCTTTTATTCACCCCCTGAATTTGGACAATCTCATTATGATCAGAAGATTGTTCTCACTGAAGATGAAAATAGCCTGGAATGAAGCTATGAACCACCATTCTAGGCCATGATCAATTACGCTTGAAGCGACGGCCTAGTAACCTTTTTTCCGTGGGGTGCCAATTTTTCGCTAATTCCTGGATTCTTAGGGGACTGCACTCGAAAATCATGAAATTTCATTAAAAGTGCTCATTTTGCGTCTTTGAATAAAAAAAAGAAAAATGTTTCAGTCATGCAGCATGATCGTATGAGCGGATTTTCGAAAAAGTAGGTATTCGAACGAATAAGTAAAACAGGAGTTTGAATACCAGAAGAGTATTGGATACGTAACAAATATTTGCCAGGCGGGCCTCATGCGGCCGCAGGTTGCCGACCCCTGGCCTAGACGATTTGAATGTCAACCCACCACAATTTCAAGCCGAGATTTGACAAACCACCACAGTAACTCACTGATTATTTAAAATTGATATAACAACGTTGTACCTAGTGGAAATGTGAAATGGAACAATAATGCGCTTGGGCACAATGGAGTAGATAATCTGGACGACTCCGCCGCCCCATTCAAACTGCGATCGTCAATGTCAAACTCTCAGTTAGTTAAAAAGGACGTTGGGTATCATCCTCAATAACTGACCTGACAGCGGCAACCCGCATCAACTTTTGGAACATCCGCGGTCGGGCTGGACCTAAAACGTAGCTCAAGAACTGTAGGGCTCTATCCCGAAAATGTGCTTACTTAAATTATGTTAGGTACCTCACTAATCGGCATACGTCGTTCTTAACGACCGCCCACACGACAGCATCGGTTTTGAAAGAAATTCCATTAAGAAAATTATACCCGGCTCCTAAGAATTTAATTATTTCCCGCTGGTGAGGTGGTGGGAGCAATAAAGCATAAGAGCTCTAACGATCTGTCAGATCACTCCAAGTTAAGTTGTGAATCATCCACTTGTTTGCATCGTAGTGGCTCGAGTAATTGAGGGCTGTCTCATTGAATAATTACACAGGTACTTGACTCAAGTGATGGGTTGCCACAAGGGCTTCAGGGTGGAGAAAGGAGAGGAGAAAAAAGGTCTGAAGAGCTTGGGCCTGTCAAAGACCGCCTTCGTTCATCGTAATATTTTCAAGTATCTGACGGTAGGAGTGAGAATAAAACTAGTTTGAGATGGGTATAAAATAATGGCTTGGAATAGTATTTCTTCCCATTGAGACTTCATCTTGGTTTTCAGGCTTCGACCCCTCAGAAATGTGTTGACACTTCACACTTGAAGTTCATCATCTGAAGACAAAGCCGTCGATAAAACTCCTCTGACATTTAATATTTTAGATGGATGAGTCTCAAGTTCAAGGTGCCACTCCCTCGCCAATTCAAATAATATACAGGGTGTTCACCACTTGGTTTAAAAGAGAAAAATTGGCGAAACTCGACTGAAAAGGGAGTAGAACACCGCCAACCACATCTTTCTCTCTCAATCCCTTCCCAAGATATGATTGTTTAAAGATTTTTTTTCAAAAAGCCACGTTTTTGCCATAAAAACCCTCGTTTCTTCAGTTTAAAACAAATTTTTTCCACTTTTGACCACATTTTCGGATTCAGCGTTATTTCCTACATACGCCTAATGAACGTTCGTAATCAAAAACGAACTCCTAAGGACCGCAATTGCAGTTAACTGAGTTTCCAAAAAACGTGCTGGAAGGTGTCAAATCTCAGGAAAACTTGCAAATTTAATCAGCTTCCTAATGATATGCAACTTTGCGATTCCTCATCGATTTCATGGAGAAATTCCAGTTTAAATACGGAAAAACAGTAGGCCCTTACAAAAATACGAGTACTTACTTACCAGAAAATTAACAAACGGATTCTCAATTTTTGTTTGCCGTTGTAGTGATGTGACTCAGATTAATAATTTCAAGGATATCAGGGTAAAATGAAATCCTCTTTGTAAGTCCCCAGTTTTCATGAATTTCAGTACAAAAAATAAGGAGATTAAAATAAAACAAAGTAGAAGAAAATAGAAGTTTCACTCCAGACAAATGCGATGACGAGTGTGGCCGTTGTCGCGAGGCACATACTTATATCGTATGTTCTAAATGGCCTCCATGGAATTTCTCTAAGGGCAAGAATCTTGGATGCAACGGCTACACTGTAACAAGGTCTCACGTAGTTAAATCGGTTAAATCCATGAGAAAAAGAGCCAGGGCCAATGTTACCAAATTTTGTATTCTACGCCAAGTGGTGAACACCCTGTATTTCCCTCTTTTACAAATACGTAGAACCTGTAAAGTTTCCGATTGGGAACTACCCATTCTCCTTAAGTCCTACAACTTTGTGATTTGGCAGTCCCATTCAAATATTATAATCTTGAATATACATCTGGGAAGCTGAATTCATACGCTTCAATATTAACCAAATGCCTCAAATGTGGAATTCTAATTGAACAAGAGACATCGCATCTAGAATCAATCCTGATCAAGTTATACACCAACTTTGATTCTAGTTAGCGGAAACCAACCAGAAGTTTCACTCTTCAATCAGGTTCAATATCAATCCCACGATTTAGTAGGAGTTGGAATCCTCAACGCAACCGCGTGATGGAAACCTACGGACCAAGCAACGCCCTTAGTAACCCGAAGATCGTCCGAACGTGGGCGATTCCCTCACAAGTGGCCAAATTAGCTAAATCGGAAGATAAATTTCACTTTGCTCCTGGTATCTGAAGCCGGTAGGAGTTTGTATAGACGCCTCTCGGTGGGTTTTTCTTTTAGAATCAATTTTCCGTAATTAGCAGTGAAGTATTTATTGACTTTATCGTTTCGAAACTTGCCTTTTATTTCCGCTGGTATTATTGTTATTATTATTATTTGTTCAACTTATTCTAAAAAACCGTGTATTTTTGTATACATACCGTGTATTTTTGTGTACATGTACCAAATTCGTAAGTCATAAAATATTTGTTTGAATATACGAAACGTATCTTACCTGTAAAGTGTGCGAGGAGAGCAAGAGCAATGAGCCTGGTGAGCATTGATCGGCTCAGCCTCCGACTTTTGCAGTTCATGTCCAACCACCTAAAACGAAAATTCTGTTTCAATTTTGGATAACGTAAATTTGCTTCAATAAGACTTGTTGTAAGCTCGTATTTACATCCGAATTTATTTGTGGGAAAACGGGGTTTTGAAATCGTGACGTCACTAGGGACGTGCTCTTTGATTTTCACTCTAAATAGGGAATGACAGTGATTTTTTTTTTAAATTTTCCCCTAGGAAGAGACATTTTTTTAAGGAAGTCTTCATTTTTCTGGACAGGTTTAAACTCGTATTGAGCGGGAAGAGGGAAGCAATATACGTCATCTACCTCCCAGGCCAATCTGAGAGCAGTACTAGACCGGCTACGTAAACCGCTCTCTGATTGGCTCCCGACAGCCACCCCTGCCCGCCCCTATCAGCCGCTGTATAACTACGACCATGTCTGATTACGTTGAGCGGGAAAAATTCAAATTCGCAATTCTTTAGTTCGATCTGGTAGTTTCGAGTAGTCGAGAATTTTTTCGATTGAAATTACTCGTTTTACATGTCTTGTGAGTCGCCAATTTTCGATTTTTGACCATCAAAGAAGTATTCTCTGACACACTGACGTTCCCTACTCTGAACTTATCGAGATCGTCGTAACTTGGTATGAGGCACCCTATTAATCCCAGCATATCGAAATTGTTGGTGATGCTGCAGTGATGGATGTTGAAGCCAAAAGACTTTGGTTCGCCTCTAAAGAATTCTCAACATTCTTTCAACGAAACCTCAAATCCTCAGGAAGAACCCAATGACGCGAAACCTGCTGCTATGGCGGGAAGTGAAAACCACGAACGGTTTCCTACACAACAGCACCATATTCCATTTACAAAGTTCCCCATTCATCACCATTCGACATAGCGCGAAAAATTACTTAGTGAATTGTCAGGGTCGAATGCCGTTCGCTCTGCATAAAATATTACGTTCACGTGACAATTCATCACCGGTATAAATTAATGTTGATGAAATTACGTTACTACCTGCGTGTTTCGCCTCAAGAATGAAAAGTAAATTACCACCTAATAATACCAACAGTGTAACATTCAAAAACGGATACCTACTCTAATGATCTATTCAAGCTCCAGGCGAAACCAGATACGTATCATCACCCAAAATGAGGATCCCGCCATTATATTGTTTCACGCTGAAAGTTACGACCTTCATTATGCGAAATGAGGTTCGCTCGCATTTTGTTTGCTGATCCCGTACCTACTTTCGGCGGATAATTAATTACAGTTGTAACCAACTCACTCTGAAATTTATAAAGAGAAAATCCCGAGTGGATTCACAGCGCTGAAAACTAAAAACTTGTCGGTGTCTGAATCTAGTCTTGTATGAGACAAATCTCGATAACGAATAGGGATCGCCTGTGTGTCAAAGCATTCTTTGTGGTCAAAATCGAAAATTTTTGACTCGCAAGACATGTAATACGAGTAATTTCAAACTAGAAAATTTTTGTTCAACTACCAGATCGATCTGAAGAATGGCGAATTCAAACTTTTCCCGCTCAACGTGGTCGGACCAGGTTGTAGTTGATACGGCTGATAATGGCGCGCAGGTGTGTCTTTCATGCACCGCATTCGGGAGTCAATCAGAGAGCGGTTAAGTACTGCTCTCTGATTGGCCTGGGAGGTAGATGACGTACATTGCTCCCCTCTTCCCGCTCAATACGACTTCAAACCTCCCCAGAAAAATTAATTACGCCCTCTAAAGATTTTTTACCGCTGTCTCCGTTATTCTTAAGTTGAGTTCTTCTCAGAAAAAACAATCACTGTTGATTGATGTTACTCCACTCCCTATTGAAATAACGCCTTGTGATCCGATTTGAGAGTTACAGAGAGGGCTTAGTCAGAGTGAAGTGAACATTCGATGCTGTTGTAGAGCTTCGTAACATCAAACTGAAATTGACGAAGAACGTATATCACTTGGGGTACTTCCGAAAACCTTATATCAGGTATCTTCGTATAACCGGAAAAAAGTCATAACTGTTCGACGACGACAAACTTAGGGAGAGACGAAACAGATGGGTTGAAACTTGCGCATTATGAGCCAAACACAGCGGTCCGGGATATCACATAGTTCCCAACTCCTCTCGCTTTCCACACAAACTAAAATCAGGAGTGGGGTCCCAGCTTATGCGGAACACTTGCAAGTCCACTTAGGCCCCTTTTAACTTCGGCGGAAACTTTCGCGGTAAGCGATTAACGGCGACAATTCTTCTTCCCCCCGCTAGAGACTACTCACTTCTCTGCAGTGAATTACAGGCTAACTTTAAACCACCCGGAACTCCCGGCAGACCTCATTTTACCACCTGCCAGATTTTCACTAACGATACTCACCACCAATTACCATGTGTGACTATCCACTTGATCTTTCGTGGATGTTCATAACTACAAACTTCACAATTGTGAAACATAGTGTAGTGTCAATAAATACCTAAGAATCTCTTAGGTTAATCATTTGAAATAATGAAGAACCAATGGAATTGACCAACAACACATTTGTTTAGGTTTTTGCGAATTTTCGAAGAACGGAATTTTTTGTTCTCAGTCCAAAATTTGTAAAACTCAAATTTCCGACTAATTATCAAACCAAAATCCGTTTCAGACCTGAATTCACTGCCAAAAGACACCTAAAATATGGGCAGAATCGGGCCACTCTAAGGAGGGTTTAGAGGAGTTTAAGGGGGAAATAATTACCCATAAATTCAAAAATGAAACAGTCTGACAAGTGACAGCTCATTTTAAAGGGTTTTTGCGCTGAACACGGTGGCGAAGTCAGAATTACAATATCCCATTCCGTTCTCAAATGGAGCACTTTGAAGATGAAGAAACGTGATTGGTACTTGAGATGTTGTTTATGGTTCATCTGCTCTAATCTGATAACGGAATGAGATATCGCAATTCTGAAAATCTATAAACTGAGGTGTTACTCGGCAAAAAAAAAAGAAGACAAAATTTATTATAAAACCAGTAAAATAGAGACATTTTACATAAAACCAGTTATTTCTTCGGAAATTCGATCTTATAGCCATGCTGCATGACTGTGGATTTTGATGGATCCCAAATAGTGAGGATGTCCAATTTTTTAATAGTTCCATATTGTTCACCGATGTAATACGAGATAACCACTGTGGGGCAGCCACATGCTTGAATAACACGTTGGTTGGCGTGGCACGAAGAAACAAACTGAAAATGTTGCATTAATACAAAATTAATCCAACGGTCGTAATAATGAACGCGCAGCGAAAACGGATGGTTATCTGATGTGTGTGAATCCACGTTTTAAGAGGAAGGCAGGTCGACGCAGTCGCTATTCATGAAGCGAACGAGGAACGAAATTACCTCAGGTAATGAGATTTAGCGCTATTTATTCGAGCTCCCCGCGAACAACACTCACGGTGGTCCCACTTAGCAGATTATGTCGACAACGGCGCGGCAGCGGGGGCGGTGACTTGTCGGTGAAAATCGGGGGCTTGGTATAACACATCCGCATAGTGGTTTAAAGTTGGGTAGTGGATAAATTATGTTCCGACTTTCTTAATGACGAGGCATTGTAATGAGTACGGTGCACATTTCATTAGATATCGTGTGAAGCGTGCAAGTACTTAGGGAAGTCTTAATTATGTTTCACATCAACCATATTGTTTTTAACTATAACATAATGTATTCCTACTTGAGGTTCTCGTTATTTAGTGTTTTAATGACGGTTTGGTACACATTATTATTATTACCTAAATGTTTCAGAAATATTTCAGCCGAGCAGCATGGCCCAATTTGATGTTCATAAACTACCTTCAATAAAATGGAGGTTAGTTCGTGTGGATGACATCAAAGTTATGGTTTACGTATTTTGATTAAACTCATAAGGGGCCGCCGAGGTTTCAACCCACACCTGTCCTCCGAATTTCCGCTCTTTTCCGCCTTTTCTAAGCGTTTCATGGACAAAACGTTTGATCCAACTAAACTTACTGTCATCGTAAAAAAAAATCATCGGCATGGGGGCATCGCCAAGGGGTGCTGCGTTCAACTGATCCTGGGCCTGGGCAGCGTCAAGTTAAAGTCTTAAGGACGCCACAAGCCAAATTACAGCTTCATAGTGTGTACAGCTAGAAATTAGCTTTAGGGGCCACTCAACTGATCCTGGGCCTATTCTGCTTAAAGTGTAAGTCCTAAGGGGAAATACCAAATTTCAAGTCTCTACCACCACGGAAATTGGCGTCATGCCACGGAGGATGGTGCCAGCGTAATGGACGGTCGGTTTTTGCCGGTTTTGTGAAGGCTAAAACATGTTCCTTGTTAATAACAGCTCGAAGTAATCCATAGTGCACTGTAGCACTGATGATGTACAGGTAGGGCGAGTCACTCGCGGATACAAGACGTCGGACTGAAAATTTGGCTTAAGTTGGCTTAAGCCACTAATAACTGTTCATTTGTCCATTACAAACCGAACCGTTTCACAGAAACAGCAGAAGATGGAGTTCCTTGTGATGAGCAATGCGTTGCCAAGCACTCTGGACGTTCGCTAGTGCTCGCATCTAATAATACAAAAAACATCCTTTGAACCACAGATAACATTCATGTTGATTAGTTGGACAGAGAGAACTGTCCAGCTAATCTATATGTATGTGATCTGTGTTTTGGGGGAAGTTCTTTTATTTTTGAAATGCGAGCGCCAGCGATCATCCAGAGTGCTTGGCAACGCATTGCTCCTCACATGTACCCCCATCTCCTGATGTTTCTGTGGAACAGCTTGGTTTGCAATAGATAAATGAAAAATTACTAATGGCATTTCATTTCGACGTTTTGTATTCGCAAGTGGCTCGCCCTACCTGTACATCATCAGTGCTAGAGTGCTATTTAGATATGTCGGGATGTTATTAACAAATTGTTATTGTCGATGCTTAATCCTCTCCTCACAGAAACATGCCAAAATATTCACATTGACAATATCAACGTGTTAAGGGGTTTCCCACGCTGCGAATAAATAAATATTATATTGTGATGTCCGTAGCCTTAAGGCATTCGCTCCAAATGTCCAAGCCATTCCTAATGAAAGCCACAATGCTCCTCATCGTCCATCACTTTCCATCTTCAGTTTTGGCATACTGGGACTCAATACCCTCAGGACTGGACAGATATGACGAGTATTGGCTCCTCACGGGCTTTGGACTGAAAGCCACTAGAAAAATACTAATTTCTCAATAAACCCCTGGAAGAATGCGCTTTGGTTCACCAACGGTCAAGAACATCTCTCTTTCCTGTTATTGGAATGTTCGTTTCTAGAAATCCTCTAAAACGCACTCATAATGGATAGAACTCGAAAACTATTAACGGAATTCCACCATCCCCCATCACGTACATCCTAGTTAGAGTTTGTATCCATCCCATTGATTTCGTCTTTCGGAGAAAACCGCGCTCTCGGATCGGGAGAAAAAAACGAGAGTGGGAGGGGGAGAAAAAAAATGCCTGAATCCCAAGCGGAATTGAAACGATTGTATCAAACGTGGTAAATCTTGAATGCGACGAAATGAAGCGTGTTTCTTGATTTCTTTATCTGGATGGGTGAACACGGAGCGTGCTTTTTTTTTGGGCGAATGTACCTCTCCCTTTTTTTATTTCAACCAGTAAACACTGCGAATCAAGTCGGTACAACGACTTTCATTTCCAGAGAGTTCCTCCGCTTTGTGGTTCGGTATTGTAGTGGTTTCAGTAGAACTTTCAGCCTAAAAGATTTTAGATACAAACACCGCCTTTATGGTGAGCAGTGTCCAAACCAGTGACTGCAAACTGGAGGCCCTGGTAAGGGAAGTAGCTTGATCAGTGTAACAAGTCGTGTTCTTTTTCTGAAATTATTGATTGGGGGCAACTACTTACATCTGTGAGCAATGTATACAATATTCCTGAAACTTCCTCATTTCGAACGAATTCCACAAAACATATCATTCTTTACTCTCCTCCAAATGAGGGGTTTCTGGCAAAAACACGATTAGTCAAGAAAATCGAGTTTTGAGTTTGTGATGCCACCTTGTGGCCACTGAAGATACATGCGATCCTGAAAATGCGCTTTCACCAAAAACATAACTAGTCAGCCAGTGGGGACCTCTGAAAAACTGGCGTTTCTTCAACAACAAGACAAGTCATGAGTGTTTCGGTAAGAACACGACTAGTCAAAATAATGATGAAATGGAACAAACTTTTGCTCAAACGTTTTGTTCAGTGATGGCTGTGACAGACAGTCCTGGACAGAACAAAAATAAAATAATGTTACATTTTCTGTGGTGCCTCGTTCATGTCTTGAAAATGTTTTACAGAGTAACATTCTTTTTCCTTATCCGAGGTCATACTTAGTTATCTACCTAACGACCATGATTTTGCCCTAATTAGAGCGAAAAAATAAAAAAACTTCGACTGCGGAAGCACCAAATGTGTGGGACGAAAAATCTTGGCGGCTCGAAAGTTCCCAAGCACATTCAAGCTACGCAAATTCACCCATAGAGATTTCTAATATAATATATATTATGGAAGCAGCCACTGAACCTTTATTTATGAAGACACCGAAACCACCATTCAAACTTCGCATGCTTCAGATATCTTGCGAGGACAATTCAGTCCAGCTGAGAAAATCATATCCGACATATCGTGAGACCAGCTAAAGTGAGATACACAAACCTCCTGAACCTTTCTCCACTTTACATCACCTCCTGAACTGAATCCAGCTAAAATCGTGGATCTGAGGAACCTCATCCCATATCTCCCAAATCTTCTGAGTAACTCGTTCTATCACAACCTTCAGAATGGTGATCACAACTCATATTGGTGATCCAGGAGAAGAGGACTCCAACAACTTCGATATCGACAATGATGACAATAGTGATGGATGTGCTGATGATTGACCCATTATCTTTTGGTTTATTATCTTCGATAATGAACCATTGGAATCGCCCAAAGAAAAAAAAAGATTAACCCCCCCACAAAATTTGTTGGTTTACGTTTCAAGATACGTAGATTCAGAAAATCGAATAAAAAAAACTCTGCAAATTCTTGACACAACGGTTCATTATCTTCTTTGTACAGATCACCCTTCTGTCTAGATCACTAGGTCTAAATGTCAAGATCCTAAATGTTAGATTAATTATTATCATCAATTATCACTAATTATTAACAATTTTATCAAGTACCTACCTAGAGAAAATTATTATAATTTATTGTTAGGTATCAATAATTTGTATTCATTATTGATAATTATTATTATTAATTATGATTAATTAATACGATATAATTCTGGGGTTTTTAATACTACGTCGGGAATAATTTTTCTATAAATGAAGTACCTACCAACAAACATTCGAAATTACCTTCATTTCAGTAGCACGAAACGCACCTCAGAACAACAAACTCGACATCACATAAGCCATATGATGTTCCAATGAGCTTGTTAGTATGAAAATGGACCTGTATTTCAACAGTTTGAGTCACGATCGTGTTGTGAGGCACAACCTTTGAGCCCTCATTGTGAACGAACGGCTGGTCGTACAAAGCTGCGGATGGTCTTATAAAATTCTACGGAACAAACTCTATCTAAATATGAAATAAAAAACATATCGTTCTATATGAATTTTTCGAGATATGGAATTTTCTAAATTTCAAAATTCGTTTTGAACCCCTTCCCCTTGACCTAGGGTTATGAAAAGTTTCGAGGATCATTGTGGGGCTGGTCCAAACCCAGAAAACAAATTTCGTAATTTTAGCTCAACGCTAACTGGGCAAAGTGGCGCGGACGGCGGACGGCGTACGGCGTACGGCGGACGGACGGATTTTTTTTTATTCGATTTTCTGAATCTACGTATCTTGAAACGTAAACCAACAAATTTTGAGGGGGGGTTAAAATTTTTTTTTCTTTGGGCGATTCCAATGGTTCATTATCGTATAATAAACCAAAATCCGTCCGTCCGCCGTACGCCGTCCGCCGTCCGCGCCACTTTGCCCAGTTAGCGTTGAGCTAAAATTACGAAATTTGGTTTCTGGGTTTGGACCAGCCCCACAATGATCCTCGAAACTTTTCATAACCCTAGGTCAACGAATTTTGAAATTTTGAAAATTCCATATCTCGAAAACTTCATATAGAACGGTATGTTTTTTATTTCATATTCAGATAGAGTTTGTTCCGTAGAATTGTTTAAGACCATCCGCAGCTTTGTACGACCAGCCGTTCGTTTACAATGACGGCTCAAAGATTGTGCCTCACAACACGATCGTGAATCAAACTGTTGAAATACAGGTCCATTTTCATACTAACAAGCTCTTTGGAACATCATATGGCTTAAGTGATGTCGAGTTTGTTGTTCTGAGGTGCGTTCCGTGCTACGGAAATGAAGGTAATTTCGAATGTTTGTTGGTAGGTACTTCTTTTATAGAAAAATTATTACCGACGTAGTATTAAAAACCCCAGAATTATATCGTATTAATTAATCATAATGAATAATAATTATTATTAATAGTAAATACGAATTATTAATACCTAACAATAAATTATAATAATTTTCCCTAGGTACTTGATAAAATTGTTAATAATTAGTGATAATTGATAATAATAATTAATCTAACATTTAGGATCTAGACATTTAGACCTAGTGATCTAGACAGAAGGGTGATCTGTACAAAGAAGATAATGAACCGTTGAACGGCCAACAAGTACGTCAGAGCCTATGACGCACGAGCGTATGACGTAAGACGGCTGGCAGGAGGCCAACAAGTACGTCAGAGCCTATGACGCACTAGCGTATGACGTAAGACGGCTGGCAGGAGGCCAACTATTGCGTCAGAGCCTATGCTGCACGAGCGTATGACGTAAGACGGCTGGCAGGATAACTAGTGCGTCAGAGCCTATGACGCACGAGCGTATGACGTAAGACGGCTGGCAGGTGGCCAACAAGTACGTCAGAGCCTATGACGCACGAGCGTATGACGTAAGACGGCTGGCAGGAGACCAACTATTGCGTCAGAGCCTATGACGCACGAGCGTATGACGTAAGACGGCTAGCAGGAGGCCAACAAGTACGTCAGAGCCTATGACACACGAGCGTATGACGTAAGACGGCTGGCAGGATAACTAGTGCGTCAGAGCCTATGACGCACGAGCGTATGACGTAAGACGGCTGGCAGGTGGCCAACAAGTACGTCAGAGCCTATGACGCACGAGCGTATGACGTAAGACGGCTGGCAGGAGACCAACAAGTGCGTCAGAGCCTATGACGCACGAGCGTATGACGTAAAACGGCTAGCAGGAGGCCAACAAGTACGTCAGAGCCTATGACGCACGAGCGTATGACGTAATACTGCTGGCAGGCGGAAAACTAGTGTGTCATACGACGAGACCTTTTATGTCTCTGCGCCCCCTCCCACACCTACACCGCGTACCTCGTACTTCATTTTGGTTTATTATCTTCGATAATGAACCATTGGAATCGCCCAAAGAAAAAAAAATTTTAACCCCCCCTCAAAATTTGTTGGTTTACGTTTCAAGATACGTAGATTCAGAAAATCGAATAAAAAAAAATCCGTCTGTCCGCCGTACGCCGGCCGAGCTACTTTGCCCAGTTAGCGTTGAGTTAAAATTACGAAATTGTTTTTATGGGTTTCGACCAACCCCACAATGGTCCTCGAAACTTTTCATAACCCTAGGTCAAGGGGAAGGGGTTCAAAACAAATTTTGAAAATTTGAAAATCTCATATCTCGAAAAATTCATATAGAACGGTATGTTTTTTATTTCATATTTAGATAGAGTTTGTTCCGTAGAATTTTTTAAGACCATCCGCAGCTTTGTACGACCAGCCGTTCGTTCACAATGACGGCTCAAAGATTGTGCCTCACAACACGATCGTGAATCAAACTGTTGAAATAACTGTTAACAAGCTCTTTGGAACATCATATGGCTTAAGTGATGTCGAGTTTGTTGTTCTGAGGTGCGTTTCATGCTACGGAAATGAAGGTAATTTCGAATGTTTGTTGGTAGGTACTTCTTTTATAGAAACATTACTACCGCCGTAGTATTAAAAACCCCAGAATTATATCGTATTAATTAATCATAATTAATAATTATTATTATTATTAATAAATACGAATTATTAATACCTAACAATAAATTATAATAATTGTCACTAGGTACTTGATAACATTGTTAATAATTAGTGATAATTGATAATAATAATTAATCTAACATTTAGGATCTAGACATTTAGACCTAGTGATCTAGACAGAAGGGTGCAAAGAAGATAATGAACCGTTGTGTCAAGAATTTGCAGAGGTTTTCTAAATCTGCTTCTTCTTTCTTATGCATTCTTGGGGTCGTTTCCTATGCTGAATAAAACAATAAAAAAATAAAAATAATTATTTTCTTAGCGGAACTCTTAAAAAACATAACAAGTCAAATCGTTTTTCGCCAATCCCATCGAAAATATTGCAATGCAAAATATGCATGAATCCAAACTCTTTCAAATTCATCTGGCATTCATCCTGACTGTAAACATCAAGTACAGAATAAAATTCAAATTTCTAGTATAGTGTGTAAACACGGTAAGTAGACAGTTTTTTTCATTTCCTGAAAAACCAGCTTTTTTACTAATCGTGATTTTGCCAGAAACCCCTCAAATGATTTATTTTGACAGAGCGAGTCGAGAAATAGAATGTTTTGTTTTGGAACAGGTAGAAGAAGAGTATGAGTAATTTGATAGTCTGAAGATTGTGCGAAGTGATCCAATTGATCCACTTATACGGAGAACGTGTTGTAAATGAGTAATTTACTTGCGCTCTTTTGTCTCCAGGATACGTGTACCGACTATGGGATCTCTACTGGGTATTATGATCCCCTAATACTCGTGTCTACTTAAGGCCGAACCCTCACGTAACAATCTCTCTTGAAACCGAGAATCCTATTAGGTTCGAGTGGCTAACAACCTTCTTACTTGGCGAAACTGCTCGCGAGTCGCGTACGATATTACTGTGATATAATATAATATCATATTATGATATTATCATTGATATTCTTATTACGGTACTTACAATTATAAACAATTATAAAGGCTTTTTTTTTATACGAATAATGATTTTCTGACAAGGGAAATCTAGAACCACCTTCTTCTCGCACCTATAGTTGAAAGTCGCTCTTCCCAGAAAATGATTATACCGCGAGTTTGCTGTAAAAAATATATTTCGGGTTGAAATGAGGAGGAAAAGACTTCTGTAAAACTAATCATCCGGCTTCATGCGGCTTTCGTCAATCGTTTCACAAGAAATTAAAATGCTCTGAGACAATAAATGATAATCCTGCCTGTAATAGGTAACTTCGAACCTATAACCTGGTATTAGGTCCCAGCCAACCTATTGCCAGGTAGTTTGTGGTTATCGCGGAATCCCATAGTGCGGGAATCCCTAGGGACCGGGACGGGTATTCGTTCTCAAAACAGTTATTCCAGTAATAGGGTTTTTCTGGTAATAGGTTATCTGGTATTAGGTTACTGGACAGTATTAGGTTATTTGAAGCGGTTACGTTAAATGTTCCTCACCCTTACTCTCACGCTCATAAAATATATATATGTACATACAAATATACATATAAAATATGTACTCACGCTGATTCGCACTCACTATGTCAATATGTATTCTCTTCCAACAGAAATCCCTATTTAGTACTTATTGCCGTATTACCCCGCATGAGGTAATGGTCCCGGTCAAGGTCAGGAACACTTAATAATGAGTTCCTAGTCGTACGTTCATCTATACACACTAAAATTGATAGGATAGGGGTTGGTAGGGGTTAACCTCGGAAAATAATGAAGGAAGTGGAACGGTTACATCTAATAATTACCCGTTGTCTACTAATTTCAGCTCGTTATTTAGTCATCCTTATCATTTATCCCCTTCGTTATTATATTATGTAATAATATAAATAATGTAAATATATAATAAAACCTTCAATGTTCTCACTCCCAGAATGGCTTAAATCCATAGACCTGTTTTCTATGTACATAAACATCTGAATTTATTTACCGAGCAATCGGTGGTTATGCCGTCGCGAGCAAATGCCGATTATGTCCTCCAGATACCAAAATCTCAGAATGATTTCTTCACTCGACAAATCCCGTCCCTATTTGAACAGTTACCACCGCTCTTAACTAAGACTGAATCATCAACAGGAAAATTCAAAAAATTGGTTCTTGAATATTTTGAACTTGGAAATAACGGAAGTAAAATCATGTCTCTCTCCTTCTTTTATAAACTTCATGAATTCTTCAACCTCTCGAAGAACCCTCCCTACCAGTTTCGATTCACCTCCCAAGCAATAGTTCGCACCCCGAAAACACGTCTATGGAAAACATCAAGACACATAATATGTTATACTACATAATATATTATACTACAGTATCCCATATCTAATCCGCTCATTGCCCGTTGAGATGAGATCACCAACAGTATACAAAAAGAAGGTGTTTTTCTGGTTAATTTCCCTTGGACCAGAAAATTTGAAAACAGTTCTCTCTAGCATTTATGTGAACTGAGATTTGCATTTTGTTATCTATACTTATATAGTTTAGTTGTAGGTTGATGGAAGAAGTCCAATTTATGTTATTATACACTTCTAGCTGGGCTCCTAGTGTCCACCATCCTTGTTTTGTTTTATTTTCTAATAAACAATAAAATATAAGAAGGAGAAAAATAAAATATACGGTATGTAAATAGAAATATAGAATAAGCAACTCCCCCCGAACCGCACAGGGCATGCCCTATGGTTGCGGGGTATATTCCATTTATTGCACATTAATGTATATTATTATCTTTTTTTTTTAATACATTTCTTTCTCTCTTTCTATCTTTCTCATAGGCAGGTTTAATTTGGGTTAATTAGAGTGTAGGTAGTTTTTGGATAACTACGATTATTAGAGTACTTCAAAGTAGATGTCGTGCCTATATTTATTGCACCAAACAACTAATACCAATTAAAATAAGCGTTTCAGATGCATAATTTGTACTAATTATTGAAAAGCAGGGGAGAGACGAGCCTGGACGGGTCACTGGACCTTAAGCTCAGAAGTCCACCATAATTTTGGAATTATCATTATGTACTTAGACTGTAAAAAGTGTTTGTTATATGTATTGTGTACTGTTTTCTTGAATAAAAATTGAATTGAATTGAAATGGATTTGTCCTTCTGTTGCTCCTAAACAAGTTATTACACATTATCCTGACAGTTTTGAAACGAGATTTTCAAGTTTTCCTCATTTTAATTTTATTCGTGTGATTTCTCCTTTTCCTAGTAGATGGCGAAAGTAATTAAAACCTGAATCGAAGAAAACTAGACACATAAATTTGGCAATTTAGTCGTTTTGCGCTGAGGCACCGATATATTTATAATTTGATCCCATCCAACTCGTTATCCTAATAATGTGTAAAAATAAATACAAACCGAATATTTAACATTTAACTGAGCTTGAAGTCCAAATCATGCCTAATAGACCGCAGCAGCTTCCGAAGCAAACACGTGCCAAGCTCGAGATAAACTAATCAATTACCACATAATTATCCGCTGATGGGAAAGGGTTAATGCTGTGCGTTATCTCCCACGCTCTTCAGCTCTCGTTCCCAATTCCAGGGCGTCGACGGCAATAGAACGATGGAGGGGAATAAATTTATGTCGGTCGCTATCAGGTTCGCGTGGTGTGTACTGCATCGGCCGGACCTTTTCTTGCACTCGCTTCCCAACAGTTTCCTCTCACGTAAACCTGCTTCACCTATTAAACTCCGATAAATCGTCTAACGAAGTTTGGGACGGAGGAGGGCGATTATTGGTGTGAGATAAACAAATTAAGGCGTGCGTCCATTTCAGTACACGCGAATTCACCTCTCTTAATTCATGTTCCTGATTACATTAAAATCTGCGTTAATTGAACTGCGAATGTGATTTCGCCACTTTTTTTAAATTTATTACGCTGACAACGATCTGAGCTGGGGCTCCCCAAAATGGTGCCAATTTCAAGGCGAGAAACAACCTGTGACGTCACCGATTCCCTGAGGAGACCGTCAGCTCTCGAGCCACTGATGACGTCAGACACACCACAGCAGCCCAAGGGCTATCGGAAACGTAGCTTGCATCAACCCTCCTTTGTTGAAATGCGCAAATTCGACATTCAGGTGAACTGAGGTGAAGTTACCTCCTAACCTTACTGTCTCGCCACCTCGTGCATTCTTACCTCCAAATAAATCTACTTATTTCACCGATAATGTTGAAGTGTTATTCATAAA
Source organism: Stenodema calcarata (assembly GCA_963920205.1). Classification (NCBI taxonomy): domain Eukaryota; kingdom Metazoa; phylum Arthropoda; class Insecta; order Hemiptera; family Miridae; genus Stenodema; species Stenodema calcarata. The sequence continues at coordinate 6,968,027 of OY986050.1, forward strand.
ACCCTTCATCCTTCCCTTCTCCTTCATCCATCTCGTTCTCCTAAAACGTTGATCCTTGTCCTCCCCTTCTCGTGACAGGAGGGTAGCAGTCAAGACAAACCATGCATAATGACTTGTGAAAGCTTATGTCAACTCATCATTATGCGTTAGTTGACCAAAGCGTTACCTACTTGTGAGATCAGTAAAGACAAACATCTTCATAGAGGTGAAGTACTCAATTAACGTTGAGGTGTTGTGATTATAATCACAACAATGGGTACAATAATTACCCTACACAACATTGCAGCACTCCTTGGTATTATAAAAAAAACGCCGATGAAGTTTTTGCAACAGCATGGTAACCATGTACATTAAATTTTTTTTTCATTTTTAGCGAATTTTTGCTATCGTTGTCGGTCCAAAACTTTTAAAACTCGGATTTCCGAAAACATTTTATACCAAAATCAGTTTCAGACCATCCTGAATTCACTGCCAAAAGACACCAAAAATCATATAGTCCAGCGACATAATATGCATATTATTATGCTCACCCCATTTTTTTCCGTAATCAAAATAGAAAAAATGGGCAACCCCCTTCATTTTTCCATAGATTCAAATGTTGACTTTGAATTTAGAATTTTTTTCTAAAAGAAGACTTTTTTCATGGAAAACGACAGTAAGTTGAGCAAAACCTGTCAGGACCTTTTAAAGAATGAATTCTCAATAATTCATATCTGATATGAATTATTGACAATTCAGCAGGTGGAATTGACGTAGTTATTAAAGGTATGTCTCCAGTCTTGGTTTATTATCTTCGATAATGAACCATTGGAATCGCCCAAAGAAAAAATTTTTTTAACCCCCCCTCAAAATTTGTTGGTTTACGTTTCAAGATACGTAGATTCAGAAAATCGAATAAAAAAAAATCCGTCCGTCCGCCGTACGCCGTCCGCCGTCCGCGCCACTTTGCCCAGTTAGCGTTGAGTTAAAATTACGAAATTTTTTTTATGGGTTTCGACCAACCCCACAATGGTCCTCGAAACTTTTCAGAACCCTAGGTCAAGGGGAAGGGGTTCAAAACGAATTTTGAAAATTTGAAAATTTCATATCTCGAAAAATTCATATAGAACGGTATGTTTTTTATTTCATATTTTGATAGAGTTTGTTCCGTAGAATTTTTTAAGACCATCCGCAGCTTTGTACGACCAGCCGTTCGTTCACAATGACGGCTCAAAGATTGTGCCTCACAACACGATCGTGACTCAAACTGTTGAAATACAGGTCTATTTTCATACTAACAAGCTCTTTGGAACATCATATGGCTTAAGTGATGTCGAGTTTGTTGTTCTGAGGTGCGTTTCGTGCTACGGAAATGAAGGTAATTTCGAATGTTTGTTGGTAGGTACTTTTTTATAGAAAAATTATTACCGACGTAGTATTAAAAACCCCAGAATTATATCGTATTAATTAATCATAATTAATAATAATTATTATTAATAATAAATACAAATTAGTAATACCTAACAATAAATTATAATAATTTTCACTAGGTACTTGATAAAATTGTTAATAATTAGTGATAATTGATAATAATAATTAATCTAACATTTAGGATCTAGACATTTAGACCTAGTGATCTAGACAGAAGGGTGATCTGTACAAAGAAGATAATGAACCGTTGTTTTTCATAATTTGGTGCCAGTTGAAAAAAAAAGCATTACTAGTGGTCACGAGTAATCAGTAGTGGTACACCTATAATGAAGTAATGCTTCAATTCAGGCTTGTTCATCTGGCAAAAAGCTCCCGCCAACAGCATTGAAAGAAGCGTAAAGCTCCCTGCTGGTGTAACAGAGGAAACATATTAGGTGAAACTGAGGGTGACTAAGGGTGAGAGGGGGTTGTGGGAAGGAGACAGGGAACAGGAAAACATTGACGGTGGAGGTTAGGGGTAGGAGGATCAGGTTTCCATATGCACACTCAACAGCGAGGTGCGAAGCACCGAGCATCCTATATATGTGGCTGGCGGGCAAAATGGATATCATTCCTTTTTGCGGCTGAGGTTTTTTGGCGGGCCAGTTTTTACAACGGAGTTGTTTTTGGGGGGATACTTGTTTTATGGGCCTCACGTGAACATAGTTTCTTAATTTTGTAAATACATATAATAATTTTCTTAATTTCAAACTTGTCTCACTGATTTCTTTGTCCCACTTCATATTTGAATCAAAATGTACACCAAGGTACTTTGCTGTGCTTAAATTAAGAATCTCATCACATGAATGAGGTCGTGTAGTACGAGTAATAACTTGACACTGCAATCAGGGACAGTTCTCATACGCGGGCTATTTTGCAACACAGTAAGATTCAGAATGCTCTAAAACTGACTAGTAGGTATAAACGAAAGTTTAAAAAACTCACGTGAGGAAAATTAGCTACAAGATAAAGATTAGACGTTTCGTAACGAGACGAGGAAAGTGACCGATTAGATGTAGAGTTCATTTGAAACATCTACTGTAATCATTATGCCAGAACTGGTATTTATCATAAGGGCCTAGTCTCAGCGATGATGTGCAACGAGCGCTTATTGAATCCACCCAAGTGATATATGACGGCATAACCCACAATCTAACGCTTTTAATATAAATAGCCTGATGTATACAGTACCCGGCGAGGGGTTTTGCAGTTGAGATTTACGATCACAAATTATAGCCAACTGATTTCACGGGAAGGTAGACTGTAATTATTGCTCGGAGGGCCGAGGACGGGAGTTGAGATGTTCCAACTGTCTCACCCAACCTCGTTTCCACTCAGGCGGATGGAAACGGGCGCCTCAAGCACGAACTTTAATTTTCTCTCTCTTTAAAACGAGGTTTTCCTTCCCTCCGCTTCCTTTTTACCCGATAACGACCTGCCCGGATTTCACGCCGCTGCGAAACGAACCTCCGGCTTGTCTTCACGTCAGAGTGATATAAAAATCACGTTTCGCGAGAAAAATAAAAAGTAGCGCGTCCCTCGGTTGTTATTTGAGCCGCTCCACACAACTCAGAAGGCGTTACAATTTTCGCGAAAGGTCGACTGAGAGAAAATTATATCTACCGATCTCAGTCAGTTCAGTGCTTGATGGATCTAAGACTGTTCCTAACAGGTCGTTGGATATTTCGATTTTATCGAGTGCGATCTTATCTATCGGATTTCCTCCAACCTCGCTCTACACAGGAAACTTACATACTTACGCATCTGAGTCATCTTGACACGAAAAACACCAACTGGGATTCTAAAACCCATCACAAAACCCTAGTAACAAATACTTGTGTAACACGCTATACAGAGTGTCAGGGTTAAGGTCGTACCACCGGCCAGGGATCGATTTTACAACTAATTTCTGATGGAAAATTACCATGTTACAAGTGGATGTGTAGACAGGACACGAACTGATCAATTAATGATGTTAGGAACCTAGTGTTATTATGAGCAGGCTGGTTTGTTTAATTGCGATGGGGGGAAAGGGATGGACGTTAAAAACATACTACGTTGACCTGATTGTCGACGATAGTGATGTTTATGTTTAGCTTGCCCTAGCCTAACAACATTACCATACAAATCAACAGAAAGATTGCTGCATACCTCATTTTACGGTAAACATGTCGATTTTTACTGAAAGATCCTGAACGAGGATTTTATACCGTGGGTCTACTGTAAACAATGTTTTGATCATACCGTTGGGAAGCTGAGCTTTTGGGCCAACTTTTGGAGTTACAGTATGAAATTAACCGGCCGATTCAGTTCGGCTTTCAAACGATTGAAAAACTGTACATTTCCAGAGTTTTTTGATACTTTGCTATTCGGGCTCATTTTTCAACATCTGAACCTCCTTTACAAAGTTTCATTTGGCAATAGGGAGATATGAAATTTAACGTAACTAATTTAACGTAACGTAATTTTAACCTAACTTAGGTTCGTAACTTATACTTAACATTCGAAGACGCTTCGAATGTTATGCATAACTCATTTTGGCCAAAAGTGACGATGTGGGGTGTTGCCGTGAGACCCTCGATTTGTTACAAAACATTATTTGTTACTAGTGTAGACACGCCTTTACAGATGAATCAAATCAAGGTATAGATAAATCACCTGAAGGAACACAATATATTGTACATATATTGTTCCTCCCTACTCAATATCTAAATAAGCCAATAAGCCATTTGACTATACACTTCTGATTCGGTAATTCCCTACCAAATACAAATGTTTCTTTGTGAAGTTGGGTTCAACCATTTAAGGTAGCCGCACGGCGTTTAGTTGAGTACACTCAATCATCCGATCAATCAGAGCAATTGCGGTTCGGTTTACCAAGCTCTCCCAACATCAAACGCTGCCCAATTTAGTAGTGAGATACCCAAGTACACACCTTGTATAAACACCGTCATAACAGACAATAACACGCTCTACGAATTCAAAGCTTGTTCTCCAAGCTTGTAGCTCAAATTCATCACGACCTTCTCAACTGTAAAATGAAAGAGATTGAATATTGTCGAATAAAAACACGCGAAAGGGTCTCAGTTTCCAATAAGAGATTGCACAGTGATAAAATAGTTGGTGCTATTCGGCTGGGCGCTATTTAGAGAAAATACAAAAGATCAACGTTACACGTTAGTACTGAAGATGGTAGACGAAGATGAAGGCGAGAATCTACAGGCTTGATCTACAGGTTTGGTTTGCTACCTATAAAATAATTGAATACCAAACCTGTAGATCATATAATATATTATGATATAGCTATAGCTTATTCTCGCCTTCATCTTTGTCTACCTTCTTCAGTATGTACTACGTGTAACGTTGATCTTTTGTATTTACTCTACTTCCCTCCTGTACCTACAACTTTCGATCCACCAAGGAAATCTTACTTATCGTGTAATCGTAGATAGTTCTGGAACTCTGTTCGAAAAATCAATGTGGGTCCTGGGTCATGAATACGTTTCTTATAGGGAGGGCTCAACAAGTTACGAACGTACTTATTCCCAACCAACTCATCCCCCTAGTGTTGGTGTATAGGCTTGAACTGAGAATCCGTTTGAAAACTATTCATCATTCTTGGTGATGAGAGTCTTGATTTATACACAACAGTAGGAAAGATAAGTCGGAATTTGGTAAGTTCTGCTGTACTTCAACATATTCGTACGAGTTCATCGGCCATTCAATGAGTTTTGTAGAGAGAACCCACTGACCCCAAGGAAATGGCGTGTTCAAACCGGATTAAGCACAGCCACAAAATATGAACTTCTTCAGGAATCACTGATAACGTGCCAGAATTGCCTGGGAACTTTCTTCATGTCATTCCAATTGAAAATCATTGGGGGGAATCATAAGGGAAAGACTCAAACAAAAAAACAAAAAGGGATAGTTCGACGAAGAACCTCGTGATTTCTAACGTTATCGCGATATGGTTCCATAACCAGAGATGGGCGTATTCATATTCATAAATATGAATACGAATAAAATTCATAAATCAGAAAATATAAATATGAATACGAATACAGATTTGAATGTGAATATGAATACGAATAAAGCCATAACCACATCTTTTTGTGAACTTGACTAAAACTTACTGTATTTTTGTGGATGTCACTCAAATTCTCCTATATTACCATGAATTTTACTTAAAGTCAACTATTTCCACAAAAACTCTACAAAAATTCACATTTTTTGTGTGTGAATTTCCCAATATTCTTTTTTTTTGTGAATTTTATAAAAACGTTTGCCACTTATGGATGAATTAACCTTTCTCCTTTTTACTGTAAATTGGAAAAATGCCAATGTTAAACATCAATTTTACTAAAATTCACTGTATTAGGAGTGAATGTTACTCAAATTTTCCTATTCTGCAATGACTTTTACTGAAATTCAAGGGTTTTTACATAAATTCTACTAATATTTTGCAGTAGAAAGGAGAAAGATTAGTGTATGTAATCCATCCATAAATGGCAAAAGTTTTTATAAAATACACAAAACGAATGTGAAGTTTTGTAGAATTTTTGTGGAAAAACTTGAATTTAAGTAAAATTCTTGGTAAAATAGGAAAATTTGAGTGAAATTCACAAAAATATAGTAAATTTTAGTTAAATTCACAAAAAGTGTGAATTTCAGGGACAGTTCACAAAAAGATGTGATTATGGCTTCATTCGTATTCATATTCATATTTTCTGATTTATGAATTTTATTCGTATTCATATTCATGAATATGAATACGCCCATCTCTGTCCATAACGATGGAATTAAACTAGAGTATCAGAAACGATGTCATCATCATGTTCATGATGTATAATGGACACACATGGACACAATTCTCTCTGGTTTGAGTATTGTAGAAAAATGAATTTTTAATAAAACGCTTTATCACTCTGAAATATCGATGGACTTCATTGAATAATAATTCAACAGAGGATTAATAATGATAATGTGTTTTAAAACGTTCATCGAGGATCGGCTACGTGGAAAATACCCGCTCCACAACGCGACGAGGTCAGTGTTCAACGGCAAGGGAGACACATTTCATGTTCACGTCCCCCTGCGCTGGCAGGACCCACCGCCTCGGTTAATCCTTGTCAATTTTACCCGGTTTGCCGATGAGAAAACGGGGAGATTCCCGTATAATCCATTGTCACAACAGCGGGAGATCCAGAGAATATTATTAACACTAAGCTGTACCTACTACTGGATGTTGCTACGTGATGATTGGAGCAGTCCATCTGATAAACTGTTATTTCCATAACTTGGACAGCCCTGCGCCTGCTTTATATAAATAATTTATATTACAGTACCTACTAGTCCATTTTTACCGTCAAGCAGAACGATTTTGGACGAAAATCGAAGAGAGACATGTTACGTGTAAATCTCTTCATGAATTGAAACGTATCAAACCGTAGCAAATTTTGCTAGGTACTCATCTTGGCAGATGTTGCTTGCTTCACGGGAGGAAGGAGCGTAACCTGATTGCCTGCTCACTGACTTGTTTGCTTCGTCCCAGATTTGATGCCAACCTGCATTTGTCAGTAATTAAAAATCATTTATTATTATATTAATTCGTGTCCCTCTCAATACACATAAAGAACATAGTACGAATGTCATTCCTAAAACACTACAGCGACTTAATAACAGTCTTCATGGTCTTGTTTGTTGTGTCCTAAACATTCTTGTTTAAATAAGATGCCGCGTCTGTCGAAAACAGAGATACAAACAGTGAATAGAGCAATTCAGAACCGATATACGCGCAATCCCAATCGCCATTATTGGAAATAATCTCCTTAGCAGTCCTCCCTTGTTCAAATAGGAAACTCATGGTGACGATTACTGATTGGGATTTAGCCATTGTTCTCCCCCATATAAGCCCCCCCCCCTCCCCCCTATTTCGGTGGCTCGGGGTGTCGTGACAAGAGGGGGTCGGCGGTTGATGGTGGCGGCTAAAAAGCTATCACAATGCCCTCCGATGAGTGAGCCGTCCGGATAAACTGTAAGCTCTTGTATGGTTGATGAACGTCGCTCGACTCTTGAACACCCACTTCCTGACCTCCTCTTCGTCCGATGCAGTTAACGAGTTCCATTATAGCCGGCCAACACACACAGAACTTACTAACGCCCTGAATTAGATCGTGAACGGCGTGGAGTTCCTCGATCTGGATTATTGTGAAATTGCGTGAGTGATTCGAAGGAGGGAAAATGAAATAATATTAAATAATAACACAAATATTATTTGTGTTATATTTTTCTCGTGATAACTTATTGACCTACCAGAACTGAGAACTATCGATAGTACTCCAATCTTTACTCAGGATCACAAGAGGCCAGTAGTCTAGAATCCTACAAATCCCCCCCAAAGACCACTCAGCGTAAAATATCATTCTACAGCAGCCGAAAAAAATTATGATATCCACTTCCCATCCCCTCCTACATACCACCGATTGAGAAGCGTGGCACTGAAGAGATGACCTAACCACTTCACAAGCACCGCACCTGCTTCAAAATCTTCCCTTGGCGCAATGGCGAGACGTTTTTATGTTACCCCACATCTATGTGTAATTATTTATTAATAAATTTATACATTTATTTATTTATTAATAAAGTTATAAATCAATATATTGAGCAAGAATAAAGGACAGGATGTAGCCTTGCCTAACTGAATGAGAAGAAGAACATGGTAAGGGTGAAGAACCGGGTTTTTGAATTTATATCACTCGGCTCCCTTTAGACCTAGCGACTTGAATCTTTTAAAAGATACTAGCTAAAAAAGAAACGAAGCTCTGTGCAAAATTTCATGTCAATCGGTGAAGGTGGAGAGGCTGTGACCTTGACTGTCTGAATAAGGAGAAAAAGGAGAAGGAGAAAAGGTAACAGAAAATTTCTGTTTGTTGTTTCTAAAACTATTTTGGGTTGGAATAATGGGTTAAATATTTCAAAAGGGCGTCTTAAGCTGAAATAAAGCTCTGTGCAAAAGTTCAAGTCAATAGGTGAAGTTGGAGAGTCTGTAGCATTGTCTGTCTGAACAAGAAGAAGAAGGAGAAGGAGAACAAGGTATCGGCAAAAAACCGGATGTTTGAAGTTATACAACTCGGCTCCGTTTAGACCTAGCCACTTGAAAATCTCAGGGCTTTCTATTACCCCCACCAAGAATATCTACGCCAAATTTCAAGTTGATCGGTCAAATAGGAACCGAGATATGGAAACCTGGAAAACACGTTTCGTGACCTCCTGTATGCATCCACTCGGTACTTTTCATTCTTCTGTTGTTTGTTTGCTTGGCGGTTCGGAACGCTATCGCGTTCTTAGATGAATATTCTGAGAAACTTGTGAAGCTGCGTATTTGTGGGTAAACTTCGACATTTTTTGCTAGTTTTCCCTCACCAACCTTTGCTGAAAATTTGTTCTTCAAGTTACATAATATAGGAAATTACATAATATTATTATGGAAGAATGAGATGATGCATTCAGGAGAATCCTACCGGCGGAATATTCCGAATAGGGCTGTTTTCAGGGCCCACAATAATGTTTCAAATAGAGGTTCACCGAATTGTTTTCGGTTGGTAGATACCAGCTTGATGACTATAATAGTTTATCCATAGGCTCCTTTGTGTATTCATCCGTTTAACATAACATAGATCTATCAGGCGACGGATTCTATGAAAATTGGAATGCAATTTCGGTAGGTAGAGCTTTTCACGATTCTTCGACCTCAGGTGTGAAATATATATAAGTAACCCCCGTGAGGATATATTCTATAATATAATAACGCTGTGTTGACTCCAAAAATTCTAAAAACGGACTTCTAGATTAATCAGGAGTTTTATTGGTCAAATCTTCATTGATTCAACACTTGATGACACCTTGACTTTATAATTTCTTCCTCCGAAATTATCGCTTACTATCGTACGTATCATATTTTTCGTTAGGAAAATGTGTCATGTGCCCTCGTCTATGTTTCCCACCCACCAATTGAATACATCGATGTCAATATTCCGATTTAGCATTTCCTCGTCAAAACCACGTCTTTGCGCTTTAGTGTTCCGAAACATATTTTCGAGCAAATGTATTATCAAATATTTCCAAGTTTATTTCTGGGACCAGAGAGAGAGAGAGGGGATATGAATTCTGAAGAGGTAATTCCGAAACGGATATTGTAAACTGCAATTGGTTCTACCACAAACCGGAAATCGAATTGTCGAATGATGAAAAATGGCATGCGAGTTCCTGATGTTGGGGAATGCTGAACGCGGGTTTTTAACTGCTTCGTATTATTTTTAATATTACACTTGGAAAGCCTGAAGGGGTGCGGAATTCTCAATTTACTGTACCGGTCCAATCAACACAAATATGGTTCAAGTTATCAGAATTATTTCATGAGAATTTGAAAAACTCTGCAAATTCTTGACACAACGGTTTAATAAATAATAATAATAATATTATCTTCTTTCTGCAGACCACCCTTCTGTCTAATTCACGAAATGATACATGAAACGTTTATAGAGATGATGAATTAATTACAAATAATTTAATAATTAATTACCAAAATGATTCTGGTTCCTATTTCCTCCTACCTACTTCGGAAATAATTTAAAAATCAATTACCTATTATTAATTAATCAAAGTATTTAAAGTTATTATTAAAATTCGTTTGCCCAGTTAGCTTTGTGCTAAAATTACGAAATTTGGTTTACGGGTTCGGACCAACCGCGCAATGATCCTTTATAACCCTAAGTCAATGGGGGTTCAAAACATATTTTGAAATTTTGAAAATTTCAAATCTTGAAACATTTAGATGGGACGGTATGGCTTTAGAGCACGTTTGGATAGATTATGATGTTTAGCATTTTTTAAGACCATCCGGAGCTTTGTACGACCAGCCGTTCGTTCACAATGAGGGCTCAAAGTTGGAGCAGATCGAAATCAACTGGCCCAGCTGATTTGAACACCACATGGTTAAATATTGTCCATGTCAAAATGGTTGAAATGATCTGAGATTTCAAGGGTCCCTCAAGGAGGTGCCCAGATGATCACATATCAATTTCATCAAGATATAAGTTCATCGAACATAAGTCTTGTCTGCGCAGAATAAATGTTCAAAGAGCTGGAATTAAGATTCAATTAAACTCATACATAATATTATGTATGAGTTTGATTGGATCTTAATTCCAGCTCTATTGTGATTCTTTAGAAAATAGATATACCTACAGTAACTGACTACTACTCAAGTCTAGACTGACTAGTGGTGTCCATGAATCTATTTCCAAAAGAGGTTTTTAGAAACAAAATATTCCTTTTTTTACAGATTGGAAGAATGTATTCCGCTGATTCTGATTATACCCCATGTTCTGATACACTAAAAATATTCAATTTATATTTAATATTAGAGGTATATTTAACGTTCGAGTTGGGACAAGAATAAAGTCTAAGTAGGTACTCGATCTCACGATACATAGCATGTCATTTTTGACAATAGTGTTATTTTCTGCATAGCATATTCACGAGTACAGAGTGAAGTTGGTCTGACCGAAGATATGATGACAAACCACGATTTAGTCATCCAACTGTGAAATCCATTGCCGTGTAATCCATAGATTACTCTTGATCAAATTTCTCATCGTAAATAACCGATCACTTTCTGATCATCCCTTCGGGCATCGGAACACCCCATTTGTCAATAATTTATGTATTATGTGTCGAACTGATCGGCGGTGATAGTGGACCTGGTCGTTGGTAGTCCTGACAAAACCCAAAGCCAGAGCTGTCCACTCGGCCAATTTCCACATAAATCCATTCAAGCCGTTTGGATTTGATATGAACGCTCGATTTCACGATCTCTCCTTGGTGAATGCCGTGTTTTATATAAACTCAGCGAGAGCTCCTGAAACGGGGTAATACCTGCGGATGATAGCGGTCACCTCCCTAAATATAACTGGATCGTAAATTTTACCCGTCGAATTCATTACGAACGAGACCGAAAAGTGATTTTTTATTCACATTTCGAAATCCGATGCCCACGTTCAATAAAAACTCAGGAATTAGCTCTCTTTTAGGTGCACTATTTATCATATTAATTACACGATCAAATTAGATTAAACCCCCAGCTAATTCGTTTACGTAGGTTTATAGATCGCGCCCATCTGTAAAGGTCACAATAACCTGGTAAATCCGAAAACTATGCGGTATAATAGAAGCAATGAAATTAAACATTGTGGTTACGTTCGAGAGAGAGATCAAATGGTCACTAGCTCACTAACGGTATCGTCCATTTTTCAACATAATTCCAGGTCGAACTGTATGATTTATCGGTTATTGCTTGTACCTAAATTCTTTGGCCATCATTTATATCGATTAATAATATTGAAACCAGAGGAGGATCCCAGTGATAAGAAGTCCTACAGACCACTATCTCTGTTACCAGTATTATCTAAACTGATGGAAAATTATTGGTGAAAAGGCTGAAGATCGCCATGGAAGAGCGAAATCTGATCCCTGGCTACCACTTTGGATTCCTGAACAACATTCAACCATTGATCAGATTTATCGGATTACCAACGCAATAGAAAAATCATTAGAAAACAAGTGTGTTCTTGGATGTTTCACAAGCGCTTGATAAGGTCTGGTATGATGGCTTGATGTGGAAACTGCAATGTGATTTGCCTACTAGATACTTTGAAATACATAAATCCTACATCAGTAGCAGACACTTCAGAGTAAGGTATGAAGAAGAGTATTCTGGGCTCAAGAACATCTGCGTCGGGGTCCCACAAGGTAGTGTCCTTGGGCCTGTGCTGTACCTAATGTACACAAGTGATTTGTCATTTGCTGAAAGCGGAGTTACAGCAACTTTCGTTGATGATACAGCATTCACGGACGAGGGGGGACACAGCAGAAGAAGCTTGTCACAAACTGCAAAATCACCTTGATAAAGTCTTCAAATGGACCCAACAATGGAGAATCAAACTCAACGTGAATTTTACGTATAAGAAAGATGAACCGTGGCCAATTATGATCTCCCAACTCATACCGGCAGCAAACACAGCTAAATATCTAGGGTTGACGCTAGATGCCAAACTAAAATGGAAAGAACAAATCAACTTTAAAAAAAACTGAACTCAACATCAACTATAGGAAGTTGTACTGGTTACTGAGGAGGCACTCAGAACTAGAGGTTCACTACAAATTACTGCTGTGTATGCAAATTCTAAAACCAGTCTGGACGTATGGAATACGAATTTGGAGCTGCTCTAAAAAATCCAACATCAAACACATTTAAACTTTCCAAACCAAAATACTTAGGGAAATACAATAGGTACCTACTTATGTATTTTGCGAAATTGAGGGCGAAAATGAACGGTCCAGTGTGCTTGTATTTGGGTCAGATGATGAGCTGTAATTCCAATAACATGTCATTTATGTATGCAAGTGATGTAGCTAGATGGGCTGTATGGCTCAGTTGTAACCTATCTTACTCGTTAATAAATAAAAAATTTGAAAAAAAAATATATATCGAGAAGTATGAATAATGAATGATAATGTATGAAGAATGTACGAATGATAATGTATCATTATTCGGCCACCTTCTCGAACGAACACACAATGATTTCGAGTAGTATGCTTTCAGAAAACGTTAAACCGGAGTGTAAAAATTCAGCGTTTTCTCACTCTACTTACTCGTTCTTCAAGGTAAGTAAATACGTAAATCATGCAACAGGAACTTCTATGGTTGTCCCACCACTACAAGAATCGTAGTTGGCGCAGAGAAACTTTCATGAGGCGTCAACCCCTTCAATTATTGACCCTTTACTATTGACTATTCTCCACTCAACGGGGATTCGAGCGGGTGAGGGGCAGTTGAACCTATTGAAAGGCAACAGCGTGGGAGAGACGAGGGATGAAGGTCCAAGGGAATCCATTCATCAATCGACTGATTAGGCGATTTCTACGTCTTTCCTCGAAACCACGTTTCAAACGAAGGGAAACCTCTCAGCCAGACACGTTTCTCACAAACTTCTCAAGAGAGCTTCAAGAATGGTTGATGGGAAGCACTGGGATGAGGATGATCCTTGAGTGGAATCAATCCATTGTAAACTGTAACTAACTCGATAAATTATCGCCACCACTCGGAGAATACCGGTCCAATTGGCCCACTTAGTGGAAATGTACTAAACATTTAGTGAGTTGGAGCAGTAATTCCCGTTTATATACATAAATATCAATAATCAACCTCAGTAATCGACTGGGTGAAAACATTTCTAAATCCCGACTAAGATCTCGGTTGGTCAATTTTCAAGTTACGTACAATCCACGTTTGCATCAAAATCAATTGATTTGTTCAATCAATGTTGTTCATGACTAGGCGTCGGGCCCATCGCTGACGGGCAGAACTCGGGATGTATTCATCTGCCACTCTCACCTGTCGCTTTACGGATTATACCTCTTACACGTCCCTTTACAAACCCTTATCCTCTTAAATACCAAAAATAATATTCATTTGTCTCACGGGAAGGAAGAATTTAAGATTTTTAAATTTTGGCTTCCCTATAAACTCCCACCCTTATGCATCGGATCCGGAAGTGAACCCCCCCTATGTCCTTCCCCGGTCACAGAAATATTCAAATACGGGAGAAAACTTCGATTCATTGAGCCGTTTTTGGGAATTTTAATTTTTTTCATTTCGGCTTCCCTATGTCGCCGTTTATGCGGCCATATGACCTATCTCACTTTTTGCTACTTTACAGGAGACACAAAAAAATGCCTCTTTATCTATCCTGGAGTATAATTTGATTTGACTTGCATAATAATTTAATCAATTTTTATCAAATCAAATTATTAGGCAAATCAAATTAGACTCCAGGGTAGATAAATATGCAGTTTTTTGTGTCTCCTGTAAAGTAGCAAAAGTGAGATAGGTCATGTTGCCGCTTGAACGGCGGTATATCCCCAGCCGTATGCATCGGATCCAGAAGTGGACCCCCCTATGTTTTCCCCGATTACGGAAACATTTAAATAAGGGAGAAGGGTCGATCCATTGAGCCGTTTTGCGCGATTGAAGGGCAGACAAACAGACAGACACCAAATTCATAATCGGCATGGTTCTACTCAATTTCACGCGAAACGAATAACTGTAGTGAAATATTTCGAAAATACCCAAGGGACACGAAAATCGTCCTTAAATTCAGTTATATAGTTGAGGAAAGGAGTAAAACTTAACATGGATATAAGAGCGAATTTTCGAAGAAATATCTGGTTTATGATCTCCATTTTAATGGTTTTATAACAAATTTTGTTTCTTCTTTTGCCTAGTAACACCTCAGTTGATAGATTTTCAACGCTGAACTCAGAATTTTGATACTTCATTCCCCTATCGCCTTAAGTAATTCAATAAACCTGTTAGTGCTGATCAATATCAATTATTGGACGCGTAGTAACTCATGAATTAAAGAGGTAGGCCTGGAACTCAGTTGGAAAATTGATGAGAAGATCACGGGTTGGCCACCGACCACTCCACGAAGAGAAGATCTACTAGCTAGACCTAACTAGTGATATTGTACATGGAACAGAGATCTAGATAGAAGAGTGATTCATATAGAAAATGGTGAATCGTTTTGGAAGAACTTGCAGCGTGCTTGCGTTCTATTTTCACTTGAAGAGACACCACTTTTCTCAATTTCCTTTTCATTATTATTCCCCCTGCTTCATCAGCAGAATTCTTCCGACGCCATAATGGTCTAATGCGATTTTCTTGTTGGACCCAATAACGGGTGCTTTGATGATTGTTCAAATTGTGGGGTTCTCCTCCCACTACCAATAGGCCCCTGCCCCTCCATTGTTCACAAGATTTAACAACTGCTGGGCACAATGCCGGCACCGTGAACGAGGGAGGGCTTGTCAGGAACTGCGGGGCCGCGTATCACCTGGTAATGGAGGTATTCGCCGTATTCCAGTCTCCTCTATATTTGTATCATGGTCAACTAATGAAAAACTCGCCGTTAGGCCATAAAAAACAGACAATAGGATGAATAGATGCTGGGAGAATGTTTTATATTCAAACTTGTCGCAATATTAAGGCCCACGATAACGTGTCTCAATAAACCGTGTACCCTACGAAAGCAGACGCCACAACTAATATACGGAATTTGTCCACAACAGTTCGAATTTTCTGTATGACATCACCCTTCTGTCTAAGCCCCCTGTTCTGTATAAAACATCCTTCTGACTCACAAAACTAATCGAAATAGCTCGAGAAATAAGCTAAAATATTGTTCGAACAGGTGACCATATAGTCATATCCGAGCGAAGGGTGGTGGAGAGTCAGTAACTAGCTCAATTCAGGTCTACGATTTACAGTAGAGCGTCGATGATCAGGATTAATTGGGACCGGACCTCAAATCTGGATTTTCGAAAATAGGATGTTTGTATGGTTTAAAATTATGGAAACTGAACCCTTGAGATTTCACTTAGATATGTATTTAAACAAGTACCTACAGTAGGTAAATACAGTTAATGCAGTTGTGTATTACTTACTACTGCACTTTGATGAAACTGAAACGATACAGAATTCAATACAGTACAAAACGTGAAACTGTACAGTACATTGTCAGGGCTCGTGAAAAAGTCTTTAATTGATTATTGTGCTGCATTAAATGCATTTTAATTTTTTTCGGGACGTGAGTCTGGATTATCGACGGTCCGGATTATTGACGTTCTACTGAACATCATTCAGTGTCTTTGTACATCTACCCACCTACACAAGTATTTATAACGAGCAGTATCTAACGACAGATATTACGGAATTATCTTGTTTCCGTAGGCACGGAAAGTATCTCTTAATAAGACTGTCGATATCACAAAACCATGGGAGGTTTGAATCACCGTAAAAGTTGCCCCGAAGTTCTACCGTTAAAGTCGAGTTCATGTTACCAATCAACCGATAAGCAATGAACGAACTATAAATGGATATTTCCAATTTTACTACATATTCGAAACACTATTCGACAGTATTTTTGACGGCCATATATTCATAACTTTTTCCGTTCCTTCCAAATTGTATTAATCTAATTGGCAAATCGTGCTTATTAACCCCATGCAATGTTATGTGGCGAACTCTCCGGAATAGCAGTTCACCGCATAATCCAGAATTGGAAAAGTGATGTTGAAGATTTGATAAATTGAATTTTAAGGTGTAGCTTTTACTGTACCGTTAAGTGACTTGGTATATTTTATACGGAACGATCTCGATAGAAGGGTGGCCCAATCAGGAAAAAACTACCAGTTGTGAACCTCACAATGATCCTTGAAACTTTTCATAACCTTGAAGTCGGTGGGAAGGGATTCAAAACAAATTTTGAAATTTTGAAAAAAATTCATATCTCGAAAAATTTATATAGAACGGTGTACTTTTTAGTTCACATTTAAATAGAGTTTAATTTTCAGGATTTGGAACTATCCGAAGCTTTGTACGACCAGCCGTTGGTTCACAGTGAGGGCTCAAAGTTTGAGTTGGTCTCCAAGACTCCACATGACGGTGAATTGTGAAGCATCCTCTATGTTCAGATATCGAATTAATTAATCATGGATAATAATAATTATATAGTGATCTAGACAGAAGGGTAATCTGCACAAAGAAGATAATCAACCGGTTAGTCAAGAATTTCCATTCACCGAACCTAGAAGCATTGAAAAAAGGCCAGTTAAATCTCAAACGGTATTTATTTCAAATTTGCAAATTTGAAACATCAGAGATCCCTTGGAATGAAATGTGTCAATTCTTACGTGATGTTGAATCGTGCTCATTTTCCCTCCCATCATTATTTTTGTCGAAAAACCAACGTAACGATAACTTTGGTGTTCCCCACGTTTTGTTGTGGCCAAAATATTGTAGAGTTTTAATTAGGTATAAATACCGACCTGTCGCTATTATTATTAGGTAATAAGTAGGTAACAAGGTAGGATTGGGTAAGATTTGCAATGAATCAAGATCTAATTAGTGTGTCTTGAAAATTCGGATTCTGATCAGTCGATCAAGATAACGTCCCGAAAACACCTCTGCTGCACACTGTATTCAATGTTGGTAGAATGACTTCCCTCAACTTCTGTACCAAATATATTACTGGACATTCTGTTTCAATATCGTTAACTCTCGTTCTATATTGTACATTTTAGAACACCATAATGATAATACGTCTCAAGTGATGCAATCGCCCAATTTCCATTTTAACAGTTTACTGCATTACATTCCAGTAGGCTTAATTTCCCCTTCTACTGATCCTCAGTAATCGGTGTAGAACCTCTGGGACTAAAAAACGCCCCATTACCCAAATACCCCAAATTTTAGATTCAACGACCGAAAGAAAACCGACCTCCAGTAGCAACAGCTTATTACTATCTACCGGTCTACCTACTTACAGGATAAAAACCGCGGTTTTGTTAGATTAATAGGGATAATAAACGGAGTTGTATCTTGTTTTCTGTTTCGTCTTGTGCAGGTTCAACTAGTAAGAAAAATGTATTATTCACTTGGGAACTTGAATGGTTATTTCGCCAATAATTGAAGGTGTGTAATATTTATCATTAAATACCTGTACGAGTTATCATACAAATATGTACTCGGTTGATAGATTTAGTATGTACATTATATTTCAAATATTCATGGTTGTTCAAGGTCCTGAAAATGGTCGGAATTTATTCACCTCTGTGGAAGGTAGGCAGTTATCCTCTTCTTTTGTAGAGGGACGTGGATGCCATTCACCACAGTTCGCACTATTTTTAATCAAATTTAGTCACTCCCCCGGGGCACGAATATAAAACTCCTCCGAATGACTCAAATGAATTAATCTTTGGGGAGAGGGTGAAAAAGCGAAAAACGATCAAAGTTTATTTCGCGCTCGTTTATTTCGGAGTTAAATGGGAAATACGGAGCGCGTGTCAAAAAAGGAAAAAAGGCGGGTAAAACAGATCGACGACGCTCGCCGGCAAAGCGTTTCGTGGGCGTTCGAAGAGAATTCGACGGAACTCCAATTGGTACTGACGAGCGCGGGATTGAGAGCGCGGGCGAGCGGCGCAGGCGCGTTCTCTAGGGCTCAGGGGCTTTTGGGAGCCGCCACGGATCCCTTTTTTTCGGGGTGGTCCCTTCCTCACTCCTCAGGGATTTCCAGGATACTGCATCCTGAACAGTCCTAAGAAAGATAAATTCGCTCATATTCCTCATGAAACCCCGTTAATTCGAACTATTACGAGGGAGGAGGGTGTGCAGATTGGCGAAATGTTCGGATTATTCTACCGTAGAACGAGGGACCTAGTTTGAGTGAAAACGGAGGTAACATTTCCACAAAGTTGTAAAATAAGGCGATTTTCATCACCATGAATTTTACACAAGTCCAAAAACCTCAGTTTTATGTTATAAAATATGCGGTAAAAACATCCGAAATATACACTTGAATATGCACTAACAAAATCAGAATCAGCCTCTTTTACTACAAATATTAAATGCAAACAAGAACCACTTAAAAAATAGGTATTAAATACCTAGAAATGAACGACTCAGAGAGAGAGTACATGCCAATTTTGTACATGGATATTTAATACCTATTTTAAATACCTAGAAATGAACGACTCAGATTGATTGATTAAGCGTTTTATTTAACCACCAGGGGTAGGATAGGGCCAAGTGGCCCTCTCTTACTCCTCCCCTGGCTACAATATTTACAATTCCTCGTAATACAATCGTTATTTCATTATTTATTTAATATATCTATTTTCTTATTGTAACTTCCTTATTCTACTTATTATACTTTTTTTCTTATATTATTTACTTATTATATCCAAATTAATTTTTTATATCTATTTTTTATATCTCAGAGAGAGAGTACATGCCAATTTTGTACATGTTTATTTAATACCTATTTTAAATACCTAGAAATGAACGACTCAGAGAGAGAGTACATGCCAATTTTGTACATGGATATTTTGAGTAAAATGAATAAAATTTATTATATTAAAATTATCCATGTACAAACTTAGCATGTACTCTCTCTCTCTCTGAGTCGTTCATTTCTCCTTTTTTACAATTAACATTGCTTCATTTAAGAAACGTTCCATGGAATGATACAAAAACACTCGAGTAGGAACAATCAAGTTTGATTAAAATACATAAAATTTTAAGACGAATAATGTTGACACGAGCACGTTAGCAAGCTTGTTTCTCCGTTCTCAGTCCACTTCTCTTGCAATCCTTCCACAGCAGCAATACTTTCTTTGAGCTTTATGCTATTAGTTTCGAGAAAACTTATCTCCTCCATTTTCCATTTCCAATTTCGCTTGGTTGGTTGGTGTGATGATGACGAGTAGTAATGAAGGCGATGGAGAGGAGAGGTATTATCATAATTATTTTATCTATGCAATTTTTTGTCTTTTGTAATTTAAACTGTAGTTTCATCTCATTTATGTTGTATTATGCTGCCTTCATTGAAGTGGATCTATTCATTTTTTTTTTAAATATGTTCTCTGTTTAATATTTTCTCGAATTATTCAGTTTAATGGGCTTGCCCGTGTTGTGTATAATAAATAATAAATGATGAAAAGTCATATCAAGCTTATAACATCAGTGAACACAGCTGTTGCGTGCCTCCTCCTCCTACGAAGGACATAAGCGTCCCTTTCTCACATCTACATAGGGAGGTAGGTAGCTTGTGAGTTAGGTCGCCACCTACACCGCTCCATCATTCAACAGAAAACAATTCTGGAGGAAAATTGAACTTTTCGGTTTGATTTGAAATTTATGCTCTTTAAGCCATGCTGCATATTTTTCCTGAAAACGAGTGGCCATGTAGGTAGGAACAATATGCGATTGAATGCATTTATCTAGTGGAAATGCAATATCGAATATTTCATGCGCTAACCTTCAAAATATGAAATATAATGCAAAATATGCATTTCTATACAACTCCGCCCTCTAGTTCTTACACATAGATTTATTGCATGGGGGTCATAAAACATATTGCTACATGGAAAAGAAATTGGCCTTAGGGATGGGATCGCATGGACCCCCCCCCCCCTGACCCGTTCGTTTTGATCATGACGGCTTAATTTCTATTTCTATTTATAAGCATGGATCATGTTGTAGCCATGAGTGGTCCATGATCCATGCTTATAAATAGAAATAGAAATTAAGCCGTCATGATCAAAACGACGGGTCAGGGGGGGGGGGGGGTCCATGCGATCCCATCCCTAAGGCCAATTTCTTTCCCATGTAGCAAAATGTTTTATGACCCCCATGCAATAAATCTATGTGTAAGAACTAGAGGGCGGAGTTTGATCCGGGGCCTGGGCAGCCTCAAGTGAAAGTCCTAAGGAAGCTACATATCAAATCACAGCTTCATGCGCTAAATAGCATGGAAATTAGCTTTAGGAGCCACTCAGCTGATCCGGGCCTGGGAAGCCTCAAGTTAAAGTCCTAAGGCTGCTACACACCAAATTACAGCATCATAGAGTGAAAAGCATGGGAATTAGCTTTAGCAGCCACTCAGCCACCGGCCCTATACTGCTTAAACGTAAGTCCTAAGGAAACAGCGTAAGGCAAAGAATCTCCTTGTATATTAGCAGTGAAGTTTTGTATATTAGTTGTGAAGTGGAAGAACGGAATTACTTCCCATCAGCCAATACATGCTTCTGAACTT
The DNA here is from genome assembly GCA_963920205.1 of Stenodema calcarata. Taxonomy (NCBI): domain Eukaryota; kingdom Metazoa; phylum Arthropoda; class Insecta; order Hemiptera; family Miridae; genus Stenodema; species Stenodema calcarata. The sequence goes on from OY986050.1 coordinate 6,989,191, forward strand.
GATACTCAGTTCATGATTCTTCTTCTCGACGTCCTTTTTCCAATTTAGCTTGGAGTCGAGATTCATCCTCAGGTACTTGACTGTACTGGCTTAGATCTTAGTCCACTTGATCCCATTAGTACACTTTTGTAATTTGAGAGAACGATTTCTACACCTTCGTCATCGGCAAAAGTAGCAACAGTTGTGGCTTCTTGTATTGGTATATCCCGATTGTACAAAAGGTAAAGTACGAAACCTAAAACACTTCCTTGCGGGAACTCAGCTTTTGACGGCTCCAAGGTGGAGTGATGATCTTCTTGCATCCCTCTCAAATGTCGTTTCTGAATATAGGACTTTAGTAGTAAGTAATCCTTATGCAGGGAGATCCTTGTGCAATTCGTATTCAAGTCCCTCGTGCCAAACCTTGTCAATCGCTTGTGCCACGTCCAAGAAGATAATAGCACATATTTGTTTTGCTTTCCAAGTGATTCGGTGAATTGGTCTATTGTGGAGTGGCGTTCTCTGAATCCAAATTTGTGATGAGGACTCACATTTCTGTCTTCAATGATTAACTTGAGTCGTTTAAGCAGTAACTTCTCAAATAGTTTTGACATATTGATTTAGGGCGATATCTCTCCTTCTCATTTAGCGATTCCCCCGGTTTCGAAATCATTATGACCCCCACAATTTTCCATTTGCTAAAAAAATGTCAAAATAGTCAAAACTTTGATAGCGCTAACAATCATGTCGGAGTTGTCACCCTTTTATTGTTAGGCACCCTGTTACCTATAGAATAACTTCCTCCAAGATTTCCAATATCACACTCACATAAAATAAGTGTCAAACTACGTGTCATCTTCCGAGAGGCGGTAGGAAAGGTTATCCCATCCCCCAAGCTCGGTCGAGAAAATTGCAAGGAAATCCAAAAGGACGTGGCTGGCGACCTCACACCTTTGGATGCGTATATCCTTGAATATACTTGAATATCTTGAAGTAAAACTGGAGGGCTTTATTATTTTCCAACAATACCTAACGACAATTATTTTTAAAACACAAAAATTAGCCCCAAATTGCAAAAAATAAGGTAACCTTCCTTTTGGTTTATTATCTGCGATATTTCAATAAGCTGTTAGATTCCATCTTCTTTGTATAAATTAGAATTTGCAGCCCTTACAAGTGTGAGCCAGCCGAGTTGCTGCCGAAAACACCCAAAATTACGTTTTCAAAGTTCCTGAAATTTGCTACAATTTGAGTTGTGACGGAGTACTTCCAGAGATGCAACTCCACAAAAGTTAACAATTTTCCCCAAACAATAAAATTTCAACTTGAGGTTTAGACCAATAACTTGGCGAAAGTATTCATCATAATATTATACTAAACTCTCGGTTTTCTGGAGTGTCATATTTCTGGTAATGGACAGAGGAATAATAAAGGGCTTCAGCGTTTGTAACAAACTCTTAATTAAAGCCACGATTCAATTTTACTATTAAATTTGTGGCAAGTACACTACCTAGAAGGGATTTTTCACTCCAGTAGTTACCTAACGTTCCGTCTTACATCACCTCCAAAATTATTTAATAATTAATGAGTCTTCCATTTGCTGGTTGTAATTGGACAATGTATTTTTATTAATAACGATATCTGGATCGCCCAGTAAAGTTGTTCTCGGGGTTGAGATCGGATGTCTGCATTCCGCTGAATGGCCAGCTGTTCACTTCATCCAATATTCCTTGGCCTTCTCGAAGGAAGCGATCCATCTTCTGTTCTCCACGTGCCGCCATACTCGGGAGGGCTCGGTCCATTTCTTCTTGAGTTTCATCATTCCCATCATTTCCCTCCACTCCTTATAATCATCATACACAGCGGACCTTAGATTCGAGGAGATCCTACGGAAATACCACTGAATTAATAAATAAAATACTTACAGGTTTGGCTGTGGGGAGAGCATGTAGTGAGCCTAACAACCTAAGTTAGTTCTACATATGAGGAGCTTTTTTTTACAAAACTTCATAATTCCACTTTTGACCAAAATGCGGTTTTTTTTTAATTCTGGTAGTTTAGTTAGTCTTTTAGGTACTTTGTGTAGAGGTTTCGTGTTTTATTACGAGTTGTTGTGATACACGAAACTTCTACACAAAGTAAAAGACTAACTAAACTACCAGAATTCAGAAAAAACCGCATTTTGGTCAAAAGTGGATTTATGAAGTTTTGTAAAAAAGCTCCTCCATATTATAATTTAATTTAGTTCAATAATAGTAATTTAATTTAATTTCTAAGTATAATTTAATTATTCTACATAATATGTAGAACACAACTTGTTAATAATACCACAATTTAAGCTTATTAGTAATTTTGATTTTCAGTTCAGACTTGGAAGAGGCACTTAACTATGGTCCTACGACCGACTGTGGAAGTGAATAAAAGTTATCACAGAGAAATTTGACAACGAAAACTTTCCTAGTTACATCATAAGTTTGTTATTTTTCTCACTACGTATGAAATCTAAAGTGCCGCCTTCATCTTTGTACCAATGGGCAGTGGTGGTTCAATTTAGTGTTCAACCCAAAATTGTAAGAATTGCCAACCACTCGTGAACTCGTATAATACTCATTACGTAACTCATTCATAGATACAAGAAACACATGAATCCATGTACCTACCTAAAGATGTGAGTAAAATTATACCACCCATCCACCTGGCAGAGGTGTTCACATGAACATAATTGTTGGACAATTCTAGACAAATAGACAGCTGTGCCAATTCAAACAAAAATACCTACTTAATGTTTTGTTCATATTTTTGAGAAATTCATAGTTTTCTCGCTCCTCTATGAAATATTGTGTAGTCATTTCGGGGGTCCCTCCATTCATTCCGAAACGGAGTCGGATGAACGATAGTTTTTCATTGAAATTCTTGGCGATTAGCCATCTCGCCATCTTGATCCCACACCGTTCCACCATCCGATTACCCGGAATTTTTCGAAAAAATGCCGGCTCGTTTCTACCTTTCTATATATATAAACCGTTGATAGTGAATGACGTCGGAACCGGATATCGTTAAGCCTGTTCCGCCCACGACGGCAGATGTGCGTCGTTGAAGGCACTATTTATAATACACCGGAATCCAGGGTTCCAATGGGAATGGTTTTCTCGTATTTAGCCGAAGCGATGTCGCATTCCGTGGGAATGACCGGACATTTTTATAGTAACCTGCGTGAATGTGCAAAATTTGATTCTTCTTGACATTCAACCATCGCTTTCTCTAGTGTTTAATTTTGAGTTTAAAGGACGATATTAAAAGAACCAATTGAACAGGATTAGTATTTTGACCCGAATGACATAATTCGATTTTGCCAACTTTTCAGGAGAGCCAACAAAACTGTGGGGAACTCACTTCACTGCTGTTGCAGACTGTGACACTGTGTCTTGCAACTTTCTCTATATCATGTTGGTATTTAAACCAACCATATGGGGTTGGAATTCATCAAAGGAAATGTGTCAAACTCCAAATAATCAAAAATCATGTGGCAGTTTCTATGCGACGTAAGTGAAATTTGACAACAGAAAGGGCGAATTTCATTGGGTGCATACTGATACTAATTTATTATTTACTTATTGTTTAGTATTAATTCTGCTAATGTTCACGTATTGCCTTCATCCTCCAATTGTATCGAACATTATCAACTTTCTAATTCCTGTAATTTCCGAATACCCAGATATCTAAAACAGTTGCCGAAAGGTCAGAAGTCATTTGAAATCACGCGCAGTTGAGCGACTTCAAAAGCCAACTCATCCGAATTGAACCATCTCTAACTGGTAGTTACTGATTTTACAAGAGACCAGTTGAATGAACGCAGTGATTGAACCCATCGGCGGATGAAGTTGTATCTGCTAATAGAAAAGCGCATAACAGTTCAACGGATTTCACGGAAAACCGTTGGGCTTGGGAGGTGATCCTCAGGTGGCCAAATTTAGCTGGAGCCAACATCAGAAGGGAATGGATAGCAAGAATATTAGTGTATTACACACACAACAATTTCTCTAGTTCCATGTTGTTAATTTGTGGAGTTTTATTCACTTGGATGAAAACAATAAGTGATATATTCATCGCCACTTTCTGTACCTATTCCATTTTCTACGACATTTTTAACCCATCAGTTCTTCTTCCACAGGACGCCAAAAATTCAGGGGGAGATGACAAATTAAGACAAAATTCTAATATAACACCCTATATATTTGTTTTTAATATCATTTTTAATAGGTATCGTTAGAGCATCTTGTCAACACTTGATCTTAATTCGTGTGGTCAAAGGACTCAGCTTCGCCAGGTTTTGGTGACTTTGAAGACATATAACGTAACATAATGATAACTTGAAAAATTAATTACAATGCATAAAACACTCACCTTTCATTGGTTTTGAAAATATTAAGCGGGATCCCATGAAGCTGCTCCCGCAAGCTGAAGTTTCGTTCTCGCCGAACGGTTAGTAGTTCGTTGATGGTATGCTGAAAAATGATTTAGATCTTCAGGGCTGGTCAAACCAATACAGTATTTAGGATATAGCAACTGGCCTCTGAATTTCAACGAATGGGAGGCGAGCATATTACGTTGTATTGAATTGATATAAATGGCAAACTACTTGTGCAGCAGGGGCGGTTTTCAGGTGAACCATCTGAGGCTGAGCCTCATGTACTTTATAAGTCTTATGGTACTTATGGTGTACTTTGGAGACACTTACGGTGTACTACAATAGAAAGGCCGTAGAGTATTGCGGGTCCACATACTTGGCAACGGACGGTCTTTATACTCCCAAGAGAGACCTGAGGCGAGCGAAATGGTGATAGAAACACATAGTTGCTATGGAAATCGATCAACATTCCGTCCCCCTTCGCATGGTCTCGCATATTCACGTGCTATCAAAATTTCCTGCTGTGACCGGTAGCGCTGCCACCCAGTTCCTGCCGCCATTTTCGTCTAGATTTTATGGACGCGTGAATTATCAGAACTGTAACTTTACCACACAAAGTTTCTTCTTTTCCCAGTTGTTATTGTTTCCCTAGATCGTTATCTTTTCATAATATGAAATATAATAGAATATAGAATTCTATTCTGATCTCGGTTTTTTGTTCTGCTTAGTGCTCGGTGGTTTATTATTGTAAAATGGATTTTGGCAGTCTCGTCCCACAACAAAGGTTGATTTAGGCGCTACAACCTCATAATCGCCTCCTCGTTGGTAAGTCCTGGATACTGGCTTTTAATGTTGCGGGTCAATTTATAGTAATGTTCTTAATATTATTATGAGTATTGTGCACCCTCCACACCACATTTTTCTTGACTTGAGCCTCATTTCTTCTGATCCCCTAGAACCGCCCCTTGCTATGCAGTAATGTAACCTAAATTAGGACATAGCATGTCCTATAATTTATTATCAATACCATGAAATCTGCGATAGGTGTAGGTGTAGGGATTTTCTGTTACGTTGTGAAGAAACCTCGAATATGACTTTAGGACGCTTCACACCCTAACGTGCATGCCCATTCTTGCTCACTAGGAGGTACCTACAGAACTGATGAGTCAGTTCAGGGTCAGTTCATGGCGTTGTTCCCATTACTGTTAGATGATAACAGTAAACCCATATCATGGTTTGTAACTGGTACTATGCCATACACTTATACCTCGTTCCTTGTCCGAAAGATTCATTTCGGCCTGCTGACCACCGTTTGATGAAGAATAATGCGATAGGTTTCACCATTGCTGGTTCAAACTGTGGTTGAACTTACAATGGTGAATCGTCAATACCCATGATTATAATACCCCAAGTATCGTCAACCTCTCACAACGTCTCCGTTTCATGGAGGAGTAACGTTATTTTCATTACTTTATAGCGCCTCTTGAGCCATTTTGCTTCCCTAATTTTCCGTTCGCCTTTCTTTATAGCGTCGTCGCTGCAAGCCAGTTCAGTCCTCTGGAACATGTCGTAAATCCAGCGCCCAGACGCCTGCTGAGGCTCGCCCAGTATAGCGATCAGTTTTCCGACGACTTTGAAACCATCGTGTGCCGTCAAACGGTAAATTGGATTGTTTCGCTCTTCAAAAAGATCTAATCAACAGTATACTACAATAGATACTTATCTGAAAAAATATCATAATCCAATATGTACTAATTATCATACACTGGGATATACAATATATTTATTTATTAAATTGCTTTAATTTATATCTTAATAAATGTTTCTCTTTAATAAACCTTTCTTTTGAATTTGGGTATTATGTACCTATATGTATGACACGTACTGAGCAACTAGAATTTTCTAATAATCCCATATTTCATAGGGGTTCATCCCTTGTTTCTGTTGTTATCTCTTACCTACTACCGATTGGTGAATTTGTCTGTAGTACTGGTACTCTCGGAGATCGCTCTCCATTTCATCAACACTCTTGAGGCACAAGTCTTGGAAGAGGAAGTAATTTGTTTCATCCAAGTACTGATCAGACGCTGCCACTTCAATGACATAATCGGGGCGTGGAGGTGGTGGTTTTGGCTCTGTGGATATTAACAGTAACAAATTAGACATATTAATGCTACTCTTTGTGTATGGATTTTATACTATTCAACGGTATTCCTACGTCACTAGCGACTACATGATAAAGTCCATTCAATACATACAAACCATCCATTGGTACAAATACCCGTCCTTACACCTTATCTTTGTGATGAGTTATGTTCCTACCAGCTTCCATTTCCTCTTCAGCCTGTGTATCATCCAGGGTTTTCGTGAACAAAGCTATAGCATCTTCCTTTCTGATTGGCCAATCCACAAGAACGTATCCGTGTGATTGAATGAAAACGGATTGTAGGAGCTTCTGCAATAGCTTCGTGAGATGCTTTCTTTCTCGGTTCGCTGCTTTACCATCCGTCATTTTTTTCATGATCTTGAGATATTTCTTCTCCTCTGCCATCGGGTCTACTGATTTCTTAATTTTTTTCTCTTCTCCTTCTTCTTCTTCTTCTGAAAAGAAAAAAAACTGCACATAGTCAAATAGTCGTGAGATCAGTAAACTGTGTTCTGGTAGTTCGGATAACTGTTACTGTGCTTTGATGAATAATGAATTAACCATTATTCAATCCATGAAATAACAGTTGTATGCTGCATCTTTTTCCACAGAGGGTTATTATTTTCTGTATATTTCGGTCAACTATCTTTTTGAAATTTTGGAGCTTTGAACATTTAAATTCTATTGGCTCATGGTTATGAAAATTGTCAAGGATCATCCTTGGCCCGTCCCTGCTAACCCTACGTTTCGTTAAAATCTGACTGGAGGGCTAAAATGTTTGTTTCATGGTCAATACCAATTGTTGCTCATTGAAAATGATAAACCTAAATAACAAAACCAACAACCACCGATATGTCAATTTTCGCTGTTGCTAACAAAATGTCATTAATTTTTTGTTTTATCACACCTTTGTTTTTTATGGTAATTTTCATGGCCGAAAATACATTTGAACTGAACTTGAGCCTTCCATAACCGAAGAACGATTGATACAAAATGCTGGAAAAAGAACACTGAAACAGCAAAAAATGGTTCCTTTTGTCGCTGTTATCATCGAATAAAGTCGGTAATAAAAATGTAAAACTGTTTCATTTTAAGGCCTCTGTAATCTCTCAAACCGTTATTCGTTAACGGTCAACTTTAATAGGTAGTCATTTTTTCTCACCTAACGAGTCTTGACTGTTACGAGAAAATAACGATAACGCTCATCCGTACTAAGCTATAGGACGACGCACAGCTCGTTCAGTTTATGTTAATGAACCTGTTCTCGGGAAAACTGATTTCAATGAAGATTGAAGCTTCAGTTGATTATTTAAAATGAGGATTGATGTTACCGACAACAATACCCTGCTATAGACTCGCTGAAGAGGAGTCTCTTGCAAGATTCAGGTGTTGTTATGATTGTCCATAATAGCAAATTATCTAGTGCTGAAAACAACTACTTTTGAAGAGGGCTAAGCGGCTATCTCGAGCTCAGCAGCCGCCCCTATGAGGGGGCTATAACAAAATGATGAAAGTTAGTGACGATTCCTTCAAATATTGTTTCAGGGGTTTGCTTCTCTCAATATCCGAGCGTCGTTGAATATAAACTCGCTGATTTTCAAGACAACACGCTCGGAATTACCTTTTTCTGGTTCCTCCTCCTCTTCTTCTTCTCCCGTTTCCTCTTCTTCTTCCTCTTCGCCTTTCGACGGTTCTGGCTCTTGAGTCGCTCTTCGAAAATAGTTGAGTATATTTCCCTTATGAATGAGTGGTAGATTATACAGCTTGCTCAAAATGATGGCCAGCTCCGACTTGGCTTTTGACGGAGGTCCGATGAGGAAGACTGTCTTGCCATAGAGTTTCCGACTTTCTCTCAATTCCCTTATTACTTCTTGAATTTTTTTCTTTTTCATGAACGCATGATTCCAAATCGGTCTGACCTGATATGGGGTTTCAACACTGTCGTATCTGGAATATCGTAAAAAGGTCCACAGTCAAGTAGCATGGCTATACAGCGAATTTTCGAAGAACATCTCATGTATCAACCATGTTTCTTCTTCAAATTCAAAGTGCTTCAGATTGAGAACGGAATAAGATATCGCAATTCTGACTACACCATCGAATTCAGCGTAAAAACTACACCCTTAGAATGAGGTGTCACTTGTCAGACTGTTTCATTTTGGGAAGTTATGGGTAATCCCCCCCCCCCCCTTAAACACTCCAAAACCCTCCTTAGCTAATAGATTTTTCAACGTTGAACTAGATGGTGACGTCAGAATTGCGATATCTTATTCCGTTCTCAATCTGGAGCACTCGAAATTAATATTGATAAGTTTGAGTATTTTTCCCCTACGTCATTCGTTTCTTATAGGTACAAACTGGTTACTTTATAACAAAACCTCGTAGATTGCTCGGCTGTCAATTTTAACTCAATTCCTAAACAAACGGAAAAATGCTACTACTCAAAAGCAATCCTATGCAATGTGGGCAAAATGCGTTTCTGATTGCTACCCCACACCGTAGGTGGTTCCATTCTGAAGATATCCGGAATTAGTTAGTGAAAATATACTCTTTCCTTTTTACTTACAAACCTTATGTTTTGCTTCAGCAGGTCATCAATGATTTTTGGAATACAGAATTTCATTTTGAAATCAGGCGAAGGAAACTTGACAACTTTCGTAGACCCAAACGTCTTAGCGATTCGAGATGCCATTGCAAAAAGACTTTGGTCGTTCTTATTCAATGCAAATATCATAGGTGGATAGGTTCGTTCATTTACAGTTCTTACAATTATCCATTTCAGATCCATAATATGGATCAATGGAAGGACATTTCTTCCTTTTCCAAACAAGGGCAGTTCAAGTTCGTTGTCCCAGGTCATTTTGAATAGATAAACCAAAACGTCTTCCTCTTCGCCAAAAGGAATACCAGTAAATATTATAGTCGTTCTCAGCTTGAAGTGTTTGTAGTTGACACCTATGTAGTAAATCGTGTTTTCCAGTTTAAGGTTCCCTACATAGTCAGGATGTGGAACCCTCTGTTGAAAGGTCTTCTCAGACAAATTCATTCTCACTGAGTTAGGAGATTTGGCCCAACTGAGGAAATTCGTGATTAGGATCAAGTGTCGCATTGGTTCAACATCCGCTTCATCCCTCACGTCTTTCTTATCCAAAAGCTCCATGTGCTGTTTCAAATAGCTCCAGATCCAAGGGATTTCTTTTTCCGATCTCGATATGTCAAATATCACTGTTCCACAAGATCTCATAACAAACAACCTCGTTGCGTCTCTATGCTGACCCAAGCTGAATGTTTTTGAGTTTCTATGTTCGTTTTCTGTTGTTATTATATGGAATAAATTATTATCCGGGAAAAGCGCTGGATCTACTGCAGTTTTCTCTCGAGCTTTAAACTCTTGAGCTATTTTTTCGAGATCCATCAATTCTTTCGGCATATTTAATTTATCGGTGTTTCTCCGGTGCTCACCCACAAATCTCATCGCGTTCACCTTTTTATCACCCTTCAAGAAGTCAAATAGCAAACACAAAGGGCAAGTTGAAGAATCGACGAGCCTCTCTTTGATTTCAACCCAATAAGGCTTTACTTCTTCAATATCCGACAGAATCCACATCAAGTTAGCTATGGAAACCAAATCAATCTTGCACATATCGTACCCTCCCCACTTGGTGAGTAGAGCGTCTAATTCTTGGCTTCTCTGCTTCAACTCGGGTCTCATCTCAAGAATCACACTTTGAAACAGGATTTTCAACTCTTCGAATGTTTTTGGGATATTTTTGACGGATATTGGTTTTCCTTCAGAGTTTTCAAGTAAAGACCTTACATAGTCCGCAATACCCCAAAATATTGGGCAACACGTTGGCTCTAATCCTTCCCTTCTTTCTGTGGCCAGACGTCCAACAATTCCTTTTTCCATCACTTCGTTCTTCTTTTCAATGAACTCCTTGTAAAGTTCTGATAATTTTCGTTCCATCCATTTCCTTCCCTTGTACCTCCGTCGATACTCCTCAGCAGATAAAGTTTCCTCTACGAAAATCCTCATCAGGCTCTTCCCTTCCAGTCTTTTTATGACTCCTCTGAACGTTACATGTTCATCTGCTTCACTTGGTCCTGGAGGTTCCATGAAGAAAGTCGCAACTGAATCTGCAACTTTGAAGGTGGTCACTGGCAACTTCAAAAGCTCTTCTGTTTTATTTCGTTTCAATATTTCTCTGGTTTTCCGGTCAAAGTTACGTAGTTCAGGAACAAACTCTGTGCGTCCTGCAATGTATCGGAGAGTACCAACTTTGGCGAATTTCGGTCTAGGCCTCAAGGCAGTACCTAAAAATCGCATGGTGTCAGCAAATCCTAAACTGACTCCTGACCTTGGTGGCTGTATTTTATAAAGTCGCGGAGCAATGTCATATAAGCCTTTGACCCTGAAATCGAACAATAGTGACAGTACTACGTTAGTTTAGCTGTTCAGAAAGCGTTAGCTGTGATGTACGAAGTGGAAGTGATTATTATTTAACCCATCAAATTGGAAACGGCAAAATATTTCTACGTACCAATTCATTTTAGACTGGAGAGATGAACCATATTCCCCCCATGGTAGAATTTGTTTGAGTTCAGATCCACAGTTGGGTAAGTTGAGTCTTGTAGTACGAGTCGCCCTTGAAAAGAATTTATCGAATTATTTAGATGAAGCGAGCCTTTCAACTCCCAGCCATTGAACTACAAGTATAAACAATAAACAGCTATATTAAGCGCATGCCATATACTGGTTTTAGCTCCTGAACTTAGCGGTTGTATTTTATACTCCTGTCTCGTTGTAATTGCTATAACATATTATGACTTTGGATACCACAATCATTTAGGTCGAATGATGTATTCGTAGGTATGTACTGATTGTAGCGGATCTGCAACTGGTGAAAAACCTCTTGTCCCACAGTTTTACACAGCGCGAGCTCGTATGGATTCGTGTCAGGAACTTGATGACTCAGCTTGACTGCTTGTTCCAAATTTTCTTGAATCATTCTTTTGTTAGGGTAATCATCAGGGACAGCGATATACAATGGAATTTCTTTAATTAAAATCCCTTTGTCATCCACCTGCAATTATTATTTTAGTAGTAAATCGCTTGGAAATTGGTTCGTTTATTTATTTAGGTATCTCATTTTCTGATGTATTGTGCGTTATTAAGCGGTCTTATTGGATGGACATAAGACTGTCAATATCTAATCCTTGCAGGTTTTCACTGTTTTGTGGGCCTTCTATAACACGGATTATAGATTAACATGGGCCTTCTATAATATGTTATTATAATAATATATTATGTATTAAATCTGCTTTGGATATGCTACGTTTTTGTACCAAAACGTTAATCTTAATCTAATCACTCACGTATTCCTTTATAGGAATCACATCATTCAGAATGTCTTTCTTCTCCTTTCGAAGACCTTTGTTCTCCAGCGCAATCTCAGGTTTCAACTTCAAACTGAAATGTCGCTCTCGAATAGGAATTTCCAAGCCATTTTCTGTGTATTTTACATGAGGGAGGTTTTCACTGATTGTACGAGCAGTTGCTTCTGGCTTTTGTTTCACTATCGATTCACCGAATCTGCTAGATCCTATTTCAATGGCTTCTATTCGATCGTCGCCTTCGTCTTCCTGCTCTTCTATCTTCGATTGTTCCTCGTCAAATGATTCTTCCAACGGCTCTTCGTCCTTTGGTTTAGCATCTTCCTTCTCTTTCTTTGTTTCTTTCAAACTTACCCTTGGTGGTCGAACAGAAATGATCAAAATCATTATCTAAGAGTAAAGTAATGCTACACGGTATGGACGGCTGTGAAAATACGCACATAAGCGACCGCTTCATTGCTTCCAACTGTTTGAGTTGTCTTTGTTCAACTGTCAGCTCCTCAGGTAACTCCTCGTGTGCCTCCTCCGCTTCCTGTTCCTTAGCTCTTTCCTCCAACAACTTACGTTTCTCTTGCATTTCTTTCTCAAACCTGGCCACAAGTTTCAGATGCTTCTTCAGCTCGTACCGTTCCAGGGCTTTCCGTAATTCGAAATCCTCAAGATCCTCCTTGATTTTCACCAAATCTTTTTGCCTCTCAGCCAATTCTTCCGTCACTCGTTTGGCCCATCCCATTTGGATTTTGACGATCCTCATCTTCCAATCCCTTTTCGCTGGAACAGGGAACTAATGTAAATCGGAACTATTTTTTGATCTCAAGGTATGGGTTTTGTCATTAAAATCCATATCTAATGAACTACTCCAAGAACACAACGAATAAGAGCTGTACACTGTTACCTGTACGACACTAAACTAAATGTCCCCGAGAGTCTTCTGCCACAGTCTTAATTAAGTTGAATAGCTCAATTGATTACTACTGTCAGACAATAAGAGAAAAATAGTCTAATTGAACACTATTCAAAGTGGGTACAAATGTTCTCCGAACCCTAATGTATGTAACATCTTCTCCGCTCAGCAGCGTCAATGAAACATAATAACATCCATACGACGAAAAAGGATTCTACTTACTCTCCTGTATCTCTCTAGCTTTCCGTTGATAATCATTGCACAGGTTGTCCACCTCCTCCAACTGCCAAAGTTCGTTATGTTTTTCTTGAACGAACTTCAAGGCGTTTAGTATCATCGATATGGGATCTCGTTCTTCTGTCTCTTCGCCTTCTTCTTCACCAACATCTTCTACTTCCTCTACGGCTTCACCTTCCGGTACCACGTTTTCTTCGCCCTCTTCTTCACCCTCTCCTTCACCCTCTCCTTCACCCATTGTCGATAAAATGTCTTTCTTCTTCTTTTTCGGTTCTATTTCCGGCTGAGGGTAAACCGATGCCTCTTTCAGAGCATCAATAAAGTACTGACCATTGTATCGGTCATACCTGACAAACAGGAACTCTGCATTATTCTTAATCTCAAAGTGCCTGATGAAATATGTAAACAATAATCACGTTTCTTCAAAACTACACTTTCTTCTCTCAAAAGTCAAGTCTACATTGATTACATTATTTATAACGTAATTTGCTGCTTCGGTAGTTCTTAATAAAGATTGATAATAAAAAATTACCGTCCTTTCCAAACTCGGTTTGATCTGACCGTTGCATCCGTTCTTATGTAGACCCTTTGTTTATCAGTGAGTTGCTCATTTGTGACCACTGTGAGCATAGTTGGGCTGTCATCTCTAGAAAATGAAGACGTAATTTATGTACCAAATTCACGACGACGTTCAAATTCAACTCTGCTACCACTGTTAATGAGCAGAGGAACAAGTATGTTCTAGGCAAATAATGATCAGAACGTAATTCACAACAATACCTACTTTTGGAACTCAGTAAAATCAACTCGCTACAATAGCCGAGTCAAACTGGGGAGAAACTGAACTTGAAATAAATTAATATTTTGGTTTTCCAAGTCAGATTGAGAATTGTCCAAATCAAAATCCATTTCTAATGACGAAACTACGAACAGTGATTATCCGTTAGTATTTATTACGAAACGATTGCTCATCATACAGTAATCGCTTGTGGGAACTGTAATGCACATCAGTTTGAGGAATTCTTAACAGAATTACCCGAGAATCTGCTGGAGGTTACTAATACCTCTTAATTATGGATAAAGCGAAAATATGTTCAAGAACTGGGCTACTCTGCACCAACTCAACCCGTTCGAAAAGGCTTTTTCAAAAACCAAGATTCACGTCAGAAATGTACTGAGTGAATCTGAAGGGCAGGAACACCTTTTCCATCTTGCATTACTCATCTTTTTTGTCTCTTCTACAAAATATACCAGTGTCAAAAAAAGGTTCTGAGTTCTCAATTTGATTTGGAAAACTCTCAATTACAAATGGAAAACGTTCAGTTAGATTTGGAAAGTTCTCAATTTGGTTTGGACATTTTCAATTTGATATCTTGATCAAACTTCCAAGTCACTGAGAAGTGCTGTGCCCCTGTTCTCGATCTTTTTGTAAGACCGCTCTGGGGATATACGGTTCTGTGCAAGCACAGACCGGATATCCCTCTGGGTGGGCATATTGCCTAACCCCCCTTGAACAGGGGTACTCAGCAGCCATACATTACACACTTGAAAGCCAATAGTCATTATTTCCGGGAGTTGAGTATTAAATAAATTTTACCATTAAACTGAATTGGCAAATTTTACCATGGACGAAGCCTCTACACCTACTTACTTTATGGCGTCTAAATCCGGTGGGTCCCACGGTATCTGAAAGTACGATGGATCCCGCGCCTTCAGCTCAGTTTCTTCCTCCTCCCCACCAGCTTCATCAAAGGCTGCATCTTCTGACATGGTTAGAAAAAGGACTAGTGCAGAGGTGGTAATCTATAATTTATAATACATAACAGTGTTATCCACTTTCAGATTTCAAAAACAAAGTTCTATACCTACACACCTACATTCAGTTTATTGGTGTCCCTGCGCAACAATTTCAACTTGGTGATCATGGTTATTATAATTCTGATGACTTTTCATTGCTCCGATAAAATATTACTTAGTGAGTCTTGACAATTTCAACATTTTGGAAATCTCTTGAAAAATTGACTGACTTTTTTGCCAAAACATTTCGTGTTTCAACGCCATCTTGAGATTTGATCTGTATTGCATGAAGTTGGTTGGCTTATGTGGTTAGGCAGTAGGTATGTGGGAACTTTCCTTTAGGCATTGACGAAAATTTGTATCCCGTGTTTCAGTATTATAAGTTATAACTTATAAATACAAGGTGAATATAAATACAATTTACCCGTCTGCTCTACCTTCGATGTATGGGCAGCGGACTGTGACTGCCGGGTTGGGGCTCAAAATAAAAAGATACAATTGGAAAACGTCGCAAAGGTAGGTAAAATTGCCACTCACCTTCGTAGGGCGCGGATGATCATTTCCCGTGGCCAAGGGGTAGAGACGGCAAAATTTGAAAACCATCCCTACGACCCTCGAGTATTCAAAATTGTAAGGAAAAACGATTAAACGATTTCACGGAGGCTGGACTGTCGGGTTCGCAGGTGGCGAGAGTAATAGCCGCTAGCATGGAATCTCTCAGAAATCGGTGGGGGTACTAGTTAAGGGCAATCTATACAATGACAATGGGACCGAACACGACATGACATGACATTGTATAAACACAGCGACTTTCCATCCTCCACACTAATTGTGGAGCCATGTGATAGTCCATGCAGTAAGATACCTTATCAATGATAAGTTATCATACAACATTATTGTATCCACACAGCCCCCCCCCCACCTTGTACAACCTACCCAAGTTACCAATATGTAACCTTACCCCAACGTGTAATTTTATAAATCCATATGCCTTACACCCAGCCTATAAGCGACTTTCCTTCCTCCACACTAATTGTGGAGCCATGTGATAGTGCATGCAGATACCTTATCAATGATAAGTTATCACAGAACTGTGAGTGCGCCCCTACTGAATTGTAGCTTATTACTTATTCAGACCATTGTTTATTAGAATTACTTATTCCGACCATTGTTTCACCACCATAGGTAAGCCCCACATTATAATATAACGTAACCACTAGCTAATTTAAAGTAATACCATGTACAACCCCAACAATGTTACCCTTTCCAGATGACAGCCGATGCCCACCTGTAGCGCCGGGAAAAAACTTTTTACTAGCGTATGACGAAGGCAGACCATCCCACTAAAATCACCCTGAATAAGTAAGTCCCAACTAAATAGCATAAGTTAAATAATAACTACCATAGCGATCGAAGGAACCTAAATTTCTGCTCCAATCATTGTAGACCCCTGAAGAGGCAACATGTTGTTGGGAAACATGTCGGAAAGAATAAATAACAGAACATCTAGATTCTAGAAGTGTGCCAAAACTGCTTCAACCCTCAACCTAATAATGTTCTAAAGATTTTCACAATTTTTATTTTTTCTTATTCTTATTTCTGTTATGTTCATTAGACGGTACTTCTCAAGAATGAAAGTACACTTGGTATTTATGGCAAATGTGACGTTGGTTCCGAAAATGTGGTCAAAGGTTAATATTAAATTTAGTAGAGGTGAGACATTCCAGTATAAAAGAAAAAAACATGATTTTTATGCAAAAAGAACCTTTAAAAACTCATCTCGGGAACGGATTGCGATAACAATAATATTATGTAGTAAGAGGAATTTCATGTTTGATGTAGTTTATTGCAACATTTTTGGCATCCACGATCGGACCACCCTGTATCTGAATAACCATTCCAAAAAGTGAACAAAATACGATTATAGAATTCTATGTTCATGTCTGGTCCTGTCGAAGTTATTGGACTGGAATTTTCGTGGGAATCGTTGAGCAGATTGAAATGGTTAATGGGTAAATTAATTTGAAAAAATTATGATCCTATGAACCTTTATTCGGAGTGAAAAAATTTGGTTGATTTCACGGCACCTAGAAAGAGGTTGATCAAAAGGCCCATAGTCAAAAGATTTTTGGAACGTTCCATCAGGTCTCAATGTTTCCATCCTAGTTTTTTAATGATGAAATAAACAAATCAAAATATCAACATTCATCAGTGGGCGCTGAGAAAGGGGGTTTCAAAATTGAAACACCGAATGGCTAATGAGAGTAGGGCTTCTACATAAGTATAGAGTCAGCGCATTTGTCATATTACCTTGGAGATTATTGTGTGGTTACCTTTTAATTCCCTGGTGTTATTGTTTGAGTCGCGTAGGGAAGTAAGACTACTGTTTAGTTCGTTTTCGAAATTCATGATCATCAAATCAACCTGTGATAGATTTTGTAGAGGAGACGATGGCCATCAACTCAAAAACTATTTTGACGAAGCGTGAAACTGAATAAGGGATCATTCTTGTTGCATTTCAACCGTATTTTTTCAACTTGTAGAAGATTTATGACACTTAGATTACCGAAATACGAAGGATCAAAAACACACCTTGTAAAAGCATTAAGAAGGTAAGAAACATCACTCATGCTTAATGCGAATTCGGAATAAATCGAACCTTTTAACAAAATGCACATCGAAACTGTATCCAACTAATGCCTGGAAAAGGATACAGGATTAAATCTTAAATCTAAATTTTAGCCATTGCAGTAGATGGAATTACCGTAATTAGCGAATACGTATGTTTGTCTTATTATTCTTGGAATTTCTATTAATTAGACCCTGACCAAGTGATCGCAAAGAGTAAGCTGGAAGGTTTATCATTTAGCAATGGACGAAAATAGACCCGATGAAGAGCCAGCAGAAGCCGAAGTTGGAGGAGAAGAGTCCGACGAAGGGATCACAGTCAAGGTGAATAATATTAATATAAGAATACCAGTTTCGAAGGGAATAAGATAAGAAATCGCGATTCTGATTTCTTAAAAAAAACTTTAAAATGAGGTATAACTAGGTACTAGTGAGAATGGTTCGATTTGAAATAAACTTTTTTCGAGTTTTTCAACGTTCTCGATTTATCGAAGTTGACAATTGCTCATCTTGAAGGAACATTCGATCTCAATCTACCACCTCGATTCGATATGAAGTCGACTTCTTTCGTTTATCTCGATGTATTTGAGTTGACAATTGCTCATCTTGAAGGTCCATTCCATCTCAATCAACCACCTCGATTCGATATGAAGTCGACTTCTTTCTTTCTTCAACGTATTTGAGTTGACAATTGCTCATCTTGAAGGTCCATTCGATCTCAATCAACCACTTCGATACGATATGAAGTCAACTTCTTTCGTTTATCTCGGTGTATGTGAATTGACAATTGCTCATCTTGAAGGTCCATTCGATCTCAATCAAACACCACGATTCGATATGAAGTCGACTTCTTTCGTTTTTCTCGATGTATTGAGTTGACAATTGCTCATCTTGAAGATCCATTCGATCTCAATCAACCACCTCGATTCGATATGAAGTCGACTTCTTTCGTTTATCTCGATGTATTGAGTTGACAATTGCTCTTCTTGAAGGTCCATTCGATCACAATCAAACACCTCGATTCGATATGAAGTCGACTTCTTACGTTTATCTTGATGTATTGAGTTGACAATTGCTCATCTTGAAGGTCCATTCGATCTCAATCAACCACTTCGATACGATATGAAGTCAACTTCTTTCGTTTTTCTCGATGTATTGAGTTGACAATTGCTCATCTTGAAGATCCATTCGATCTCAATCAACCACCTCGATTCGATATGAAGTCGACTTCTTTCGTTTATCTCGATGTATTGAGTTGACAATTGCTCTTCTTGAAGGTCCATTCGATCTCAATCAACCACTTCGATTCGATATGAACTCGACTTCTTTCGTTTTTCTCGACGTACTTATTTGAGTTGACAATTGCTCTTCTTGAAGGTCCATTCGATCTCAATGAAAAACCTCGATTCGATATGAAGTCGACTTCTTTCGTTTATCTTGATGTATTGAGTTGACAATGGCTCATCTTGAAGGTCCATTCGACCTCGATTCGATATGAAGTCGACTTCTTTCGTTTATCTCGATGTATTGACTTGACAATTGCTCATCTTGAAGGTCCATTTGATCTCAATCAAACACCTCGATTCGATAAAAAGTCGACTTCTTTCGTTTATCTCGATGTATTGAGTTGACAATTGCTCTTCTTGAAGGTCCATTCGATCTCAATCAACCACCTCGATTCGATAAAAAGTCGACTTCTTTCGTTTATCTCGATGTATTGAGTTGACAATTGCTCATCTTGAAGGTCCATTCAACCTCAATCAACCACCTCGATTCGATATGAAGTCGACCTCTTCCGTTTATCTCGATGTATTGAGTTGACAATTGCTCTTCTTGAAGGTCCATTCGATCTCAATCGACTACCTCGATTCGATATGAAGTCGACTTCTTTCGTTTACTGGAGCACTTTGAAGGTGAAGAAACGTGTTTGATACTTGAGATGTAGACCTCTTCATGGACATCTTGTTCTTCAATGTAGACCTTTTACGTAAAACTAGTTATTTCTTTGAAAATTCTATAAGATTATCCTGCAGGATTGGGGATTTGTCCCCAGAAAAACCTGACCATTTATTTTCAAACTCAAAACGGGACATCGGTTTGGTAGCAGTAATGAGAAGGTTCAGATGAGAAAAATATCTTTTCAAATACATTGTATTTGAAGCATGGAGACGACCATCTCAAATCTCCAGTTTTTCATATCTATGGCTGCATAGCCTCAAATTAAATACTTTCTGTTTCTCGGGAATGTATTCGGAATAGCTTGCTGGAATCCACCGAATATCTTCATGAAAACTATATGGGAGGGTTAAAATATCGTGATGGAGAAAATAGTGAACGTATCTATAGTGGATCTGTACCTTCTTCTTCTTTTTCTTAGATGACTTGGCTTCAGCCATGGATTTTTGATTCAAACCAACTATCATAATAGATGAAGGAATTCTTCCATGGGTAGGTAGGTAGCTGTAGGTAATTTTCAATTGAATGTTTAACTTTTGATTAAATATTTTGTTATTCGTAATAAATTTCTTCATCATTCAACTTCTACCTACATTCTTCATTTCTTTTGGGGAAGCGCCACTTCCTGCGCTGCCCCTGAAGCTACGCCACTGCTGATGCGTGTGGCAATTGTAGGGTTAAACAAATTAAACTAAATGACTAAATATGTTATTGTTTTTTATTCATTTTGTACAGTTGCCTTCCGGAAAAACGATTAAAATGGTTTCTCCATTCGATGACGAAGGAGACGTTCCTTGGCTGGTTCCAAAAGACGAACGGGATCTTGAATTTTACGAAATATCATGGAATTATCTCATCGATGACGACTACCGTAGAAGTAAACGAGGGAAAGTGGTTGTGCTGTGCCGCCAACAACTCGGCGATTCGTTGTTCGACGATTTCGGCAAGGGAGCGCCACATCCTGACAAAGTGTATAAGAGCAGGTATGGTCTGAGAGCACTGTAACAGTATGTATTTAAGTGGTTGAGTGTTCAGTCGAACACAAGAGAATTACATAATTATTGTAATACGATGGTCAATTCTCTTATAGGTACGACACTTTCAATGGAAAACACATAATTGAATACATTTTGAAGGAAGAAATTCCCAAGGCCCCCAGCCCCGAAAAACCAGATGACATCTCCAATGGAAGCACGGAAAAGGTAAACCGTGGGAGCACTATTCCCACAAAACCAAGAAATGTGCCGAAGAAAATGAAAGACAGTAAACGCCAAAAGCTGCACGCACTTTGGAACAAGCTACAACAGTTGCAAATTCTTCAAGAAGGTAATAAATATGATTTAGATTGATACATTGTAAGATACATGAACTCAGGTAAGGGATAGGCACCATCCGCAGCACCGAAACGTGGGCTTACTGTGCTGAGTGTTGGCTTGTAAGCCAGCCTAAAGGCTTTAGGTCAGACATGGGAAAACATTTTAAGGAGATGACTAGATGAAATAACAAATTATTAACATTTTTTTATTCATAAAATTTATTTTTGATTTTTACATCACTCACAACTGATACGCTACAATATTTGAAAAACTTGGAAACAAATTACAACCTTTTATTATTCTTTAGTAGGTAACTGTGACTGGGATTCTAAAAGTTGTTCATAATCTGGTTTAAACGATGATGAGCTGATTCGCAGTAGGGAAGCCAAATGGTCGTCAGCCAATCGGTTTCTGACGCTGTTCTTTAGAACGCCTGCTGAAAACACCAGTTCACAAATTTGGGAAGATGCAACAACGTTCGGAAGCTTGAGTTTGTCAGGGCCTTGTAGAACTCAACATTAGAAACATTGAGAAATGTTTGCTCCAATTTAGTGTTACATAATATTGAGTTGATATTATCAACTCAATGACTTCGAGCTGCAATTCTGGTTTGATTGATTCACAGTCCACATGCTATAAATGTCCAGGTCCTGTTAGATAACTTATTTAATACAGTGGAGCTCGCTTATTAAAAAGGAATAAGTCGGGTACAAGGATGGAAAAGGTCAGGTCCCGATCCATGTGTATAAACACATTGGAAATTGGCCTGATATGGTCGTTTATAGCAAACGGTTTCGAAGTCCACAGACGAAACTCGGACTTCGAAACCCTTCACTATAAACATGACCCAGTTAGCAGTTCACCGCCGTTCTAGTGTCTTTATTGAACGGTGTTAATTCAGTTGACAATGGCATCAAGTTCGGGTCATCAACGTTGCGCTTTCCGTGTTACTGACAAAGTGGAGGTCGTACTTCAAATTTGAAGCATTACTCTATAAACGTACCATCTACGTACCATTTAGTGACCTGGACAGAAGAAGATAATAAATTGTTGAGTCAAGAATTTGCAGAAGAATCAAAGGCTTCGCCAGTTTGACCTCTACTAATTTTAATTACCGATGGAAATGCCGTCCTTTCATTACATACTTAAATAACATAAAACCTATCTGACTTACAGATGAGACTCCCAAAATTGAGAAATGGTTGTCACTGAAGATATATAGAGAGGAAAGGATCAAGGAAGAGGAAAGACGGCAAAGACGTCTTAGGAAGAAGAAAGATGCGAGGAAAGAAATATTTGCCTCGATGTGGGGAGAGCCTGAAACCAAGCGCTATAATGGAGAAAAATACGACGAAGTCTTTGGAGAGGATGAAGAAGAAGAAGAGGTGGACGTCGGGGGCTTGGGCGAATTCGAAGAAACTGGAGGTCAGCAACTTACCCTCAAGTCCCAGTTCGGCGTGGCCAATGACAAGGGTCCTCGAGATGAGATGAGAGGTCCCGATACAGAATCGCCTCCTGAACGAATGGCCACCGAGTTACTAACACTGGGAGAAGAAGAAGAATTCGAGGGTGACGTCGAGAGTGAGTTTGGAGAAGAACACAGTTCGGAAGATGTCACGTAAGTTCGTTATATTATTGATAAGTTTCTACTAAATTAGTGTAGTAACCTGTAATATTGCCTTCTTTGATTTACATCACAGGCTATTCCCAAACTCTATCTAGTACCTACTAATTATGTGGGCGTTCCTTGAATTATACTTGAAACCGCGGCTACTATTAAGGAGTTAGACCGATCTTTCCTTAAGGAGGCGTACGAGCAATTTTATTGTTAATATCAGTATTGTTAATACAGATATTAATACTCGAGTCAATCTTTTCCAATAGCTACTGCCTTATTGTACACGGTCAATATTATATCAATAATTGCCAATAAATTTATATGTGAGTACCTATTAAATTACCTAATAATATTAATAATTTATATAAATTTTTTGTGTAAAACGTCTCTATTTTACTGGTTTTATAACAAATTTTGTCTCTATTTTTGCCGAGTAACACCTCAGTTTATAGATATTTCAACGCTGATTACACGATGTCTAAGTCAGAATTGCGATATCTTTATTTTTAGTAGGATTATGTAGAATTAGAAATTTTAGTAGAAATATGTTTAAAAAAACTTGAGCTTCAGTAAAATTCATTGTAAAAGTGGACAATTTTAGCATTCCCACTAGTTTATTAAAATTAAAATAAAAAAGCTGAATTTTTGTGGAATTCTTTAAAAGAATGATTAGGTATGGCTTTATTATTATTCACATGGATATCTATATTTTACGATACATGAATTTTATTCGTATTCATGATAAATCAATTTAATGATTATGAATACGCCTATCTCTTCCACAAACCGAAAATCAACTATTGCACACATCACCTTCTCCCCGTGACGATTTGAGACGAACTGAGGATTGATAAAAATATTGACGTTCACCCGCCTCCAGTCAATAATATCGACAATATCCCCTTCGCTTTCCGATATTGACGACCGAAGAACAGAAAATCCGGATATCGTCAATATTCTCTTCAATGTCGGTCTTTAAATCCAATTTCGCTTCCGCACATGATCAATATTATTGACACTACTTGAGAATATTGACAATAATATTGATCGTGTGCGGTATTCTTCATTCACCAAACCAAACTTCACCTTATTGATTTACTTATTTCATTTTTTGTTAAATTTAGTATGATTGCTTCCTGCGATAAATTTAGTTCAAAATGACGCATCAGATTCTCAGATCTGGAAAAGGAAGAAGAATTTCTTAAGGCAATTGAGCAGCGCGACTTTCATGAGAAGAAAGAGCGGATAGAATACTTGCTACAACGTCAGAGGAGAATGTTTGAAAAACTAAAAGAGGGAATTCGTTTGGAAAAATCCAAGATAACCCCCGAGTACGTACGAACTCTCGATATCTTGAAGGTGAGGAACAACCAAGACTTTCTACTCGGCTGGGAACCAACACTGGTGTGGCCCTCTACTACTTGTGGTGAGTATTTCTACAGTGGCAGCCAGTATCTTCATATTACAATAGGCTATTGTCAGTAGCTGAATGGTCCATGTGTTGCACATGATTGGTCAGTGATACACTTCGTTTTGACATTTTATGTCTTTACTCTGGCACATAACTCGAAAAACGTTACACAAAAGCGTTACACGAAATCGTCACGAAAATTTCTGATGATTTTCGCTTACAACCGATTCGTTGCTACGGAACTTTATCTTCGCCAGTTATCATCGTACAAAAATCGTTCACCACTCGTTGGATAGCTCTCGATTTACCTAACCATATTACGTTAACCACTGCGGAGTGCGTGGCCGACAAGCTGCGGTATGAGCGTGATTGTTTAAATAATTGTTTACACACAGGTGATCATTCTCAATAATTTATATTATCAACACGAATGCAAGCTTCATAATTTATGATGAACCCTACAATTAAGTATAACAACTACGCTACTGGGGTAGGTGATGTAGCATTGTTCGAAGGTTCTTGAATCACTTCTTTAAAGACATAAAATGTCCCAATGTGTTGCAGACTCGTATGCAAGCATTTAATTCTCGACTGTATCAACAACAGGATGGAGTTGACATTCTTTTGACATTTTCATGTCTTTCCTTTGGCACATAAACTGAAACGGGAAAAATTTGTTTCCTTGATTCACCCTTTCCCTCAGATCACGTCAGAACACAAGCGACCGGCGGGCCACTACGTCAGAGCCTTTGACGCACGAGCGTATGACGTCAGACAGCTGTCAGGAGGCCAACTAGTACCTACGTCAGACGCACCTATGACGCACGAGCGTATGACGTCAGACGGCTGGCAGGAGGCCAACTAGTACGTCAGAGCATATGACGCACGAGCGTATGACGTCAGACGGTTGTCAGGAGGCCAACTAGTACCTACGTCAGGCGCACCTATGCCGTAAGAGCCTATGACGTCAGACGGCTGGCCGGAGGCCAACTAGTACGTCAGCATATGACGCACGAGCGTATGACGTCAGACGGCTGGCAGGAGGCAAACTAGTACGTCACAGCCTATGCCGTAAGAGCCTATGACGTCAGAGGGCTGGCTGGCTAGGTGATCGGATTTTAATACGCCTCTGGAATTCCGCGCGTTCATTTACATCTTCACGTTGAAAAATCCTTCATCTTGTCGTTATAAACCGGCTCACAAGGAGCACCGATCTTCAGCAGTATAGCCATGAATCAGAAATAACGTCAGTTCAATTTTCATAGTCGAGTACAGCCGGTTCAAACAACTCGTGGTTTTTTATTTGAGGTCATATGGAGTAGCTATAGAACATTGCCTCATATTGAGGTGGTATTATCACCATAATTTGAATGAAATGATTAAGCAACTAACCATATAGATATTAATTCCCATAATTTAGGCACTACTTTCTTAATACAGTTGGAAACGTCAACCGTGAGGAGACAGATAAATGCTACCAACAGTGTTATCCCGAGAGCGGTGGTAAATGCAGATGTTCTCAACCCGAATGCAGAGCAAAAACTGGAGGCTTATGTGTTAATCAACCTAGTGAAGATGACTCCATAAAGAAAGATAAGGGTAACTAATTTTATATAATTTCAATCAAAAATTGGAAAATCAAAGCAACTAACGAAAATTGGTTGGACGAAGAGATCAAATTAGAGATTCTACGTACTGTGCCGCGTCCTTCCAATCATTTCAAGGTTCCACTACTGTAGGAGACGTTGTTACTTACACTTACCTAGGAGTTGAATATTTGTCTGTATTTAGTATCTGACATGAACATTGTTTTTCGTAACAAAAAAAATAGGCCGTTGTTTTCAAGTTTTCCACTTATTCTCTTTGATTAAATTTTTAATTTATAAAATTGTTTTATTCTATAATTACATGTCTTAATTGGTCGATACAGATGTAAAAAGGACGAAAAATAATTTTGTCCAGCTAGATTCGTGAAACGACACACTGTACGCCGCTAGTATAGTTGAAATTTTTGCACTGCTGTTACACCTAATTCGTGTATTGGTCAAATAGGTGTATTCGTTTCGGGCCTGGAAGCTCGATCACCTGGTAAAGGTCAATTTATGATGGAGGTTGTGCCTCGGCCTATGCATCCGGACTCTGCCTTCTTCCTTCCTGAGAACGTCGCTTGGATGAAATTATTCCCACAAAAGAAAGAGGCAATTCCTAAAGTTCACCATTTTTGCTGTTCGGGGCGAATGGATTTGACTCCGTTTGAGATACGGAATAAATACCCACTGTGGCTCGAAGAATTGGCTACATACTACGACAACGTCTCTATTAATGCAGAAATCAGGGAAACTGCTCTCGCTCGTGGCTGTAAGTGAAGAGTCTATTGTACGATTGTTAACCATCTTAGAATAACTATTAGCCAGAATGAGGTTAACTCTCTTTCGATTTTCAAGACTGGATGGTGGCTATTGGGTTTTCCTTAATATTCGTTAGATTATTGAGATATAGAGTTTGAAACAGTTCCCGAATCAGCTCACTGTTCCATATTGAGGCCAAGTGAATAGAGACGTCATCATAGCCTCTTAGCACAACAGTACTGATTTCAAATCAACTTCAATGCCAAAGATGTTCGGAATGATCATTGATTGACTGGCGTTCTATTGATTTGCCTAATTTACCTTCCAGGGATAAATTCTCCGTACTATCAATTTGGTGTAAGCAGCGGATTGATCCTTTCACCCACGGATCCGATCGATAAACAACTCATCGAAGACTTCAAACATAGCCCCGATTATGCTGCCAAGAGCGCCGAATTCGGCAAAATTCTCGAAAACGGGGTGTTTTCCCAGGAAAAAATGCAAGAGCTCGTGTTGCTTGGCATCGCCCAACAGGACCCGTTCATTAGAGATTATTTGGACTTCGCGCAGTCGAAACGGGAGTGGCAGGAGTGGGAAAATACTGAAATAGAATGGAACTTAGAGAACGCCCCTGAAGTGTATGATGGCCAGTTCCCCCCAGATGTTCTCAATCCAGAAATAGGAGAAGATGAGCTTGTAGAAGGCGAAGATGAGCTCAGCCCTGAGGATCGACTACGGAAGAGGAAAGAAGACTACTTGAAGACTAAAGTTGAGGTTCAGATGAATGTCAATCAAGACATAGGTTTTACACGGTGGGACGATATGAGGTTTTACCTCGACTCTAAACGAAGACAAGATAAAATGAAAGAGTAAGTCAAAGGAACGTCAGATAAACCTGTTTACGTAGGTGTATCATAATCAAAGAGATTAAGTAGGTACATCTGTGTTTGATTTTTGGGGTTTTAACATCCTTATGGTGTTTATCCATTTTTATTAGGTTGGCTGGCGATACCAAAAGTAAAGTAGACGATGTGGCACTCAAAAAAATTTTCGGGCACTCCGCGTTCAACAATGCTTCGGTAAATCCCAAAAACTTCAGAGAACTGATGACACACTATGAAGAGAGGAGAAAAAAAAGAATGTATCCGTTCACTGACGACCCCAAGATACCAACGAAGTTCCAGCAGTTCCTGGCGAAATGGCAAGAAGAGTGGGGGCGCGTCAAAAAAGTAGCTTTGCAACTGTCAATCAAGAATAGGAAAAAGTATCAACGAGGTTTAGTAGCGGAGAAACTCGCTTTGTATGGAAGAGCGTTTAAAAAGCGGCTGGAAACCTGTGAAATGACCGGACAACCTCCCAAATTTCTGATCAATGCGCTTTTGAGTAAACAGGAAAGAAGAGACTCGTACTTGAATTTTCTAACCAGGATGAGGAAAGCGTACTTGTCACAGCAGAAAACGGACAAGAAACGGCTGAAGAATTTCATATCTTGTCTAGAAAAATTTCTGGAGATCGTAGACACAGAGAGGAGAAAGAAGAGAGACACAAAGATGGCGAAAATCAGGAAAATGGGTAGCTTTGAAGCTGAAGAACTTGAAGACGAAGAAGACTTTAGAAGGAGAGAAATTAGTTTGAGGCAACTGGAAAAGAAACAAAAAGAAAAGAAAAAAATAAACGTCGACTTGATTTGGAATAAGAAGTATACAGTGAGTTGATGAAATCGTAATGAGATCGGTCTTGGTGGTGGAGTTATTCAAAAACAAAACAAAAAAACTTGAGTTATTGTTCCACTAAAAACTAAGTACACTTTAAACAGGTTTCGGTATGTAATTTATCCTTTTTCAGTTAAAAAAAACACTAACAGTTAATAATGTTCCCGTAGAAGCAAGATTTTGAGGCAAGGAATTTTCTGAAAGGATCAGTGAAGATTGATAAAGAGCTGAAAGGTACGACTGAGAAACAAGTCAATGGGACAAATAACGTTCCCTTGACCCCAGAAATCGATCCTGAAGTGTTTTTCATGAAGTGGTACTCTGACGATAGAGTTAAGTCGGATCAGTAAGTGTATAATAATATTTATAGTTTCGCTATACACAGGCTGATGATAATTATAACTTGATACAATGCTAGTTTTAATACACCGACTGAATTCCTTTAATTAATTTCATTGGCTAAGGACAGATTGTGCAGGCCCAAGTCCTGCTGGAAGGATCTTCCGGAAGCACTTTAACTTTGTCCTGCTGGCAGGACGTGGTTTAATTTGTACTACCAGTAGGACGCTTCAAACCTCTCTGCAGATACAACTTCTCCCCAACCTCTTTATATCATTTCATCGGGGGGCAGATAATTTTTTTTCTCCTCTGTACGTATTTAACTGAAAATTTATTTCCCTAAATTTCACTATTTATAATGAATGGTAACAGAAGTAGGTAGGAATTAGTCAGATCAGTCAACTCCTTCTTAACTGAAAATCACTACAATAAAACCATTAAAGTAGTAATGAATATTTTGGACGGACACGACTGTACCGTAGGACTTGGAATGAATAAAATCGTCCGTAAATTAGCTCTGGTCCAATCGTTCCGAGAATCCGAGCCATCAAAAAATGTGGCTGGGACGTAAATTTGTGCACCAACGACGATTCGTCTCGAAATTTTTGGAATTGAAAATACGAAATAAACCGAACGCGACACTGAGTACATCAGCCTGACAAGCAACCGGAGGAGGAGCTCCAACGAAGTCTATTTGTACTGTTCAGGTTATCAAACTTGGATCTTACAGTTTTGCATATTTTTCTTCCTGGCTAATTTTTCCCGTGGAGTTTTGACACGTATGAATCCGAGTGAAGAACATTAGTTGAAGTAAACGGGAAGACTGGCGCGTGGAAAGTGGGCTTTAAAGACAAAACAAGATTCTTTGGCCTAAAAACGTCCAAATTTTCAAATTAATGTAAAATGTAGTAGAATATAAATATTTTTTATTTATTTATTTTTTTGCGCTTGGAATGAGGTGTAAATTTGAATGGTAGGACGAAAAGTACTGCCGTTAAGGCGGAGAAACTTCTATGAGCCCCGAAAGATGTGTCCTGCTGGAAGGACCTCACATCCTTCCAGAAGCACCTTGAACGCTCTTCACTTAATGGTATCTGTTCTAACTTGTCTATTCTTGTCAATAGGTAACTATTTTTCGTTTTCACCACGTTTAATGTCAATTGGCAGGAAACACCAACCCCCAACATTCAAAATTGACAAGCGCCTTGGTCCGACCAAAAGTTTCTCTGTTATGAACTACATGACGATGCTCAACGTTGCAGACATGTTTGAGCGAGACCCCTACGATTTGAAATTTCTCCCAAACGCTGGTCATTGTAAGTGTTTTTCATCAATATGTATGTATTCACATGATAGTTAATTCACTCAATTGAGTGAGTGAATTTGTTCATTTATTCAATTTATTGTTTAATCGTGTATCAATATTAGAGGCCTCTTAGAATTAAATGGTTCAATTTCAGATTTAAAACCAATTTATTATTTACCTGACGGATTAAATGTTCCTGTTCGGATGTTGGCGAACTACCCGAAGGAGCCGAAAAACGATGAATCAGGAAAAGAACGAAGTAACGATAAAGTGATGAAAGCGGAAAAGCCTTTTTTCAACAATGAGCTCTTGGATGTATGGCGTTCTCGAACAAAGGCTCCGGACCGTCGTAAGAAATTGAAGATTTTGGATTTGATCGACGAAAAAGCAAGTAGAGAAGGTACAAAGAACGGTTGTCCACTATTTAGAGATTGGGTGAAATGGAATAAGAGCAATTGCATTTAAATTGGGCGTGTCTTTACAGGTCTACTACTGTATTATAGGGGCAAAGCTGTTTATTGTTCTGGTTAGATGTGTTTTGAAATTCTTAGATTCTGATACTAGAATTCCCACTTATAACTGTAAGTAGATTATAACACGCGCTGTCCAAATAACAATCAACGTCCGTCGAAAAAAAACTTCCCAAGCGCTTCGTTCATCTTATCACTCTTATAGCGAATTTTCGAAGAAAAGGTCCAAATGTTTAAAACTCGAATTTTGCAAAAAAAAAAATGTTGTATCGAAATCAGTTCCAGTCCATCCTGAATTCACTGCCATAAGACACCAAAAATCATTCTATATGTTTTTCCAAACTTCAAATTCGCACAACAAAATCTCTCTGGGCAATCTCAGTTCGTAGATGGGTAGAATCGGGCCTCTCTAAGCCTAAGAGAGGTTTTGGGAAGTTTTAGCGGAACGACAGGAAATTAACCATAAATTCCAAAAATGAAACAGTGTCAAGTAACACCTCATTTTAAAGGTTTTTTGTTACGCTGATCACGATGGTGAAGTCAGAATTGCGATATCTTATTCTGTTTTAAAACTGCACTTGAAGATGAAGAAACGCGGTTGTTATTTGTGATGTTCTTCACGGTTCATTTGCTCAAATAACGGGATAGGATATCGCAATTATGACTTCACCAACGTGTTCAGCGTTGAAATATATAATTAGGCGGCAAAAAATGAAGACAACATTTGTCATAAAACCTGTAAGAACTAGACCTTTTACATAGAACCAATTATTTCTTCGAAAATTCGCTTTTGTAGTCATACTGCATGACTGTGGATTTTTTATTTAGGTAATTGGGAGTGATACGCATGTTCTTCAGTTATGATAAGGCAGATGATCAAGCTATCATGTGCCACCCGAACTTTGACAACAAAAAACCACCCCTTCCATAGTATCTTGTCTTTACTTATCATTAGCACTAAAAGCCCTCCACGCCGAGCTAGGGTAAACTCCACGCCTACATTTGAGCATTTCCTATTACCACTGTTCAGGATGCCCTCTATAAGTGGGATAAGTGAGATTGATGTTGAATTGCTTAATATTGAACTGCCACAAGTCAGGAATTATTAACGTTTCGGAATAATAGGCGGAGTTAGTGGTCAGAGTTACTTCTGGGGAGCTCAAGATGCTTGACTTGCAGATGCTTACATCTAAAAAGGTGGAGAGGTTATCTTTATCCGTATTATCAATGGTTGATGAATTACTCTTAAGGAGAACTTCTCATCCCTCAATTTTCTCCATAATAGTGCTAGTAACCACCCTTGTACTTGATAGGTCCACACAATAAGAAACACGAAAATCAAGGAGCTGATGATGATGATCATGAATCGGGATTCGCTATGGACCAGGACGAGACTGAAACTAATGGCAGTGAATTAGGAGGAGAAATGCCAAACCTCGTACCCGAAGTGACGCCCAAACCGTGGTCCTGCCCTCCGCTGGAGCCGAGGACAAAATTACAGTATGACCCATACGCTTGTCTCAGAAACAAGCCGCGACTCAGCAGAAAAGAACGAACGTGGTACAGGTAAGTGGGATTCTCACCACAGTCAATTTCAAACTCAAGCGATACAGAACCTCATTGAGCCCGCACTTTCTCACTTTATTATCAATACTCACGAAACCTTTTGCTTTCTCAAAATTATTAATACAATTCAATTTGTGGGTGTCAACAGATCCGCTCGAGAAAGGGAACGCCGAGCTTTTGCAAAAGATCAATTATCATTCTTAAAATACATCGATGTAAACCAACTTAACGACAACCCGGAAAACTTCAAGGTGTGGGAAATGGTTGGCTCAGGCATTCTCTACAAAGGAATGAAAAAAATGAATCCTGACTTCGAGAGAGATGAAGCTGTACGTATAAAATGTTGTATCATCAGACATTAGTTGTCTTGTTGTCTACTCGTCCGGCCGAGACTATCGCCATTGAGCACAGTGCTATGAAGATCAGAAAACTAAACGTCATAGGTGAGAATGTAGCATCTGTTCCGATAGCCAAGCTGATTGAAGGTATAGCCTCTCCGGTTATTACCAGACTGTGATTGACTGGACAGCGTATCGGACAGGAATAATGTCACCTTGGTATGGGTGCCAGGGCATTCAGGGCTAAACGGGAACGAGGAGGCGGATACACTGACCGTCATCATCGGACCCGAGCCTTACTGTGGAGTATCCAAAAGCCTTAGGAAAATCACCATAAAAGAGTGGCTACTATCAGAAAATCAACCCGCATAGAATAGATCCAGAAATTCATAAAAGAACCCTCGCATGAAACCTACTTAACCTCAGTTAAACCTACTTAAACGTTAGGCAGGCCGGGCTGGTGTAATCTCGGCCCAAGCGCGGTGGACCGAGGGTCAGACTGTCTTATCTAAATGCAAACTCAGCTCAGCCCTCTAATCGCTCATCGATGCGAGTTGTAATCTCAGCCCAGCCCCTGGAGTCTATCAGTTTCTCCAAGTGAACGGGTACCCAAACTAAGAGTATGTCGTGTGCGAATGTTATTACGAGCCAGTTTGGTTTTGTTCAAATTGAAAAATGAAAAATGAAATGAAAAAATAATATATTCCTTCTAATATACACAGAACAGAAGAAACCTAATGAATAATTGTGGAAATACCCCACTTTTTGGAACGCAGTTCCGTGCTAAGTGGGGGAGTTAGAACATATTATATTAAAATTATATTACGTTATTATTATACTATATTAGTTATTAAACTTATATTAACATTTGTTTTACAAGTGAGATTCAGAGTTACATCTCATAATCTAATTTATCTTATTAACTAACTACATAATATGTATATTATACACTAGAAAATAATTTTTCGCACTCTCGGTGCCCTTTGCTAATTAAAAAACTAAAAACAGCTGTTTTGTATTTGGCTCGGCTTAAATTGGAAGGTATTTTTAAATTACTGGGCAGCTTTCTAATGAGAATCGGTAGGCTAAAAAATACATGTCGGGTGGTACATTTCAAGCGGCTTGCGGGAACTGGGTTTACTCCCAGTTGCGAATGTTATTACGAGCCAGTTTGGTTTTGTTCAAATTGAAAAATGAAAAATGAAATGAAAAAATAATTTATTCCTTCTAATATACACAGAACAGAAGAAACCTAATGAATAATTGTGGAAATACCCCACTTTTTGGAACGCAGTTCCGTGCTAAGTGGGGGAGTTAGAACATATTATATTAAAATTATATTACGTTATTATTATACTATATTAGTTATTAAACTTATATTAACATTTGTTTTACAAGTGAGATTCAGAGTTACATCTCATAATCTAATTTATCTTATTAACTAACTACATAATATGTATATTATACACTAGAAAATAATTTTTCGCACTCTCGGTGCCCTTTGCTAATTAAAAAACTAAAAACAGCTGTTTTGTATTTGGCTCGGCTTAAATTGGAAGGTATTTTTAAATTACTGGGCAGCTTTCTAATGAGAATCGGTAGGCTAAAAAATACATGTCGGGTGGTACATTTCAAGCGGCTTGCGGGAACTGGGTTTACTCCCAGTTGCGAATGTTATTACGAGCCAGTTTGGTTTTGTTCAAATTGAAAAATGAAAAATGAAATGAAAAAATAATTTATTCCTTCTAATATACACAGAACAGAAGAAACCTAATGAATAATTGTGGAAATACCCCACTTTTTGGAACGCAGTTCCGTGCTAAGTGGGGGAGTTAGAACATATTATATTAAAATTATATTACGTTATTATTATACTATATTAGTTATTAAACTTATATTAACATTTGTTTTACAAGTGAGATTCAGAGTTACATCTCATAATCTAATTTATCTTATTAACTAACTACATAATATGTATATTATACACTAGAAAATAATTTTTCGCACTCTCGGTGCCCTTTGCTAATTAAAAAACTAAAAACAGCTGTTTTGTATTTGGCTCGGCTTAAATTGGAAGGTATTTTTAAATTACTGGGCAGCTTTCTAATGAGAATCGGTAGGCTAAAAAATACATGTCGGGTGGTACATTTCAAGCGGCTTGCGGGAACTGGGTTTACTCCCAGTTGAAGTAGATATGTTCAAATTTAGAAAACGCCGGGATTTGGGGATGGGTGGAACCACTTGAAGGTAAGATTTGTATCGTATTGATGATTCTCAGCCATGTTTAACATTGAATGAATAATAATAATAATTGTTTTGCTGGCTTAGGTGCTGTAACAGAACGTCATAACGTCATAACTTCTGGAGCCAATTTCGTTATTTCCGAAAAAAATCATAACCATAACCACCCGCTTTTATCAGAAAAAGAGCTCCAAGTGCTCTAGCCCTAAAAGGTTTGGCCCCCACTCTCAGCCATAAATCGTTAATGCCGTCATTATTATTTTTTTAATATCAATTTTGTATAAATACTGTTAATGAAACTTAGTGGAATGAACGGCTCCTTGGGCTCAGTTTACAGTGAACAAGTTGATGAGATAACGAGTTTGTGTGCATCCTGGGCTGAGTTTACTTATCAAGGGGTTGGGCAAGTAGGAAGGATTGGACACATCGGCTTATTGGCTACCCCGGATCCGGGCTCAGCTTACAATCCCCCGGTAGGCCTACTGACTACACACTGTCGACTCCTTAAGGATCGGGGTGGTCGAGGACAGTGAGTAGGAATAAACGGCAGAGCACTTCCTATGCCACTGTGAAGGACTGCCTGGTCCCGGTTTCTGTGCCTCGGTATTGAACAACCTGACCCAGAAAACTACATGGGGAATCGTAATAGCCTCTGGAAGTTGGTAAAAACACCTGGAGCTCACAGAGGAGCTCTAATTACAGGGAGTGCACAATAGATCTAATTAAGTCGAGGTGCTTTACTTACAGCAAGCCTCCCAACATCTTATCTATCTACTCGTCCATAATATTATGTAGGATGCATTTTTGCTTCACAGCTGCACGGAGTAGGCGAACTCTGGAATTGGGACGCCGTTGGAGGAGGCGTTGATCAACAGGAAACGAATGGGCAGAAAAGTTTGACTAAATTCAAGTCCAATTACTCTCTTAGAAACCAAAAGCGTTCTTCAGGTCAGTCCACATATCTCACCAAGCCTTTACATTCTAGCTTACTCCCTGAATATTTTTTCATAACAACTTTTCATTCCAGTTGACATTTTTTCTTTTTTCCTACTTCGGATCGAGAAATGTAGCTGGTGTACAGTAACTGTACAACTTCAGTTTAAGAGCTTTTTTTTTTAAATCTATACTCGCTGTGACGAATCGTGCGAATATTATTCAATCATCAACAGTTGATGACAGTTACTGTCTACTATCCATCAACCAAGTTCGTTTGGGTTGAGATATAATCTGTCAACAACTGTCCAAGTGCGTTCGAAGTGCTTCATTGCCTATCAGTCTAAAACCACCACATAAATTCTCCCTGTGAAGACTCATTAATTTTGTCTTTACTGTGGGGAGATTGAATGAGGTTTCAATATTATTGTTATAATACTTTTGACTCTGTCCCTGTTCCTTTAGAACCGATTTTGATTCAAAGACCTACACGACTTAATACATCTGACTACTGTTGTCAACTAACTACTGCTTACGGTAAATGGTAAAAGTGTCTCTCAAAACCGTTTGGAATGACTAGAAAGGCAGTAGGTAACTCACACTTGAACCCACCGCTAGGTGTTGTAACCCCACTACAATCAGTGTTAGTACATACTAATAGTACATGTACTACATATACTAGTATGTATACATATACTAGTGTTAGTATGTATACTTACTTCTGAAGTCTACAAAAACAAATATATTATTTTGGTCCTCAACCGTCAGTCATAATCAGCTGTGAATATTTCCATTAATCGCAACTATTATGTTAATGTCACTCTTAAATTATGTCAAACAGGCAGAGGAGTC
This sequence comes from Stenodema calcarata, assembly GCA_963920205.1. Lineage (NCBI taxonomy): Eukaryota > Metazoa > Arthropoda > Insecta > Hemiptera > Miridae > Stenodema > Stenodema calcarata. Next base: position 7,025,090 of record OY986050.1, read on the forward strand.
GATACAGTAGGAGCACAATTCATCAAAACGATGTTGCAAGACTACAACCTGCCAAAAGATCAAAGCAAAGTGCGTAAAGGTGAAGCGGAAAACGAGCCTCCAAGAAGTTATGTTGTTTTCAGCTCCATCTCGCTCCCACCGTTTGTTCGACGACGGAGCTACAACAGGAAGCATTTGAACGATTATGACAAAGTTGAAGACAGAAAGCTCTTCAAGGTTTTGAACTCTTGCGGTGAGTGATGTCGAGATATCACACCGAGAGCCTACGGGCTTGCGGTTATTTCCAGGGTTATGGTTAGTGTTTGCAAATAACGAAACCTTTTCAACTTTCTTGGGTCGCAAATGAGCGTCTGGATCACAGTAGTGACAGAGTAAGAGAAAGGAGCGTTTCCATCAGCCCCTCTCGCAACTGCCTGGACAGGGAGTGGAGACCTTTATTTTCACAGAATCCAAATGATTAGGCCCCATCACTGGGTGCTGCATACCCCTAGATTTGCAGTTCCATGAAAATTGGAAGGCAGAAGTACCAATCTCAGAAGTACTTCCCAGCGATGGTTCCCTTTCAAATGTATCGTTTTTTAATGCCCAAAAATACCTAACCTGTCCTGCCCACATTCAATGTAATCCGGTTGTTTTCTCCTTCAATGGACTGCAGCGATAATGCCCGCAGAATCCAAAGATACAACTGGTCTTCAAAAAGTCTTATTACAGCTAAATCGTGTCAAGGGATCGATCACCGGCTATGATTATTTAAACGCTCATCTCCATAAGATCCGAGTAAGACAAGACCCTCGCTGCTCTCTATGCAGCTCATCCTCGATCATGAATTCCAGCTGTTCCCGTCTCAAGGGCGTCTGACAGAATTATCCACCTGACGAGACCCTTATGGTCAAAATTCGCTAACTGTATTATGCTGCAAGGGGCTTATGGATGAGATGAAAAGAGGAAGAAAAAAAACTCTACAAAATCTTTACACAACGGTTTATTATCTTATCTGTGCAGATCACCCTTCAGCATAGTTCACGAAATGATAGATGAAACGTATATAGAAATGACGAATTAATTACAAATAATTTGTACTCAAAAGTATTAAGAATTTTTATTCATTATTAAACCTCATTATTAACTATTGATATCGAACGTAATAAACCAATGTAGATAATGTTACGGTTAAAAGTTAAAAATTCAAGATTAATTGAGTAGGTAATGTTTAAATCTGACTTTATAAAGATGTGGTCACAATAATAATAATTATTATAATAATTATTATTCACCTTAATCGGACAGAGAGTGTGGGGTGCAGTAGACTTGGGTTTCTGGGCTCATCATACTGCCCTGAAGAGTGGAGTGCCTGTGACCAAAATGAGGTATATGTTCATCACAGGTACATTGATATTTGACATAACCAGATCCAGACATGATTTGTATCTATGCTGCTGGTATTTGCGTAAACTTCTACTGAAAATGAAGAAAGCCGAACTGTTGAGACAAATTGAAACTGATGCTAAAAAACAACTTGTCGAAAAGGTTTTAAAAAATAAGAAAGACTCCGTTGAACAAACTCTTTTGAACACCGTGAGTATTTATAGATGCCTATTCATAATGAAACTTACAGGTGGTTTCGGTTGGTACAAATGTTCTCTTCCAAAGGTAATTTACATAAAACATTATAATGAGCAGCCTTTTTCTTGGCAACTTGTAATTTCTCCTTCATTACTACCTGCCCTTCACTTGCTCCATTCTAGGAACCGTATCGACCAATGCAGCGTATTATTCTTATAACAAGTTTTGTAAGTTGGGCGAAATCTCCGGATGAAGTGAAAGCGGAAATGAATGAACAGACTTTTTACCAGAGGAAGCCCCACGCTGACTATTTTGACTACTATACATGCGAAAATTTGCTCTACAGGATCGGTAGGAGGAAGCCTTACAATATTTGTACGACGGTACTTTTTACAGGTAAGGCACCGTCTAGAATCTGATCTATGACATTTTTAATGAGAATATGTAAATAATTATTTGAATGAGTTCAAAGCTAATTATATTGCCGAACTAAGTACACTCTGTCGACATCTTCGGTTACTACTTCTTTACCAGACGGTTTACTATTATTTTTTATTTTCCAAGGGCTGCCTTTTGGTTTCGAAGAAGACGGTTTGGTTTACGTTTTCAAGATGGCTTTTGAAGGTAAAAGAGAAATTCCAGTCTACGGACCAGGAGAAAATTTGCCACCTATGGTCCACATTCAGGATCTGAGTAAGGTACATGTATAATCGATGAGAAGTTGCAAGGTATCTTAAGGAATAAATGCAAACATAGACTGTACAATTTTATCCTATTCTCTAAATGATGATTTGTATTTGGATTAATACACTGTACTGTATCAAGGACTAATGGATCCATTGGTATGAATAGTTCGTATTGAACCCCTTCTGATTGCCCTAGGGTTAAAATTACAAGCAGTAACGGCTGCCCACTCGAGCTAGCTTACAGGAAAAATGAGTTCAATCAAACGGATATGGTTCAGTTTGTGTCATACGATCTACTTTGATTTCCAGCTCGTAATTAGCTTGATGAAAGCAGATAAGCCCCCTTTGATTGCTTTCGCAGTCCATCCGACCCTTTTGCCGCTGAAAACCAGGATTTTCAACATCGCCACTCAAATATCTTACTCGCACGTTCGAACTCAACCGACCCCACATTACCAATGGAATAATATACTTCCGAAAACTGTTCATGACATGCTACAGCTAAATGTCACGTGAGTTCATGGTTATATTGATAGTATCAAGAACCCCTTTAGGAGGGTGAGTTCACGTATACTCTGTTTTAAACTGCTTTAGTATTGAGGAGCGCTTGCCCTCGGGTACTGGTGAAGGATTCTCGGCCAATGACCAAAGGTCGCTTACCGCTGCGTTGACCCAGCACAGCTAAGGCCCGCTCGCCCCCATACAAAAGCAGTTTTAAACAACCTATAGAGATAGATTAAAGAAATCAGGCTGGTGTCACAAAACCAACGATTTAATGAAATGTTTAGTGCAAGATGGACTTTACAATACAAAAATAGTTTAAATTTTACGGCAGAACAATTGCTCATTGTGATTTTTAAAAATTAGCACCTTCATTTTTTCTTGCTTCTCGTCTCTGACAGGGTGCTGGCATGTTACTGATGTAGCCACTACACTGAGCCTTTAAACTAGAGTGAAAGATATTAAACAGCACTGAATAGAATCCACCGATAAACTGAGGAAATAATTAAAAATTCAGTCATGTAGCATGGCTATAAGAGCGAATGTTTGAAGAAATAACTAGTTTTATGTAAGATGTGAAGTTTGAACATCTCATTCAAATATTGACAATCTTAAACTAATTGGGTAATATAGGTGTTTTAGTACGAAGAAATTCGAATCCTTCTATCATGCCTTTGTTGAATATGTAAGAATGAGCATTCTTAAGGTTATAAATGCGAATTAATTGGTAATACTATAATACCCAATAATTCCATATTAATTGATTGGGTTGGTAGATCAAGACAAAATCGTCAGGTACACGCCAAACTATGATTTAGGCTGCCAAAAATTGTTGTTACCTCCCCCCGGATTGGATCCAAAAGTCTGTTAGTTTCAAAAATTATTAAACAATAAAAGACTTAGTAGAACCCATCTATTTGAAAAAGCCACCAGCAGTGTTCTCGCTTATAAGAAAGAGTATGTTTGGAAAATAACTACCTACGAACTTTTAAAACTTTTAAAACTCCATTTTATAAGAATGCCGGTGGACAACGACTTTGTTCACGTTCTGGCTTCACAATTGTATTTACTTTGTCAGTGAAAGTTTTCAGCTTGAAAACCCCGTCATCAACACCTCCATTGTCAGATTATTCGATTCTAATGGTACGAGTATGTGTCAACTACGAATGTTTCATTGTCTTCCGCAGGACGGAATCAGTTGACAATCATCCGCTCATGGCAAATCCGAAAATTTCCAACCCATTTTCACCGGGGCCCGATGGTTACCCGTTGATGCAGGAGCTGATGGAGAATCGGGGCATGTCTCCCAAAACCGTACTCTTCCTGGGGCCTCCGACTCGAATGAAGTTGGATTTGGCGAAATCCATATCCGTGTTCTACAACATCCCTCTACTCACTAGGCGGAATATAATGAAGGAATGGTTGAAACTTCTACAGCAAATGCAGGAAACCGCCGTCATCTCAAACCAATACAACAAACCTTCAGGTATTTTAATACTTTTGGAATGTTCCGTTAGGTATCAACTTGCAAACTCGATGTTAGGTACCAATGATATTTCCTTAGTACATACTAGTAGCTAATTCCGAATATATTTATTTAGAAGATCAAGAAGAAGGAGAAAAAGAGGACGAGAAACTAAAAACCAAGGATCTCGTTCTTGAAGAAATGAAGCAAGTTGTAGGTGATGACAATAATTGCGACGTTAACAGGAGTTGGCTATTGCTCACGTTGCACATCATCCTCAGGACTGTGCGCTATCGTCAAATAGGTTACGTTCTATGTGATATTCCCCTTTCCGAAAAAGACGCTGCTTATCTATTCAATAACAGGACAGGAATACGTGAGTTTATCTGAAGTAAATACTGTAATATTCAGTGATGTTTTGGCAGTAGTGTTTTCTTATCCAGGAATCAATGATATCTTTTGTGGAAATGAATGACCAAAAATAATCCTTGTCTTTTACACTAGCGGACCCACGTCCATTCGATTTCGTCGCCGATATGGTGGTTATGCCTGGGACAGTAATTTACATGGACATGGATCCTGATGATGTTCAAGAATACGTGCAACTTTCAAAAGACAAAGTAATGGCAGATGACTGGGATGATTTTTGGAAATATCAATCGACACAGGCAGATGCTCAAGGTGACTGTTACACGTTATTGTTTTCCATCAATGGGTGGAGTACTATACACGATGCATGACAATCTACGGAGATGCCCTAAAATCACTCTAACTGCCAATCTTACTTTTTTCTTATATACTCGTAGAGTTCTTCAGAAAAAGACTCCACAAAATTCACCGTGTTACCACACGAGATGAGTTTCTCCTTGAAAGAGTGGTCGAAATCATTGGAGCGCCCATGCGACCTGGAGGAGCGCTTATGTACCAGAGCCTTTTCTCTCATATGTTGGAAGAGACGAATAGTAAACCAGAAGATAAAGCTCAAGTGGCACACGTCCGTCAATTCTTCAATGCTATGCAACAAAAAGGTGAAATAACTAACATAATATGTTATAGCATTTTTCAACAGCATTGATTTGAGTCATGCATTTAACAGTCTAGATCACACTCTTGTATTGGAATTTTTTGGTTCTATTGGTTTTTGTGATCAGGTAGTGAGTTGGTTTCTATCGTACTTCAAGGAAGTGATGTGAACGTACTAATCAGGGCACTTTATCTTCATGGAATTGTGCGGGTAGAGAGATGCTGCAAGGCTTGACCTCCGTTTCCGCATCTGTTTTATAGCCAACCAGTTAGGAGAGATTTAAATTACGAGTCATGACTGAAACTACACAATTCTAAGTATTACATACAAAGTAACTGTGCAAGAAAAACCGGCATATTTGTTCGAGAAGTATCATAGGTTTTCAGAGCACTCGGAGCAGACATCGCCCAGTGTCGTACAACAGTGTACCATAACTCATTCTTGATGCAGAGTATCAGTTTGTACAATGGGTTGCCAATTGATCTTAAATCCTTATGTTCATAATGTGTCCATATTATGCAAGTTTTAAAAATAAGTTGAAAGACATAATGATACTTTGATATTAATTAATATTAATATCCTCATTCATCATCTTTCGGTAAGAAAAATAATATTCTGTTATTAATTTGGTATCGCGAAGAGCTTATTGATAGTGAAGAAGAGCACGATTTGTTTGATTGATTGTACCTATTTGATTTTGTTTGGAAAATGTAAGAATTTAATTTTGGTTGATTAGAAGACGTAGATTTTCAGTCCAATCGAAGAGCGTTCTGCGCTCTATGATTGGATAATCTCACATTGAAAACTAAAATTGTATGGGAGAAGTCAAGACAGGGAGTCATCCCCCCCTCCTGCAGGTGTGGTTTGTGGCTCTGTTTCGCTTGTCGATTCAAATAGTAAAATCCTGTTTTCTGTCGATAGCTAACTTACCTTCTCTTCAAAAGGGGATGAGAGACATTGATTATTATTTTTGATTTATTTGCTGGAAGTTCACATCCTCCTATGCTCCTATCAGTAGCCGCCACAGTCTGACCCTTAAACTCCAGCTAATTTGTCATATTTGTTGACATTTTCAGGTCTGGATCTGGCAGCTGGTATTACTCACCAGTGTCTCCCCACGCTGACTGACTGGCCCAAGCAGAAACTCAAGTACACTCTTCAGCCGTATTTCGTTGGTTACCACCACCATCACACCACGAAGCAAACACTTCGATCCGCCGCAGGTCCATATCGGGAGGTGAGAAGGAAATGGTCGATGAGGTCTAAATTCTTCAATCAAATGCCGACGGACGGAAATCGAGTGATGTGGAAGAAGGCTCGTAGCTTCTGGGCTCCGCAAGATAAGACAAAGGAGTACATTGTGCATTTCGAAGCAACTAGTACATGAGAAGTACTCTGTTGGATGATTGAACCCTCGCATGCCTCGTTGCAACCACCACATTCACTATCCAGACACGTAATTATGATGGTGCTTCATCAATAAATTGCATTTCGGAATCTACTCATTACCTACTACTCTTTTTACGGCCTTGGGGAACAAGAATTCAACAATCTTGGAATTTTCAAAAAAAGGAGTTTGTTAGCTTATCTAAATTAGATAAAGCTGCACATCGTTCTTGGCTTAAGCGATTGAATTAATTCCAAGGAAGGAGGAAAGACTTCAACTTGACGAAAATCAACCGTGAAAATCAAGTAGACAATAATACCTTCCTTAAGAGTTGGAGCGGAGTAAGTCACATGGCTACCAACAAAACGAGGAAAATTTTAATGTATAATAATCAGTGGTATGAGCAAAGGCTAAACCTGGAAGTAAAAAGTGCTTGGTTTAGAACCTAGTTCTCTGTAAGAGTAGGTTCAGTGACTGTTGATTGTTTCTTAATACCCAGGTGGTACACGTGAGCTGTGTGTGATCAAAACTTCCTCAATCTATTTTCATAAAGTTCACACGAGAGAGAAAACATATATGCTGGCCAACACTTTTCAATAGTTAGGTGTTTAGGTTAAGGTCTTTTCCCCTCGAAAGTTGGTAGGTCCAAAATTATTTCAAGCAAGTTTTCATGGTGTTAATTTTTCAAGTTACTGGGAAAATCCGGGCGTCCCAATTTGATACGATTATTGTCAATTTGAATCTCAGATCATGTTAGCAACTCGTGACTTATTAGTGTTGAGATAATTGATCTAAATTAACAATCGATATACTCGTGAGAAATTACTTGTGGAGTCTGCTCGTTGAAATTGTGGAATTGTTTTACAAATTGGAATTACCTAAAGTAGAATTTTATTGTACGAAAAAGAATGGAGAATTACCTTCAGGTCTCGCCAACGGGAGCTGCGCCAGCATGGAACATGTTTTAGCCTAAATTTAGTTGAATATAATGGCAATTAGCTTTAAGATCCACTCAGCTGATCCTGGGCATATGCTGCTTAAAGTTTAAGTTCTAAGGAGGCTACATACCAAATAACAGCTTCATAGTGTGATTAGCATAGAAATTAGCTTTAGGAGCCACTCAGTTGATCCTGGGCATACGCTGTTCATAGTGTAAGCCCTAAGGAGGCTACGTACCAAACTACAGCTTCATAGTGTGATTAGCATAGAAATTAGCTTTTGGAGCCACTCAGCTGATCGCACCTCTATGCTGCTTAAAGTGTAAGTCCTAAGGAGGCTACATGCCAAATTTCAAGTCTCTACTACCACAGGAATTGGCGTCGGGTGAGAGGATGGCGCCTGCGTAACGGACGCACGGTTTCAGCCAGTTATGTGAAGGCTAAAACATGTTCCATGTTAAAATAGGGCTCGAAGCGTTGGGTTGAAAATGGCTGGGAAGTATTTTGTTGTGAGCAGATGTACCGTGACTCGGAAGGATTGTGTTCGGGCTTGTCCCTCCGTCATAATCATCTTTCTCTCTTCCTGAAGTGTTGCTGTTATTTCGATCAGTAGGTATTTGAGGTGTGACAGCTTCCCTTCATCCCTCTCCAGAAGGCAGCCACGTCGGTTTTCTTTGTTGGAGCGACAGAAACATCAGCAGACAATTGAGTTGGTTCAGTGGCCCAATCTTTTTATTTTTCTTTGCGATTGACTTGAATGGTCCCAGGTCACTCGAGTGATGTAATTGACCTCAACATCCCCCATGATTCGTTCTCAATGTGAATCCAACAGGTGGTCGCGGTAACCATGAACGGTCTGTCAGCTGTAAATAACCATCAACGTCCTGTCAGCTGCGGGCGGATACAAGGGAGGGTTATGAACCCTCCAGAGAGCCAAAAATCGGCGATATTGTAGCAGTTGTCTGGGAGTAGCTCAGCCTTATTGCCCAATGGCCACAAACTTTTCGGAAGGATATCTCGATTTTCAAGGTAGTGACAGCTCACAAATTTTAATAAGTAGCTCACATGCCTTTTCGCTAGGTGATGGAGCATTAGGCCAGTCAAAACCGACACAAAAAACCGCTTAATTACAAAATATGATGTATATCTGATTTCATACTATGTTGTTTGGAGCCATTATGGTGGTGTATACCCAAGTTTGCAAGTTTCTAAAAGTAACACACGAAAAACCCGGAAATCTTCTGAAGTTTGTCAGATTTTGCTTTATATTTCGATGAAATCAATTATATACGTTTTTGAAGAGCATTGAATGTTTGATAATTTGGGTCCAACTGAAACTCTACAGGTTAATTAGTTAGGTACCAAATTACGGCAAAAATAGGAAATCTTTTTCAAAAATGAAAATGGTAATGTTAGACCTTCGTTAGGCTGAATGTACCTAATAGCAGAACAGATGTTGTAGGCTCTTACCATATATGATATACTCGTAGGTTTTTTTTTATTTTTCAGATTTTGAGAGAACGGTGCCTACAGACTCTGCTCTGCGCTCAACTTGAAGATAAATAAATTACCTACAATTTCTAAAATGTGAGTTCTACCCGTAAGATCAATAGTTTTGCCGCAATGTTTATAGTTTCCGTCGAAAAATGCATAGTTTAGGAGATATTGAACAAAAACTGAGAGAAAAAAAAAACACGAAGAGTTTGCGGTTTTTCGTGTGTTCCACTTTTTCTACGACTGTTAGAGAATTGCAAATTTGGCTATACACTACCCTAATGAGTCCAAACAACATACTAAAAAATCAGAGATACAACGGGTTTTGTCGATTTATTGTCGATCTTGACCGGCCAACACTTGAAACGAAAATTCACACACACAATGGAGCAACTCACCTTACAAAAACTAATGCATCAATAGGTACTTTTCATAATAAGAATATTATTTTTTCTTAACCCGTTGAAAATGACTTGATTTTGGTTCTAATCAGCAAGTGTTCCAACAATGTTTCAATTACAATAATTGAATTTTTGAGGCCTTTTGTGTAGTTTGGTATGGACAGCTGGCGCGTAGGTTTTCCTATACAGCAAGACCGCTAAGTCGTGCGGGCTTTGCATATTCATTTGGGATAACACTCGACATAGCACTGGAGGTTGTTACGTTCCTTTTCATCTCACGACCAACCCTTTTTGCATATATCAAGAAAAAGGATTCCCGAACAGACAGACCATTTGGAACACACTCAACCAAGATGTCTCTGGTGCTATTAAAATCATAAAGCGAGTGGAAAATCGACGGTGTCAGACAACACCCTTATCGTCATTTTGGTCAAAAATGAGTTATACACATCGTTGGAAAGCTCTTTGCGCGGCGGATCCAATGAAATTCACGGTTCTAGCAAAACCTTGCCAGATGGAGCGCTAGTGGCATTTCAGATAACACACCCTATCATCATGAGGACGGCGATACTCCCTGTCCACAACGAGAATACAGAGTTTTCCGGCAGGAACAGCTTGTTTATTGGATCTTCAATACCGATCTTTCATAACAAAAACGCTATGAGAATGTCCAGAAAGACTCCAGGTGTACCTACGAGAAAATCATGGGCGACCAGAGTTTTGGCTCTGCTGATGATAGGGTGTGTTATCTGACACCGTCGAAATATGACTTTAGAGAGCGGCGAATTTGACCACCTTGAACTCAGCGTGATTTAGCTTCACACACCAATGGAGCAGTCCATATACCTACTAATGTTTCCAATTTCGCTTCCGACTCTATTAAGATAACGGAAGCTTTGAATTTTAAATGGAAAATCTTGAATTTGAATCAGAAAACCTTGAATTTGTTTCGGAAAACCTTGAATTTGACTCGAAAATGCTATACATGCACGTTATATTTTATGATGAATGTTGAAAAGATTAACGTATAATATCAATAAAGCTCACCTTATAAAAGATTAACAATGTATCAATAAAGCACAAATTGAAGGAGTGAAAATTGTGGAAAAGTGAATATCTATTCTGATATAACTATTATCCATGTACGACGTACAAGGTTACAGTAACTGCCACTGCTTGGTTGAAGAATGTAAACCTTCGCGATGGTGGGTCCCAGCGGTGAATCTTGTTTCCCAACCCTCTAAACCACCATTGACGCGGCTCCTACACCCTTCGCCCCTTAATTAATATGATAATCATCTCTGGTTGTGATGAGTGGGAGCCTGGTGGGTGTTCATTACTGCCTTTTCGTTCTTCTCTTGAGGCGAACTCTTCAAGGTTCTTCTTCGTTTTCTTAACGGAGCACGCCACCGGTAATTACGTGATTAAACCGCATCTTAGGGTGCTGATCACAATGCGCACTCGAGGACGAGAGGGGGAGGTGGAGTCTTGAAAATAATTGCCACTCGTTCCAGCCTCAAAAGCCTTCTTGTCGTCGAGAAGCGATTGTGTATCATTATCGAACAAAGCTACTCTGAAACTACTGTACGGGATAACCCTGCTCCAAGATAGTGAAGAATCCCGCTCCATGTAAGAATCCTCGAGTGCTGAAACGCTTCCCTCCTCCCATCACCTAAAGGTTAAAGACATCAGATGTGGTATGAGCATCCAATCCCATGAGCTCAACTCAAGGTTAAACCCATGAATGAATGAATGAAAACATGTTTATTTACAAAATCGCAATAATATTACAGCAATAATACACCTGTAGCAACATGATAGGCTATGATAATATTACCGTCAGCCGGATTTCACCATTTTACTGGTTAGAAGACAGTTTTAATACTTAGGATGTTTTGTATTAGTATCATTCTACTTAGTTATTGTTAGGTTTTGCGTATTTATCTACTATTTCTATTACATTTCTGTATTATATTTATATATTTATCTAGGTATTATATTTATTACATTAAGTATATTTATTTGTAACATTAAATTAGCAGAAATTTTCTGCTATTGGTTTATTATCTTCGATAATGAACCATTGGAATCGCCCAAAGAAAAAAAAATTTTAACCCCCCCTCAAAATTTGTTGGTTTACGTTTCAAGATACGTAGATTCAGAAAATCGAATAAAAAAAAATCCGTCCGTCCGCCGTACTGCTGTGCACTTCTATGGTACATTGTATCTAGGCCATGGGGCCCATGACAATGTTTTTCAGGCTCTTAGGCTTTGGCAGACTTGTTTTTGGCATTTTCAATGCCAAGCACAGCAGCAGGTCCCCCTTTTTCTGCCCCCTCCGGTCTTAGTCATGCATAGGCATGTCCAGACGGACCACGTGGAGGTGCCGGGTTTTGTACGGGATTTTTTAGGGGCAGAGGGGTAGATCCCTTTCTGAGATCTATTTTCTCATCAGCTAGGCCTCAGTACTCCCCACCTCTTCTTATATTTTGTGGTTCTTCCATCATTGGCAGGCTTTTCTCTTATATATAAATATATGTTGCTCGGCCTCATTACTCGCCGCCTCTTCTTATGGCTTGCGGCTCTTCAATCACTGGCAGGCTCATACTGTACAGGGGTGTGACGGGTGAGTACTCCTATAAAATTCCTCCCGTCCTTATTCTACGCTAGCCTAGGTTATCACAATAAAGTTTATACAGGAACGCGGTTATCACAGTCGGGTTTCTTTTATGTAATACATTCACTCATTAATAATTTACATTCTCGCCAATAAAATCTCATTCACAGTTGGTTACATTCACACAATAGACCGAGGGATTGGAGGAGTCCCACCGGTCCCGGGCCCACCCTTCCTAAATGGCCTCCTGGCACTCGTTGCACTCCTGGCCTCCGTCCGCCGTACGCCGTCCGCGCCACTTTGCCCAGTTAGCGTTGAGTTAAAATTACGAAATTTGGTTTCTGGGTTTGGACCAGCCCCACAATGGTCCTCGAAACTTTTCATAACCCTAGGTCAAGGGGAAGGGGAACAAAACGAATTTTGAAATTTTGAAAATTCCATATCTCGAAAAATTCATATAGAACGGTATGTTTTTTATTTCATATTTAGATAGAGTTTGTTCCGTAGAATTTTTTAAGACCATCCGCAGCTGTGTACGACAAGCCGTTCGTTCACAATGACGGCTCAAAGATTGTGCCTCACTACACGATCGTGTATCAAACTGTTGAAATACAGGTCCATTTTCATACTAACAAGCTCTTTGGAACATCATATGGAACTCGAGTTTGTTGTTCTGAGGTGCGTTTCGTGCTACGGAAATGAAGGTAATTTCGAATGTTTGTTGGTAGGTACTTCTTTTATAGAAAAATTATTACCGACGTAGTATTGAAAACCCCAGAATTATATCGTATTAATTAATCATAATTAATAATAATTATTTAGACCTAGTGATCTAGACAGAAGGGTGATCTGTACAAAGAAGATAATGAACCGTTGTTTTATATTTGCATTTGAAATTCCATAAAGCAAATTTGCTTGTTACTCAATTATTGAATTCAGCAATTGGGTTGCGGCAGTAGGCCCATGCTGCCCTCACGAACCTGTACTTACAACTTGTCTCAATCCCCTCCGTTGAGCACTTCAACCAGGTCCGTCCTGCTCAGGGTGTCAGCCCCTAGATATGTTCTCCTGTAGTATGAAAATATAGAGCAGATCACTAGGAAATGCACTGTGTCCTCGTTTACATTCATATTGCACAGTGAGCATAGAAAATTCCTATCTCTGGTCCACTGAATGTAGTTTACGTGGAGCAGTTCACACCAGTTCCTGCGTTTCCACAGAACTTTCTTCAAGGGTAAATAATGTGAAGGACGTTAGAAAATCTTGTGCAATGTGCAGGACCATTCATTAATTTGTCAGTTGAAACAGCTTCTTTCGTTAATTACGCATGTCCGCCCCTACAGTACTTATGTACTACTTTAGGGACTTTAGATCATTGCCCACTGACAGCGCTAGGTCATCTTGTGAGTCAACTCTAGTACTGCAGGCAGCCGCCAATAGAGCGCTACCTTGCCACTTGATCCCTCAGACTAGTTCTAATATATTACATAATATAAGTACATATTGTCCTCTTAAATTAGTTCTAAACAATTAGTTAATTAAACCAGTTCAGTTACCTAGTTCAGGAGCGGCACCTATTGGACTACGGACAGAGTGGGCCACCTGTCCGTATTGCCTTCCTCCATGGGGGGATCCATCTCTCGATCCATGTTTTTCTTAGCTCTGTGATGTCAGTGTAACCTCGCTTTCAGCTCGTTCATATTCATTCCGTTCATAGCACTTGCCTTGTGATAACCTCCAAGTACTGTTCAACTTGTAGTCCTAGTTCATCCGTGAAGTATTCAGTCGAATTGAAATCTTGTTCATTGCAAAGTGTAAGTAGTTCTTCTTGTTGCCCGGTAAAACATTGGTGCCGAAAATCTGGGAAGTTTTGCGGTTGTTTTTGAGTGTTGAAAACGCAACTCGGGATACCGCGTGGCAGTTATCGAGTTTGATCGGATTCTATGGGCGAATTTCGACAAACATCTCGTTCTTTTATTATTCTTGTACCATTTATGCTCTAATACGCCTGTTAGTTCCGTTCTTGGGGGTTTCATTTCCCGTCCTTTGTTCTCATCGTAGGTCCCCTGTTCTAATCACGGCTGAAGAAGAAACCTATCCGAAGAAAACTGCAGTGGAGGACGATTCCTTCTCTACTCTGGTACAACCAGTACAAAAACTAGTTCGTTCTAGTGGTGGCTAGGATGGCCCTATTCGCGGAGAAGAATTTTCCAACCTCACATTCTCGAGAGATGGTGATCTTCGCAATGAACCAAGGTAACGAATTCATTGATCGGGCTCAATCGGAGAATAATTTACCTGATGAGCTGGCTGACCTACTGATCGAACAAATTTCCCGTAACATAGCCTCCGTACTTGATCTAATTCCTCCCGAATCAGATGGTTCTGGTTCCGTACTACCCCTTGCAAATGAGACCTTTGAGGCAGTTCGTTTTAAAGACATGATGCTCCCTTCAGTTCCTACATTTGATGGAAACATCACCGAATTTCGATCTTTTTGGTCATTATTCAATAAGGCTGTACATGACGTCCCTGGCCTCCCGAACGAATTTAAGATATCTGCACTACTTTCAAAATTGAGCGGTGGGGCCTTTGCACTTGCAAAACAATAATATTGTATACCATATTATGGTACTGAGGCGATGCACTACCCTGAAATCTATGATCGGCCAGTTGCAGAATATTTGGCCAAGTATCGCCTTGCACGGAGTGTTTATGCTAGACAAACCGCGATTCCCAATGTTTCCATTCGTGATGTTGATCAGGTGGAAGCTAGGTCCTGGACCGCTGCTATAAGAGGATCAAATGGCAAGGTAGCGCTCTATTGGCGGCTGCCTGCAGTACTCAAGTTGACCCACAAGATGACCTAGCGCTGTCAGCGGACAATGATCTAAAGTCCCTAAAGTAGTACATAAGTACTGTAGGGGCGGACATCGCATATTTAGAAGTATTAATGTATATTATATTTGATCTATAATATATATTATATAGTTATTATTGAGGCTGCCTCCTGAAATTCCATGGAACCACTAAATCTGCTCCAGTTAGTGGAATTGTGCAATTACAAGATAACGAATAATGACGTGCTCCTACAAACTTCAACATAATAATTATTTAATAATAACAATTATTGTTTCTCGACATTCGGAATGTGATCGTCTCCCAACGCATAATGAATAATATTTAAACGTTTGAAGTAAAACTACCAAGTGACTTATAAGACTTATAAAGTCTCAAAGTCCCAATCCGAACAGTTTGGTGTCCGCCATATTGTATCCTGATCAAATGATTTGAACAGCACTAAAACATTTGTACTTAAGTGCAGTAGAGAGAATTGATGAACGAATTTTTCTAACCCTACTCGCGAAATTAGGCGTTTCTCCTCAAAACAATCAGATAATTGTAAATGTATCTACACTTTATGCGGACACATCAGTACATGGATTGTCTTAAGTGGTCAATGTATATCTGTGGACAGGGAAGGTAATTATAGCATGGTAAACTTTCAAATACCTACTTGCCTTCACTTCAATCATTCCAACTCTGAAAGATAAGTTAGGAGTTTCGAGATAATGTGTTCTCTTAACGAATTGACATACAAACATGTTTATAGGATCAAAATTATAGAGAATTCAATGATCTTCAAAAAAGTATAGAAGTACTTTTGCCGTAAGATTAAGGGGAAAAAGCTATTTAAGAAACGCTGCTAAAAGTCCTTTTGTTGCAAATTTGGAATAATTTCGGCGATTTTCACGCAATTTATAAGGGTTTTAAGTATTTTACATTTGCGCATGCGCAGACGAAAGTTACCGTACGATTTTGATGATTTTGATTTGGGGGTCATCTGTGATCCAACGCGCACCTACCCTCCACATTTAAACCCATTTCGACCCTTTTTACGAAAGTTGTGGGCATTTCTACTCATTCACCTCAAAGTTTTCACTTCAAAACACCAGTTTTACCAGTTTTCTGGCCATAAAATCCAAACCGTTTGTCCGATCGAGGTGAAAAGCTTGTGGGCACCATGTTGGCCCAAGATGAGTGTTTGGTGAAAATTTGAACTTTGACAAATATTGAGGCAGTTATGCGTGACACGGCGGACAGACATTGCATTTTTGGAATCTAGAGACTTTGAAACGGATAATATAAAATTTTGAGGGGGGGGTTATAAAAAATTTTTGCGTAACGATTACATAGGTGTATTATTCAGAGAATATGCATTCCCTCCCCCCCCCCCCCTCTTTTCACGCAGTGTCCTTGAGGTCCAAAAGTTGAGTAAATGTTAATTAACCATCCCTGAATAACCTCCCAAAGTTTCATGAAATTATGACCCTTTTCCATTTAACCCCACTTTTTCCAACTTGTCGACTGGACTATAATATATTTCATGATTTTTTTTCAGAGTCTCCAGTCACCGTTGACTCGCCCCAGGCCACGAGCTCACAGGCCTCACAGGTGCCTCACAGCAGCCGCAGCAAATCAGCGCTAACCTCTAAAAGTTCGTGATTTTCGTAACTAATCATCATCTAATCATTCTAATCATTTTCGGAGTAGGTAATCATTATTTTAGGTAATGATTTTGTTGCAGGAAGGAATGAGGAGGAAGACCCTTTGGAAGTTGCTTTGAAGGAATGGCTTCTCTCCTCTTCCCGTGAAAGGGAATACACGTCCGACGAGTTATTTTTTTTGTCGATAGCGAAAGATTGCTCTGCTTTAAGCCTCAATGCTCGTATGGCATTCAAAGCCAAAACCATGCTTGCGATGCAGGAGGCGATGCAAACAGATGGTAATGAACCCAACATGTCCCGCATGGTTGGTCCTCTACAACTTCTAGGAAAAAATTTGGGATTTAGTTGGTTAAGAACAAAAAGTTGGTTGAAAAAATGAAAAATGATACCTACCCCACACGACAGGTTATTTTCAAGTACAGGGACACAGTTGAAATCTATCTTGCTATCTCGTCGCATTGTTGTTCTCAACTAGTTTTTTATTAATTTCATTGATGAAAAACTCCTTTCGCTGGTGCATGAAGTAACATGTAGAATACAAAGAAGATTTTTGATATTCCATACGTTTTATATTGCAAATAATAAACCAAAAATGTAATTGCATCATGCCGTTCAACAAAACGAGTTTCTTACAAGCTTATCAATTTATGCCGCTTCTCTTCCGGGTGCTGTTCAGTTAAAATATTTTCCATTTTATGAACCCTTTGAGCTGAATCTTTCAAGAAGTTTATTACCTCTGTAATAGTTCCACATGCGGTTCTGATGCTTGGTTCTAAACTAAATTAAATCTTCTGAGTTGTCCACATTCTGTATTATTAGGAAAATCATAGGAAAAACTTAGAACCCAGCGTTTTGTTAAACCATTACGAGCTTCAAACAAATTATATTGGTATGAAATTTACATTCTTACAACGAAAACCCCCATTTTTTCTACATAACTCCCCCCCCCCCCCTCCATGTTGGGCGATCGGACCTGCTAGAAGGACCAACTAGACTCCAAATGGAGTCCATGTGCAGAATTTGTACTGGCTGTCTCAGAAGTTACAGGACCACCCCACCCTTCCATGTTTCCTATGTGGCTGCGTCACAAAAAATAAGAAAGGTTGAGGTGTCAAAATATCTATTGAGCAGTCAAATTTTCATGAGTCATCTTGCGCAGAATCCAAACCTAGAATACAAAAGGGGAGTTGTAACTAGAGTGCCAATTGCGCAAGTGTGCAATGTGCAGAAGTAGTTTTTCTGAATTCATCCGGGGAAAAAATTAAAGAATGGCGTTGCTCCCGTTTTCTTTTTACGCAGCCAAATGACGAAACTCATGACTTCTGAGACACCTGGTCCTATATTGATTGATTCACACATTATTTCATTAATTGGTATGATTTCAGGAATCTTGTGAAAGAACGGAATTAACTACTCTCCGAGAGTCATAACGTTTTCAAAGTGAACATTGTATACCTACTTACTTAATTGTCAAAATAAAAATGAACATTATAATAAAAATTTGTTGCACTTTTTTTTTTTTTTTACATCTTAACTGTTGATGGGAGCACCACTAATAGAGTTGAAAGGCGGGCAGATGTCGCCACTGCCAAGGAACCTGTCCAGCCGACATGAAGTACGTCCCCATATTGTCCCGAATTGCCTTTGCTCGTGTGCT
The DNA here is from genome assembly GCA_963920205.1 of Stenodema calcarata. Taxonomy (NCBI): domain Eukaryota; kingdom Metazoa; phylum Arthropoda; class Insecta; order Hemiptera; family Miridae; genus Stenodema; species Stenodema calcarata. The sequence goes on from OY986050.1 coordinate 7,043,331, forward strand.
AGTGTTTCTAACGTGGGTGGCATCCACGGGAATGAGTCCTGCAAGGGAGGGGTTCAACGAAAATTGATCAAGCTGGTTATCATTGGAAGAAAGCAACTTTTTTTAAACTCAAATCATACTGTACCTGTTGGAGGTGTCTCTTGCCGCCAGGTACCCTCTATCACAGTTCCATCTCCAGCCTCTTGATCCAACATGCCATTGGGAATGTAGACCGTACACCGGGCATGCCTGCCCTGCGTCAGTAACCAGTTGTGGAGGACAACGGTGGCCTGGGTAATGGCGTCAACTGTTGCTGAAGAGGCGATTATTGGTTTTCGAAAAACCCTAATCAATAAAAATAGATACTTTAGTTTTGGTTCAAACGTGAAGATGGAAGAGCACTTCCACCTATTTCATAGTGGCAGGTTAATCTTAACAGGTTAGACTTAAAACAATAATTTTTCCTTTCTTGTTTCACCTGCCCCAAATTATGATATGAAAAGTAGGTAGGTACAAGAAAAAATAATATCCCAAGTGGGGATGGGCCTACCTCATTTCTCGTAATTGGAACCCTTATGGGCACTCCCTGGGCTGTTCCTACCGTTTGGCAGAGTAGCAACAATGACATGAAAAAAAAACATCATCTTCACCCTGAAAAAAAAAAACAAGAAAATTTTCAAAATATTGAGCTATAATCTATAGGTGCACCCTCAAAATCTTCGTACTCACTACTCCTGGAATACCATCATGGAGTCAAAATGACTGGTACGACTTAGCAATGTTTATTCTAGGGCTACATCCCCCCACAGCATAACAACGAGCCCAATCTTCTTAGCTCTAGTTTATCAAATACCTGAAGTTGATTGAGTTAGGTAGGTTTATCTGTGGCTCATGATCATGAAGTACTTGTGGGTGACAAGAAAATAACCAATATCATTTTATAATAATTTTATATGTAGGTACACACTTACCAGTCTCGAAAAATGATGGGATGAAATTGGCGGGTCGAACAAAACAACGCGGTAATACTCGAAAAACAAAACAGCGCGGGTAAACCGGTCTTTTCAACACAAACAACGAAATAACGAAAAATGCGGGAAAACAAGGGTGCATTGCGCATTGGCCTCTTGCGCACCTAAGCGTAACGCCACCATGTGAACGAACACCGACGTCGAACGCTTTTACGCGCCTCCCACCCTCGCCACCTACGTCGATTACGCTTTTGCGCTTTACGTAGATTACGCGACCATGTGAACCCAGCTTCAGTTTAACTGAAGATAACCGTAAGGCCGTAAGAACTGATTAGCCTTCACTTTTACTCTCGCTGAATGGGTAACGAAGCGGTTGATAGTAGGTACGTAATGTGTGTGCGACAAACTTTACTGCTCACCTTGTACACAGACGTCTTACGTTGTGCCTTATTTCGATGGATTGATGAATTTTGCTTACATTCACATCGTTGCTACGTTCAACTTTATCATCGTTAATTTTCATCGTACAAAAATCGCCCACCACTTTTTGAAAGCTCTTGATTTGTCTGACACATGGGGAAATTGGCAACGTGAGATGTATCATGGTAGTGCACTATATCTCACGTTGCCAATTTCCCCTTGTATACATCCGAGAGACCGTTACATGTATAGCGGGAGGAAAATTGGGCTGGATATGGATATCCATGTCAAAATATGGAAGTAGTCAAAACAAGAAAAATAATTGAATTACTCCAGCAGGTTTGCTGCTAACCAATTTTTGTGATAAGTAAGTTTTTGCACATTTTTCGTGTAATAATTTCATGCCACGGATCCTATGGTGGGGCCATGAACCCGTAAGGATTGAATCTGTCAGTTTCTGCCGTAAAAGACGTAGTAATTTATCTGCTTTTTCTCAATGTGAAGTTGGTTCGTAACTGTAAAAATCCCCAGTCATGCAGCATGACTACAAGAGCGAATTTTCGAAGGAGTAATTAGTTTTATGTAAAACATCTTCATTAAAGAACATGATTGCCATGAAGAACATCTCAAGTAACAACCACGTTTCTTCATCTTCAAAGTGCTCCAATTTGAGAGCGGAATAAAATATCGAAATTCTGACTCCCCCATCTTATTCAGCGTGTAAAAACCTTAAAAATGAGGTGTCACTTGACAGACCGTTTCATTTTTGAAATTTATCGGTGAACCTCCCCCCCCCCCCCCCAACATCCTCAAAACCCCCCTCAACTTTTGGACATTACAACGCTGAACACGACGGAGAAGAGAGAATTGCGATATCGCATAACGTCATCAGATTAGAGCAGATTAACCATGAAGAACGTATTCTTCACCTTCACAGTACTCAAGTTTGCGAACGAAATTAGGGATCGCAAATCTGACGCATCTTATTCAGCGTGTGAAAACCTTTAAAATGAGGTGTCACTTGTCAGACTTTCATTTTTTGAGTGACCCCCTCCCCCTCCACCCAAACTCGCCAAACCCCCCTCAGCCTTTGTACATTTCAACGCTGAACACGATGATGAAGTCAGAATTGTGATATCGCATTCCGTCATCAGATTACAGCAGAATAACCACGAAGATCATTTCAAGTAAAACCACGTTTCTTCATCTTCAAAATGCTCCAGTTTGGAAATGAAATGAGATATCGCAATTCTGATTCCACCATCGTGTTCAGCATGAAAAAACCTTTAAAATGATTTGTCACATGTCAGACTGTTTCAAATTTGGACTTCATGGGTAATTTTCCCCCCCTTAAAACTCCCCTACACCCCCCTTAGAGTGGCCCGATTCTGCCCATCTTCGAACTTAGCCTGTCGATTGCCAAGACAGATTTTGTGTGCAAATTTGAACTTTTTATCTCAATTCTATCGAGAGTTATCGTCTGGAATGACACATACATAAATATATAAATACATAAATATATACGAGTACATATGATTTTTTGTGTCTTTTGGCAGTGAATTCAGGATGGTCTGAAACGGATTTTGGTATAAACATTTTGCGGAATTTCGAGTTTTAAAAATTTTGGACCGAGAACAATAGCTTCCTTTTCTTTGAAAATTCGCTAAAAGGCGACGAGGTCTCACGGAGATGAGGAGACAATATGGAAGGCCACCAAGTCCTCTTACTGCTAGAAGTGGTTGTAAGTGCCCCACCGGTGGGCATAACAATAATAACTTTTTATGTAAAGGTTCACCATCTCTTATGAAGAATCCCACCGGCGGGGCACTCACAGCCAAAAATAACTTTTCTTATGACAAATTTTCAACTGACTTTTTCCTACCCCTTTCTGGTCTACCACAATTGAAAACGGGATAATTTCTTCATTGAATTGAAAAATGATTGAACCTGTCTCTCTTCCGCCCACTGTAGTGAGACAATGTCCTGTTAATCGGTTGGTGATGAAACGGGTTTGCAATCATCTGGTTCCCTGAACGTAGTCCAGAATCACAATCGTGTATTGTATTATTATTTTTTGTGATTTATTTATTGCTACTTTATATTTTGACACATTTTTCATCTAGCAATATTTCATCTCATATAATTAATCACTGTATAGGGTAGGATATTGAGCAAAACCTAACCCGTGTTTGCAGCATGATCACTATAGTCACTGGGGTTCACTTGCTCTACGCAGCACAATCAAGTCCAGTGATTTGTTACGCTTGAGGCGCCGTTGTTCCCCCTCGTTGTTTAGAACGATGAGCATATATGCAGATTCTCATGTTTGTGGAGGCGATATTCGAACTTCCGCGCGTACTTGGCAATTGTTTCATTTACTGACTCTATCCTCAGATCTCGGTGTAAATCATCATTTTACATGTACCATGGGGCGTCTACTATACTCCTCAGTATTTTGTTCTGCGAAGTTTGGATCTTTTTAATATTTGACTTCTTTGTACACCCCCAGAGTTGTATCCCGTTGGTGCAGCTAGGGCGAAGAATCTGCTTGTATATTAGCAGTTTGTTGTGAAGTGAAAGAACGGAATTCCTTCCCATCAGTCAATACATGCTCCTGAACTTGATCTTCAGTTCCTGCTTTTTCTTCTCGATGTGCTTATTCCAATTACGTTTGGTGTCGAGGATCATATCATCCCCAGGTACTTGACGGTGTCAGCGTACGGTATCCCAGCTTGTATAGGCTTTAAGGTGAAGTAATGATCATCTCGATTTACTCTAAAACTTCGGTTCTGAAAATAGGATTTAAGGAGTAAGTAATACTGTCGTGGGAGATCCCTGTGCAATTTGTATTGAAGGCCCTCGTGTCAAACCTTGTCAAACGCTTGTGTTACATGCGAGAAGATACTGGCACATATCGTGTATCGTATTAATGTGTAGTGTATCAGAGGATTTATTATGTTGGCAGCCTGCCCCCATCTGTATTTGAACGTGTGTTAAAAACAAGCAATTAAGAAGTTCCTTGCTAACGGATATTTATATAAAAATCCCAACACATTACAGTGGCGACGAGGATGGGATACTTTAATAGCAAGGATCACAGAAGTTCTGACTCGAAGAACTGTCAGAAGATAAATGCGAGATCAGTGATTCGATTCTCTCCCTAGCATTTCGCATCGACGCCAAGGGGATGCACACCACAGATAAAAAAGTAAGGGCGGTCATAGAAGCCCCTGCCCTGTATAGGGATTTTTATATAAACATCCGTTAGCAAGGAACTTCTTTATTGCTTGTTTTTAACACACGTTCAAACACAGATGGGGGCAGGTTGAAAATATAATAAATCCTCTGATATTTCAAGATACACTGGGTACATAATGTATCTACGAGTATTTATGTGTTTTATTCTTTCCTTTTTTCCCTCCGTTAAAAAAAGCTTGCTTTGAATAATTCTTTTCAATTTAATTGTCATTATGAGTTATGTCGATTGGTCAAACCAGATTTGTTCATTATAATGAAGCATCCCTATTTTTTGAAATATTTGAAAAGGGAACTGCTGGCACCGTTTTCATAATCGGTCTCAATAAACATGAAGGCTACACGAATCACCGGAGTCAAATGAACTTGTAGAATATAAATATTGAAGGTAGTGAACGTGAAGGGTAGTTGTACAAGGAAAGCGCATTATTGCTGTCAGCGTCCTTCTGGATGGTCCGGCTTGAACGAAACTTGAGTAATAAGTCGAGTGAAGTATCTTGAAACAGGGGATATTCTTAGAGATGGTGCAATCAGGCGGCAGAATTATATTGAAGTATCCAAGGACAAGAATACTTTTTATAGACAATTCTAGTGCCATTTACCATATAAACGGACTAAATAGTGTTTTGTTGTTTATTTTATGTGAAAGCTTGGTTCTCGCCTTCAAGTAGGCACTTGGTTCGTCGAATTTACCTTTTCGGCGCAGGTAAAAGCCTTTCGGGAGTCGTGGAAATATTCGGAATCGTGGAATTCACGATCGCCTCGAGAATATCCTTCTCCAAACCCGCCATTCAATTTCTCTGTCTCTGAAAGTGAAGGAATTTAATCACGCTGGGTCAAGGTTTCTGTGTTCAAGTCTTCGAGACCCCCGAGTGTGAAGCTCGAAGAAGAGGGAAGAACGAGAAAACGGCAGTTTCCGACAACAAGAATTTAATAAGGAAATGGTAACGCCTTCCTCCCTCACTCCTGGACAGCTCCGTCTTTGGGAGTAGGTGAGACAGCTAATAAATGGAATGAGCCGGTTTGTGACTGAAAGGCGAAGCTCGGGAAAGATAGGTAGGTCCTGCGAGTTGTGTTGGTAATTAGTGATGATTGAAGCTTCGAGAGGGTGAAGGCGGAGCTCGCCAAGGAATCCATCCACCATCTGAGACGCCTACACGCTCAACTCTACTTCGGTGGGATTTAATCAGAACCTCGATTTTGCGAATCCCTGGGCACTGAACCAAATATTTGCTAACTAAAGACATTGACCGATAACATGTACATTTTTCATGTCCAAAATGTTTAAAACTTTCCGAAAAACAATTGCATGAATTCATTCGGTTTGCTTTTCATACAATAATATTATGATGGTAGTGAAAAGAAGGGATTACCTGTGCTCGGTTTACGACTCAATCCACAATACATTCACTGAATGCACACGATTTGAGCACAAAATTGAACAAAACCGTTTCACCACTTCTTTACATTTCTATGCCGTATTCTTATCCCCCCCCCCCTTGTGATAAGAGCCATTACCAATTGCAGTAAAAAAGCACCTGTTGTTAGCGCTAAAAGCACGTGGAAAATTAGCTGTTATCTGTAGATAGTCATTCCTTTCAAATTTGCCACTCATGCAACAATCCCTTTTTCTACTGCAGACAGTAAAAACCTCCCTTTTGACCAATTCTGGTGCCTGCTCCCCTTTTCTTGGGCCAGATTGACGCCTTCAGCTTCCTTGTTGAGGATAGTGAAACCATCCTTGTGTGAGCAATTTTCACTGGATCCCTGTAATAGTACCGCACTACCCACCTACCTGCTACCGGTACCTCGTGGTCCAGCGCTTCCTGGGGCCTATTTCATAAAACTACAAGTCTTATTTTACAGGCATTTTTTCACAATTTACAGGCGAAAAATACGTACAGACGTTTCATAAAGCTACACCAGTAGACTTGTAAGTTCCAGTGAATATTACAGGTTTACAGGTAACTTATGACAACTGTACAGGCGTTTCTCAATTATTTACAACTGTAAATAAGTTACAACTTTACAACTGTAACTGTGATAAGTTTACAACTGTAAAAACTGACGAAATTTTTAACCTACCTTTTGAGTACTGTAGGGTTTTAAGTTACAGGATAGCGTCATCAAGTTTATTTTCACATTCATCGTCCTCAGTTACCATTACCCCTTATATCGCCTTATTTTTCGCCCGTTGCGTTGGTTGATTTCATTCCATTAGGTATGTGGAGGTTAATGAATTAATCAACCATTTTCTATAAGTAACTGAATGGGATAATAATTATCTTTGTTGGGAATTAAACAGTTATGAAATTTCAAATTTCAGTCTTTATTTTCTTTAATTACAAGTTTCAAAAATCACAACCTTTCACGAGAGTATAATTCTTTTAATGGCCAAAGAGATCACAAAATAGTACTTAGGTTTTGGTCCGTACACACATCTTGTACACACTCCACTACAATCCGAGGAAAGTACTGAGTATATGGAGAGCATTCAGGGATCAACAAATCCCTTTCCAATTTAAGGATCTCCAAATCGTTAATGTACTTTTCTCTCTGCATGATTTCTATGGATAGTTTAAGTTTTTTAATCCTTAGTTTCTTCTCCTCATCATTCGCCACTGTTGATGAGAACGCTCCCATCAACACTTCCTTCCTCTCTCCCATTAACTTAAAAATTTCAATACGGCCCTCTTTTTTTGTACTTATTGTGGAAGACGATTGTAATGATACGCTACGCTAACCGGACGAAACCTTCCAAATTTATTTATTCCTTGTTGTCATGACTGGACGTGCCAAGGGTACAGTGCCAAGTATCGACCTATCATCGTCTTCAATTTCGTTCCTGCCTATCAAGGAATCAGCAGAGGGCCCGTTTTGCTGTTTGGTCACTGGAGGCTCTCCTACCTCAGGACGTACTTTGCTGGCACATCATATCGGTATTGTTAAAGCCATTTTTATCCTATGGCCATAGAGACTAAGGTAGGAAGGGTTAGGCCATCCTGTTTCTTACGTTCATTATAACTTCTTTCATACTCTTGTCTTCTCTTTCACCCTTGCCCACTTTCTATAGGTATTCTATTCTATTCAACTATACTTCTTTCAGCCACTTTTCTGGCTGTGGTCCTTCGAGTAAATACTTCTCTACTTCCTTCACTTTCTTTGGTATAAGTACCTAGTTGACCGGTTAGCGCTACATGCCGCCATAATTCTAGACTCATCACTGCCACTTCTATGAGTTGTACTACTCCTAAAACTCCTGCCACCACTTCTATTTAATTGAATTGGTGTAATTGGTGCCATAACGTGGTACCCCATATCATTTCAGGTAGTGCTTTCAAATCACCCTTCGGGCTGTATGAGGGGGGTAAAAATACTGAGTACCGCTGTACCATGTACATCTGTGATTAGGGTATGTACATATTAATATAATTGACACATGGAATTGTTAGATACTTCGCAAATTCGCTCATCACGCTGCTTGACTGGCTTATTTATTTAAGGTCGCCATCGTTATAATTTTGTTTAATCCCGGTTTGAGGATAACAAGTGAATGAATCATAACTCTCAGCTTTTTATACGTTGGTACCCGCCTACTCGCCTAATAAGGCGTTCCCAACAAAGGGTCCCGGGCCGTTTACTTCACAGAAGAAAAAACGTCCATAGCGGATGAAAGCCAAGGAGTGGGAGGAGGAGAAAAACTCCTTTGTTCAAATGTTTGCCCGACCCTCTTATAAAAGCCAGGGCCACTCTGTTTCTTTGGAGGGGCTCAGATGTGACTGAGAGTTTACTTACAAATAATTAAGCTCAAATGTTCCAATTGTCAACCCTCAAAATCGTTCATTCTCGCTTGTGCAAAACTTTGGAGCAAAAAAAAACTGAGAGGCACTCAAAGATAATATCGTCGAGTTACATTATTTGGTTACACGACTGCATAACGATTACAAGACTTGAACGTTGCAATGTAAGAGCTCTTCAGTGACGATAACCCAAGAGGTACTTTATGGACCTTTACCATCATCCCAGTTGATAAGTACAGACTTAGATATTTTGCTAACCATTATCATGGTCCGATTCGACCATCGAATCGTCGTAAATCGAAGACGAGGGGTTCATGAGGCTCCTGACCATTTCCACGTCGAATCGTCGTAAATCGGAATGCGCTAGCGCTCCTTGAGAAACCAAATCAGTTCTTATCCCTATAGGTGTTCACCGTTATTAATTCGCGGTTGTTTATGAAAATAAATATATTTCTTCTAGTCATGCCGAAAGAAAGCCAGAAGGCGAAATGCATCGACTGGATCGACAATTCTTCGATTACGTATTAGCGGAGAATTCGGACGAGGAAGAAGAAGTTCTTGAAACGCATTTACTCCCTTCAAAACTCAAGATTCGACGATTTTCGACGTCGAACTCTTCTTAGGTACCTACGTACTCGTATAGTACATTCATGTGTTCTTAGAGTTGCGGTACGTAGAACCGGGTTTAGAATTCTGTATTATTGTGTTAAATTCAATAAGTATTCAATTCTGTTGTATAATAAATATCGTGATAAATAGGTATGTAAATTGTACCTGCCACTGGGTTTCTCAAGTAAATTTGAAAAAACCTACAACCAATTGCAACCCAATGTCATCCCCATGTGTGTTACGCCGTAGGTATAGTATTACTATAAACTTTCAATATCAATAAAGGCCGTTTAATAAACATTTTAATTAATCAATACTTTTTAATATCGACCTTGTTCAGGAAGAGAGCGGAGATAAATGAAAGGAGGGTTGAAATAGCCAGGTTTTGCAAAAAACGCAATATCGGTTTCACTGGACTACTTCATTTCTGTTGCTCGTTATTAAATTTGGTCCTTTGCGCCTAACAAGTTGAGATGCAAGTATCATTATGATATTTAAATAATTTCTTTCTTTACCTGTTTTGTTTAAATGTAATAAAAATATTCGTTTATTATTTTTATTTACAGGATTCATTCAAGTTTGCAAGGGGCTTAGTTCGTTGTTATTTAAATGTATATTTCAGTAAATTTTATTGGATGGGTTAATTCCTGTCAGCAGTTTCTTAGTTGGTACACATTCTATTTTGCGTGACAGGTCCGTTCTAAAATTTATTGTAATTGCTGTGGTTATTTAATAATATGTATTGCTACAAATGGCAACCACAATAATTTGCAGTGCTAAGCTGTTGTGAAGAATAGGTGTATCTGTAATTCATGAAAGGTGTATTTAAAACGTGATATGCACTGTTATCACACCACAAAATACGTTTCGTGAATGGAACATATTCAAATTTCTTTTTCGAGCAGTTAGGGTTCACTAGTGAAGAGTGGCGAGTTTCGATAGAATTTTATTAATTATTATTGATAATTTATAATAATAATTAATATATCATTAAAATTTAATGATATATTAATTATTATTATAAATTATCAATAATAATTAATAAAATTCTAATGTTAGTGATCTAGACAGAAGGGTGATCTACACAAAGAAGATAATAAACTGTTGTATCAACAGTTGTAATCAACTGTGGTAAATAAAATTTATTAATTAATAATGATAATTCATGATAATAATTACTTAATCTACCATTTAGTGATCAGAAGGGTGATCTGCACAAAGATGATAATAAACTGTTGTATCAAAAACAAATCTAATAAGGTAGGTTAGGTTTCGATCACGTATTAGGTAGGTACTTCTTCCTCGTTAAATTCTGAATCGTGGATGCTAAAACAAGTAGTATAATAATATTATATTATGATATTATTATCCACATCTTGGTTTTTGAGCTATCGCTTTGCTTCGACTATTGGTAGGTCCTCGGTATTCGATTCCGCCCATAACCAGACTACAATTGTCCACTCTATTGTCATCACGAAGCGCATAAAGTCAGCTGTAAAAAACTCTTAGTAGTTTCGAGCAAATAGTCAACATACCTAAGTACTGGTCATTTAATGACCGTCATTATGAACGTTTTCCTGTCTATAGCCGGTGTTGGATAGCAAGAGTGGAGAAATAGAATATCGCAGATATCGGCGGCAAGAAGATCACTTGGACGTTTTAAAGTGAGTGGCCCAATTATTCAGAATCGTTATTCGGTCTCTCCGTTACAATAATCATAAAGGAGTAGGTAACTAAATATTATTATCGGCTCCCATCAAGTCAAAACTTTATTCAAAATATTCCAAGTTGACAATTTTTCGTCAACTAAAAACTATCATAATATGATATTATGATGGATAGTAGGGTGAAGGCACCAGTTTCAACTTCAAAGCCAGATAATAAGAGTTTTAGACGGTTTCGAGGGCTTTTCTAAGGGGCTCAGAGAAGGTTGTTGCTGATTTGGTGACGGTTATCGAAGGACGGGGTCAAAGTTAGCAGACCAGACAACGTGGCTAAGGGTGAGCAACTTTCTCATGGAATATTTGCCCTATTTTCCCTTCCCATTACCTTCGTTCGGTTTTATTATTGATGTTAGTGTCCTGTATTGGTAGATTGCGAAATTTAGGTCGGAATGTCAATATTATGACCGATTTCCGAGGGTGTCTTATGCTGGGTTCAAAAAGGGGCCAGTTTCAGAATCATACTGGGGGTGTCTGATACCGGTCATTTGGACCAATTAGCATTAAATGGTCCAAATTAAAATTAACACATTTGTGGTTTTTCTCGTGTATTATAAATACTAGTATTAGAGAATTGAATCTCACGCCTTCAACTTATATAGTCATCCCAATCACAGCACCCAGTATCAAACAGGGGTATGTGATACTGGAACTGAACGATGTCTGATAGATCTTTGGTTTAATTAAATTCTTTTTTTTACAAAATCGGGACTGTATTCATGAATTTAGGTGTGATAGCCTTTTGGTCCATTATCTTAGGCCTCATGGTTTGGGATGTAATGTATTATGAAGTGCCTAGCTATAGGAGCTCCCATGTAGGTGGTAGGAACCAACGTAGGTAATCTCGAATCACTTCGATTTCTCTTCACAGATTTCCTTTTTTCCTAGATACATTTGCGATCATCATGGGCCCCCTAGTAGTTCTGTGACACTAGCCTGAGCAGTACACACGAAATTACAGCTTCATACTGTGAATAGCATAGAAATCAGCTTTAGGAGCCACTCAGCCGATCCTGGGCATATTACCCTGCCTAAAGTGTCCTAAGGAGGTTACACGCCAAATTACAGCTTCATAGTGTGAATACCATATAAATTAGCTTTAGAAATCACTCAGCCAATCCTGGGCTTAATATTATGCTACTTGAAGTGTAAGCTCAACGGAGGGTACATGCCAAATTACAGCTTCATAGTGTGAATAGCATAGAAATTAGCCTTAGGAGCTACTCAGATGTTCTCAGATCTATGCTAAGTCCTAAGGAGACTATAGTATATAGTATGTATACATGCCAAATTTCAAGTCTCCACGGATACTAGAAGACAAGTATCTTTCACAGTGTCTTCTAGTATTCGTGCAAGTCTCCACCACCACGGGAAGTGGCGTCCAGTTGTGTGAAGGCTAAAACATGTTCCATGTTTAAATCGCTGACATTTAACGGTCCCACAGATATATAGAGAAGAAATAGACATTGCGGGATGTAGATAAATCAAGAGCTGTTGAAAAAGTGGTGAACGATTTTCATACGATGAAAAATGCCGAACATAAAGTTAACAACGTAGCAATGTAGACAAAGTGGATGTAAGCGTTATAGAGCACAATGTATTTTTGTATTTGTCGCACACACATCACTTAGCAACCGCTTATGTAATCATCCAGCGAGGGTAAAACCGAAGGCTAATTTAAGATGTATCCATGTGACGTGTTTGCATAACTGATTGGTCATTATCGAAGAAAGCGTTGAAACCAAATATGGACAAGATTTGCGTGATCCGTCAAAATAATCCACCTAATCCCAGTCAACTGACAACTGCACTTGAATATCGTACCTCATCAACCATTTAAGAATATTATTCATATAAAATCAGAGTTTCCTTATACAGATCTTCAGCCTTAAATGTCAAGAGATAACCATTTTTCCCTTGTTAGTGTTCTACATAATATGTAATACATATTATATGTACTCAACTACAAACTTTTAGAAGCAACGCTATCATTTCCAGAACAATGCCCCTCAAACTCCAGAAACCTGCGCCAGATTTCAAAGGCGTTGCGCTTATTGACGGCAGCTTCAAGGAAATTTCACTAAAAGACTTCAGAGGCCAATACGTCGTACTGCTATTTTACCCGCTGGACTTCACATTCATCTGCCCCACGGAAATCATTGCTTTCTCTGATCATACAGAAGAGTTTCTCAACTCCAACTGTCAAGTAATTGCGACGTCGTGCGATTCGGAATTTTGTCATTTGGCTTGGTCACAGACCCCACGCACTTTAGGTATGTACTAGTAGATACATTTTCGTGTTTTTATTTTTTTGCGGTCCAAAATGTTTAAAACTGGAATTTCCACCAACATTTTATAACAAAATCCGTTCCAGACCATCCTAAATTCACAGCCAAAAGATATATATCATACATAAGGCTAGTTCGTAGATGGACAGAATCGGGCCACCCTTGTAAGGCGGGTTTTGGAAAGTTTTGGAAAATTACCCATACATTCCAAAAACAAAACATTTAGAAAAGTTACACCTCGTTTTAAAGGTTTTTTCACGCTGAACACGGCGGTGAAGTCAGAAGTCCGTTCTCAAACTGGCGCACTTTGAAGATGAAGAAACGTGGTTGATACTTGAGATGTTCTTCACGGTTTTTCTGCTCTAATCTGGTAACGGAATGAGATATCGAGATTTGGACTTCACTATCGTGTTCGGCGTTGAAAAACCTATAAACACGTATTACTCAGTAAAAAATTGTTAAATCAGATGTTCCAAACATCACAATGTATATTAATGTATATTAATAACGGGTTTTATAACATGTCATGTTATAAAACCCGTTATTTTTTCAAAAATTCGCTCTTATAGCCATGCTGCATTATTGGATTTATCATTATTATTTTTTGTGTTAATTTACGGGTAATTTTTCCCCTCCTTAAACACCCCCTAAAACCCCCCTTAGAGTGTCGCAAAATCTGCCCATCTACGAACTTTGCCTTTCGATTGCAAAGACAGATGTTCTATCGAGAGTTATCGTCTGGAATGACAGATGTATACATAATATGTAAATATAAATATATAAATATCGCATATACAGGGTGTAACCATTAAGGTCTTACCACGGGCCAGGGATCGATTCTACACCTAATTTCTGATGAAACGTGTCCTATAAAATTTTTGTTTTATACCGATTGAAATCCGACTTTTTCACCTTTAAGACTTTTTTTCATATTTTCAACCTCAAGTCACTAAAATTGCGATAAGTCCCGCATTTGTCAGTCAAAATTCAAATGTTATTATACCGTTGGAAAGAATGTTAAATTCCCTATCCTTCTAGTGCTAAATCTATAAGCTTCTGGTATCAAAACATTTTTGATCCCCCCTTCAGCACCTTACAGGTACTGCTGCGAAAATTCGCTCATACGATCATGCTGCATGACTTCGTATGTCGTCAGTTTTCCCTCTCCATAGTGAAAGTAATGTTCCCCATCTGACTTTTAATCCCCGTAGGATTAATAACACAAATTAAGTTCAGTCATACGAGTTCGTCTGGATGATTCATTATATTACGGCGTGTGTGGATTACTTCACGTTCAATGTGAGATAATATGATAAGCCTCTCCGAAATGTAATTATCTCTACAATGTCACTGATGAGAGCCAAACAGAATTGTTTTGAACATGAATACATTTACCGTGAGCATTGTGTCTTCCAAATGACATGTAGATGGTGTGGAGTACGAAGATGCGGAGATTACTCTTACAGTAACAGTATTAACTACATTAAACTGTTAATAAGTAACTTGTATAGATATGCAAGGGCGTAGGATCAAAACTGTGCGAAGTGGGGGGGGGGGGGGGCAGGGTCGTTTAGGTTGTAACAATTTTATCACGGCCAAGAAAATAACGATGAATTGAAAAATCTAACGGGGTTTTTGGGGAGTTTTAGGGGAATTACCCTTAAATTCCAAAAATGAAACAGTCTGACAAGCGACACCTCATTTAAAATTTTTTTTTACGCTGTGAAGTCAGAAATGCGAAATCTTATTCTGTTCTCAAACTGCAGCACATTGAAGATGAAGAAACGTGGTTGTTACTTGAGATGTTCTTCAGGTTTCATCTGCTCTAATCTGATAACGGAATGAGATGTCGCAATTCCGCCTTTACCATCGTGTTCAGCGTTGACAGACCTATAAAGTGAGGTGGTATTCGGCAAAATATGGAGAAAAAACTGGTTGTAAAACCATTAAAATAGAGACATTTTACATAAAACCAGTTATTTCTTCGAAAATTCGCTCTTCATGCTGCATTACTGGATTTTTCAAACGTGGCTAGTTTCTCTAAATTTCTTAAACTTTTGGGGAAGACTTTTCAGGCAGTTGGCAATTTTTTGTATTTCTTCTTTTTTTAATCATCTTTATTGTAACAACAGTAGTTACATCTCACTAAAGTGATGTGATTAGTGGTAGTAGGTAGTGATCTATGAACCACAATACGTATAGATCACTACCTACTACCACTCATCATA
Organism: Stenodema calcarata; assembly: GCA_963920205.1. Taxonomy (NCBI): domain Eukaryota; kingdom Metazoa; phylum Arthropoda; class Insecta; order Hemiptera; family Miridae; genus Stenodema; species Stenodema calcarata. The sequence goes on from OY986050.1 coordinate 7,058,602, forward strand.
TCACTTTAGTGATATGTAACTAGGTCCAGGGGTTTGGTCCTTTTCAGCCTTCGTACATCGCCGGTGTTATCCAGGAGGTTCAGTAGGTACTTCAACTTTCCTGTGCTTGTGGTGAATGTTTTCATGGTCCATTGCTCGATTTATACAACTTCTCTCACCATCTCGACTTTAAGGTCGCGATGGAGATCATCCGTTCGAACATACCAGGGGGCATAAACTATGATCCTGAGCATTTTGAATTATTTTCAGGTTGCTCCTCTTAGTGTGGCCCCATAACTGGCAGCCGTAGGCCCAAATTGGTTTGATCACTTATTCGTGCAGTAGCATTATGTAAAGGCAGCAACTGTTGGGATTTTCTCCCAATGAGCCAGTACATCTTCTTGAATTTATTCTCCTAGCTTGTACTTGGGAAATGAATAAATAAATAACAAAATTGACGCAATTTCCCTCTTTTAATCAATTCTAGTTATAAAATTTAATAACGATTTATGTTTTGCTTAAGGGGGGGGGGGGGGCAGCTTCCCCTTGCTGGGTACGCCCATAATAGTTACGTATTATGGAACTATGCGTAATCAATTGTGTAACTATGTGTGTAATCATTGTCTGTAATTATTGTCAATAAACCAATTCTTAATTCTTAATTTTGCCCATTGAAAGGTGGACTTGGGAATCCAAGGATTCCCATACTGGCCGATAAGTCGGGACGAATTGCCAGGGACTACGAGGTTTACGATGAAGAGTCTGGAATCCCATTTCGTGGGCTGTTTATCATCGATGACAACCAGGACCTCCGTCAGGTATATTCAAATTCCACGTACATTAAAGTAGTTTAATGAAAACCAAAAACCTTTCATTTTCCATCATCAATTATTTTCTTAGTATTCTACCTCACAATTTTATATGTGTTATCTTGACCATCTGATAGTCTGTGTTCTCGTACATGGGCTGGCCTGTGCCCAATCATTATTACAATCAGACGTTCCCTGAACTAACTGGGCTTTTTTAGCCACGGGAGCAGAGATAAAACAGACCGTAATTGTGAAAGCACCGGTTGTCAGTACAAAGGTTCACCCATTCGATCGGAAAACAAGATGTCCCGACCAAAACTCTTTTTGAAGGTTCATCTTATCAAAGTTAATTAGCCAATATAGATCTTTGGAAATTTAATATCAAACCCCTGGCTTTTGGCTTCTAAAGACTTGGCTAGATTGAGCTTCATCAAGTAGGAGTTTTTGCTATATCCAAAAATTAGAGAGGAACTTATATTAGCTGAGGGAACGTATATTACTAAGTTCTTCCCTGTTTTCTCAGAGTGGGCAGGAAAGAGTGGATTATTGGAGGAGTTATTGTTATTTTATTTTTCCAAGTATTTCCTATAACCTTCTCAATTATTTTTAAGAACCCTTTGTAAATTACGGGATTAACGTATAAATCATAACACTTAACGGCTTCACAGTTCAAAACGGGAAAATGTATAGAGAGTTTGATCTCCCGAAAATAATGCCTCTCAGCCCAATGTTGTGGTGTACATAATTAATTATGTTAATATGTTCCGAGGATGTTGAGACCTACCTGGTAATTCAAAAGTGTTGGATCGATAATGGTTGGAGTTTGTTGTACAAATTATATCGCACATTATAACTTGATAATGTTGTCATTCAGTTAGTTAACATTGATTTACTTATTTCCTTCAAGATAATCGTCAACGACTTGCCAGTGGGTCGTTCTGTCGACGAAACGATTAGACTCGTCAAAGCTCTCCAGTTTTACGACGAACACGGTGAGGTTTGCCCAGCCGACTGGAAGCCTGGTGACATGACCATTCTCCCGACTCCCGCAGGAGCTATGGAATACTTCGAAATTACCCACGGGACGAATGAAAACAAGAATGAAAACTCGTAGAGGAGTATTGCGAATGATTTTATTGCGTTTAATAATAATATAGGTAGTTTTCACATGTCCCAGTTGAATTTATAAAGTTGATATTAACCAAGAACCATTAGTTTATAAAACTACGCTTAGTTTAAATAGCAATTCAATCTTGATTCAATACTTGTAATCAGATCGGCCAAGAGTGCGCTTAATTGGTTTTCTTCCTCGTGTCTTCATATTGTGCCTACAGTTTGTTTAGTGGAGTGGTTTGGCTCAAACTAGTGAGCTGCTCGTCCAATAACGAACATCAATCACCTACTTTAAAATTTAGCAATACTTAACCCAAAACTGTTAGACAACGTTGCTAAACTCATATTTGAATGGCCCCAAAATCCCATTTATAATACTAGAAAATCGATAAATTCGAATTCCTAAAATTCAAATTCTATAAATATCATAATAAATGGTTGGGGGGAAAAGTAATCCATTATTTTGCACCTGGATGGCATCACTGGCGTACATCTTGTTTTGTACTTATGTTATCGGATTAACCTTATACTCGTTGAAAATGGGAATTACTCTTCAATACAAACGTCATTGGACCATCGTTGTTGATGGATTTAGTTGTGGGTTAGAGCGTTGAAGATGGAGGTGAACAGGGAGAAAATACGGTATGTTTTACAATTTTACAAGTTAGGCGGCTGAAATTGTGAGCAGTGTTTCAAAGGGTCAAACAACAGCTATCTGAGTACAATTTGGTTTTTGGAGGGGCGTTGGTGTTGGTGAGGCCTTTTTCTCGTTAACAAAACAACTAAATACCGCACTTAATAACAGGAAAAAAGGTATCTTAGTTCTGCTTGACCTGTCAAAATGCTCTGTATAATAGTGGAATTAAACATGGAGAAAAGGAATGGTTCGAGATAGAAAAACTCTGCAAATTCTTGACACAACGGTTCATTATCTTCTTTGTACAGATCACCCTTCTGTCTAGATCACTAGGTCTAAATGTCTAGATCCTAAATGTTAGATTAATTATTATTATCAATTATCACTAATTATTAACAATTTTATCAAGTACCTAGTGAAAATTATTATAATTTATTGTTAGGTATTAATAATTTGTATTTATTATTAATAATAATTATTATTAATTATGATTAATTAATACGATATAATTCTGGGGTTTTTAATACTACGTCGGTAATAAAGTTTCTATAAAAGAATTACCTACCAACAAACATTCGAAATTACCTTCATTTCCGTAGCACGAAACGCACCTCAGAACAACAAACTCGACATCACTTAAGCCATATGATGTTCCAAATAGCTTGTTAGTATGAAAATGGACCTGTATTTCAACAGTTTGATTCACGATCCTGTAGTGAGGCACAATCTTTGAGCCGTCATTGTGAACGAACGGCTGGTCGTACAAAGCTGCGAATGGTCTTAAAAAATTCTACGGAACAAACTCTATCTAAATATGAAATAAAAAACATACCGTTCTGTATGAATTTTTCGAGATATGAAATTTTTAAAATTTCAAAATTCGTTTTGAACCCCTTCCCCTTGACCTAGGGTTATGAAAAGTTTCGAGGACCATTGTGGGGTTGGTCGAAACCCATAAAAAAAATTTCGTAATTTTAACTCAACGCTAACTGGGCAAAGTGGCGCGGACGGCGTACGGCGTACGGCGTACGGCGGACGGACGGATTTTTTTTTATTCGATTTTCTGAATCTACGAATCTTGAAACGTAAACCAACAAATTTTGAGGGGGGGTTAAAATTTTTTTTTCTTTGGGCGATTCCAATGGTTCATTATCGAAGATAATAAACCAAAATTGAAAAATCTCCTTTTTAACAAAACGAATTTCTACATTCAAATATTATTAATACAGGTTGAGAAAAGTGGTGCCATTTAAGTTTATGCTTGTTTTGTATAGGTCCTTGGTGCAAAGCATAATGTATTTTGGCATCCTGGCATGGGCAGGGGCCTCTCCAAACGTAATAAGGGAGAAATGACCATAGTCCAAATAGCGATTTTGAAAATAATTACATTTAAGTCGAGAAGATTCTCCTCCGATGAGCTGTATTTGTCGATTTCCGTCTTCTCAGTAAGCCATCTATACATTAAATCCGCTCTTATGTACCTCCATAAACATCCACTTGATTTCATTTATGCTCCTCTTATGGGCTACGGGAGTCCACTCTGAGAGTAAACCCAGTTCCCGTGAGCAGCTTGAAATGTACCACCCGACATGTATTTTTTAGCCTACCGATACTCACGAGAAAGCTGCCCAGTAATTTAAAAGTAGGTACCTCCCAATTTGAGTCGAGCCAAGTACAAAAAATGTTTTTGGCTTTTTAATTAGCAAAGGGCTCCGAGTGTGAACAATTATTTTCTACTATTTATGTAGTTGATAAGATAAATAATTTATTAGATTATGAGATGTAACTGAACAACATGAAATTTCTTTATAATCTCTTCGAGTGTCACAGACTTGTAAATCCCTGTAAAATGAATGTTAATATAATTTTACTACAATAGGAAATAATTCCACTTCCCCACTTATCACGGAAATGCGTTCCAAAGTGGGGTATTGTCACATAGAAGGAATAAATTTATTTTCATTTTCATCTTCATCTTTTTATTACAACGTTGATACTTCTGAAATTGGCAGGTAAACCCTACCAAAAAAAAATTATTCGAATGATGTTTCCAGGTTATATCTTAGTAAAGTAATAAAATTTAAGGTTTATAGTTTTTCACGCATTTTTTTAATGAGTGTGTGTGGTTTAGGTTGACCGTCAGTAAGAATGATGTTGAGGGATGTCGAGGGTCGGTCAAATGAACCGATGTCATTTGACCGATGTCATTTGACCGACCCTCGACATCCCTCAACATCATTTTTTTAATCTTGTTGTATTGGTATATTACTACTAATGTTTATACATAGGTGGTATCTTTTCATTTATATATGTCTGTTCAGAATGAAACTTGTCTCGAGTGGGAAGGTACCTACTCTGAGTCAAACGCGCAATAGTGGGTCATGCAATACTAATATTAACTTGTGCAATACTAAAGTGAAAGATGATAAGGCTACTTCATATACTTTATTGATCTTTTCAATGTGACGATTCTTCTTTCCCAATGTTGACCATGACTGAGTTCCTTGCACAATATCATCTCATCAATTCCTTGGCCTAGTTTTAACGTTCTCAACCAGCTTCGTCGTTATACGAACTCAGAACTTTGGATTCGAAAATGGCAAGCTTCGCAAGGGGAGATCGAAGTTACGGTGATCGTGATGCCATTCCGATAAGCGATCTATCATGCAAGACGCGTTTCATGTGTTATGTTAATGCGAATGTAGCGGAGGGTTCGTTTGCATAGGCTCACGACCCCGTGCGCTCAACTCCTAAACCCACCTCCATTCCCTTGAGTTATTAGGATTAATACGTGCTCGCCCTTATAAATTTCCGGCATATCTACCTTTGTTTGATTTAAACACAAATATTTGTTTTGATCCCCATCCATGCTTCAAGCAGAGAACATCATAAACTGTTAGTAACAGTCTGTTACAGTTTGTTCATCAGTGAAATATCTAGACTCCGCCTCCTTTTATCGTGGAACCGAATAAGTCTCTGCCTTTTATAGATCGTATCAAAAGTCAACATGTCAAAACTATTTTCAAATTGACCTCAAAACTTGATCTTCGGCGTTTGCAGAAGTTTACAGAAAAATAGAATTTGTTGCATCGATCAGAGACGGGCGTATTCACATTCACAAATACGATTACGAATAAAAAATATGAATTCATATTCATATGAATACGAATAAAGCCATAATCACATCTTTTTGAGAATTTTCCCAAAAATTCACTTTTTTTTTGTGAATTTTTCTAAAATTTACTCCATTTTTTATGAATGTCACTCGAATTGTCCAATTTTACAATATATTTCACAGAAATTCAAGTTTTTTCCACATGAATTCTACAAAAATTCACATCTTTGTTGTAAATTTTTCCACAACTCTCATCTTTTCTGTGAATTTCCCCACAATTTCCGTATTTTCTCTAAATTTTCTTACAAGTCACATCTTTTTTGTGAATTTTATAAATAATTTTGCCATTTATGGATGAATTCCAGTAACATTTCACCTTTTTACCGTCGATTTGATGAAAAGGTTTATTTATTCTTTCTAGGTACTGAGGTAAAGAAATGTTTTGCCGAATAAATTCCAGTGTAATTCACCATTTGGTAAATTTCATTCACAAATGGCAAAAGTATTTCTAAAATTAACAGCAAACGTGAATTGTGAAAAAATTCACAAAAAATATGTGAGATGTAGGAAAATTCACACACAAGAAATGTGAATTTTTATAGCATTAAATGCTATAAATTTCAGAAATACGGAAATTTGAGCGACATTCACGAAAAAAAAAAAAAACGAATTTCTGGGACCACCTGTTGGGGACCACTCTGCCGTTTGAAGCAAGAACGCCTTAGGTATCTCCGAAAACCACGTATTTCAGAAATCGCTTTTTCAGTTTTCTATAGCTGTAGTCCCCCCCCCCCCCCCAGTTTGTGCTATCGAACCCATTTTTTAGAGACACATCAATAATGCTTAAATTGACAAAATTATCGAGGTACGAAATCGGAAAAAAATCGATTTTGAATTCAAAAACTCTACTCTCTGAAGGCGGAGAAATCAAATCGAATTGATTTTTTTTTCTCATGTTTTTGAAGGTGAACCGCCTTAGCTTGCACGTAAGGCGATTCACCTTCAAAAACAATAGGGTTACCGACCTCTTGTTTTTCAAAGTAAAACACCTCAACTCTAAGAGTCTGGATAAGCTAATTATATTTTCTGGAAAAAAGACCTCATTGCTAAACCAGCTAAGTAAACATTTGAAGGAGAAACGCCTTGCAATTTTCGAAGATTCGTCTGATCCTAATTTACGAATCAACATTACTTTGAGGCGTTTTTGAACTGAGTTAAGGCGTTTCACCTTAAAAAACAGTTAGATAAAAACAAATCAACGATTTTTCGATTTCAAGGGTAGGAATAACCCCCAATTCTAAATGAAATTTTAAAATTTGGACTTCACCACCGAAAAGAGCATATCAAAAATAGGGGGGTACGTAAGAATCTCATTTTTGTCATCTGCTCTTCCTATAGTAGTGGGTACATCTCAACCATCGATGGATACCTGTGTTCTGATGGCTACCTTAGTTGGGACATTCCCATCGCTGTCAAGCGAGTACTAGCGCAACTACGGCTACGAAAAGACGGATTTCTTCGAATGTTTATCAAGGGTGAGGTCTGGAAAATAGACGGGAGCAAAATCTGTCTATTGTGTAACTTAGGGGAGGGGGAAACAGTAAACCACGTATTGGCAAGATGTCCACAATTTAAGACTGAGCGTGAAAAGTTTTTCGGATCGTCGCGACTGAGTGATGAGTACATTACCAAAAGTTTATTTTGTTTTCCTGATAAAGATGTTACATTTAGGTTATATAATTTTATATGTGCATATCTAAAGAAGCGGAAGTTTTTGTTTGAATTGTTAGAGGATGTGGGACTGCTGTACTAGAAGAATTCCATTATGTTTGTTTAATATTTTTGTCCATTTGATTGATAAACCGAACTCATTGTTGTAAAGGTCAGTGTCACCTATAACGACAAATAAAACTGATTTGATTTGATTGATTTGATTGCGTTTTTGTTTCAAACGGCAGCACTGATCTACACAGTTACTTTACTACCAGTTGGACGATGATGATGTGGAGGAGAATGAAATTTAGAAGCAATTCCATAAGCACGCTCAGTGGTGGCCACGATATCACGAGGAAAACCCTGAGTGAATTTAACAACTTGATAGTCGACTTCCTGAAGTTGGCGATCACGTCAAACAACGCCTTGGAACTGACGATATTCGGTGGGTGGGTGGAAACACGTTGTGTAAATAAGGCCGACCCTATTTACAGACTTATCTGATTCCCCTTTCACGCTTCTTCATCACGCGTGTCTGGGGGATTCAGGGTCTGCTTGAACTTTTTCAGTATACTGGAAGTACCTACGTTTATCATTATAAAAATTTTTGCACACAGTAATAAAGCAATCACTCGTTTTAGGTTTTTAACGCTCATTGTCACTCTAATGTGCAAAAAGTCTGTCGGTTCTTTAGGTGGTGCGTGTGGTGTTTCTGCAAAACAAGTGACGGCAACACAGTTCACGTAAGTTGGTGTCAAAATTAATCATCATATCATATCCAACACATTTAGTTCATTTAGACGTGGTGTTGTTTCGTTTCTGCCACGATATTTGCTCTACGATATTTGGCTAGAAATAGCTTCCCAGATTTTAGACTTAGAACAAAAGAAGAGTCGGTATGATTTCCAAAGATTGTGTAGAAGTCTCCCAACTAATCTCTTGAATAGTCCTCCGCTTGTCGAAATGTCACGTGAGCCAAACGTACAATCGCCTCGAATTCTCGTTGACTAAGTCCCGCGACGGTCCGCATATCTGCAGCATTCTATTGTACCCTGTTTGCCGGAAGGGCCCTTTGTCAAACACCCGCACAAAAGTTTTCTGAACGCTCGCTTTTTTCACTTCGTGCAATGAGAGGTATCGAAGTCACTTCAACTTCAAAAAGCTTTACTCGATTTTTCCTCATGACGTACCTTCCTCGGGTTGAAGCGTGGTCGAGGCCAGATGTTTAACCGCTTCCTCTATCTCTTAAACAGCAAAGTTTAGATGCACCAGAATTCATTCATCAAACAAGAAAAACTCCGCACATTTTTGACACAATGGTTTATTAGGTATCTTCTTTGTGCAGATCACCCTTCTCTCTAGATCAGTAAATGACTTTTAACTATTATGGTCCGAACCCGTCTACCAAATGTCTTAATTTCACAATTTGATTCACCCAAGACGGGGGATGTTACTACCTAACTTCAGTCTATTCGACCATACCTACGTTATTAATGCCCTGGTTGTTGTTACGGAAAATGAAAATTGGGATAGAAAAACATTTAATAAATCAGTTTGATTCTTGTGCTCACCTAACTTTTGCTTAATTTATGCTCATAAGCTTTTCTTATGCAAGTATAGGGTTGCTTGCAAATTAATTTTGATTTAACCTTGAAATGCAAGAAGGGAATAGGACTCAGTTTCAATAACACCGCACACCTCTCACAGTTCCCACTGTTTGGAGCTTGGAACCAAGTTCAGTTAGTGCACTAGTAGCAGAGGGTACACATTTCCAAGTCTTCTCAGCCCTCAGGCACGAAAGGGAATGAAGATCCTGCCCGGAAACGGCGCCAGTTGGTTGTCATGTCCATAATTAAACCTAAACCATGAAACCCTTCAACCAGTGATTTGATAGCAAGTTAGGCGACGGGCTAGAGGTGTAGGATATACGTGGATGTGGCTATCAGAATATTTAGTTAACATCTACCTTCGCCCCTTCGTCAACTGAATCACGCAAAGTTATCTACAAAAAGTGCAACAAGTGTTAGCATGCAGCCCCCTAGCGTGTTTGTTATCTTACTTTCCCTGATGTCTAATTTCAAACTACAGCTAACAAAAATTGCATGTTCCGGATATGACTCTTTGTCACTCCGCGCATGTTCGAGCTCCTTTTACTTACATTCTCCTTGGAGTATTTTAGAATTTGAGATGAAATATCGATGTGTAATGATTCAAATCCAAATGGTAGACCAGAAGCGCAACATCTGCGGAGAAACTAAGTTCTAATAACCTCATCAAAATCGATGCCTTAATTTTGGAGTTACAAGAGCGTCAGACATTTGGAAAACAAATTATACGGTTTTTTAAGCAATTGATATGAGAACCAAACCCTTCAACACATGCTCATTTGGACTGTCGTTCTATGGTATTCAAAAAAGATGTGACTATTCGCCCAAATCGGCCCCCGCGATATCCAGGCTATTCGCCCGAATTTGCAATATAATATATCTGTTGTTTGGGGGATGTTTTTATTCAGCAACCCCGTCCACTTGATCTATATGTCCAACTAATCTATATGGTACTAATCTGTTGTTTGGGGGATGTTTTTATTCAGCAACCCTGTCCCCTTGATCTATCAATCTGGATATTCGCCCAAACTGCCTGGTTTGGGCGAATAGCCACAGAGAGTTGGCGGCCGAATTTGGGCGAATATCCAGAATATCCATTAACTGGATATTCGCCCGAATTGGGTTAACTGCCGATACTTTTTTGGAGGACCGATTTGGGCGAATATGACTAATCATTCAAAAATTCCTATTATTAGGTTAATTGTGCGTAAAGTACATAGATAATATTATGTGAAATAACAAAGGTTAACATACATCGCAATGTCTACTGATTACCATGTTTGTTAACGAATTCGCAGAATCAGACCCTCCAAAAATTCACTAGTTCAAGGTGCGGCAAATAAATCTCCTTTTTAGCAAATTTTCGAGGAAGAGGAAGCTATCGTTCTCGGTCCGAAAACTTTTTATACTGGAATCCCAGACGATACCTAACTCTCGATAGAATTGAGATAGAAAGTTCAAATTCGCACAAAAATCTGTCTCGGCAATCGAAAGGCTAAGTTCGAAGAGGGCCACTTTAAATGGGGTTTTGGGGAATTTTAAGGGGGGGGGGGATTACCCGGAAATGCCAAAAATAAAACAGTTTGAGATGTGACATCTCATTTTAAAGGTTTAGATTTCTCCACGCTGAACACGATGGTAAAGTCAGAATTGCGATATCTCATTCCGTTCTCAAACTGCACCACTTTGAAGGTGATTCACGGTTCATCTGCTTTAATTTGAAACGGAATGAGATATCGCAATTTTGACTTCACCATCGTGTTCAGCGTGGGAAAATCTATAAAGTAAGGTGTAAAATGGAATCATTTTTCATAAAACCACGTATAGTCACGATGCATGACTGGAGTTTTCAAAACGCAATGCCAACAATAAAAACCGATTTTTAATGCATGCAATAATTGCATGCATTAAAAATCGGTTTTTATTGTTTAGTTTATAATGTTGGTGCGTATTGAAGGTTTTGTTTTAGTCACTCTTAAAAATCATGACAGGCAAGTGACGTCCCCACAAATCGATTTCTGGCGTTTCGCACCACTCTTAACAGCAAGATAACGGACATGTCGGATTTTGGCTTTAAGGTCTTGTCACGGTCCTTGGATGGTGGAAATAGACACGGGATTTCAAAAAAGAAGTCCCTGGTCGTAGACCAAAAGAAGTCGCTGGCCGTAGACCCCCTACAGCAACGGTTGGCCCCTCTAGGAAAATACAAGAACTTTATGGTTATAACCACATTAAATATCTGTAAAGCAACAAAACAAGTTCTGCAAGCGGACAACGAGATTTCAATAAGAAACCGACAGGTTTCTTCCATTAATAACATGACTGGTTACCATATTATTTTTTTAGACTGAGAACTTCTTTTATGGATTGTTTATAAGAGACTGTTAGCTACTACCCTACACATACAATTTTCCGAAATACATTGTATGTTGGTGTGCTTTTCAGCGCAGAAGTACCCTAATATGGTATCTAGGGATTTCATATATTTTAACGTGTGTGTATGTGTGTGTTTATCATTTACAAGTTTTATTCTGATTAGACTGGAGTAATTTATCAAACTGACAATTGATTAGAGGAGTGAAATGTTGAATATTTCACCAGTTTTCGTTGGTTTTTGGAAAGCCTTTCATAATAGCGAGAATGCAATTCTGGCCCGTAAAAAAAAATCAAAAGAATTTCTGCTCACCTCCCCATGCCGAAACATGAGTTTCACTCGCAAAAATGAGGTTCGATTGGTTTTTGTTGCTTAAAAAAATGAATCTTTTGATAATTGGGTGAAGACCTGGGTGAAATTTAGAATTTGGCTTTCTTCGGGTAATTGCCACATTTTCCTATTATACTTTCCGGGTTGAGACCCCCGAAAAAAATTACGCAGCCCAAATATCGTTGAACTTATGAATTGATATATGACGGTGCTCATCACAAAGAACTGATACGAATTAGAGTGGGATAAGTGAGCAGATAACGTGAAAACCACTTCAGACCGGCCGCCTTTATAAAACGGCTGGGCAATTCTAAAAATATTAAACGTCACAATCATGTATTACATCGTAGTCGCGTCTGTAACTCTCGCGACCGTCGCTGTACTCGTCAGTGGAGCCCCCAAATGCGTCTCTGAAGATGCTAAGGTGGAAGGAACCCTATTCGCATCGCTCAGAAGTGAATTGCAGAAACGCAACTCCGAATATATTTCGATTGGTGACTTCACCAAGGAAATCTTTGGTTTTGGTGTGAATTGGAGCGGAGCAGAGTTGGGGAATTTCAGCACTCTGACGTTGACTCAACAATCCCAGGGCAATTCCGCTTCGCAGCTATGCACCGAAGTTACCAACGAGACCTCCGTGGATACTCTCATCGTCAACTTGGGTTTCGGTAAATTGGCGCTGGATTTCGGTGCACTTGAATTTGAAACTCCCATTTTCAACATCGGTGGCGACAATGCTCATATCGAACTCAAAGGTATTGAATACATCACATAACTTTTTTTTAATTTTAGAATATGTTTTTTGCCAACACGAAATCCCGTCACTATTCATCATTAAATTTTAACTACTCGTAATTACTCTACACTTCTGTGTTTTGACTCCTTCGCTTTCCGCCCGATCCAATTACTGTACCCCAGTTTTGGTTTATATTCTTTAATAATGAACCATTGGAATCGACCATGAAAAAAAAAAAAAAAAAAAAACAAAAAAAAACATGAAGTTGGTGAGTCAAGCACCTACCTACCTAATTATTTTATAAAAATACCTTTCTGCACCTAAATAGTTAAATAATTTAATTTATTTTTATAAATTTTAACTATTTATATAATTATTATGTTTATTAATCCATTGATTCCAAAACTCATGATTCAAACCTTGCGACTTTTCTGGTAGGTATAAACACAACTTAATCAATGTGAGCTTAGTTGATTCACCTAATAAATACTCGTACTTATTTAAATAATAATATATTACTTTTTTCTATGAAAAAACTTTATTCCAGAATAAAATGAACTGATAGTTAGTTACCTATTATACATTTAAATTCCATTTAAAGTTGAGTTTGTTAAAATTCTGCAAATAATACATATAAGTAGTAAAACAAGTAATTTGTATGAAAAAGTTCCTATTATTTAGGAAGAAACAATGTGTGCCTAGTTTGTTTTACTCCGAAGTGGCCACAAAATTCTTGGCAAAAACGGTGTAGGTGTCTTAAAATATAGGTACTGCTTCTTTGCTTAGGAAAATGAGATATGCCCAATTGGCTTGGGATTTGAAACGATTTCGGCTATAGGCCGGTCGTTTTTTGATTCTCTAGCAGTGAGTTAGGGTGGTTTTGCATAATCATAAGATTGAGAAGCTCCTAAAAATGATTCTATAATTGAAAAAACCCGAAAATCACAAAAAATTGAGATACGCGCTTTTTGCTTAGGACGGGAGTATAGACCATCACTGAGCTAGTTCCCGACCACCACCCCTTCCCACACTTAAACATATCTTAGCTCATTATTCTATTCATTTATTTCGTACAATTTTGAGGCTCTCAAGGATATCGTTTACAGAACGGTGATCTTGACAGATACTAAGTCAGTCTTCTGATTTAGTCATTCACAGATCGAATTTAACAATCTCGAAGGCTCATTTTGATTAATGGCCCTAATCTTGAGCGAACCAGGGGAGGCATCAAATTAGTCATGCACTTTCATACAATTTTATAACAAGAAACATTTTGTATGCTGTTTGATACGAGTAGGTGGGCTTCAATCATATTATGGATGTCTTTGTTCGCTTGCACGGTATTAAATAACTAAAATCATGCGATTCAATTATTGAGTGAAACCTGTTTTCTATATTGTTAATTATTTAGTTACCTGATGCCATAATTTTTGATTAGGTGAAAATTTGGAAGTGGCAGTAACGACGACGACGAACACTAAGGCCGGAGCGGGTAGTTGTTCCGTTGCCTTGAATTCGTTCAAATTCACAAGCTGGGGAGAACTAAACGTCGATTTTGGCGAGGGGCTCATCAACTTCTTACTGACAAAAATCTTCAACAACTTCGTGAATGGCTACGTCCTCAACCTTCTTGAAGAATTCCACATTGCCGACAGTATCAACGATATTGCTAAAAATTACGCCGAAGGCATCATCTCTGCGACTGGTCAAGAACAAACTGTTTGCCAACTCATCCAAATGCTGTCCTCTTAATTCCACACGGCTACTCAGTTGTCTGATCCAATTGTACTCAATACAAGACGCAAAATGTGTCCATATTTTTCCAGCCAACTAGAAAACTCCGAGTACTTAAGGTATTATTGTTTCAGCTGTGTTTTCAATATAAACCAAGTCATCACACCAGTGACATACTTAGCTTAAGCGAAACGTTGCTGTGAGGCTTTATTGCCAATTAACGTATTGTTCATACGCAATAAAATATTAAAATGTAAAACTGGCGACGAGTCGGAAAGGTGTGAAACATGAAATTGACGTTCGCAAACCTTGAGTACAATTTAATAAAAATGAATGAAAACTTTCTCTACTTATGTATACCCACTCACCTACACGAAATTGAAACCTATACTCCTATGATCAATCATAATATATGTAGTTCTATAATCGATCATAAGTTTGTACCACCAAATTTCGAGTCGTATTCGTCATGGAATTTCAGTTTTACGTTTTTTATATGAAAAATGTTTTTGTTTAGTGAACGGGCGATTTTTTTGAAGATATGGTAATCAATATTATACCTGTGATTATTGATTACCTACGATATCCTAAAAAAAAATCGCCCGTTCACTAAACAAAACCAGTTTTCATATAAAAAACGTAAAGGTGAAATTCCATGACGAATACGACTCAGAATTGTGGTACCTACTCGAAAAGGTGGTACAAAATTGTGGTACTTCTTGTAAATACTCGAAAAGCTTTAAAAGCCTTTTTGGGAAATATCACATCTTTTTGTTGTTGAAGTTGAAAAGACCTTTAAAGACAATAAGCAAGAATAAAAGAAATTTAATGAATTAATAAATTGAGCAAATTAATGAAATTATACCTAAGTTAATTATTTATTAATAAAATTAGTATAAATTCATAAAATTAATAAAGGAGAGCAAGAATAAAGGGAGAGACTGTAGCCTTGCCTAACTGAATAAGAAGAAGAACATGGTAAGATAAAGTTATATAACTCAGCTCCCTTTAGATCTAGCGACTTAAAACTGTCAGGGCTTTCTGTTATCCACCCCAAAAAGATCCACACCAAATTTCAATTTGATCGACTGAGGACACGTGAAAGTGGCCAAAATTAGCCTACATTTCAGGATTTTGTTCCTAAACCTTTTTTTTTTTTTGGGTTTGGTTATGGTTTAAATATTTTAAAAGGCTCTGACTGCATCTGATACGAAGCTCTGTTCAAAATTTCAAGTCAATCGGTGAAGGTGTGAGAGACCTTACCTAACTGAATAAGAAGAAGGAGAAGAAGAACATGGTAAGGGGGAAAACAGGGTTTTTGAAGCTCCCTATCTACAACTACAACTCAGCTCCCTATAGACCTAGCGAATTGAAACTTTCAGAGCTTTCTAATATCCACACCAAGAAGATCCACACAAAATTTCAAGTTGATCGGGCGATAAGGAACCGAGATATGGATTCGTTCGTTTTTCTCAACTTGTTTGCTTGGCGGGGCGGAGCGCTACCGCCTTCCTAGACCTGGGTAGGACCTCCATATCGCTGAATCCGGATTGCCTTCTTCGGCCCACATTCCAGGTTTGAGAGAAGTAACTTTGAACAACTGTTGTTCAAAAAGTGCAAAGAGGGAACGGGATGGTTGGTTGACTGGGGTAAAAGGTCTAGAGGCGGTGGCACGGTGGACCAGGGAGCTTCAATGAACAGGGAAGAGGTACAATCAAGTTGAGAGCTACTCTCTACAGAAACTTGAACCCAATAAAATCCTGTTTTTTGTTGTTTTTTTACGAGGGAAGCAATGGTGGAAATTGGGCGGAGAGTGGGAGAGAGAGAGTTTTCTGATAGAAAGAGAGCAATGATCCAGTAACGATTCAAGAGGATTAAAAAAGTTTTCATTGGAAGAGTTCTTTGTATCACGTAGCAAAAATTTTAACGGAGCGTACGAACCAATAGTAAGGTGCAATCGAATACCAAGCATTGTTTGATGTTGTTCAGAATAAATTAATTGATTCAATCTTGCATATTATGAGCATAATTGCATGCAAAATGCTGCCACGATGTGTTACATGGTTGGCACATCAATACTACCAGCATTTTATATCCGTTTTCGTTTGACCTGTCACTACCAATTTCAATTCAACAAGTCCTACGTCTGGTAACGTCAAAATATTCACAGGTTGGCATACGTGTAGTCTTTCAAGTATTCCTAATCTGGCGACCACATTTTCGGGTCTGTTCTGTTCCTGTAGGGTAAACTATTCCCCCCTGGAGGATGATCCCCGCCCGCTAAATACTGTACTGTGTGTAATTCGTACAGGATCCTACAGGAACCAGGGGCGTCACCTTCCCCCCCCCCCCCCACCCCAATGAATCTGGGAAAGAGAAAATTTGGGAACAAGTTGCGAAAGTTGGAAAATCAGTGATACAAGATAAATATTTTTTTAAATAAAATGAAGATTGAAATATTCCAAATTAAAATGTTTGAAAATCCATCAAAGATCGACATGTTTTTTGATTTGGACAAATAAAATTTATGTTTCTCAAACTTACATTTAACTTTATATCTAAACTCACCTTATTTCAAGAAATCAATTAGCGGTATATTTTGTTGGAATTTTGTTTGGGAGAAATTTTGTTCCTTATTGGATGTATGTTGGCTACCCTGATCATGTGCTGTATTGATGATTCGTCTGCGAGAGCGAGACTGCGAGTTTTAAAGTACAAGCGATGTAGCTCTTCAGTTGAATTATGTTGACAATTTCACTATGAATTGGTAGAACTTTCAGACGTTTTTTGAATTGAATACCTAATTTTGTATATAATACATATTTACATATTTTTTTGGTAATAAAAGTTAATAAAATCTGAATTGAATTTGAGTACAGTGCAGTATAATAATTAGTAGATTTTTTAAATAGTAGAGAAGTTGATTCCTTAACATAAAAAATAATTGGGAAATCTATGATAAGCAGTTGGGAAAATTGAGGCCCCCCCCCCCCCTGGAATTGTACTAAGCAACACCACTAACAGGACCCATACTATGTTTGCACAGAATCGGTCCTCACGCTTTACGAAATGTCGGGTTTAGGGGCTCCTACCATAGGATTTACTGGCACCGCTACTAACATCTACCATTCCATCCAGAGTCAACCACTTATATTTTAATAATAAAATGCATCCTCCTTTAACCTCCTCACAATACTACAGCAAAAACACCAGATGAACCCAGTCGAACCTTTTGAAGGTTTTATTCAACACCAAAAACAATTTTGCTACACATTTGGTCATACTTGAACGATCTTCGATTAATCTTCATTACCCACCCACCAGGCTCTCTCTTCTCTCCCGGCGTTAAAATAATTGTTATTTATAATAGTCTGTGCTAATAATCAGAGTCGTTTATTGGTCTTCATTACCCATCCACCAGGCCCTCTCTTCTCTCCCGGAGTTAAAATAATTGTTATTTATAATAGTCTGTGCTAATAATCAGAGTCGTTTATTGGTGCAGCTGGTTATCATCGGAGGTTTACATAAGGGGAGCCAATGATGCGTTGACGAAGCCATCTCCCGAAATGGTTGTGATGAATAAAACAACAAGAGCCATTTTGCATATTCACCTAAAATCACGTGGAGTAGACAAACCAAATCCTTGATAGGAATTAACATTTTATTGGGATTTTCCATGTTATCTAACCCCAGTCAATTTCCAATCGTAACTCATTCTTGAAGTGCAGTCGGACGTTGATTTGGCGAATTTCTGGAGACTGAGCTAAATGTCCGTAAAACCTATGGATTCATTGGATTGAGACTAGTGAGCAATAAATGTGTAAAACCTATAATATAGGAAATCCTCAGAAAATAGATAATGGAAATTAAGTACTTAGTTTAAAAAAATCTATTTTTTGTCCCCTCGGCAACTACGTCGTATAATTCGTTCAAGTGCGATCGAACTTCTTGGGAAGTAGTTAGTCACAATCATACGAGACGCACTTCAGTCTGTATAACTACGGTGGTGAAGATGGCTTACACTTGAATGCGTGTACACAAATCGTGAGTATCAAAATTATCGGTTCAAACACCTGAACAATGGTACAAAATAAAAATATGAAGTGCCTTGCAAGATATTATATCATGCTCTCCTTGGCAGTATTAGTCAGCTAGTTACCTTTATACAGGTAGGAAACACTCTGAATGGAGTGCACACATCTTGTCACCATCAATCAGTTCACGTTCCCAACTTTCCTGAACATTGAGCCACGAATGACAGTGCGACATTACGTAATCCACCGATGATACGAGATAATATGGATGGCTCCCAGAGATCGCCTCTTCCAAATAAACGGTAATGTTTTTGCCACCGAATCTACTCACAAACTAGATCCACAAGGCCTTTAAAAACACCTCGCGTCTCCTCCAAATCATTTTCAAAAGGTACTACTTTGATTAAGTATATCCTTATTTTCTCGAACTTTTACATTAAATTTTACAGTTTTCTTTCTTTTATTTTTCAAGATGTTCAATTTAAATCACTTGATACATTTTCAGTTGAAAAATTCAAGTTTTATTACACAAGATACACACACTGAGTGAACTTCCGGACGGATTAAGATAACACTCATCGAATTTTCTCGTTCCAAAATGTTTAAAACTCGAATTTCCGATAATATTTTATACCAAAAGCTGTGTCAGACCATCTTGAATTCACTACCAAAACACAAAAAAAAAAAATCATAATCACAATATATATTATGTATATTTAGATAGATAAGTGAGTCTTTATGCCTTTCGGATAACATCTACAGCAAAATATACATATTATACAATTATTATAGATTTATCACAATAAATATCTTACCAAGAGCAGCACACCAACGGTCGAGAACTCCCCGTCCTGGTTTTTCCCAAGACTGGTCAACTATCCCTTCACCCGGGGATCCCCTTTGTATGGGAGGATGGTAGGGAGAGGGAGTCCCTATAATAGTCCCTATTATAACATCGACCAGCCATAAGCAACTATGAGTCTGGTAAAAGCTCTTGGTACGACCTTACTCATACTCAAGCCATCCTCAACCTTCGGTAACACAGTCATTCCTTTTACCACCTTCTCCTATGTGTAAAAAGGAGTACGGATGTACACATCTGGTAACACTTAATGCACATAACCCTTGACTCTAATCTGGAGTGCAGATTATCCTTCACGCTATCTCAAAAATCTTGCTCTAAACCTACCGAACCAAAAATCCAGCTAGTACCTTCTTCTTCGGAAGGAAAAGTTTGAATAGTGAGGGACTATACTGCTTCGCAGAAAGTAGGCCCTCACACAGTGATTTGCAACATTGAAGAATAAAATGGAGGGCTGTATCGCTTACACCACAGTTGCAGACGGGACATGCAGACGAAAGGAAATCTATTTTGACGCTCGCAACCAGGATCCTTGGGGTGTGTTTGTCAAAAACCCGCAGCTGAGCGAGTGCTTGGAGGATGAACATCGGTCATTCCTGAGTCAGATACCTCTGGGGCTGGAGTGACGATTCCTGGATGGCCACCAGACCATAGTGAGGGCAGACCCTTGACGTTGATGCCAGTTGCAGATCGATGTTACGATAGATAAAAGGCAGGGAAGTCAAAAGGCCATGTATTCTTCGTGAATCAGGTATCAGTTCAGCATCAGTCGGCAAGCTCATCCCAAAGGACTCCATACATCCTAAAGCCGTCTATAGATACCAATTGGAGGTACCTGGGATTGCATGATGGCAACCTAGAAAGCTTGACGAGGCGCCACAGACACAGAACAGGCAGTCGGACAGGTCGCATACTCATGACCTTCGACAACCATTTCATGGCGTTCCTCACCACGATGGCACTGATTGAAAGCACACCTATCTCCGAACGCACCGCAGTGCCCCAAGGGATCAGCAGGAGGCGCTTGTAGAAGCTGACCTGCACTCGCTCCAGTGCAACCATACCAGAGTGCCCACACAGAGGAGCCATACAACAGGACAGACCTCAAAAAAACCTTGCTCGGGCTGACCAGGAATTGACCCTGGCTCTGACCAAAATGTCAATAACCGCTGCTGAAGCCAAATTCGCCCTGCTTATACAATGACTGCATACATAATTCGCCCTGCTTATAAAATGACTGCATACATAATAAGTACATATTATGTACTTATACAAATAGTGGAGGTTTTTGTGACTAGGAAACAGTAGAGTAGTTTGTGGGTGAGGATGACCAACACTAGTCGTTGTTATCATTTGGTTTATTGCAACGTTTCAATTTTGGAACAAGATCCTAATCATGCATCCTACAAAACAGAAATATGGGAAAGTTATTATGGTTAAACAGAAATGGTGACTTACAAACTAGTTATGAATGGAATAAAGGTATGAACTTACGAGTACATGATAATTATCCAATTGCTACACATTTTGTCGCGACACAGTAATGTTTGACAAGGAATGCAAGAGATGGATGGATGTTGTTGGGATGGATATTAATAATATAATATAACTATATAGTTATATAGTTACGATGGTGGAGGTTCCTTGTCAAACATTACTGTGCCGCGACAAAATGTACATTTGTACAAAATGTACACGTGTAGCAATCGGATAATTATCATGTAAGTTCATACCTTTATTCCATTCATAACTAGTTTGTAAGTCACCATTTCTATTTAACCATAATAACTCTCCCATATTTCTGTTTTGTAGGATGCATGATTAGGATCTAGTTCCAAGATTGAAACGTTGCACTAAACCAAATGATAACAACGACTAGTGTTGGTCATCCTCACCCGCAAACTATGTACTTATATAATATTTAAGTACATTAGTACATAAGTATATTATACTGCTTCGAAAATTTGCTCATACTTTCATGCTGCATGACTGGAACTTTTTCAATTTGTATTCAAATTCTAGGAACGAGTAAATAGGCAACCAAACCATTTTAGGGCGTGTCTAAGAAACATAGTGTTCGCCCCTACCCCGATCCACTGAATAATTTGTAACGAACTGCAAGAAAATGTAATAACATCGCTCTGGTCTGTCCCTTGAAACGAAATGACAAATAAATGAAAAACATTTAGGATCTCGAAAAAGATTTCACATTTTCTATTCTCGATGTTATATTTTCCCATTTTCATGCAAGGAAAGCGCTTACATAATGCCCCCGCAGTAAACATTCGTCGCTCATTCAGAAAAATGAAAAAGTCTTTCTTGGAGATAATTCCAAGCACACTCTACAGGAAACTCAACTTGAAGTTTTTTTCGAGATCTTTTCTCTTTGTCACACCTTTGTGCGTTCTCCGTCCTTAGGCACCCCATTTTATAAACTACCTACCTACCTAATCCGTATTCTTGGGTGTCTTTAATTAGTCTTTCTGTTTTTCTTGCTAATAATTGTTTGTAATGGACGCCGTCTTAGCAGTTCTTCAAGTGCTTTGCTGGCACCCTGCTAGGCTCCGTCTTTTCGTGGATTTTAATTATCTTCTTCGTTATTTTTCTTTCGCTTCCTCCACCATTTTTTTCGCCATTTTCTTAAAACCAAGACTAATTGTCAATTTCTCCTAATTACTTTGGAGGAAACTTCAAATTTCTCCGCCGGAG
Source organism: Stenodema calcarata (assembly GCA_963920205.1). Lineage (NCBI taxonomy): Eukaryota > Metazoa > Arthropoda > Insecta > Hemiptera > Miridae > Stenodema > Stenodema calcarata. Next base: position 7,080,354 of record OY986050.1, read on the forward strand.
AGTGGTGAGTGGTGAAAAGGAGATGATAATACTACTTTTTTTAAAAACAATAGTTTATCGAATTAAACTTGAAAGATCCATTAAACCGCAAACCTTCCCTTTTCCTCCAAGAAATAGTTTTTAATTCGATATTCGTGTTTTACGTACTTATGCCAAAAAGTAAACTGACATTTGGAATAGGTTGAAGGAAAAATACTCGGTTGATTCCAATGGTCCAGTCCCTTTTGAAAACAAAGTGTCAAGGCAAATTTTTTTTAAATTAGTTATATTAAAGACATTGCGCATTTTGGCGAAAATTTGGCTTTTTTGACCTTAAGAACCGTTATTCGACATTCGTTAGATGTCTAGATCAATTTGTAGGATATCAAGAAGGAAACAAAACTTACGCTATTTGACTTCACATAATATTATTAGGAATGGTGAACGAAGTATTGATTTTATAGGTTCGAAAAATCCACATTCGAATATTTTTGGAATCGATACTCCGGTACCTACCCGATTTGTATCTGAATCGATTCTTCAATAACAATTTTTTTTTAAATTCGTGATTTCCTCCCATGACAAAAATTATATAATTTTCAAGGAAAAAATTATGCAATCATATAATCATTATACAATCATATAATCATTATACAATCATATAATCATATAATCATTACAATTACAAAAAAAAGCAATTACAAAATATTATATTTAATATACGGCTATGGCCGTAGTAGATAGTTTGTTCTCTACAAGGGTGTTCAATCTCTTCTGTTTCATGATAATATCATGAAATATTATATTATCATGAAATATTATTTGAGAGCGATCGACCACCACTGATTCAGTATATGAGGTCTACTGGTTGGATGTGCCAGAAACTCGTGGATATATAAACAGGCCATCAAGCCAGTATTTAATTATAAAATAGTAATTTTCTTCTGTGGGACATACCTGCATTGGCTCGTATTTCGTCAGCATATTCTCCTAAAATGAAGGAATGCGGTTCGAAAGCCGTAGAAGTGCAAAATGGAAATTTGAGGCGTCGGCTTCTGAGGAGTCAAATTTAACAACTCGTTAAACTCTGCAATTGTCTATTACGTACTATCTGATTAACATAATATGTTGATTTGCCACACGCAACTACGCTTTTAGTAAGTATAGGTACAACTTACAAGATGCTTTTTTTCTAAATTTATTCGTTCCTTATTGGTTCATTCTTCTTTCCTGTACGTAGTTATGTGATGTTGGGAGGTCATGGATCTCTTGTGGTGTATGATCAGTGAGCCTCATTATTTTGTTTATTCTAAACTCATTCATACCTTCTACATATTTTTTCTAAATATTTAGCGTTTTATAATAATTGTAATAATTGTATATTGTTCCAGGAATAAACACCTCTTTTCACTTCTAATTTCTATTAAACAGATTTTTCGCTAACGATTTTTTTTTTAATCGATTTTAAGTTGTGATTTTGAATCGATTTAAAGATTACTCTTTTACGGATTGCCCATACCTCTCACATACCTGCCAATAACATAAACCAACATGTCATGAGTACATAGTGTGTGTATAACGTAATATGTACCTACATTATATGTATATGTATGGTATAACGTAGTATACCTAATACATATTATGTGTTAGGTATACAACGTGCTTGATGAAGTGCTTCAAGTTCACATCGAGTTCGGTTGACGCTGTATTCGTGTCGCCGGTATTTGTGACCTCTCTTGTCACAATCCTCTCTAGCGAATGGCTCCTTCAATGCTCTTAGTACCCTCACGTCGTAACTTATCTCTAAGATGAGCCATTTTCACTTCAGACCTAATTCAGACATATATCAGCCCTTGACAACTTTATTGTCACATTGGAATGAACGTTTAACAGATGCCATGAATGAGTGATTTACGGACTCCATAAATGGTAGATGTACTCATTGAATACGAGAAAAGTTCAACGAAAATACGATGAGAAGCGTCAAATTATTAGCGGTATTATAAGTGGATTTATAAATCAGGAATACAAACACTTAATGATTTAGTGAAAACGTAGAAAAGCACGAAATATCAGCATATGGAATACGAATTATCTGTCGCTTAATAACAAACGTGGGTTTTGCTTACTTAACAAATAACTCACAGGGTCGGGTTCAATAAGCAAACCATTTAACATGAGGCTCGATTTTTTATTTCATCCCTTTATTTTGAACGAATGGCTTGTCGTACAACTCTATGGGCGGTCTACAAAAAATACTCCAAATCAAATACTTGATACTTTCCGAAAAATACTTTCGATCTATTAAAATGTCAACCCTTGACCTTATAGGAGCCATATATTTTCAATTTATAAAACCGCTGAAATTGAATTCTGAAAATGGATTGTTAACGTTCTGTATATAGTAGGGATATCTGTGTACGTGAAATTTGGATATCTGGACGTTCATGATACCTCGTACATTTGACAAGAGCAAACACCAACTGGCTTGATGATGTCCCGGAATGTTTTCTCAGTGCCAGGAAGGAAGTTGTTCTGAAGTTCACGGGAATCTGAATTCCGACCGATACCGCGTCTACCCCTGCCGTCTCTTCCCGGAATACGCTAAAATTATATCAATCAAAACGGGAGGGTTTTGCCAAGAGGCCGAGTCTGTCAGAAGTCAGTGCCGCGGGGCATGCGATCCCTGTCACACCTGACACAGCGATATGAATCAGTTCTCTTCACCCATTCCAATTCCCCTATTCTTGTCAGACTCATCATTCCCGTTCTGCAGGCCCTTCTTCAACCCTAGTTCATTCTATTATGAAGTTGTACGAGAAATTTGATATCTTCCCTTAATCAACCTACATCATTCATTTCCCTCTCGCTTGGTTCATAGTATTTACGTATATTGCTGAATTCGGAGATTACAAGATACCATTTCACTAGCTCCATTCGAGGTTCCTAAAGAATGACGTTTGCTGGGTAATGCAGAGCGAATTGGATCATAAGAGGCTTTGAGAATCAATCGCGGTAACCACTTCGAATTATTGTTATCTTCTGTGAAACTTACTTCTAGAAATACCAATACAGTTTCCGATATCAAAGGTTGATTGATTGATTAAATTGTTCAAATTCGTAGAATTTCATCAAAATTCGCCAGCATCAACCGCTGATGGTTTGAAAATCACGCAAATTTGGAAGTGAAGTCTGTTGACGAAGAAAAATAATCTCTGATGTACATACAGATGAGTCATTGTTGGTGTGGTAGGTGCGTCCAGGCTGATTGCGGTTATTCATTATTGTGGGTTGTGGTTTTATTAAAAACACAACCCACAATAACATACAGATGAGGTGAGATTTTTACCCCGTTTTATAGCGAATTGTAATTTGTAATTGTAATTTTAGTTGGATCTTGAAGAACGGATTGCCAGATTGCCCATTTCCAGACGTCCTACCGACAAGTGTTACCAGACATGGATATCTGCACACTTTGTTATATAGAGAAAAGTTAACAAGAGGATGCGAAATAAGTTGGCGGTCGTTACCAGATACGTGTATCTGCACACACCGTTCACTTATTTCGTATGAGAGGAAGGGTTGACCAAAAAGACTGACCAATTTTAAAGAGAGCTGAATTTGATAAACTAGGCTAACTTTGAGGAAAGGTTTTTTGGGTTGGATGAGAAGGCTTGAATATGAGTAAGGTCGTACCAAGAGTAATAAAAAACGGAGGTATATGATGAGAGAAGCCACGAAAAACATTGAGTACAATAATTGTTAAATCGATTTCGACGATTAGGTCATCAGTAACAAAAAATTCATACAAAAAACCTGATCACCTAGCCAGCCAGCCCTCTGACGTCATAGGCTCTTACGGCATAGGCTTTGACGTACTAGTTTGCCTCCTACCAGCCGTCTGACGTCATACGCTCGTGCGTCATAGGCTCTGACGTACTAGTTGTCCTCCTGCCAGCCGCCTGACGTCATACGCTCGTGCGTCATAGGCTCTGACGTACTAGTTGGCCTCCTGTCAGCCGTCTGACGTCATACGCTCATGCGTCATAGGCTCTGACGTACTAGTTGGCCTCCTGTCAGCCGCCTGACGTCATACGCTCGTGCGTCATAGGCGTTGACGTACTAGTTGTCCTCCTGCCAGCCGCCTGACGTCATACGCTCGTGCGTCATAGGCGTTGACGTACTAGTTGTCCTCCTGCCAGCCGTCTGACGTCATACGCTCGTGCGTCATAGGCTCTGACGTACTAGTTGGCCTCCTGTCAGCCGTCTGACGTCATACGCTCGTGCGTCATAGGCTCTGACGTACTAATTGGCCTCCGGCCAGCCGTCTGACGTCATAGGCTCTCACGGCATAGGCATTGACGTACTATTTGGCCTAATGCCAGCCGTCTGACGTCATACGCTCGTGCGTCATAGGTGCGTCTGACGTAGTGGCCGCCTGTCGCTTGTGTTCTGACGTGATCTGAGGGAAAGGGTGAATCAAGGAAACAAATTTTTCCCGTTTCAGTTTATGTGCCAAAGCAAAGACATGAAAATGTCAAAAGAATGTCAACTCCATCCTGTTGTTGATACAGTCGAGAATTAAATGCTTGCATACGAGTCTGCAACACATTGGGACATTTTATGTCTTTAAAGAAGTGATTCAAGAACCTTCGAACAATGCTACATCACATACCCCAGTAGCGTAGTTGTTATTCTTAATTGTAGGGTTCATCATAAATAATTATTATGAAGCTTGCATTCGTGTTGACAATATAAATTATTCAGAATGATCACCTGTGTGTAAACAATTATTTAAACAATGACGATCATACCGCAGCTTATCGGCCACGCACTCCGCAGTGGTTAACGTAATATGGTTAGGTAAATCGAGAGCTATCCAACGAGTGGTGAACGATTTTTGTACGATGATAACTGGCGAAGATTAAGTTCCGTAGCAACGAATCGGTTGTAAGCGAAAATCATCAGAAATTTTCGTGACGATTTCGTGTAACGCTTTTGTGTAACGTTTTTCGAGTATGTGCCAGAGTAAAGACATAAAATGTCAAAATGAACTCATGAGCTATGTAACAGGTCATCATGTTTGTTACTGATGATGACCTAATCGTCGAAATCGATTTAACAATTGTACTCATTGTACTTCGTGGAAATAGACTCTCTCATCATATACCTCCGTTTTTTATTGAAATGGGTTTCCACAACCTCGTCGCGAGTGATCTAATTCGTATCGTACCAAGAGATTCTACCAGACTGTCATAGTGGCTTATGGCTGGTCGATGTTATATAAGGACTCCCTCTCCCTACCATACTCCCATACAAAGGGGATCTCCGTGTGAAGGGGAGGTTGATCTGTCTTGAGACGAACACAGGCGGGGGGTTCTCGACCGTTGGTGTGCTGCTCTTGGTAGATATTTATTGTGATAAATCTATATCGAATATACTTAGTGGTTCCCTACAATTATTAATCAATAACAATCAATTTAGACGCAATTTTATTGGTAGTATTATTTAGTTCAATATTTTTTACAAAAATTCCAACTTTTTCCAAGAGACCCACGATTTGGTTTTTTCGCTTTCCTGAAAAGTGGCAAAAACTAACAAAGACCATTGTTCGGCCGAGCTCTTACCAGTTACTGTTAGGCTTCGTACCAGCTTTTTTATCCCATCATAATTTGGCTGATGTATTTATGTAGCCAAGTTAGTTTGTTCTGGTTATTTAGTTAAGTGGTCATAATTAGGTTGTGAAACGGTAATTGGTTTATTTTATAGTTAGGTACAACATGAACCTAAAATGCAAATAACTAGGTAACCGTTGGAACGGTTCATTCTTTCTATTGTACCTAGTGGAGAGTGAAATTCAGTTGCCTGAAAGCGATTGCCCATTCTGAGGAGGGGAAGCACTTAAGTTGAGCGCAATGTGCTTCGGCTTCGCGAAAACCGGTTTTCCGAGTAATGTGAGTAGGTGGTGAGGGGCTAGCGGGTTATACCAACATTTAGAATATCTCAGGGGAAATTGCGAGAAAGGCCGACGGTAACAATAAGTGGTAATCAAGGCGGCGAGCGAGAGGGAACTGGAGAGAACGGAAGGAAGGTGCTGGGTCAAGCATCAAAGTGGGGGAAGGATAATAGTTTCATAATCACCTTAGAGGAAGACGGAAGGCAAAAGGGGCTATTGGGCCTTCATTAGTCCCTTCTGCGATAAGACATAACACGAACCTTGTTAGTCCTGTACTGGCCCAACAGTCTTTGACCATGACTGGGGCTGTTTGGGTTACCCCTGTTTCACACTGTAACCTCCCACAGACCAGCCCCACATTATGGTACGTGTTAAATGCAATTCGCTACTATCTTGCTGAATCTTCTTCCTTTTGTTCAAACTATTTCCTTTCGGTAGTCAGCGGTATACGCTCGGCTTCCTCGCTTACTGTCAGCTCATGGCTTTCGCATATTAGTAACTCCTAGACCTGTTGATGGTAAATCACTTGTATTTGCGATTTTCCTCGAAAACTCGTTTTTTTTTTCAATTAAGCAGTTCCATTATATCAGTATATACAACGATTCCATACAATTAAATTGTATGGAATCTAAAAAATTAATTGTATGGAATTTAAATTTTTTTTAAAACTCTGCTGATTCTTGACACAACGGTTTATTATCATCTTTGTGCAGTTCACTAGGTCACTAGTGAACTAGATTAATTATTATTATGATAGATTAATTAAAATAGATTAATCATTATTATGAATTACCATAAATTATTATCAGGAAGTGTAAATTAATATTAATTATCGATAATTAATCATGATTATTAGACAGGCTGCCACCCTCATGTTGACGACTTTTGATCAGCTCCAACTTTGAGCCCTCATTGTGAACAAGCGGCCGGTTGTACCCAATTTTCAAAAAAAAAGTATTAGCCCTTACCGTGCTCTTCTTCTTCTTCTCCTTGTTCAGTTAGGCAATGCCAGCCTCTCCACCTTCACCGGTTTACATTGCACAGAGCTTCTTTAAGCTTCAGACATTGACTCATAACAAATTTAACCCATTATCTCATCCGAATAAAATATCAGTTGCAAAAAACCGAAATTTTAGGCTAATTTTGGCCACTTCGACTACAGCCTGGGTAATACAACCAATCGACTTCAAATTTTGCACAAACCTTCTCTATTAGATGACCCAGGCCATTGGATAGATTTAACCCATTAGCTCAACCCAAGAAATTCGTTAGGGAAAAAACTGGAATTCAGGCTAATTTAAACTAATTTTGGCCACTTTGCAGGGTCCACAGCCGATCAACTTGAAACTTTGTGTGGATAACAGAACGAAGCCCTGAAAGTTTCAAGTCGCTAGGTCTAAAGGAAGCCGAGTTATATAACTTTAAAACTCCGGTTTTTCACCCTTACCACGTTTTTCTTTTTATTCAGTTAGGCAAGGCTACAGCCTCTCCACCTTCACCGAATGACTTGAAAGTTTACACATAGCTTCATTTCAACTTTTGCCAGTGTCTTAAACTATTCAACCCATTATCTCAACCCAAGAAAATTTTAGGAACAAAAAACTGAAATTCAGCCTGATTTTGGCCACTTTGACGGCTCCACAGCCGATCAACTTGAAATTTTGTGTGGATCTTCTTGGCGTGGTTTTTAGAAAGCACTGACACCCTCGGGACATGGAGCGGTAAATTGTGATTCGCAAAATCAAGATATTCATTTATGTTTTTATCGGTTTAATTGTGATTATTTGGATGGAACATCGTGCGAAATCTCAGAGGATAGAAATAGGTTTAGTCGTTTGAAATCGTTGCTTCAAATCTTTAAGCTGTATAAGTGGAACTTCTTTAGTCACAACCGAATGAGAAAGAATAAAGAAATTGTTGTAACGTGATCTTCGTTGAATAGTGATTGAACAATAATTTAGGGACTAAGGAGGATGATAGAACTTAGGATCTTGTAGGGTAGGAGGAGTAGAACAGAGCAGGCTCTTGCAATTCTGGGGAAAAAGGGAAAAATTGAGGGATTTGAAACATTTGAGTCAGTTTCTCGTCAACCCAGCTGCCAAAATGTTTTGTGAGGCGCTGTCCAGCGAAGTGAGGAATGAAGGAGAGGATGATGCTGATGATTCATATTGCGATTACCCTTTCGAAGAATGATTTTTGAATGAATTTGTTTGCCTTTTTGTGCAGTGAGATGTCACAGTATGTTTTGTACACAACATATACCTACGTTTTGGACAAAATTGCCATTTTTTTGGAGAATTTTCCTGAACATGACAGTAAGGTACTAGTTACCCTAGTAATAGTCCGAATGAATAACGAGAGGTGAATAAACAGTACCTTGGTAATATAGTGGTTATAACACATAGTTGTATAATAATATTCATGGTGACAAAGAACGAGAATATTTGTGGGGAAAAAAGATCAAAGTCCATACCATGTTTGAAATTTTAAATTATTTCCGGAAAGTATCTTTGATCTACGTGATTTTCTTTCTTGTTACTTGAACTTAATTAAATTCCCTCTCAGGTGGGCCTAACAGCTGTTTTTTTTATGGATAGTGTCTGTCTAAAACGGTTTCAAACTTAGTTTTTCGATTTTCTCAGAATTAGGGAAATAGGACTTTGATCCTTTTTCCCCGCGACCCTTCAAATGTTATAATTTTGTTAAATATCGACTCTCGTTCCGTATAAAATTGAAGGAATCGCAACTGATGATTTTTTGTTCGGTGGTAACTTGATCGAATCGTGGTAACCGAGAGTGGTTAGGGTTGGAAAAGGGTCATGCCCTTCAGAAACGAAGGGGCGATGGAAGTGAGATGGCGGGGCGGAGAGAGGGAACGAAACTCTCTAAAAACGTTCTAAGCATCAACCGAAGGAGGGTTCCCTTCAGCAAGAAACCCGGGTACTTAATTTGCATAGAATAGTTAGTGACAGGCGTAAGAAATGACTCAACGCGCCCTGAAGGCAATTAGAAAACCCGAATAGAAGTAGACGGTGTGACGGTGGGTGGAGTGTGTTCGTGATACTGCATCAACGTTGAGACTGTCAGGATGATATAGGACCTGTTCGTTGAGAGTAGTAAATGGTTGGGAGATCGGCTTGGGAAGGTTGGATCGGGAGGGAAAGCTACTCGTAGGTAAAGAGGCAAGAAAATCGGGAAGAAACATCTTAGCCCAGGAACGGGATGGTATGGCATCTTCATGCTCGCAATCATTTAACTTTCTTAAGGCGTGACATTGGCGGTGTAACACTTCATATCCCCCTCAAAAAACCGGTAACATGTAGAAGCGCCAATACTCCGGAAAAAACGTGTAAAACCACCTCGAAACCCCTCTGAAAATTGCCGATGTAAAATCGCCAACCCCTCGAAGCCTGATCTGTAACCGGCAGTTGTAAATGCGCTACCCTTCCACCAAACCTAGGACCGACGGATTTTTTTTATTCAATTTTCTGAATCTACGTATCTTGAAACGTAAACCGACAAATTTTGAGGGGGTTTAAACAATTTTTTTTCTTTGAGCTATTCCAATGGATTCCAATTTCCAAACCAAAAGAAGAAACGCTGAATCTTCAAACACTCACGACCTACCAACGAAACATAGAAGAGTGCCTAGGAACCTAGTCGTAAATGTGCTCAAAGAGTGCAATTCAGTGATTAGACCCTATTAGGTATGAACCAGCGATTTACATTTTTCAACTAAGTACTAGTATGTATAACCTTGCCTGTGATTCAGTAATAATCTAAGATGCATTAGGATAAACTGTTCAAGTTTCTGATTTTGTACCTCGTTATTTCATCAATATTTTCTTGGCCTTTTGAAACTGAAAAAAAAGTTCGTTTACATGAAGAAGTTTTATTTAGATTCAGCTCCTATCCAGAAGAACCCAACTCTCAATTGATACGCTGAAAAGGGAGTAAGATAGTATATAAAAGAAATTTCTCCCTTACTGGGAAAAACCTCTGATCATGGATATGTCTCTTAGCTTTAAGGGCCCTTAAGCGGATCCTGGGCCTGTAATTCCTAAGGAGGCTACATACCAAATGACAGCTTCATAGAGTGGATAGCATAGAAATTAGCTTTATGAGCCACTCAGCTGATTCGGGCCCTATGCTGCTTAAAGTGTAAATCCTAAGGCGGCTACATGCTAATTTTCAAGTCTGTGCCACTAGAGGAATTGCGCCAAAACCACCCAAAACCGTAACGAAAAAATTCTTATGATTTTCACGTACAACCAAGCCGTTGGTAGGGAAATGGAACTTCCGTAGTGTTCATCGCACAGAAATCTCTCACCAATTTTTGGAATCGTCTGCTTTTTTAGAAAACTTTCATGATACTCGCTACCCTCTCCAACCACCGGAAGTGTCCCAAAAAACGTTACAATGTTTTTTTTTAACTTTTTTTTTTAATTTAAAATTAAATTTGTTTTGATGACGGAAATTTTTGAGTGACCCCCAGACAATAGACATGTCCATGTCAATATGGATTTAAAACAAGTCCAGCAATCATTATAGTGTGCAATAATTATTAAGGATGGAGCCATGTTTCATTTTGGTAAATTCTTCATATTGTCACCGCTCTGAGGTTTAACGCCCCACAGAGAAAAAAAGAATTTTTTCTGAAATTCCTTTCGTAGGTTCATAAAGGTGGGTATTTTTGATGTGTGTGATTTTTTTTGACCGTCAGTAAGAATGATGTTGAGGGATGTCGAGGGTCGGTCAAATGAAAATTGATTTATGTGCCAACGTTTCGAAGAATATATTTCTTCATCTTCAGGGCAGTATACAAGATGGAGTTAGACTCCAACAGGGAAGTTCTTGCCTCCAGATCACAGACGTAACAACAACTTCACAGAACGCCTGTTGGAGTCTAACTCCATCTTGTACACTGCCCTGAAGATGAAGAAATATATTCTTCGAAACGTTGGCACATAAATCAATTTTCATTTGACCGACCCTCGACATCCCTCAACATCAACGTTATTTCTGATGTGAAAAGCACCAGAATTAAAAAAAAAATTGATTATTGGAGGAGAATATCATTTGAAGGCGGTTTTCCAGCTGCGAAAATGGGGTGTTGCTGTGAGATCGTAGATATACTGCTCTGGCGTCAACCAAAATATTTATTGAATCGAATTTCTTTATGTGTAATACAATGTATGAAAGCTAGAGTGATTTGGATCCCCAGTAGGGGCTATTTGAGAGTTTAAGCCACCAGAATCACTTGGAGTAACATTTGGGTGCTAGAGTGAACCTTCAGCTGCGTTGGTTTCATGTAGTTTTCTTATGTAGGTCAATTCGTACTGGCCATTACCAAGTACATAGTGTAAATCATGTGTTGTATGAGCTCAGGGAAGGAAGTACTGGATATATTCGTTAGATTACAGTTTTTCACTTTAACTTACTCCAAAGGAGAATTATAGTCAGGATTTATGAACTATTGTTGCGGGAAATGGTTAGAAAAGGGTCAGATAAAATGGGATGATGACAGAATTCATAAACGTGGCGCGATAAATTTGTGGTGAAATATGTCAACGGAGCTCGAGTATATTTAGAAAATGAATGTTGCTTATTATTCAAGATCCAAGGCCTCCCAGAAAGGCGTTTATTTAGCGAAAAAATGAAACGAGGCTCTCGCGGGTTAGTGGGAAGAGTTTTAGATGACGGATACAGAGAGCAACAGGTAAAATGACGAAGGGCGTGTGGCACTGATGCGGCACTGGTGGGGGGTTGGACGGTAAAAATGACTTCAGTCCATCTTGTAACTTGGTCACGTGAGTCGGTTTTGTGGCCGGAGCCACGTGATCCCACGGAGAATGGTTAGAGGAAAAGCATGCAAGCTCATGCATAATGTACCCCCGTCTAAAAACCCTTTCTGCGCATGATTCATACAGAGCCGTTCTATTAACAATTGAAATGGACTCGTCCACTTAAAAGGGGAAAGACCCTCGGGTTGGAGGTTGTGAGTGGAAGGATTGAGGTGATCCAAGCAATCCTTTCAAGGATTGCTATTCCACCTGCGTGTTATCCCTCCGCTACAACCCCTCGCCATCAGGTTACTTCTCTACATCTGAAAGGCGAACCGTCACCCTATGGGCTCCATGTTACCCTACTTCAACTGATGGCCTTCTATTAACTTGTCTTCCCAGGATATCAATCTCAGCCGTTTAAAAGTTGCTCCGAGCATTCATGCTAGCGAGAATTCTCCTTAGATTTTCAGCGAATTTGCAAAGAAAAGGAAGCTATTCTGCCGTAAAAAGGAAGAACGCCTTATATCGAAAATGTTCGAAAATCGTTTTGGTTTATTATCTTCGATAATGAACCATTGGAATTGACCAAAGAAAAACTTTTCTCACCCCCCCCCCCCTCAAAATTCCTTGGTTCGCCCAGTTAGCGTTATGCTAAAATTACGAAATTTGGTTTACGGGCTCGGACCAACCCCACAATGATCCTCGAAGCCCTAGGTCAAGGGGAAAGGGTTCAAAACTGATTTTGGAAAGTTCATATCTCGAAAAATTCAGTTGGAACGGTATAGTTTTTAGTTTACATTTACATAGTGTATTTTTTAGAATTTTTTAAGACCATCCGCAGCTTTGTACGACCAGCCGTTCGTTCACAATGAGGGCTCAGATCGAAAATCGTCAACATGAGAGTGAATCGTGAGGCAGCTCTGGAATTTGCGAGAGGAATTTGCAAGATTTTGCGAGAATTTGCGATACGCAAGATGGAGAAATTAGATCAAAAATGTAGTTAAACGCCGCCAACCGCATGTTTCTATCTCACTCCTTCCCACATAATATGTATTATTATGTATTATTTTCTCGAAATAACCTTCGAAAGGGCATACATTATATGCAATTTCAAAGGTTATTTCGAGAAAATCGTATTTTTTATTGGAAACCTCAATTTTCTCTGCTTCCCCACATTTTCGTTCAACGTTACATCAAGAAATAAATGGCATAAATAAAGAAGTAAATGTTTCAAGACCATCCACAGCTTTGTGCGACCAGCCGTTCGTTCACAATGACGGCTCAAAGTTGGAGCAGATCGAAAATCGAGAGTGAATCGAGCGGCAGCCTGTCGGGTCCATTTTCAAACTGGCTCAGCTGGTTCAAACAGCGCATGGTTTTCAAATATCGAGTTAATAAATAATACTTAATAATTATTATTAATAATGAAGCATAAAAATTATTAATAACCAACAATAAATATTAATCATTTACACTACTCGATAATAATTATTAATAATTAATTATATTTCATTATAATAATTAATCTATCATTCAGTAATCTATGCAGAAGGGTGATCTGTACAAAGATATAAACCGTTGTGTCAAGAATTTGTAGTTTTTCAAATATTTCTCAACTGGGTTGTAGTGGTTTCCTGAGTATTCTCGGTTCCCGAGTTTTTGCTTCGACCACTCTTGGGATGGACGTCTGTAGTAACACAGACCGGATACCCCTCTGGGTGGGCATAATTACATAACCTCCCCGGGAACAGGGGGACCTCAGCAAACCATTCACTACAGGGTTTCCACGATTTGGTCGCAAGTGATTTAGTTCATTCGACTTGGACCTTTCCATACTTGTTTAAACCAAATTCCACAACCAGCTGAACTACACAAGTGAACTACAAAATTAATTCTTCAAAATGAGTGAAACTATTAGGAGTCTTATATGCAGGTTCAATAAACAAGAAAATGAACAATGAAAATGATATAAGAATCGAGGAATAACCTCCGAAAGGGAGGACAAATAAAGAGGATGAATTTCAATGTAACATCCTTCATGAAGGGGAAGATAGATGTGATAGAATATGGAATCCACCGCTGGGAGGGAACCGCTCTACATAATTCCGCGCTTCTCTCCCAAATAAGGGCGGCAAACTGACTGGAGCCATAAATACATATTCCCCCGTTCAGTTTTGGGTTACCCAGTATTCTGAAGAGGGTTAACTCGGTTTCTTCTTCAGTTTCTTCTTCGGGTTCTACCGTTATAAAGTATAATATGTAATTATTTGTTATTTACATACTACATATTTGTTATTCCAATGTATCAGTCAACCGGCATCACATTGAACGGAGAAAATAGGAATTGAAGATGTAATTTTCGGGCTTTAAAAGGGATTGGAAGTAAGATGGCGTGGATTGAAGGAATAATGGATTTATTTCTACCATTCACAAGTATCAATAGGTTTCTGGTTTCTAATAATATTGTAATCATTTCACCACGATCGTTAATAGCTGAGATATAATGCATCCTGGGAGGATTGACAACGGGCATAATAATCCCCCCAAAAACAACTCCGTCGTAAAAACTGGCCCGCCAAAAAACCTCAGCCGCAAAAAGGAATGATATCCATTTTGCCCGCCAGCCACATATATAGGATGCTCAGTGCTTCGCACCTCGCTGTTGAGTGTGCATATAGAAACCTGATCCTCCTACCCCTAACCTCCACCGTCAATGTTTTCCTGTTCCCTGTCACCTTCCCACAACCCCCTCTCACCCTTAGTCACCCTCGGTTTCACCTAATATGTTTCCTCTGTTACACCAGCAGGGAGCTTTACGCTTCTTTCAATGCTGTTGGCGGGAGCTTTTTGCCAGATGAACAAGCTAACATAAGTATTACTGGTGGTCACGAGTAATCAGCGGTGGTACAACTGTAATGAAGTAATGCTTCAATTCAGGCTTGTTCATCTGGCAAAAAGCTCCCGCCAACAGCATTGAAAGAAGCGTAAAGCTCCCTGCTGGTGTAACAGAGGAAACATATTAGGTGAAACCGAGGGTGACTAAGGGTGAGAGGGGGTTGTGGGAAGGTGACAGGGAACAGGAAAACATTGACGGTGGAGGTTAGGGGTAGGAGGATCAGGTTTCTATATGCACACTCAACAGCGAGGTGCGAAGCACTGAGCATCCTATATATGTGGCTGGCGGGCAAAATGGATATCATTCCTTTTTGCGGCTGAGGTTTTTTGGCGGGCCAGTTTTTACGACGGAGTTGTTTTTGGGGGGATATCACATCTTTTTGCATGGCTAGTTTTCGAGTGGTACTTATACAATACGGTTCAACAACTTATACAATACAAAAGTACCTACGAGGTAACTAGTAAATGTTTTCCTAAATGAAGTTTTATCCTAGTCAAAATTTAGTAAAACTCGGCGCTTCGCGCCTCGCCAGGGGGGCAAGCCCCCCTGGACCCCCCGGATCTTTTCTCTTCTATACTTTGTATAGAACGAGGTATTTGCTATGCAAAACATGAATAATGTTTTTGCGTCCCGTTTCCCCTTTTCCTTATCCCTTTTCTTTGTCTGTATGGAAAATATTAAGAAATGTGCGGAAAATTTATTAGTTTTTTTATTTACTCAGGGCTGTATCTCAGCTTCTTCGATATTTACAGCGGTTTTGGCAGTATATAATTTATGCATAAATTAAAGGCTTCCCAACGAATGGAGAACGATTTTTGTCCGTTGAAAACTAAAGAAGTTTCATTTCCCTAGAAACGGCTCGGTTGTACGTGAAAATCATTAAAAATCTTCGTGACATAATTTCGTGACTTAAACTTCGTTACGCTTTTCAACTCTGGTAGGGCACCGCAAAAACATTATTCATGTTAAAATTAGTACGCCTACTAATTTGCCTTTTTGTTTCTTGTTTTTGTGACAAGAATAATTATTTTTTGGAAATTATTGTTTGTTATCTGAAATGTGTTTGAAAAATAAGTAGTTTTAAAATTTTTGCGAATTGGTTAAATATTAGTTTTAAAATTTTCGATTAATTAAAACAATCAACAATTTAAAAACAATTATTAAAATTTAATACAATTATTCTTATTATTAAATTTAAAAAAATAGAAAGAATTAGAAATTTGAATAAATTTGAATTAGAAATTTTTTGAAAATTGGTTGCATTTTTTCTTGGGGATTGTGCAAATTTTTGTTGTTGAGAATCATTACAATAATTGTAATTATTGGTGTCGAAGAGAAAGAGGAAAGAGAAAGTTTGCAACTGGTAAAACGCACGTTTTTATACCAAAAATCGCGAATAACTCGAGAACCGTTGGGAAAAGTGCCAAAGTGCGCTACCCTCATTCGAAAGCCCATAAAATTTCCTATCGATCCTTAAACAGGCGCCACTCTACGACAATTTTTCTGACCACCGTTCAACTTTGATGTTTTCGGAAATTAGCCAAATCAGTAGATGTGGAATTTATTCACGTATTTTTGGCTGTGGATTAGTCAAATCGATTGAGATTTAGTTCAAAATTATTGAGCATATTCTAGACAACCTAGCGGACATTTTAAGACCAACCGCACCAATTTTCATCAATATTTGCGGCAGTTGTTGTTGAAAATAGAAAAATCACCATAACTCCTTTATTCTTCCCCTTAGGAAGCATTTTTTGATCTCAAATTAAACAGTTTGAAAAGCTGAACACAACTAAAAAAGAAAATCTGAAAAAGCTTCAATTTTGAAGGAGTTATGACCATTTGAAATTCCTAAAAAACACTATTTCCCCCCTAATTGGGGGGGAAATGGGGGGAGGGAGAAAAAATGGCCAAAAGGCACTCCCTTGGAGCATAACAAACGTGTGTGCAAAATTTCAGCTCGATCCGATTTGTCTGCTGGGCTGTAGCCCCGTCAATGAACAACAACAACAACAACAACAACAACGAGAAGAAGAAGAAGAACACGAAAAACGTGAAAAATAGCGGTTTTAAAACTGTTATACCCCCGACACCTGATGTTCCCGAGAGCTGAATTTTGGTTTACGTCCTCACGTGCCCCTGGAGGGTTGGTGTACAAAAAATCAATTCTCGAGACACTCAGGGGTCAGAGCTACGAGAGGGTGAAAACACCAACTTGTTCCGTCGCGTAATCAGTGTCTCAGTCGCTTCGGTTTTCAGGGCTTCGGTTTTCTTGGCGGGCGGGACGCTCCCGCGTCCCTAGATCAGTGTCTCAGTCGCTTCGGTTTTCAGGGCTTCGGTTTTCTTGGCGGGCGGGACGCTCCCGCGTCCCTAGATTAAATTGGCAACTGGCATTAGGTTTTATATAACATCCATAACTAGAACTCGCTAGATCCTCTAGATACTCATAACAGATTTTGGGGAAGGCATACAATTGTGTGGCAGCCCTAAAATATTTAGTAAACTATTTTTGAATAAAATTCGAATAGAACTGTAGCGTTTTTGAGATTAGAAGTATGTCGTCCTTGGCCGCTAAGGCGTTTCTCGTTCTTCAGACTGAGGGTAGCTTGTTAGGTTGTTGAGGCTTGTTGAAAAGTACTATCGAATTTATCGGTGTGTTAATCATGATGTGAGTTAAGATATAGCCGCGATAAACAACTTACCCGAATGAGGCTAAACTAGGAAGTTTCTAAAAAAAAGGTCTACCCTTATATTGATATCCATAATTAAGTACGGTTTGGACTGTTCTTGTATGTCATCATTCACAATAATGATTGAACTAACATGTTGAGCTCCATTACGAGCTAACTGGTTGATACTTTTGTTCTTCTACCAGGATCTGATTCAATGTTATTACCTTGTTATGTTGTCTTGTCATAGTATAACATATTATGTTATATTATGACAAGGCAAAATATTATGAGTATTATGTTTTG
Source organism: Stenodema calcarata (assembly GCA_963920205.1). NCBI lineage: Eukaryota > Metazoa > Arthropoda > Insecta > Hemiptera > Miridae > Stenodema > Stenodema calcarata. The sequence goes on from OY986050.1 coordinate 7,097,946, forward strand.
GCTCCAAAATAGTATCTTAACACTCAACGCAAGCAAGTGTTATTATACGACCATAACTAGTTCCAACGTTATGATTTGATGATAGTGATAGTGATCTATCTCTATCCCTAAGAATGCACAGTGGAGATTGTTCAGTCCTCAGCTGTTCAAAAGCTATAGATATTTAGGAGTCTTGATCGGTAACAGGCTGAATTGGGATGAACATGTTACTTATATTCATGGTAAAGTTAAGAAATATTTATTCATTTCTTATCATCTGAGATCGGTTATTGACTTTCCTCGATTGAAGACGTTGTATTTAGTTCAGTCTGATATGCAATATGCTATAGTGCTATAGGGAGGCTGTGTCGCATCGAGACTGAAAAAACTTGACATTTTGTAGAGGGGTTTGCTGAACGTCCTATTGCATCGTAGATTCCCATCATCCGATTCGTACGATGAGGCTAAGATTTTTACACTGAAACAATAATTGTTTCAGAAGCAATCAATAATTGTTTGCCAAAGGATTGCTTCTGTATTTTCGTAAGCATCCGTCCCTGGTCGATATCGAGGTAGATCATCATTACCGTACGAGGCGGATTCGGGTTTTGCTATCCCCGACCGCCATGTCCACTTTAAGTCCGCTCTATATCCTTCACATACTGCATAGGAACTTGCCTCCTTCCATGAAATATCCGTCTTCATTTTCGAGGTCCCAATACAAGAAGCAAATCTTGTCCTGGCTTGTGAGGGAGGGGAGATCTACTATATTAGCACATATTACCAGTGTCTGTTGTAATCGGTGATCAGTCAAACCACGGTTTACTCTTTTCAAAATGTTCGCTTGATAAGCACATAATATGTGTTGTTGAGCAGGAGTCTCAAGCCCACTAGATGACTGGCCCTAGGGTAATTAAATTAAGACTAATTACAAATTAAATTATTATTTTCAGAACAGAACTTTTACTTCTACACTACTCGTATATAAATAAATATGGTAGCGAATTTATATACGAGTAGTGTAGAAGTAAAAGTTCTGTTCTGAAAATAATAATTTAATTTGTAATTAGTCTTAATTTAATTACCCTAGGGCCAGTCATCTAGTGGGCTTGAGACTCCTGCTCAACAACACAGGCATTGCCTACAAATGAGCATTATAGCATAGTACAGATTGATTTTTTTCTAAATTTATTCTCTTTTTGTGTTACTATACCTACCAGTTGTATTTATTTTTATAGTCATTGAATAAAACGTTTTGAATTTGAATTTTGTTGATGTCTACTGATAAATCCTTAGCAACGTCCTTTGCGATCATCGAGGTTTGGAACATTCCATTTGCAGCACATTATCGTTATTCAACAATCAGCAACAGGTCTAAAGAACTAGGAATTACAAGTTAACTGGAATGAGAAACTCAAGGACAAAAAAAGTTGGAGAAAGAAGAGGAAATGGAAAACTAGGTAAGTCCTCCAAGGATATAAACGAAAGGCTGAAGGAGTTGAGATCGATATCACATTACATATTTATGTATTTGAATAATTTGTAAACATTGAATTATGTATCCGCTTGGAAGGGTTCGAGAAGAGCTGGTGGAGCGGTAGTGTTTACATAATGCATGTAGAGCCGTTCACGGAGCATTATCCAAAACCTTTCGATACGAGATTTTTATCATTCGTGTTTCGTTTTTTGATTGGGAAACGAACGGGTTATGACAATTATCAAGCTATTCCATCGACAACATATTGTCGACCATTGAATCACCAGTACCAAAATTCGTATGATCGGGATGTATGAAATGACTTGGTTATCCCTGATAATTATAAGGGATGACAGCAGGTTTCTACGTGGGTTACGTTGCTACGATCTTCCTATGCTACGAGTCCCCAATGGATGATTTTCGAGTTGTGGCCCACGATCGAGCAAAAAAAAACCCGGTTGAAATTGGTGAGGAGACTTCATTTTGGATACCACCTCCAGGTTGGTCGCCCTCTCGTCAACTTGAGAACTTCTCATCTTCCTTGCATATAACTAATTACAAAAATGCCTTGTCACGCACAGGAACAATCTTCAACTAGGAAAGAGTGGAGAGTGCGTGAGGAGTTTCTAACTAACACCGTGATTAATTAACAGCATACCTACGCGAAAGAAGGTACTCATACGGAAGTGGACCAATCTGAAAGCATACGCTTTTTCCATCGTCTTGCAAGACTACACCGTTCAAATTGTTCGCTGGTACTGTATTAAATTGATAATGGCCGGACCATCACATTTCATAATATGATTGATCTTACATGGCTGTTAGTTGTCAGACATGAAAGAAAATACGGTGAAGCAACCATTGTAAAAGAGGATGAAAAATTCGTATTCATTTTGGGCCCGTAAATTAAAATATGTTTTGAATACCTGAAGAGTATTTGGATACGTAACAAAATCTGTCTCCATTTTTTGCCGAACACCTCAGTTTATAGATTTTTGAACGCTGAACAAGACGCACAGTGTTTCAGAACACCGATTTAGCGCGACAAAAATCGTAGTTGTCACAAAAATGCTTAAACCGACTAAATATTTCTTGGGTATAGTTAATTTGGTGCTAAAAGTGACTCAAATTTGACGACTTGAAACGACGACGTTGTCGTCAAAGCTATTTAGTGTGGTACAATTTCCTAATATTTTCTACTCAAGGATTCCAATGCGAACAATCCCACTTCTAACTCTTACACATGTCGGGGAGTTTCATATATTTTTCTAGAATGGATAGAGAAAAATCGTCATAGAAGAAAAATACAGACTTCGCTTCTTCACCCATTTTTTTTGTCCCGTTGTTCAAGAAATTTGCTAAAGTACTCGTGGGGGCCGATTCCTCCTCTAACCCAAGTTCCCCACAGTTTATTATTTTCTTAATGTACTGAAGTAGCTCCGCAACTGCCGTCTGTTCTTTCGGAAATCGCTGAAATTTCTCCCTTAAAGTCATAAAAAGTTAGATTCGCCGAAGTTTGTCTTGAATCCCTGTACAAAAAAAAAAAAAAAAAAAAAAATCAAAATCTATCATAGGGGAAAAATAGGGAAAAATTCAACTTCAAAACGGTGTTCAGAGGGGTCTCAAGAGTAAGTCCTGACCGCGATTGCGCTGTAGAAATTTGTGGACAAAAGTTGGACTATAAATTAGCCGAAAAACAGGGGTATTTCGAACCTATCATAGAATTGATAACAATATTTTATTTTAATTACAAAAAAAATTTTTCCGAGGTAATTCTAATACCTCATGACATGAACAACATCCCGACTTCTGGAAGCCGACATTCACAGTTAACGAGTAAACAACTACCGACCACATAATTGGTTGCAACGCTTATTTTCATGAGCGACATTCAGTCCTCTCTGTGTGTGAATCAAAAGATTTCAACCTTTGTTTCGTGTCCAATATGTATTCATGAATTGAGTCCACTGCTGTCTTTTTGTTTAAATTTTCCTACCAACAAACCGATTTTTGTCGCGCTAAATCGGTGTTCTGAAACACTGCGACGGGGAAGTCAAAATTGCGATATCTCATTCCGTTACCAGATCCGGGCTGATGAACCGAGAAGAACATCTCCAGTAACAACCACGTTTCTGCATCTTCAATGTGCTTCATACATATTTATTTACCATATATACATATATTAGGAAGCATAAACCTATACGTTCTTCAAGGATCACAAATCAAAACTCACGAACTTAATTGGTGATTCTTTAATCAAGCAAAGATAGCTATGATAGTAAAGATAGCTATGATATTCCGCATGATGTAATAAATAATCGACACGTACAGATAGAACTGCGGTAATTTGAAAAGTGTGGCATTAACCTCTGAATGGGTATACGGGGTCATTATCCAGTTATGTCGTAACGTCAAGTTAGAAACACATAACGGCGCTAATACTCTGCTGGACGATTTCACGGTCATCTCGCCATTAGTGGTGACCCCGACACGTCATTGTGTATTCTCGTTTATTCCTGGAGCGAGGGCGTACATTTAATTTGTCTTCCCTAAGCCAACTCTGTCCACCTCATTTTTCGTGCAATTCGCTGAACAATATTGGTTGACATACCCCTCTGCTTCTGCTCCCAGTAATGCAACAACCTCATGTAATTACACGTATGGTGAATCAATGCATCTATAATTGCGTTGCTATAATTGCGTTGCTCAATCTAATAATAATAATTCTTCTAAGGGATCTCTCAAGAAAAACATGTTGTTTCGTATTGCATCCATTACTTGTGAAGCCCCTGCATCAAAATACCAGCACTCGAGTAGTGGAATATGAACCGACTTCACACCGGCGATCTCACAGGCACCGGTTTATTTCATCCGATAAGGCCGTTGAGCCGGTCTAATCTACCAGATAAGGCCGTTTGGTTAGTCATGTCCATAGAGGAAGAAGCTAAACGGAAAATCCGCACCCATCTGACCACGTAAAACGACAGGAACTACTGAAGTAATAGGGCTTTATTGTTTGATGGTACTCAGAGGGTCAAAAGGGAGGGTGCGAAACTAAGTATGAACGGCATTCAACCCTTGAGAACGAAGAAAAAAACAATCCAGAGAAAAAATATGTAGATATTATATATTTATATAAATATTATGCCTATATATATTTTCTTTATTGATGGAGACAGAATCATAAGAATGTGATCGAAATGTTGGTTCACACTGACTCAAAAGTATGTTTGTTTCATTTATTTGGCTTTCCAACAGTCAGAGCCTCATATTTACCTAAAACACCTCCGATTCAAATCCACTCGTTCACGTGAGAGAAAATCTGGGAATGATCAGAAATCAGTCCTCACCGACAGAAACAGCTTCTTTCACAACTGTTCAGAGAATAGTAATTACCTACCATGCAATTTTTTTCTCTCCTAAATACCCGGTTGAATACGAGCGACCTTCTCATTGGGATGAACTGAGGCTTCTTGCATAAGAAATATCAGCAAACCAGAACTGTTAACATAATCCGAGCTTTGGAAGATAATTGCGCCCAAACCCATCAGCAAGGTGGGTTGGCCTAGATTGCCGTGTTTTTGCATGCTACGACCCCCCCCCCCCCTGCCGTTATCCTGGTAAATGTAACTCGCTCACCTACCTTCTCGCAGCCCTTCCAAACCAGTCCAATAAAGCTGAGTAATTCTCTACGTTTCTCTAAAACAGCATTTTAGAGTCGAAGTTGATTTAATTCTAACAGGAATATTCACACTTGTGCTTTCAGTTCACCATATTTGTCCCAGGAATGAAAGCAAACAGCACTTTCTTCAGACAGTTGGGATAGTGAATCATACAAGCCTCACAAAAAATGATAGTTAAAGGAGAATAACTGAGGCGTTTAGTATCAAAACCAACCCGTTTCACAATTTTCGAAAATAACTTTTTTGCAAGTCCAACACTCGTTTCGGACGAGTGTCCACTAGGACGGTTCCCACCAAATCCAGCTCCTTCCCATTGAAAGAAGGCCTCAAAACGCAGTTCACGTCTAACCCAGCTCGTTCCAAGCTTAGCTGCACCTACCGCTAGTCATTCACCATTCACCACTCTGCTGTTCTTGTTCTCGGGTCTTGTCCGTATTCCTCTCATTTGATTCTTGTTCATTTCCTGTGAATTTTCTTTTTTTCATTTCCTGTGAATTTGTTGAAATAAAAGGTTTTACACCTTGAAAGGGTTTTAAGGTAAAAAGCTTTACACATCATCCTGTGGTACTTTCAAGACGATCAGCAAGAAAGGAAAAACCTTATCCGATGTAATGGCGAATTCAGTGAGGGTGGAGTTCCTGTGGCACCTGCCAAACTAAGTGTCGTTGAAAATGTGTTAATCAAACTTCATGTGTTGAACTGCTTTAATATTGACCACAACGTGCCAGGTAAAGCTGAAAAATGCGAAAACAACAACTCCAAGGAAGACGATTTTAGATAAATGTATCTTCCTTGGGTGCTACTTTTCCTTTTGAAACTATATTGCTGAGGTCGGGAACGATTTTTTTCAATCAAATTTTAATTTTAAACCAAAAGATTGTCAGTTAAAAAAATTGAAATCATCTATTTTTATCATGACTGTGATTGTTGAAAAGCAAACGGATACTTCTTGGAAGCAGCACTCAAATAGCCGTTTTTAGCTTAAAACACCGATTTCAAGGTAGAGATTTGGAAAAAACCACCCACATCACAACAAAACCACCTGAACAATGAACATATTGTGAAGCAATTTTAGACCTCCAGTCTTTGAAAAATGACTACTCCGTTCATCTAAATGAAGAGGCCAGACGTTCTTCGCCTCTCCTGCAAAAATTTCAAAAATGGAACGAGGTGGTTTTGACTCTAGACGCCTCAATTGAACTATCATCGTAATTAAAGACATAGTCCGTCGTCAGTTGAGTTCTATACAGGAGGAGAGAGCTCTTACAACAAAAATACGCCATCTTCAGGATACAAACAGAAGAACCTTTTAATTGTTTTATAACCCGTGAAGTTAAATGTAAAGATGAAATAGCATTACCGTGAGGTTTTAACATTCCGGGATGTTTATAGAATTGATAACGAGCCCGTGTTGTTGGCAAATAGAGTAGTGACAAATCTCCAGAATCTTCTTGTCGGTAAAGGGTGGAATCCCTTTAAACATGAGAACGAGTCTCATTTCCATAACATTTGTCCCTTACACAAGCTGGCCGAGTAAACTAAATCTGGGTTTGCTGCGGTAAAATCTGGGAACCAATGCTCCCTGAAAACCACTCACTTGATGCATTTCTTATTTTCAGTTATAGAGCTTGTAGTAAGATTAGAATAGTGTATTCCGGTTTAGTGTAATTCAGATTACTTTGTACAAATACATCGCAAGACAGTACAAGACTGAGTAAGAAGGGATGTGATGCCTATAAATGACAATGGCTTGTTTTTAGCTGGATTAATGGTGATCCCATTTCGTCTAGCCCACTGCGAGATGGCCAACATATCAATGTTCACATTTTGGACCTAGTTCACCAGGCCCTCGCCCAATCTGCTAGGTAGGTAGATTTGAAAGTCATCAGCAAAGACATGAAATTTGCAGTGGCTAAGAAAATTGGGCAAATCATTTATGAAAATTGAGAACAGCTGCGGTCCAAGAACCGCTCCTTGAGGGATAACAGAACTAAATGGCAGTCCGCACGATTGTTTGCCACAGTTGACAACACGTTGAGTTCTGTTACTTAAGTTACAAGACATCAATGAGCAGGCAGACGTAGAAATATGAAACAAATGACCGCAACTTTCCCACAAGAAGGTCGTGGGAGCATTTCGAAAATCAAGCAGCACATCCAGAGCGCACGTACCATCCTCAATAGTAGATCTGACGTCTTCAACCATTCTGAGCAAAACAGACTCGCAACTGAACCGACGACGGAATCCGGATTGTCCAGGACACAGCAGGTTATACGTCCCCAAGTGTTCATTGATTTGAGCCCGAACGGCACCCAGGACTGTTCTTCCATATCTGGGAGGACAGTCCGTTTAATCGTAAGATTCTTAGGTAAAACACCAAGGAATCCGCCCCCGGGCCGACCAAGACTCCCAACAGACAGTCAGTATGTATGAAATTATTAAGAATAAAAAAGGAAATTTATACTCATTTCAACGGGTTGGTTGCAATGAAACGGAGATTGGCCGAAGATACTCAACATGTGTTCTATGGGTGGGATGCAGGTATTGAAGCGGGCGGCTACGAATTCCGTCCCGGAACCTCATTAAAATATTAAGCCGGCTTAGAAAACCTTGGGATTCCGTCCCTACCATTAGCGTGGGGCTCACTGGCACCTTGGGATTCCGTCCCAACAACTTGGACCCAGCCTACTGAAACCTTGGAACTCCGTCCTGAGGAAAGTAAAAAAAAACAGATATTGTGAAACATATCATAATATAATATACACTAATAATATAATATACACGGAAGGCCAGTTGTGACAGTACCCTAGGTATATGGTACTAATCAGTTGATTAGGGGATGTTTTTATTCCGCAACCCCGTCCACTTGATCTATATGTCCAACTAATCCAGATGGTACTAATCAGTTGATTGGGGGATGTTTTTATTCCGCAACCCCGTCCACTTGATCTATGTGTCCAACTAATCTATATGGTACTAATCAGTTGATTGGGGGAGGTTTTTATTCCGCAACCCCGTCCACTTGATCTATGTGCCCAACTAATCTATATGGTACTAATCAGTTGATTGGGGGGAGGTTTTTATTCCGCAACCCCGTCCACTTGATCTATGTGTCCAACTAATCTATATGGTACTAATCAGTTGATTGGGGGAGGTTTTTATTCCGCAACCCCGTCCACTTGATCTATATGTCCAACTAATCTATATGGTACTAATCAGTTGATTGGGGGAGGTTTATCGGAGGAACCACTAGCCATTCCTGATCTTCACATAAAACCGTGAAACTAAGTAGGTAACGTGTTTATGTTGGCTGTTCACAAAGACTTCTAATCAACGCTGAGAGAGAGCGGGGCGGAATCCCAAAGTCCGCTCGCACTTTGCACTAGGCACCGGGACGGAAATCCAAGGTTCGCCCGAGCCGAGGGATTAACCGTGAGTGGTTTTTACGAGCTCCCGGGACGGAATTCCAAGGCGCCCATTGAAGCAATGTGACTCGCCGCGCAGGTGCAAACGTCAAGTTCAAATGGCGCAGAAATCCTTTAGCGTAGTGCGTTTGTTAATATTTTAGCCGAAGGAAACATGGAATCCGGCAACTCAACGCACAGATGTGATATACGAATCTCCCAATATTTCCCGTATGCCCCACACCTTGACATGAGCTATTCAACGTTCTCGTCATGTTTCATGGTTCGCGTCTCATCATGAAGTTGGATTGACGACGGAGTTTCACGATCGATAAAACCAGAAACGCGGTATGCATTGAATTACTAACGCCGCCCTGTTCTTACAGTAAGGTTGGGCGGGAGGATGAAAACAAGAAAAATGCGGTGAGTGGAATAGACGGGATAGAGGTTGAACTTTTATTTTACTTCCTGGGCGCGCTCCTCCCAAGTTTTTGAGCGGAGGTGAAGTGCCGTTCGCTCTTGTCCCGATGGTCCATTGGGCCTAAATATTTGAGAACCCACTTAACAACACCGTCCTCTACCCTCACAGCTGCACCCTCGACTCTCTGGGCTTTTTTTTCTGTCTTTATTTGCTGTCCAGCTCTCATCCTTTTCCCCACACTTTTTACCCAGTTTTTACCTTGGGTCGTAACGCGAAAGTTTTTGCTCCTTCTTAAGACGCCATTTTCACCCCAAAGCAACCTGTAAGATCGAGAGGGCACCAAAAAGAATATTCGCTTTCACTACTGTATCCTGAAGTGGGGGAAAACGTGTATAATAATGCCTCTAATAAACAATACCTAGTTACTATAGCAGGCAAGAAAATCATGTCCCACGTTGTTTTGGTGCCCAAAATACTCAATTTTTTCATTCTTGCTTTGGACCACCATGATGAATACATCTAACTTCTGACTTCCTTCAAATTAGTCCTATATAGTCCTAGGCCTATATATGGGCGCCAGTATGATACTTTTCGTCTTCTTTATGTGCCGTTTACACATGGTCAGTCGGCAGGCCAGTAACTGGCCTCGTGTGAACAGGCTTCCAGTGACATACCAGTGACATACCAGTCCAGTGGAAAAACGTTGTGCAAGTCAACTGTCGTCATGAGTAGGTTTCAAGACAGTCAAGTTCCCCCACCACCACCAAAAATCTTAGCTGGCGCGATTCACTGGCCTCGTGCGAACATCATTTTCGGGGCCAGTCCAGTTGGCCGTCCGGTTGGAGAGTAGCTCGATTTATTAGAGAGTTTTTGTACTTCTCGTTCTTCTTTCGCCATGGTCTCCCAATTGAAATGATCATGGATTGCAATTCTAAAACGAGGACCGCGTTTTTCTGGCAAAGAAATGCTGTAAACTTCAAAAAGTTCTCCAACTCGTCTTTGGTAATAATGTCCACAACAAGAAGCTCCATGAACTCCTCTACCACTTCCATGATTTTGAATTAAAATAAAAAGAAGCTTGTAAAAACCGTTGTAACAGTTTGCATGGAATTAGAAATTAAAATCAATCTTAGGTTCATCCATCTTAGGTCACTTTAACGTCATCTTAACGTCAGTTTAACGTCAGAGTTCGGGTTTTCACATGTTTATTCGTCGGTCATCCGTGTTGTGTTCGTCATTATTGTTCTTTCATTGAAAATAGTGAAGTGGGACAGCCTTGAAGAATGGCATCCATAGTTTTCGTCCTACTGGCTTCCAAATCGTGCCAGTGAACTGGACTGCCCACTGGCCTCGTGTAAACGCGGCATTCGTCTTCTTTAGAGCTAGTGTTTGAAATTCCACTCTTATTTGGGGTGTAGCCCTTTTGGGATAAAACCATTTGTAACTCATAAAAAATTGACAGCTCCCTACGATAAACGATTGTTTCTGTCTCTACAATTGATGCTTCAGAATACTCGATACAATGATCTATTGAATTTAAAATATACATAAATTTTAATCTACACGCATTGTTTTCAAGTGTGACAAGTCTTGTCCTACAGCTACACATATCATGGATTATGGGCCTTCGTTCTAACAACGGACCGCACAACTAACACTACGATCGATGGCTTTGGGGTCTGGCGAATCGGCAACATCCCGTTCCACTTGGCTATCCCTTGGGAACAAAAGGACTATCGTATCGTCACATCGTGCTGTTATGGGCTCAGGTTCTGCACACAATGAATCAAAGCTCTTCCCCCCATACGACAGCCAGTTGCTGCCTCCGATAGATTCACCGTTCATAGCAATTTTTTCTTTCTCTCTCGGGCGTATTGCCGTCCGTAAAGCCTTGCCTGAAATCGTCCTCCTAAAAAGAGGGGGGGAAACTAACTCTTCAGATAAGAGGAGAATATTGGTTACGGCCCCAAAAGGGTGATCTGATCGCTCTCATCTGCCCTTAGGAGGTTTGCCTTCAGTCATAAAAAATATACTGTGAAAGTAGATTCAACGGGAGAAAACCTTTTCTCATGCCCACAATGTTCTAATACTTTTCGAAAATGTGCAATTGTGCGTTTTCATCTGTAACAATTATTCACATCAAATACTATCAATGCACCTGGAAATTACAAAAATATTAGTCAGAACACAGCCTTGCAAGTTAATGAAGCACAGTCGTTATTCTTAAGCATAATAAAGACTCCTTTCATTAGATGCGTCTCAATTTATGTCCGTGCTGACCATATTCCAAACTGTATTGTTAAGAAATATACAAGTAAAATAATTATTGTAGATGATGTAGATTAATATTGGAATGTACAATAATTATATCCCTGTTGCATAAAATTTTTATTTTTTTCATTCATGTGGATACAGCTCTTCAAAAATAATCTACTGTTGCCTCTTTTTATTACGTTTTCTCTTATTTACCTCAGTACCAAACGAAAATTCGGCTATAGCACAATGCCAACTTTTTCCCCCAGACTTGCCAGTGCTTCTGACTTTCCAGTAACCGCGAAGGAAAGGAGTATCAGGAATGTTTCCCATCGATATTTTGGCACCGTTCATTGAGTAGTTGCCCTGAAATGGTCAAATTTAATTGTTATTAGTTGGAACCCAAATGGTTACAAACTCTTCGATTCGTCACAGATTATGGAAATAACAACTATCATCCAGTCCTCTTACACGAAACACATTGAAAATAGTGTTTTTAAATGACAAGCCACGTTTTTGGAAGTGCCTAGCGCCAGTAACGTAATAAAGGATAGTTCTTGAGCCAATCTGCCATTTTGGTTTGGTTTATGTATAAATAATTTCTTAAGGTTAGAAGATAATGGAACGTCGTCTACAGGACTTACCACTGGGATTGGACACTTGCGTGGCATTGTGGTTTGCTTCCAGAAATTAGTCCACGGCATTCCCTCCATATCCAGGAACTTGCAAAACTCCTTAGTAGAGTAGGTATAGTAGTATTCACAAGTAGACGGAGCATCTTTGGATTCACATTTGGTCAACACCACTTTCAACTTGAGAATAGAGAAATGAAGTTATGTTTGTATATCACGAAGGTGGAATTTGTATTATTATTTTTATGTTTTAAATTATTTTATTCACATAATAATACAACTCAGTAAATATATTGTGCTTTCGTCTAGGTTCCCAGTTGCTTAGTTTTAGTTCAGACCAGCCCGACGATGATCATTGAAACTTTACATGATCCTAGGTCAGTTGGAAGGGTTTAAAATCTTCAAACGTCATATCTCGGTTTTCTGTAGAACGGTTTAATAAATGGTTCAAGTTTTCTGTGCGAATTTGAATACATTTAGATTCAGAGAAGTTATTTAGACCATCTGGAGGGTTGAAGGACCAACCGTTCGTTCACAATGAAGGCTCGAAGGTAACACCGACAAAAAATCGTCAACATGAGGGTGAATCCAAAGGGAACCTTCAGGTGAAATGCTGTATTGGGTTTTTTTTGTGGAATTTTACACTTTTGTACAGCTGATTCAAATTACAGATAGCTTCGTCATATCGAGTTTCTTATTCCAATATACCTACTTACTTTTATTGTGTACAGAACAGATATATTTTGAATATTAAATATTTGTACGATTCGGGTTATTAATATTTGTGACTATCAAGGTCAGCAATAATTTTGATAATAAAGTGTTGATGGAACATCTAGTTAAAAATTATTGCTGACGTTGATAGTTACAAGTAATAACCTCTGAATCATATAAATACGAATGAAAAAAATAGGTAATCATTATTAGGTCAACCCAGAATTTAGTTGGAAAACCGAAGAGACAACTACTACTATTACGAACCACTACGAGCCTTTAATCGGAGATGACCATCTGCTCATCAGACATCTCGAACAAACCACAATGTGTCAACTGGAATTGGCAGTGTTTTTCTTTCCCAAACGTAATTATGAATATTGAAACATAGTTTTTATTCGAAGAATGCATTCTAAAATCAATACAATCACCTACCGATGCAGGGTCCACAATTGCCTGGCGCACGTAGATCAAACCATCTATAGAAACGTCATTTTTTGCATTTTGAGATGCACGAGTGCTCGTAAACACGTTAGGCATATCCAATTTGTCTGGGCACTGCTCAAACTTTTCAATCCTTATAGTTGTTCCACTAATGATCGATCCCGCCTGGTGACATATGATTTATGCTTTAATCGCACATCCATGAAACGTAATTTATATGTGGAGAACACTACACAGCAACTAGGCATTAGCTACACACCTGTCAATAGTTGCTAATACCATGATATGAAAACTGGCAGCTACTAAAATTCTGATGGCATATAGTTCTTTCAGTTAATCTTCCATGTGTACGGGTTCAGTTACGATATGTGGGACGGAGAGTAGGTATATGATCAACGTTAAGGTGAAAGTTTACGTAGTCTACTCACGCCCAGTGATTCTCGAAATAGGTAGGATAATACGATGAGCACTACATCCTTGGAGAGCAGCATGTTTGCCTCGCTAGCAGTCTGCGCTTTACGTTTATTGCTCCATCCATTTAGCGAGTGAATCTGATGACCTGGTACACTGATGTTTATCAGTTGCTCGGCCATTTCCCGATGTTCAAGCCACTTTGAATTCAATCAAGAGGGTCATGATGATTCCCATAGTACCGGCGTCTCCAGCTAAAACGTAGGAAATGAGACTCGTATTATGACTGGTTACGATCGGAGTTTATTTTCCAACACGATAATTTTATGGCTCGGTCCGTCCCTCATAAGTAAAAGCGCTTCTGGTCCACGTACGAGTATGAACAATATTCCTCGCTTTAGGAATAAATTATGAAAACGAACATCCCTAATATTGAATTTTGTGTTATTTATAAAGACATCAAACGGCATGAAGTGATTTTGTTTACTCCAAATCTGACATTGGTATTGCGGGCTGCTGACCATTCCTGCTTGAATTGGTGACGTATAATCGACAACTTGTGTTTGGCATCGGCAATGTTTGGGTCATCTTCAGAGTATTGATGGGTATCGAAGTTCCAACTCTTCGTTGATAGTTGACGCATTGGAGCGTTCCATGATAGTTAGTAAACCGTTTCTAGTTACCTAATACTCTTATTCCAGAAGAGCCTGGAAACAAAATAAACCAATTTTCATTAAAAAACATAACACGTGGTTTTTTTAGTCCATGCAAAAAAATTGCCAAAAATAGAGGGGTGGTTTGGGGTGGCTGTTTTACGCATTTTAGCATACTGCAGAGTCCATTCTAAAACAGACCATATAAATTTAAATGAGAAATGCTGAGAAATACTTTAAAATGCTTGATGATTTTTGAAAATGAGTATTTTATTGGACTTTTTTAAGGGTTAGTTACTAATGGAGCTAAAGGTACGAACAATCTCTCTTTTCATAACAAACCTAAATAAAATATTAAGTACATACCTGCTTGCGTACGATTTATAGTAGAAACTCACACGAAATCGAATTCTTCACCATAAATTTAATATTTGAAAACAATGAAATTTGAGCGTATCGAACAATCACAAGACCACGGCAAGCGAACGGTAACTTCCGACTAAGCGGATCGAGGGAAAGGCTCTAGCTCGTCGGGTTCTCGCTATTGTTAGGAGGAGATACCGTTGTTTTTGTTCATACTCAAACATCACACTAACCACAACTTAGTTATCAATTCATATTTTAGAAGATTGGTATCTTCCAAAGCACAAAAGACAGTGAAACATACTTACAGCTCTGGTATTGACGTCAGATCTTACTAAAATCGTCACGTTCTTGATTATTTTACCAAAACTTTACACATTCTAATTGTCTTTTTATTTTCATTGTTCCAGTACATTAGATCGTACTCTCCCAATATCAATATTACTGTTAGTTTCCAAAAAAGTGCCCGTCGCAGTCTATAATACGAGAGAACGTTACGAAAGAACGTTTACCTTTCAACCGAAATACTCTTTTAGTAACTCCAAGAGCTCTAGCGGTATTTGAAGCAATCTAGAGAAGATAATCGAATTTATATGGGTTGTTATAAATCACTCTACACCGGAGATAAGTAGGCCAGAGCACCCATCAATTCTTTACGGGAAATATGGAATAGTGAGATGTATAGATCACCCTTTCGCATAGATAAGTGGTCTGGGTGCTCGCTTCGGTCACATCTCAACCGTTAGAAATCTTTCCTCTCCCTAATAACACGGATAGATAGGGCATGAAAGGATAGTTGGTGAGATACGACGTGGCTGTATTGTTTGATAAATGTACCAAGATAATTCCTGGGACAAAAAAATAATAACCTGTGGTACAAGTCTAGAACGCATCTACAACCCTATTGTTACGTAGTATGAAATCCCTGACGGGATTTAAATTTTAGAGTCGCAAATATGAGTACAAAAGAATTAAGCAGGACAAATGGTTCCACTGGGGAGCTGGGACTGAATAAATTATGTTTCACTTCATTCCCTACTAAAAGTGAGGATAGTTCGATTTTTATCTCCCTTTCTGGTTCATTCCAGGAACACGTGAGTAAACATTTGATAACTGAATAATCACGACCCCTTTAACGTTACCACTATAATACTCGTATTTACCTTGATTAGCTAGGTACTGAATATTTTAGGTTAATTTACTGGAGTTTATTTATTTAACCTTTACTAATTAATTAACTGGAGTTTATTTATTTATACAAGTGACTCTCGAAATGACGCACACTCCTTATGTCAACATCGTTTGTTGAACATAGAATTTAGGTTTTGTCAAAAGTGTCACTAGACGAGGCTGTTACACCCTTGTAGTATCGATTTGTGCTTTTAATTTATTTGTTCCACTACTGGTAGGTGGTAGGTCCACATTTTTAGAGCAAACACACCCCAGTATGAAATTCGGATGTCATCACGATAAATAAGTGTATGTTTTCGTTACTGCGATTAAATTCACAAGGCATTTTGTTTAATATTTCCAGTACATACCTACGATATTCGATGAATAACTGCAATGCATTGCTTTCTAGTACATACCTAATATAGGTAATATAATTCCAAGCATTTCAGCTTTTCAGAAATTTACAATTTGACTGCCTAGTGGTATTGTACTCCGTTTTCTTCTCCCAAGTTTTAGAATTAGTCCAAAAAATGATTTTGGGTTAGCGATAGAATGTCTTGGATTTCCTTCAATGAATTCTTTTGAAAGTTGGGTACTAAAAATGTTGAATCCATTGCGTTAGGGAACATCTTCTTCAAAAATTCGCTACATACGAATGCCATCAGCTGCCATACATCGGTTAGACTTGTGAGCGAGTGTGATGCTCCAACAGCTCTCAGGATATATCACTCCGTCGAGGGCCTTGTTTCGTATTCCGTCTGAGAACACGGCCTTCTCATATTGTATGTCTAATGCCCCTCCGCTTCCTTTCCCTCGACTTTCCCTTTCCCCACTACCAGTCTCACCCACTCATTGTTTTTCTTCTGGGTTTTTTTTGCCCTTTCTTGAGCTCCAGCCGCCCCCCGTCTTTTCTAAACACCACTGCCTCATTTTCCCTTTTCTTGGCTGTTCAGATCACGTAGGCTTTTCAAGGCGGGAGAAGGGAATACGCGGCTGCGCCCTGAATTATCCTTTCTAATAAGCCTGAGTTCACTAAACCTCAGTTGTTAGGGTTCCTTTCTAGAATTCAACATTGAGGACTTTGATCTTGGGTACTAGGTACCCTTAACTTCTATCTCAACAATTGTCGGACGGAATAACAAGATTATGATTATTATTGTACGTACGAGGCAATATTAAACAAAAATTAAACAAATATCAGATATTTGTTTAATTTTTGTTTAATATTGCCTCGTACGTACAATAATAATCATAATCTTGTTATTCCGTCCGACAATTGTTGAGATAGAAGTTAAGGGTACCTAGTACCAACAGATTCTGTTGGCTCTACTGAAACTATCTTGAGTTATGTACAGGAAGAAATGCCGTAGAATTTAAATTGAATTTTCATTAGTGGCGTTGAAAGAATCAAAGGGCACCAGTAGTTGACATCTAAGTGGTGTTCAACAGTTTATTGTGTGAGGGGCTTAACTTGTCCCAAATCACTTGGCTCATATTAAACAAACTTAATAACACTTCCCGATTAAGAAAAAAATACTACCGTTCCAAAATAATAAACCCCTGAGATTAGAAAAAGTAAAATAAAATCATGTGCTTGTGACTCAGTAGTTGACCATCAGAAAAAACAAAAAAATTAGTAGTTAACCGTGCTATTGAGTCAGTAGTTGACCAGCTGGAAAAGGACAACGAATATTACGAAATTTGGTTTACGGGTTCGGACCAACCCCACAATGATCCGCGAAGCTTTTCATAACTCTAGGTCAAGGGAAACGGGTTCAAAACGAATTTTGATAACGAACAACAAAACAGCTCATCCAGAGCACACCACAGACTACACCAATGAGAAGTATCAACTACTGCTGTCCACAAAACATTGAGAGTGAGGAGCTTCCAGTACTGGACATTGTCCTGTCCACAGATTGTTTTTTAAGGAAATAGTTCCAACTGTATCCTTATTATTTACTTACGTTTTATGTACCAATGGTCAACTACTGGTGCACGGTCAATTACTCGTGCCCTTACCTAAGTACCAATTATGACTTTATTTTGCAATCGGTGTTTAGCGGTTATTCCATGCGCGATAGTGATGTTGTATACCTACTCAAAATAACGATGAATTTTCAACAACAAAAAATTGTCAAGGCTATTCGAGAAGGGAAGTGTCGTTGCCCTATGATTGGTATCTGTTTTAACGTAAATGTTATCCCCTAAAGGCCGAGAGAGATTTTTTTTGGGTGATATCACATCTTTTTGTCGTTGAAAAGACCTGTTGATGCAATATGCAAGGATGAAAGCAATTTATTAAATTAATAAATTATTTAAACTGTATTATTATTTATTTATAATGAATAAGTAAATTAAGCAAGAATACAGGAGAGGATGTAGCCTAACTAAATAAGAAGACGTATATACTCGTAGTAAGAGTGAAGAACCGGGTTTTTGAAGTTATGTAACTCGGCTCCCTTTAGATTTAGCGACTTGAATCTTTTAAAAGGCACAAGCTAAAGTGAAAATGAAGCTCTGTGCAAAATTTCCAGTCAATCGGTGAAGGTGGAGAGGCGGTAAGCCTTGATAACTGAATAAGAAGAAAAACGTGATAAGGGGTTTTTGAAGTTTGTAACTCGGGCCCCTTTGGACCTACCCACTTGAGCTTTCATGGTTTTTGTTCTTTATTCACACCAAATTTCAAGTTTGTCGGCTTTGGGCCGGTCAAGGTGACCAAAATTAGCCTAAATTGCCCTAAATTTCAGTTTTTGGTTTATTATCTTCGATAATGAACCATTGGAATCGCCCAAAGAAAAAAAAATTTTAACCCCCCCTCAAAATTTGTTGGTTTACGTTTCAAGATACGTAGATTCAGAAAATCGAATAAAAAAAACTCTGCAAATTCTTGACACAACGGTTCATTATCTTCTTTGTACAGATCACCCTTCTGTCTAGATCACTAGGTCTAAATGTCTAGATCCTAAATGTTAGATTAATTATTATTATCAATTATCACTAATTATTAACAATTTTATCAAGTACCTAGTGAAAATTATTATAATTTATTGTTAGGTATTAATAATTCGTATTTATTAATAATAATTATTATTATTAATTATGATTAATTAATACGATATAATTCTGGGGTTTTTAATACTACGTCGGTAATAATTTTTCTATAAAAGAAGTACCTACCAACAAACATTCGAAATTACCTTCATTTCCGTAGCACGAAACGCACCTCAGAACAACAAACTCGACATCACTCAAGCCATATGATGTTCCAAAGAGCTTGTTAGTATGAAAATGGACTTGTATTTCAACAGTTTGATTCACGATCGTGTTGTGAGGCACAATCTTTGGGCCGTCATTGTGAACGAACGGCTGGTCGTACAAAGCTGCGGATGGTCTTAAAAAATTCTACGGAACAAACTCTATCTAAATATGAAATAAAAAACATACCGTTCTATATGAATTTTTCGAGATATGAAATTTTCAAAATTTCAAAATTCGTTTTGAACCCCTTCCCCTTGACCTAGGGTTATGAAAAGTTTCGTGGATCATTGTGGGGCTGGTCCAAACCCAGAAACCAAATTTCGTAATTTTAACTCAACGCTAACTGGGCAAAGTGCCTCGGACGGCGGACGGCGGACGGCGGACGGCGTACGGCGTACGGCGTACGGCGTACGGCGTACGGCGGACGGACGGATTTTTTTTTATTCGATTTTCTGAATCTACGTATCTTGAAACGTAAACCAACAAATTTTGAGGGGGGGTTAAAATTTTTTTTTCTTTGGGCGATTCCAATGGTTCATTATCGAAGATAATAAACCAAAATCCGTCCGTCCGCCGTACGCCGTCCGCCGTCCGAGGCACTTTGCCCAGTTAGCGTTGAGTTAAAATTACGAAATTTGGTTTCTGGGTTTGGACCAGCCCCACAATGATCCACGAAACTTTTCATAACCCTAGGTCAAGGGGAAGGGGTTCAAAACGAATTTTGAAATGTTGAAAATTCCATATCTCGAAAAATTCATATAGAACGGTATGTTTTTTATTTCATATTTAGATAGAGTTTGTTCCGTAGAATTTTTTAAGACCATCTGCAGCTTTGTACGACCAGCCGTTCGTTCACAATGACGGCTCAAAGATTGTGCCTCACAACACGATCGTGAATCAAACTGTTGAAATACAGGTCCATTTTCATACTAACAAGCTCTTTGGAACATCATATGGCTTAAGTGATGTCGAGTTTGTTGTTCTGAGGTGCGTTTCGTGCTACGGAAATGAAGGTAATTTCGAATGTTTGTTGGTAGGTACTTCTTTTATAGAAAAATTATTACCGACGTAGTATTAAAAACCCCAGAATTATATCGTATTAATTAATCATAATTAACAATAATTATTATTATTAATAAATACGAATTATTAATACCTAACAATAAATTATAATAATTTTCACTAGGTACTTGATAAAATTGTTAATAATTAGTGATAATTGATAATAATAATTAATCTAACATTTAGGATCTAGACATTTAGACCTAGTGATCTAGACAGAAGGGTGATCTGTACAAAGAAGATAATGAACCGTTGTGTCAAGATTTTGCAGGGTTTTTAGTTCACTTTTGAATGACCTGAGGAGGCCAACAAGTACGTCAGAGCCTATGACGCACAAGCGTATGACGTAAGACGGCTGGCAGGAGGCCAACAAGTACGCCAGAGCCTATGACGCACGAGCTTATGACGTAAGACGGCTGGCAGGAGGCCAACAAGTACGTCAGAGCCTATGACGCACGAGCTTATGACGTAAGACGGCTGGCAGGAGGACAACAAGTACGTCAGAGCCTATGACGCACGAGCGTATGACGTAAGACGGCTGGCAGGTGGCTAACAAGTACGTCAGAGCCTATGACGCACGAGAGTATGACGTAAGACGGCTGGCAGGAGACCAACTAGTGTGTCAGAGCCTATGACGCACGAGCGTATGACGTAATACGGCTGGCAGGAGGCCAACTAGTGCGTCATAAGACGTGACCTTTTATGTCTCTGCGCCCCCTCCCACACCCACACCGCTTACCTCGTACTTCATTTTGGTTTATTATCTTCGATAATGAACCATTGGAATCGCCCAAAGAAAAAAAAATTTTAACCCCCCCCCCCCCCCCCTCAAAATTTGTTGGTTTACGTTTCAAGATACGTAGATTCAGAAAATCGAATAAAAAAAAATCCGTCCGTCCGCCGTCCGCCGTCCACGCCACTTTGCCCAGTTAGCGTTGAGTTAAAATTACGAAATTTTTTTTATGGGTTTCGACCAACCCCACAATGGTCCTCGAAACTTTTCATAACCCTAGGTCAAGGGGAAGGGGTTCAAAACGAATTTTGGTACGACATGGTATGAGTATGGAATGGTATATTATTGTATGTATGATTTAGTATAGTACAGTACGGTATGATAGGAAAGAAATGGTATGAGTACGGTGAGAATATGGTATGGTGCCGATTTGCAACACAGTCTGGTATAGACAGAAGGGTGATCTGCACAAGGAAGATAATAAACCGTTGTGTCAAGAATTTGCAGAGTTTTTATTCCTAAAGTTTTCTTGGGTTGAGATACTGGGTTAAATATTTTTAATAGCTCTGTCTGAAGCTGAAACGAAGCTTTGTTCAAAATTTCACGTTAATCGGTGGATACAGAGAGGCTGTAGCCTTTGCCTATCTGGAGAATGAGAACAAGGTAAGCACAACTCAGCTCGATCTATTCAGGGCTTTCGATTATCCACACTAAGAAGATCCAAACTAAATTTCAAGTTGATTGATCAAAAAGGAGCCAAGATTTGGGTACCTGAAAAACACGTTTCGTGACGTCCGGTAATTTACGTATTTTTTTAAAACATACACTTGATACCGTTCGGTTTTCAACTTGTTTGCTTGCCGGGGCCGAAAGCTACCGCGTTCCTAGATCTTAGTCCTGATCGTGAGCGGATGTCGTAATGAATTGAAGGAGCCACATATGTCAACTATAAATTAATTCAAGTCAAGTGCGAGTGTCGGATAACTTTACCTCTCAGGTCTCATAATCACAAAGTTGCCTCAAACTTGTGTCGCGTCAAATCCTTTCAACATACGATACGACATTATGTCGTTAACTCGTTTATGACGTCATTGTATTCTCCGTCTGACTAGCGAAGGAGTAATGAGATGTACATTGTTCATTATTATTAACCCTCAAAGCTCTCCTATTGAATAAATCCTCTTCCCTACCGGCTCCCTCTGCCGTCTCATAATCCCTTCCATCACAATCAGTTGCGCAACTCGCGCTTAATAGTTCAGAAACGTATTCACCCTCTAACACTTCATCTGAAAGGTCCCGAGGGCTGCGACAACTTGAAAGGAGTGTTTGTTTCTCCAAGGGGATGGGTATAGTAGGTAGGTAATTTGGTCCCAGTTAAAGGGTGCCAGGAGTTCGCTAATTGAGTGTGTGCTAGTCGTTAGGGTTTGCTCCCCTTCAACCAAGATATTATTTCTCCCGAGGCGCGACTATGTGAAGTCAGGACTGATACGTTTACATAAAGAGAATAACCACAAATCTTATTTTACTTCAGTAATTTATCAAAACTACCCAATTAGTCGTCCGTACCTTGGGCCCACCACGTAAATACATCAGCTGGTGCTTGGATCAGTTTATGTGATTAATGAGTTTTCTATATTGTTACTCATGTCAATTCGGTTTTACGCCAGAATCATCAACTAAGAAAAGACCTCATAACCGACTCAGGAGAAGACACTGATTGACTTCTAGTACAGAAAAAATTGTATACCTCAGCTATTCTGCTGGTATTGGTTTCGTCTCGTCATTCCACAATAACACTATTTAAACAACAACAGCGGTAGATTCCGAAAGATCAGTATTGTAAATGTACCTATACATGATTGGGATTTATTGATTACTCTATGTAGGCACTTTTATGAAGAAACGAGAATGAATGAGATACCAGGGGGAACATCATGATTTTGGCAATGATTGCACGCTATAATTATAGCATTTGCTGCTATCATTATAGCATATTATAGCATTTTCAAGTCAAATTCAATATTTTCCAAGCCAAATTCAAGAGTTTCCAAACTAATTTCAAGATTTTCAATACCAAATTCAAGATTTTCCAAACCAAATTTAATAGCACAGATTGCGCTAATCACGTCATGGACATGATGGTGAAGCTTCCTGACAATGACTTCCATTAAAATTTTTCGTAAGTACTTAGTGTTGTTCTGATAAGTTAGACGTTGATTGGATTATTGGGGCCTATCAACTTTTGTTTCTCATCCAACAGGGAGATCATCTCAATTACTCCTCTGCTTTATTCTCACTTACCACATCTCAAATCATGGTACAAACATTATGGCTCATTAAAATGTAAATAAATTGATTTGAAAAAAACCTTGAGAGTGGTTCGGAAAATCTTGAATTTGGTTTGGAAAGTCTTGAATTCGGTTTCGAAAATCTTGAATTGGGCTTAGAAATGCGCGCTAGTTCGGCAAAAAAAAAAAAAAAAAATCTGCAAATACTTGACAACGGTTTACTATCTTCTTTGTGCAGATGACCCTTCTATATAGGTAGATCACTAAATGACTGAATAATTATTATTATGAATTATCATCAATTATTATTAATTATCATCAAGTATAGTAAATTATTAGTATAACAGTTATTAATATTTATTTTTAGGTATTTATTAATTACATATTATTGATAATTATTAAAATTAACGTGATATCTGACAACGATGTGGACCAGTAAAGAACATAGACCAGAC
Source organism: Stenodema calcarata (assembly GCA_963920205.1). Taxonomy (NCBI): domain Eukaryota; kingdom Metazoa; phylum Arthropoda; class Insecta; order Hemiptera; family Miridae; genus Stenodema; species Stenodema calcarata. Next base: position 7,121,352 of record OY986050.1, read on the forward strand.
AGGCTACCGCATGATTCACCTTCATGTTGACGATTTTCGATTTGCTCCAACGTTGAGCCCTCATTGTTAACAAACGCCTTTTTTTTGCGATTTCAAAGGTTTATTATCGAAGATAGTAAACAAAAACAGTCAAATTAATTACCTAGAAAATTGTTTTGGAAAGATGAAGATAAAAGATGATGATGTACCGAAGGATCGCAACTTTTCAGGTGTATTCTCATAATAAAATTTTAATTAATATTCTTCCCCGTAACCTACTTGTACAGTCGATCTCCGAAGTACATGACCTTTGTGAGTCGTGTTTGGAAAATCGAGTAAGAATAGATGTTAGCGAGAAAATTGGGAAGAGACTCGGTTCCTCGCAATTCTTCCATTCCTTCTCATGTCGATAGATAAATTTACTGGGATTCACAGCCCTTGGAGGCACCGTGCAGCCCAAACTGATCCCCTGGCCTCGACCTAGGATTTTCTGTTCCGTTACGTCTCACAGTATTTTGGTTCGGGTCGATATCCTTTTATCCTTGTCTGTTTTCTACCTTTCGCCTTCGGTAATAAGAGACGAAATAGTGCGAGCTCCTAATCACGGGCCGGATAGAGATTTATGGTAACCTAAAAAGAAGTCTACTGGTTTCAACTGAAGAGTTATAAAACAACCAAATTCAACGGTGAAATGTTACTAATATTCATGAGAAAAATTGATGATGTCACGCTGTAAAAACTATCGTTGTGATGACACTAGCTGAAACAGACGACCAAATCCCACGAGTAAGATGATCTAGAAATCAAGAAACTTGAAGTTGAATATTTTATCTTTAAAATGTTATTCCGAGTAGGTACACACACCAGTGAAACTCGGAGAGCTGTAGCTATCACGAGTTAGCTCACACCCTTCCACTTTTTCCGCTCCTTTTGAGATACGTTTCCCTAACTTCATCCTTTACTCGATTTCTTTCCATTCTACACCACTTTCCTTCAACATGTTTCATCGCTAGTTGTATGGCTCAATGGTCATTCATCCCTCATCCTCCTGCCAGTTCTTCCATGTAACGTTTCAAAGACCTTTCCAAACTTCCGGACTCAAAGTGTTGGAGCCTTGGTGGAGTATGGAAATATGTATGTAGATCCAATTTTCAACAAAAGAACGGGTATTGAGTGGGCGTGGTGATGAACAATTGAGAACCGGCGACCGTTACTGCAGTTTTTCTCTCGTCAATGTCCAATTGAAAATATCTTGCGTGAATCTTTTTGAACAATTTTTAGTCCGTCCATTCACACACACCAAGAAGCATCGGTCAAAAGGGACATCAAGAGCTTAAGACCATATTCATCGAAAATTAACATCAGCTAACCAAATATTCGAGAAATCATTCCAATGTTTTCTGCAGCTGGCCCAAGCTTTTTACCCATTCGATGCAGGGGTAAAAACTGATATTACGCCCATCGATGTATATACCTTGGTGGTTTACACATCGGTGGTTACGCCCCATCCTGAAAATGTTCATGTTAGATATTAGACATTGCAGTTTCTTTTTATTCTCATTATTGTCCCTAATAATGATACAAATCGAAATGAGGCCATTTGCGCAATTTTTGGCGCATGGTATCATACGAGGCCACTCGTACGATGGGTTGGGCAGAGAATGCAAGCCCGCAACACTGGTTATGCTATGCGAGGCAGTCGAAACGATTTGAAGAGGGTGATCACGAAGTGAAGCATTGCTGATCATCATATGATTATGATGCCATCCGCACTGAATGGGTTAATGAGAGTACGGGGAGTGAATCCATGGCCGCCCATTTTCATAGTCCGATCAAGGGTTAATGTGATATTTGTGGACATGCAGTTATTTTATTTGCACACACAATTATACACGAAAATGGTACAGTTTTCTTGATTATTTATTGTTTCCTAGTGTGGAGTCCCAATGATTGTTACCTGCTGGTATCAGGTAGAAGGTGTGGAATCCTGAGGTTCCTGTGAGCTGGGCTGTGACGCACGTGGGAGTCATCGGAAACGAGGCGGCAGATGCGCTTGATGATTTATTCAATAGTATGTATGTGCAGTGTGTAGCTGTAGTCAATGACTTATGTACCATAAGCTACCTACAGTAGGACGTTTCAAAAGGGTATAAATTATGCATAGGGTACTAACTACATAGTGGTCGGTCTTTCTATCAATGGTTAGATGATGATTCTACTGTATTCTACTGTCGGCTATTATGAAGGAATACCATTCTCCATTGATACAAAATAGCTAACTTTTGTCGGTTATTCTCAGACATTATTCTGTATTTTTATAGATTCAGCCCTCAATATTCGACGACACAAAATCTCGAGCCGATTATTTCGAGCTTAACTGTTGAAATATATATGAGCGAACTTCAGAATAACGGGATGCCATGTTGCTAGCAGTAGGTCATCTATATGTGGGAAGGGGTGTGCATCTTTCCTTGTGACATCTTTGAGACAATAATCAATACAGAACCGTGTACAGCCATCCTTCTCCTTGACAAGGACAATCGGGCATGCCCATGGACTACAGGATGCCACTTGACTGCTTTTTCAATGTCCTGCACCATCTTGTCAACTTCGGCTAGCCAGTGTGGTGGTATTCTACGGGGGCTCTGTCTGATGTGGACTATTATTGCGTGTTCTACTCCTTCAATCCTTCCTAGTTTTTTCTCGTGAGCTGCAAACACATCTGCAAACTCCTCTACTAACTCTGTCACTCGTTAACCAATAAAGCCTAGTATTCGGTTAAACATTCTCTTGTGATCTATACTACATCGCTTAGACCTTTATTTGCTCGGCCTATGAGGTCTCCTACGTGATCCATCGGACGTTTACCCTGCTCCAAGACTGAGAGTCCTGTAAGTGTTTGTTGTCCTTCTACCACTATTGCCTCAGTATCTCCATTTCCCTGTTCTCCTGTCCGTACAGCAGCATCTTGGTCCAGGTCGCTTTCAACATCGACTGTCCTTGAGGCTGCGTCATTCTTACATCTGGCTGACGCTGAAAATTCCATACCAAGGATGCAATCATCTTGAATATTAGCGACATACACTTCGTGCATCCATCTGCCCTTTGTCCCAAATCCCACTTCTGACACCAATTGTAATGAGATCACAAATCAACAAGTTGTATCTTATAAGTGCGAACCAAAAATCACCAGAACAATAATCACAACAACAACTTTCTAACTACCAATCACAAAAAACATGCAGTTAATAATCATTTCGTAGGAGCTACGCTCCTAATATCAACCCCAAAACTAAGCTCCACAGGAGAACGTTGCAAGACTACCCAAGACGTGATAGTTGATAGGTACCTATAAGATAATTCCTAAACGGCTATGCCATGATGAGGCTGATATTTTGTGTACCTACTACGTACCTGCCAACTTTACGGCTGTAATTGCTGATGACACAGATCTTTTATCTGAGCTGAACAGCTTCGTGAAGACACCAAATGGAGACTTGAGGGTGGCGGACCCCTTAAAGTACCGTGATGTTAAGTGAAATGGGTAATGGGATTTTGATGGTGAAGAAGAGAATGGTCGTAGGAGGCGGGCGAGGGGTGTTGCTGAAGCCAATGAGCCGTAGCTTCATTAATAGCGACAGTCGTTAGAAGGGTAGAACGAGCCTCAGGCCTGATGCCTTTCAGTAAAGGGTGTAAACCAATAATAGATGTACGAACGGGCGCCTGACCGCAGGATATTGGGCTTAGGTAGACGAGGCCCGACCACCAAATAATTGCTGCTGTTTTGTATTATTAAAATACTAGGAGGCCGAGTGATGCAAACCGAACATTCGTTGAAAGTTTCATGGGGGATTGCGCTATCGGTGATTACTGTTGCGATTTTGCTGTGAATAGTCCTTTAAAAGTCGTAAGCGATACTTGGCATATTCAAAATTTGAATCATACGTGAAGGAAATACCGATAATTGGAGCAAGGAAAATATCAATATTACTTATCGTTAAACGGTGAATCTGGATTTTCTCCTTTTGTTTCATGTAAACCTTGATCATGAATCCCCTACAATCAAGATACTGACGATGAGACTGCCGTTTATCACTCAAACTTCGGGCCTTCCCAAATCCCTAAATTCTATAACTTTTCAAAACTGGGGACGACTTGTTGTGATGGTGAGTTTCATCAACGTCTCCCGTAGTTTACACCAGCAAGTCCCCATACTGCCCTGTTAAATAAAAACGCCTGAATGTTTACGAAAGTTTTTACGGAACCCCCCTATTTTGGACTTGGCCTTTTCGATGGTGAAGTCCAAATTGCAAAATTCGATCCGGAACTGGGGGAAATTTTGACCATGAACCATAAAACGCCTCAACTCACCAAAATGTTGAGATGAGGTGTTTTACCTACAAAATTAACAACATTTTCCCAACAAAACATCCGTTTGATTGAGTTGTATACGTTAAGGTAACTGCCTCACGAGCAAGTTGAGGCATTTTACCTAAACAACTGTTTAAACAGTCTCAAAACGGAAGCTGGAGCAATATTGTCGCATTGACTGCAATTGTCGATTATAAATCGAATAATTTGCACGTTTTGTTTTACCGTTGAATTAATTGAAGTCATATCGATATCTCACCAAAAAATTAATTTTATAATTCGTTGCAGTCAACTTACATCAAAGGTTTCAGTGAAAAACATTGAGGCGAATTTCTGCAATGTTTTGAATTTTGAGTTGAAGCGTTTTAGGAGCATTGTTGGTTTCGATTCCCGTTTGCTCACTACCGAAGCCCAATAAGGAAGCGTTGCAAGCATACTTTGAAGCATACTTTTCACTTGTATATCTTGTAGAATTTTTTATAAGAATAAGAAATTTGTTTTTTGTTTGTCTGTGACTCATAGCCACGATTAAAACCGAAGGATGCATTCAAAATGTACTGAAAGAATTTGTAACTGATTTTTAAAAATTCATGGTTTAAAAATAGCATTGGTTGGAAATAATAAGCCATTGCAATAGTGTTTTTTCTCCAACATTTAACAGAGAAAAAACCTTTTTAAGAAAAGATCTGTGTAGTTCCCTTCTAAATGTAGCATCGCTATTCCTTAAATTCTGATGGAGGTACTTCCCCCACCACCGAACACATAAATTGCGAATCGTGAATTAAATATAGCCTTCCTCTGATAGCGGCGGGGACCCGTCGGAAAAAGACCAGGGGTGGGATTCGGAGAGCAATTACGGAGACAATTAAATACTGAAAGGTCCAATAAGCACCCCCTCCTCCCATTCCCTCCTACACTCGTTCCAACCGGTTTGAAATATTATGGCTTCTTACACATGTGCGGGAACAGAGAATCCCCTCACCGCCATCAGGGTTGGACCCCATGTCTGTACAGTTTGCCGATGAAAACCACAAATTACGGCGATCCCGCAACCCGCGTTTCCACAGCCCTCCGGTCAACTACTGGAACGCGCCACCACCCCTCGTCCCATTATAGTACAGGACCCCCCCCCCCTCTCCCCCTTCGGACTTTCCCTTCAGTCCCCTTCCGATCACCAATTATTGAATCCGGTTTCATATTTTTGTTCAAAACTGAATGCGAGGACGTTTAGGTTATTTATTCGGTAGGTATGCAGAAATCCCGCGGGGTTTTGCCATTCGTGCTACCGCCCCGACCGTTCTTAACCACCGCATTATATTCCCATCAACCGTTCGTTTTTTATTTCCCCCTGATATTCATTGTAAACGAATTCCTATGTTTCATTATGTACGGGGGCAGGAGCTGCCTTCAAAACTCCCTGTGTCCCATTGGAAGACCACAAAGCACAGCCACAAAACCTTTGAGTAAATCCAGGTAATATACCACAAATCCCATCATGTTGCCCCCACAGAGGAACCGGCAAAATAGTAATTGACTTCTTTTGCTTAAATTTAAATCCTTAATTGGAATCTGTTTACATTTTTTAGCCAATCATCAGATTATAATGTGGAGAACAACCAAGTACAGCGATGATACTCGTAATTGTAGTCGCCCCTTCCCAACTTGTGCTGCCTCAGCAGAAATTATTTGTATCTCGAGACAATTTTAAAATGCCTAAAATACGGAACCAAACCAGACTGGAATCTAGAAGTCCCAACCAAAATTTCGATGAATATAATCGGCGGCAACCAATGACTAGTCTGCACATTTCATCTCTTCACATCCATTCGTTTGTAATAAGTGGGGCTGGCATCGCCATTTGGGCGACTTTTCAGCAGATCCAAAAAACCATCTGCCAATGACTATGTTTACTGAGTGCCTAATTCAGTGGAATAAATCGTGAGATTTAGTGTTACCTAACTTATACTTAGATCGATCCGCCGGGGGAAGACGCTTCGAATGGTATGCATAACTAACTCATTCTGACCAAACGTGACGATGTGGGGTGTTGCCGTGAGACCCTCGATATATTTCCTGGAACAAGATACCGTCAATTGGTTTTAACCACTATACGTTTTGAACGATTTCCAGTCAATTAGGACCATTTCAATGGTACATATTACTACATATTTGGGTTTATTTACATAATATTAAAAATATTATTTTTCCATATTTTGACCATAACGACATGTTTTGTTACATTTTCGTATTTATGCACTTTCGCGGTTTCGTGGTATGCGGTATCGGTTTCTGTGATTCACGGCACTTGCGTCTCCATGCACGAGGAGCGAGGGACTCTGACGGCTGTTTTGTGAGTCTGTAGCTAGATAACAGTGATGATATGCCTCAAAAGAGATTCTTTGGGGAAAAACAAAGTAGGTAAGCTTAGCTAGTAAACAATCTACAGTCATGCATCATGGCTATAAGAGCAAATTTTCCAAGGAATGATTGGTCTTATGTAAAATGTCTCCATTAAAGAAAATGATGTCTATGAAGAACATCTCAAGTAACAACCACGTTTCTTCATCTTCAAAGTACTCCAGTTTGAGAGTAAAATGAGGTGTCACTTGACAGACTGTATCATTTTTTTGAATTTATGGGTGAACTTTCAGCTCCAATTGGTGCCTATTTTTTATTAAGGGAGTTATGGCACGTAACTCCAGCAACTGCACGTTTTTTGGCCAAAACTTTAACTCAGCTGGAGTCACAAAATGTGGCTTTGGCAGACATTATGAGCCACGTCCAAACTGCAGCGAAAAATTTGGAAACAACACCAGAAGAAGTGGGGAAAAAATTAAGAAGAAAATGCAATACGTTCTCAATAAAAATCCAGGATGGGAAGATATTCCGCTGATATCCGATATTCCGGAAAAGGTGGGAATGATGAACAGTTGAGTGTTGCCCTTGCCATAATCGCATCCTTCATCAATGCTCCAGTAACGTCGGTTGACGTTGAACGTTCATTCAGCAAATATACAAAATTCTAAGACCTGATCGCCGAAGCTTCACCTTCGAAAACTTGAAGATGCATATTATTGCGAATAATCGCATCAATAATTAAACCGATTACGACTCAATTTTTTCACATATTTACCCAAAATTAAATACATATTTATGTGCATATTTAGAATTTTTAATTACATGGAAATCCTAGCCCTAGTTGTAAGTATGCTCGACCACAAAAGCGAGTAGAAATCTTTATTCTAATATTCCAACTCGGGTTTCCTTCTGCATCGCATACGATAGTGGACTCGGAATCAATAGCTGGTAACGTTATCCACAGTTTTCGGTCTGTATTTTCGATCAAGTTACTTCTGTATTCCCAAATTATAAGTCCGATTCTGTTCTCAACCATTTGCACATATGGTTACGGACAGGATCTTTATGGAAAATAATTACCCTAAGAAATTGTCTACTTGGGGAAATTGTCTTGAAAGCTTGTGGTAAGAAACAAAGTGGTTACTAATAACAAATCTTTTAAATCTTGTTCAGGACTGTGCACGATTTGACTGAATTTATGAATCCATTCTCTCTCTCTGCCTCTCTATAGAGAGTGACTGTTCTCCTTTTCCCGCACCTAATCCCAACCCTAATGGCACACGTCAGTTAATCCATGGGTGCCAGCTTCCTCCACTGAATACCAAAAGAGATGCTGATTGCCCCCACCGACCGAGTCGTGAGGCATCGTGGATGAGGGGGCCAATGGCTGTGGGTGCTGCCTTGATCCGTCAATCTCTCCTTTGCGTCCCGGTTTCTGCTAATTACTTGCGGGAGACCCTTGACGGATAATCTAACGGGTTTAACTAAAGGACGAAGAGTGGAAACCATTTATGGGAATCACGCTCAGTCTTCGTCATGAACGTAAAACCCTGGCAAGGTATAGCTGAAATTGGTCTTGACGTAAAATTACACTAATATGATCGAAACTTAAAATACAAAAAACTTGACACTAATATTGAATTGCTAAAGCCTAAATATACTTTAGAGCATCCGAATACCATTTCAAAATGCTAACAAAACTGTTAGGTATGATGTGCGAGTATACATTCTAGACGACCCCTATCAGTGGCTACATCATACTAAAAATTCTAATTTGGTAGTATTTACAAAAGAAAGGGTTATTTTGACCTATGGAAAGTGTTGGAAAACAGTAAGTACGTCAATTTACAGCTATTGCTATTCCAACGACGACGAAGTCGAGGAAACTGTGAAGAAGTGGCTAAAGTAGTTTGCGAGAGAGGTATACGACACTGGTATCAAAAAGCTCGTCCCCCGCCCACAGAAATGCATCAAAGTTCAGGGCGACTATGTTGAAAAATGTTGAGTACACTTGTGACGTATCGTGTGAATTTAATTCAAATATACTCATTTTTGAATTTTTAAAGATGTTGTAACCTTACTTTCTGAATGACCCTCGTACAATAACGAAGAAGCATACAATGTGCTCCAAATTTGGAGTACTCGTACTTACTCCCTGAAATATCCCCTGAAAATATAATCGTTACCTTCCACCAATAAAATTTACTGATCCAGACTGAAGTAGTTTCAATTTAACATTGAAGATGAGGCATAAACTTGATACGAATTCCTCAGTCGAACCTGGCAAAACCTGCATGAGTCACTCGCCCCATCCAAGAGACATCTGCAACATCACTACTCTGCTTACTCAAATCCGGTAGTAGAATAATTCGATTAACCTTAAATTGGATTCAATTTAATTCATTTTTATACGGAATTTACAGATTTTGTTGAGTAAATCCATCGCTACATAAGGGATTTGTAGTTTATTGAATAAAACATGATAGTAAATTCTTAGCCATGGATTCGACGGATAATACTACATACGACATTACTCCATTTGTGTAGGCATATGCATTTTAAAATTGTTGATTTTCATATTTTCGTGTAATGTCAAGTCAATATTTTGCTTGTATCAACTAATCAAGGGAATTGCGTTGTGAATAATCAAAAATGAACGTTCATGACCAACTTGAAAGCAGATTACTAGCACAAACACAACCAGTGAACCTTTTTGCTGAGGGCTAATAATCGTATTTTTTTCCCTTCCCACGCTCTCGGCCAAAGGGAATTTTTCATTCGTAGCATCACCACTCGTTTAATCCGACTAAGTCACTCTACCTCAAACGGCCTGATAAAAACCTGACCATTAGACCCAGCTCCTACGGACTGTGCGTCGGTGTAGAAGAGAGTTGGAGCGTCACTCATTAAGATAAGTGACCAAACGTAAGTTCACCTTATGCCTCCAGCTTATCAAAGCTTGGAAATAGCCTTTTCGGACTTGGTTTTACCGAGCGTAACATACGTGGTACTCGTTAATATTCAATTACGTCGCTTACTGCTAATTACAATCCTCCCAAAAGATAGCGACCAACCCTTTCTCTCGTTCCATATGTTTCACAATTATATCGCTCTCATGTTGTAAAAACAAGCCAGGGTCATCACTTTTACTTTTAATTAAAACCACCGGAATGTTTTAATTATCCCTCAGTTTCAATTAGAGATTTTGATTACCAGAAGGTTCTGGTTCCCCTGAATGATGTATCGGTTAGAGGCGCCAATGTGTCTTACATTAATTTGACATGTTAATTTAAAGTAAATTTAAATATCGTTAGATACACACGATAGATATAAAGATATAAGTAATAAGTAGGTACCTATTAACCCTAGTACCAGAGACAACCCAGAGTACGCGCCCGAGCTTGTTGTAGACTGGGGAGAGAGCCAATTACCCTACACCAGCTAGTCCTCCTCTAGCCGACAGTGGGTGAAGCTACATAGCCTTCCCTAACCAATCCTAGACCAATTCCTAGAGTTCCAAAATGAGCAATAAGCCAATTTCTATACGGACAAGCTATGGTTGATAATATCTGTACTTCATCAGGTTCCATATTATGGAAACTCAATTGACAACCACCTCAAGCTCATTTTCAAACAGGCGGTGCGCTTCATGTCCTTGGAAAAAGGTTCGAAAAAGCTACAGCAACTGCTGTACGTATCTGCGAAACGGGCATTTGTGGTGAGCACAAAAGAGTTGTCTGCCCCTGTTGTTCGTCAAAAGCATCATCAAACGAATCAAGAGTGGACCTCTGTCAAGATTGAAGATGTGTTGTTTTTGTGGAGGGATTCTCGACTAAAATTGCTTCACTAATCTCACGTTTGTTAGTCAGTGCAATTGTGTCATAGTTTCGAAATTGTGCACGCTCAAAATTGTGCGCTCTCAAAATTGCACGCTCAAAGTGTTATTTGCTCAAACGATTTTTTTTTTTTTTTCATTAATCTAAAAGAGGCTCATTTATTTAGAGGCTTTAAATTTATTTATTCTGAAATATGTATTTTAATGTGATGATTAGAAAAACTGATGGTATTTTGAGATATGCGCGGTTCAGGTTAAAACGATTAATGAATTTTGTCTATTCTGTAATGTTCTTGATTTATTTTGTAATTATTTCCAAATTCAAAATGAATGATTTTATACTTGAAATATCCAGAATAATTCATTTCAAGCCTTCAATGGTGTGTTTTTTTTCTCACGGTTACGCCTTTTTCAGGGCACTGGGTGGTACACCGCCCTGGGATATGGACTGCGTCATGAAGCTGAAGGATAGGGGACCAGGGTTACCAAATAACCAAAAGAACAAGAAACTCGATCATAGAACCATGCGCGGTTTAAATCACCTGTTTTCCTGTATGAAGGCTTGAAGATTTACCGCTTCAAATCTGAATCAATCAGTGGCGTAACTGAGAAGACTCAAAAACTAGGAAAAGCGCGCAAAAACATGGCAACAAAAACAATCCGTTAAAATGCACCTGTGACCGCGAAAATTCGAAAACCGATATTGGACAGGTCGATGACGGCGATGCTCTGGACACACATATTCCCATTCAGATATAATTTTCCTGATATAATTTTCTAGCGGTTCTAAATTTATTTTAACGATCAGAAACGCATCTCAGGTACCATGCTAATGCAGGAAAAAAGGAATAAAATCCAAATTCAAGAGGAGAAAGGCCTTAAAAGAAGCTTGAAGTTCGGAAGGTCGCTTTGTGACAGGACAGGTCAATGACGATTTGACCATATTTAGTGAATTTAACATAACATAACTTAAAAAAGAAAAGAAAGGTTCTAGATATACCACAATTTAAGACCTTCCCCAGCTCTCAAGTCATTATTGGGGCGCCATAACTGGTCTGGACATCACTTCTGCCCCTTTCTGTGAGAATCACCCGAATATTAATTTTGCTTCCCAATGTGATAGCAGTACCTAGCAGTACCTACATCTAATAGTTGTATCCACGTACATTGTGTACAGGATTTCGTTATATCGTCAACGGGATCGCAATGGCAGTCTGAGCCAGCCCTCAGCCTCCAAGTTCTAACAAGAGCAATTTCTATGGTTTCCGAAGGTGGATCCTGCATTAAGATTTCAGAGGATTACGTCGGGCAAGTCTGAATCTGCACATTACAAACTAAGCTTTCGAGAACTTGAGCTCCCTCCGCCTCATCCCAACTCGAAGTGAGCTGACCCGATTAAACAACTATGTTGCGTCCGCGCCATTAAGCCCTTTGACCTCGCCGAATCGAGATTTATTAAACTAATTATATCCACGAATGAATCACGTGAATCACGTTCGAACTTCACCCTTGAAAACTCAATTTTGCTGTTGGCTCGCCTAATCCGGTCGCGTATAAATGGATCGTGAGTTGCCTCTAGTGTCAAGCTCGGGACAACTAATGCAGCTGGGCCATCGTAATTACTGGCAATTTCCGGAAGGCACCTACTGTCAACCTCTATGCCAGTTCATAAGTCGTTGCCTGTCATTTTCCGAATGACTAAGGTACTTAATCGAGGCAGCGACTCAATAATTAAGTTTAAAATGAGGTGTCACTCGTCAGACACCTGACGAGGTAATTCCTTCATGGGTAATTCCCCCTTCCCCCTAGAACTCCACAAAAACCCCCTCAGCTTATAGTTCTTTCAACGATGAATACGATGGTGAAGTCAATCGTGATCAACTCGCGATAACTCATTTCGTGATCAGATTAAAGCAGATTAACCAAGTATCAACCACCAAGTATTCACTCATGTATCAACCACGTTACTTCATCTTCAAAGTGCTCTTGTTTGAGAACGGAATAAATATCGCAATTCTCATTTCACCCTCGTGTTCAGCGTAAAATGGCTCGTCACTTGTGAGACTTGTTTCATTTTGGGAATTTATGGGTAAGTTTTCACCCATAAAACTCCTCAAACCCCCCTCTTAGAGTAGCCCAATTTTGCTTATCCACGAACGTTTGCAAATTTGAACTTTTTATCTAAATATACATATAAAAGCCAAATATAAAAGTATAAAAGTATAAAAATGTATAAAAGCCAAATATACATATACATTTTATCTAAATATACATATAATTTTTGGTGTCTTTTGGCAGTGGATTTTGGTATAGGTACAAATTCTTCGGAAAATCAAGTTTTGAAAATTTTGGACCGAGAACAATAGCTTCCTTTTCTTCGTAATTCGCTAAAACTTGACTTGTCACATCAATCTCCTTGGAACTTTAAATCCTGTGATATTTGAACCACGAATTACACTTCAAAAATGTCGATGTACCTATTTCATGTTCTGCGAACACTATAATTTTGTATTATAATAATATTATATTATGCAGTTGAACAAGATTCCCCTCGTTTATCCGGCCAAGTGGTTACTTTGCTCACCAAATTGGTTTCTTCTTGGCCTTTTATTCTTCTGAACTTATCATGATTGTAATTTTCTTTGTTAAAGTGGTTGAAACATTATGAATACAGTGAGGGAGATACTTCATATTGTCTACACTTTCAGTTTCATTTCATTTCCATTTCTGTGAGAGTTTTTTAAAAATAAAGAACTGTAAAAGGGGCATCCGACGATCGGCAACAACGAATATTGTCATTTCAAATGATTTACAAGCTGTGAAGTCCCGTGCCCGACGAGGAGCTCTCAGCACCCAAAGACCTTTTGTCACGCTCAATCTTTCCATCCGTTTCAAGGCGTAATTGGGGGATGTTTTGTCTCTATAAACGTCATATTGATAGTATAACTAGACTGGAAGGCGAAAAATGACTTGACATTTAAGACTTACGGTCATTGATTCTGATTGCATTTCTGATTGCATTTCTGATTGAGGGATCAGGCAAAGGAGGTTCTTCGTATAATTAGTGAGAGACACGAACAAAATTATGTAAGATTAACCAAATCATTATAATGACGGACCTGAACCTGTTGTATAATAATCATCAACCAACAAAAGTTCCTACTATTGATTGCGTACAGACTGGTAATTATGATGTAATACTAAATTTTTAGCCATAGAACCTCGTAATGACTGTTCAACGGAAATCACTGCCTTTAAAGAATGACAAATGTAGAGCAAACATTTCGAAAGTCCCTGTACTAGGCTCAAAGAGTTATTCAGAACTTCTTTTGCGGTTGGTTATGATTGTTTATCGACTACCCCTAGACCATTTAGATTTTGTCGTATTCATACATTAGGGTAGGAACAATGAATCAGTCCATTTATCGGCAGTAGCTTCGATTTTAGTTACAACGGGATTATATTCTGTGAACCACCCCAAACAAAACCAGTTTTCGTCGCCATTTTTGACAGACCTAGATAATATAAGATATTATTTTACTTCAAAGAATAGTCTCTCTTACGGGACACGCTCATGAACTCACTATCGCACGTCATTCAAGTGTTATGTTATCACATCAGATATAAGTTGCTCATCTTATTTCTTAATTTCACGCATTTTATTCTTCCCTTGATTTTGACTGGTTTAGTCTATAAGGGGATAATGAATACCCACGGATTCCACCGTCATAAAGTGAACAAAAAAACTGGAGGAATCAAAGATGGAGAAGAGAGAGAGAGAGAGAGAGAGAGAGAGAGAGAGAGAGAGAGAGATTTATTTATTGACATAAATATAACAATTGAACAGGTGTGCTACAAAATAAAAATAAAATGTATGTATATATACATATGTATACTATATTGCTTGAAGTTAATATTATATTATTTAAATATTAATAATAATAATTCAATAAAAAAAAAATCAATAATAAAATCGATATTAGAAAAAATTGGTGCACCAAAATTTTATTTCTGGACAGATGATAACCCATCTTGTGAAGAATTTGCAGAGTTTTTTGTATCTTACCCATGTCGTATGTAGGTGCATCTTTACATAGTTATTGGGATAGTAATATTTTGCAGTTTTCTAACATGATAGATAACCTAGTTAATCTGCAATTTATCGAATAATCGGTGCCCCTCTCAAATAAAAATTGAAATAGAAATTGAGTCGAGGTAGAGCAGTATCCTTCGTCGTTGAAAAACGAAAGTTGGAGTCAATCGACAATATCGAAAAGCCTCTTTGATGTACACATACGAACGATATCACCCTCTGAAAACCTCCCTGTAACGGCATTTATATACATCACATGCTTCAGGGTACGAGAGTGGGGTAAGGGGAAGAAATCATATTTGATCTCGTTTGCGAAGGTTGAAGGAAGGCGAAAGAACTATGGAAGCCTCACCGCCTCCCTTTACCGCGACCAATCTGATATATTTCATTTCCTTGACGGTAAGTTTGAAATGAGAGCGCTGGCGAAGGTTGTGCGTATGTACGGGACGTCGTGCTCTCATCCTCTATAGTTTTTGTGCGGTATTCCCGAGACGGAGAAGGCTACGCGGCGAAGGCCTATGCATGCCAAAAAAGGCCACGAGGATTGAGGGAGAAAAAAAAATCCCAACATTGACGTATCACTGATCCCGCGGTAGAAACAATCTCAAAAGACGGTTGCAGAGATCGGTGAGCCGTGGGTTTGGAACTTTCCTGCTCTTCCCGAGAGTTGGAAGGAATCCTATTAGAAACTTGTTCTTTTGATCTGATATGTTCCTTGAATAGAAATCGGGGTGCTTTTTCATCTTTCAGCGTCAATAGAATGTGAAGTAACTATCAGCGGTTTTCCAAAGGATATACTACATGATATTTATTTTTGTCGATAGGTGCCGAATAAGATTGGAATGTATTGAGGGCTTAACGTATCGACAATGCGGATAAATAACGTTGGCACCTACACGTGAGATAGCAACATGTGGCTGCATTTCAAAAAATACCTAATAGCTAAGAATATCAAGTATCAGTTACCAGTAATCACGTTATCAGTGATGAGTGAGGCTTCTGTAGGAATGACAGTGATTTTTAAAATATTTTCTGAGAAGAACTCACCTTCAGAATAATTAAGAAAGTGGTAAAAACTTGTTTGAGGAAGTACTTATTTTTCTGGAGAGATTTGAAGTCGTATTGAGCGGGAAGAGGGCAGCAATATACGTCATCTACCTCCCAGGCCAATCAGAGAGCAGAACTTAAACCCGCTCTCTGATTGGCTTTCGAAAGCGGTGCATGAAAGCTACCCCTGTCAGCCCCTATCAGCCGCTGTATCAACTACAACCCTGTACGACCACGTTGAGCGGGATAAGTTCAAATTCGACTTTCTTCAGTTCCATCTGGAAGTTAAACAAACATTTTTTCACCTAATTATCAGTAATTATTAATAGTTATTAGAAATTCTTAATAATAATTATTAGTTATTATTAACTCAATTTTTACTCCCTCGAGCG
This sequence comes from Stenodema calcarata, assembly GCA_963920205.1. Classification (NCBI taxonomy): domain Eukaryota; kingdom Metazoa; phylum Arthropoda; class Insecta; order Hemiptera; family Miridae; genus Stenodema; species Stenodema calcarata. Next base: position 7,137,427 of record OY986050.1, read on the forward strand.
GTCGCGGGCGGCATTTTATGCCGAAATTAAAACTCAATTTTTACTCCCTCGAGCGGTCGCGGGCGGCATTTTATGCCGAAATTAAAACTCAATTTTTACTCCCTCGAGCGGTCGCGGGCGGCATTTTATGCCGAAATTAAAACTCAATTTTTACTCCCTCGAGCGGTCGCGGGCGGCATTTTATGCCGAAATTAAAACTCAATTTTTACTCCCTCGAGCGGTCGCGGGCGGCATTTTATGCCGAAATTAAAACTCAATTTTTACTCCCTCGAGCGGTCGCGGGCGGCATTTTATGCCGAAATTAAAACTCAATTTTTACTCCCTCGAGCGGTCGCGGGCGGCATTTTATGCCGAAATTAAAACTCAATTTTTACTCCCTCGAGCGGTCGCGGGCGGCATTTTATGCCGAAATTAAAACTCAATTTTTACTCCCTCGAGCGGTCGCGGGCGGCATTTTATGCCGAAATTAAAACTCAATTTTTACTCCCTCGAGCGGTCGCGGGCGGCATTTTATGCCGAAATTAAAACTCAATTTTTACTCCCTCGAGCGGTCGCGGGCGGCATTTTATGCCGAAATTAAAACTCAATTTTTACTCCCTCGAGCGGTCGCGGGCGGCATTTTATGCCGAAATTAAAACTCAATTTTTACTCCCTCGAGCGGTCGCGGGCGGCATTTTATGCCGAAATTAAAACTCAATTTTTACTCCCTCGAGCGGTCGCGGGCGGCATTTTATGCCGAAATTAAAACTCAATTTTTACTCCCTCGAGCGGTCGCGGGCGGCATTTTATGCCGAAATTAAAACTCAATTTTTACTCCCTCGAGCGGTCGCGGGCGGCATTTTATGCCGAAATTAAAACTCAATTTTTACTCCCTCGAGCGGTCGCGGGCGGCATTTTATGCCGAAATTAAAACTCAATTTTTACTCCCTCGAGCGGTCGCGGGCGGCATTTTATGCCGAAATTAAAACTCAATTTTTACTCCCTCGAGCGGTCGCGGGCGGCATTTTATGCCGAAATTAAAACTCAATTTTTACTCCCTCGAGCGGTCGCGGGCGGCATTCAACTTTCTTCAGTTCCATCTGGAAGTTAAACAAACATTTTTTCACCTAATTATCAGTAATTATTAATAGTTATTAGAAATTCTTAATTAAATCTTAAATTCTTAAATTAAATTTTTAATTTTTCTTGTATTTTGGATGCCAATCAATAAATAAATAAATAAATAAAATAAATAAATAATAATGATTAGTTATTATTAACTCGATATCTGACAACCATGTGATGTAATCGGAAAAGTAATAATTACTCAAAGAAATGATTACTTTACAAATCTGCCGGCGGCCTCACGATTCACCATCATGTTGTCAACTTTCGATCTGCTTCAACATTGAGCCCTCATTGTGAACGAACGGCTGATCGTACGAGCCTCCGGATGATCTTGACAACTTTTAAAATTAATAATTAAATGTGAAGTGGAAACTGTGAAAAATTGTTTGCTGAAATGCCCTCGTTCCCAGGGAGGTTAGGCAATTATGCCCAACCAGAGGAATGTCCTAGCCTGTATTTACAGACCTGAGTATCCTTCAAGCGGTCGAACAAAAACTTCGGGAAGAGCACTCAGCAAACCATTACAAAACTATACCGTTTCATTGGTATTTTTCGAGTTATGCATTTTTCAAAATATCCAAATTCATTTTGAACCCCTTCCCCTTGACCTAGGGTTAGGAAGAGTTTCGAGGATCATTGTGGCGTTGGTCCGAACTTTGTAATTTAAGCACTACGCCAACTGGGCAAACCAGTCCCACCACCCTATGTAACCACTCTGATCACTCTATGTAATGTGATGGAATTCGCAGTGCCTGAGGACAACAAAAATGTTTACTCGGAGAATCCCAAGAATACGCAGCTAATTTATATTTTTCCACACTCTAGGACAGTAGAAATTCAACGAAATTTTGATTGATTTCAGTACTTTACAAATACTTCCCAGGATTAATAAATTATTCTGTCATATGATTTACCTCAGTAATATTAGAACCTTGAATTACCTCCTTTAGAAGGGTTCATGATGATAAGAAGTTGCGGTGATGAGAACTGAGCACGACAGACAGCTTTGAAGGAATACGATAAAATGTGAGACTGACACGAGGATGGAGATTTCATCTTTTAGCAGTTCACACCTATTGGATTAAACCCCTTTTGGTTTACTAATAAGGAGTTGTTGTAATTATTTTAAGTCGAATTTTTAAAAATTTCCGGAAACGGCAGTAGTTTTGATTTTAATTTCAACGGGATTATATTCTGTGAACCATCCCAACCAAATCCTCTGTACTTACCAGTTTTTGTCGCCATTTTTGACTAACCTAAATCGCCTTTAAGCTCACCACTGCAGAAAAGCCGTCTAACTTTGGACTAAATTTAAATTTAAAATGAGAGATTTTTTTTTTTTTTTTTTAAATTTTTTATTTCCAAAATATACACAATAATACAATGAAAAATCCAGCACAGGCCATTAATGGCCTGTCACAATTATGGAAATTAATCCCCTATATAGGCAAAAGCCCGTGGCAGGGGATGAGCAGTCACTATGGCTCCTATCAAGCAAGAGAACCATTTACATAAGATTCATTGAGTACCTTTATATATAATATATATTATATTGAGTGTTATATATATTGAGTATTATATATGAATAAACAAATGTTCCTAAAATGAACCAACAACAAGTCATTGTTCTGAAGCTAAACGGCCTGCATAATACAATTTTAACTTTTCTGTGACCTGTTTAACAGTATACGAACCAGAGTAAATAAATGTCTTTAGATCGGCTGGATAACCGTTAATGATCCCAACCGAACAAGACTCATAGAAATTTTTTGCCAGTGCTGTGGTATTATGGGGAACTACAATGTTAATATTTGTTTTAAGCCTTGTACTAATATCGTGAGACGGGTAAACAAAGTGTTTGCACTTTACAAAATGCTTTACAAATGCAAGCTCTTTCAGCATGGAGAATGGCAAAATTCTAATTTTTTTTAAAGATTGGGGAGCACCCTGCCTAACTGGCACACTTACTGCCCGTCTGTCTGTTACGTTGGTATATAAGTACGTAGTTTTGTAAGTACTTGTAAGTTCGAATCCCAGCCAACCCTCAAGTAAAATCCCTCAGCAAAATTACCAGATCCGATCTTGAACCCCATTAAAGGTCAGTTGATCGACGCAAGCTGGGAAGTCAAACGCAAATACCACGTATCCTATGGCTTTACCCCCGCTAACTTTGTCAGAAAAACACGAAAAGTTTAATGAGCCGTCTGAGGGTTTCTAAGGGTTCAGAAAAGCCCGGGCACATGATTAGATGACTTGGTTGACTGATGTTTTCTTACCCGAAGGCCCTTTGTCTTTTACTTTTTTCCTTAGTTGATATCGCGCGAAGGGAGTAGAGATCGATGAGGAAGCATAAATTTGAACTATGAAAGTTTGTGATAAGCCGGGATTAGAAGAAAGGGAGAAAAGTGGTGGGAAGGGCCCCCTTACCGCACTTTACAACCCTTAGGTTTATCCCTAGTTGTAAATACGGGCAGCTCAAGGGTCGAGAGGCACAAGGGGTTGAAATTCATGAAAGAGTAGACATATTTCTCAAACATAAAGTTCCAAAAAGTTTTTTTTTCTTGAGCGAGGCCAGAACCGGAACGCCTTTTTCCAAACCTCTTCTTACTCCACCCGTTCTTTGAAAAACCCTTTTTCCTTCCTTTTATTCAACAGAGAGCACAATGCAAGCACATTAAGGATTATATTTTTCCACTAACAACTACACGAAGATCCTACTACACGATGCCTTTATGTTTGTAACTACGTATTGTATAGGAACACACTAGTAATTATTTTATTACTTGCGCGTTTCTGCTTACCTATTTCATAGTACTCTTTTTTGTTTTCTGGCTGCCCACCATAGGACTTGGTTACTTGTGCTTACAAACGTGATAATCAGATTTCAGTATTTCCATATCAGTAGTCTTCTCACTACCTCCCCGTGTAGGAATTGAAAAACTCCGCAAATTCTTGACACAACGGTTCATTATCTTCTTTGTGCAGATCACTCTTCGGTCTATATCACGAAATGATAGATGAAACGTTCATAGAGACGATGCTCCAACTTTGAGCCCTCATTGTGGACGAACGGCTGGCCGTAGAAAGCTGCGGATGATCTTAAAAATTCTAAAAAATAAACTCTATCTAAATGAGAACTAAAAACTGTACCGTTCCATCTGAATTTTTCGAGATATGATTTTTTCAAAATTTCAATATTTGTTTTGAACCCCTTCCCATTGTATAGTTTTTTGTAGAGTTAATTTTTAGAATTTTTTTAGACCATCCGGAATTTTGAGGGGGGGGAGGGGGGAGGGGGGAGGGGGTAATTTTTTGGCCGATTCCAAAGGTTCATTATACAGGATAATAAACCAAAATTATTCAAAGACTACCTGGGAGTTGAACAATGAATTACGATCTGCAAAACCAGGATTACTAGTAAACTAGTACTTATTCTGAAACACCTGTAAACCAGGATTACTAGTAAACTAGTACTTATTCTGAAACACTTGTAAACCAGTAATAGGTATCTCTAAACCAGGATTACTTGTAAACCAGGACTACTAGTAAACTAGTACCTACTTACTCTCAAACACCTGTAAACCTGTAATACTTACCTGTACACTAGGATTACTAGTAAATTAGTACCTACTTATTCTGGAACACCTGTAATACATGTAAACCAGGATTCTGAAACAAGAATTACGTAATTGAAGATTTTTGTTTGGTGCTGTAGTTACACGTTCCTAGTATACCTACATTTTAGGAATTTATACAAAGCTCTTAAGTCTATCTTTATCTATCTCGTTCTATGATCATGAAAAATACACTTGAAACACTTCTGTAACGAAAATTAGCGTAGGCTACCTCAATACATGATATTATTTAATAATGATAGATATTACGATACATATAGGCATTACCTCGTACAATATAGCGTATACACAGGTACCTATATGACATTTCATTTAAATCGCGTAAAAGTTGCTCTTATTGAATTCGAATGGTACTGATTTACTTTTGAGTGCCAACTTGTGATTACTGACAGAAGTGACAATTATATTGAAATCGTTTGACTATCATATAGTAAAACATAATAATAATAATAGGTACCTAATATTGAAGTATCTCGGTATATCTAGGGACGCGGGAGCCAAAGAAACCGAAGCCCTGAAAACCGAAGCGACTGAGTCGATTTGACTTGAAGTAGGTACCAGAGAAGATTCTGATGAGTGGTAAGTTATTTTTCTGTTATGTTATTGCTGCGTCAATTTTTTCGTCGCCTCAAATAGGTCTAAGTTATTTTTCTGTTATGTTATTGCTGCGTCAATTTTTTCGTCGCCTCAAATAGGTCTAAGTTATTTTTCTGTTATGTTATTGCTGCGTCAATTTTTTCGTCGCCTCAAATAGATCTAAGGTCATTTCAGCTCCATATTGTATCAATATCACGGTGAAGGGGGATTTCACGCTTTTTAGGCCATTTTTGGTTTATCCTCGGCCCAATCAGACGTTTTAAAAAGTTCTCGGTTAAGGTTAGAAAGGCAAAGTGCTGTCCACAGCGGACAAGCTTGAACGGTACTTCAAGATAGTTGGCTCATAAAATGTATGAGTCACTATATTTAATATAGTGACTCATGTAGGCACCATTTGGGAACCGTTCACGAGGAGCTACGTCACACTCGAAACGGTGACTACCCACGTTCATGAGGCGGATGTGTAATAATATTTCACTATCTTGCGGTACTACACATTTTAACCAACATTTGTAAGGTGGAATAAAACACTCGCAAAATTATGTTGATATTATCGTCTAGCAAGAGGACTATATTTACTTTCAATTGCTTCACTCAAAGGAGCCTAGAGGAGTTGGAGTTGAGCAAACAGTTAATGCTTTCACTACGGTCAGTACTTGGCTTAATAGGGTTCTTCAAAGGTAACGCAGGCAGAGGGTGCAGCCAAACTAAGTTTACCCCGTTAATTTTCTGATAATATCGAAAGTTGAGGAGTAGATTTAATTGAAACTGTTCATAAGGTTAATGCTCAAAGACGGGGGTCTGGCGCGGAGGACGTCTTGGGAGTTAATTTCTAATTTACGTCCGTCTTCATCCTGAATCGGCAACTCCTACAACTTTGTCTCCCATTTACGGACACCTTCTTCATATTCGACTACGATGAGATCGTGCTGCGGCCCGAAAGAAAGCGTTTATTCGATATAACAGTAATTCAGGTATTGGTGGTGAATAGTAAATAAGAAAGTAGAAGTATGTATACTTGCAATTGCAATGGCAATGAATATTATATTAAACTTGTTGTAATTACTCTAGATTAATTCATACTCCATCAATCCTTAATCAATCTTGTCGAGGACCTCTAAATCGCTAAGTATCACTAAGTACACTTGATATCCGTGTCGAACTAGGAACCGGATCCAGACACTCATAGATTAAGATTAGGGAATGGAATCCCGCACATTTTTGAATCCGGAATCCCGCGCGGGATTCTTTTTAAAATCCCTCAAATCCTGCACATATTTGAATTTCACGTTTTTAAGCAGAAAGTAGAACATTTTCCATTCAGTAAGCACCCTTTGAACCAAAAAAACGTCGACTCCTCCTTGAGGAAAGGAGTTCATACTTCAACTTTAACCACGTGAACTTAGTCTGCATAGTGTGAGGAAGTAGAAACTGGACGGTGCAAGAATTGCAAGAAAAAAGTTGAAGGTGAGTTTTACCTTTGTGAATTTTGATCGGATTTTGGTAAAATTTTGAGGGATGATCCCGGTAAAGTCCCTTGAGGTCCCATACGGCGTTTATCATGATTTCCCAAAAACGAAGATTTTTTTTATTAATGCATTCTTTCGTTGCATTCCAACTCCGACGAATTCAAATCTCAACTACAAAAAGAGCTGTCTAAGTATAATGAGATGCCCACGCTGGAAGCTCCAACGGACCAATTGCTAAAAACACTACAAACTGAGTGTTCGATGTACGAAGCGTCAAGCGTGAAAGGGCATTTCCTGACAATTTCCTATTATATTAATGCTATAATTATGCTCATAGTAGTATCCCTCCCATCAGCGTAGAATCTGCAAACTTGTGCTTTTTCAGCTGCTGGCTACCTCCAGAATCATCTGCGTTCGGTCATGAAGAGTGAGACTATTGATTTCCTGTGTTTCTGGAGAGGATGAATGAGATTTTCAAAAATGTATACGCATGTTCACTAAAATTTATAATATTGACTTGGTGAATATTGTACGAGATTTTTGTGTGTTAAATAATATTTAATATTACAATAATATAGAAATAATAATAATAATATACGACTTTGTTTCCAAAAGAGTCGGAATTTCACTTCTGCATACCCACAACATTTGAGAGTAACTGAGAAACTGAATACCCACAACCTTTGGGAGTAACTGAAAACGGTTGAATCTTCATGAGGTGGATTATTTCTATTGTCAAAAACGCCTAGAACCTAAGGTAAACCATCAAAGTTTTGCGTATTTTTCAAAGTTGCGGGGTCCTGCGGGATTGAAAACCGTGAGGGATAGCATTCTCTAATTAAGATCCAGTTGAAAGATGTTGGGATTGGATCGTCACATCGTGAATCCCACAACGAAAACCTTCTTTGGTCGTCCATTCGTCGATATTTTTGTGACTATAAACTGAGTAGTAGTGAAACATAACTAGACCTAGCAATAAATGCATTTCAACTCCTTCATTTCAGAGTTTATGATCCTAAAGAATCTATTGTACAATCTAAGTTAGCCTCCACCAGTATAGTTTCCCAAGTGAAGAGGAGTGGCAAATCCAACAGTAAAAGTCTCCTCACAGTATTTACGGTATTTGGCAGTAAATTCGTTTTATTTGGTACCGCGGGAAGCCTGGTTGGGGTTAGGGATGGTTAAGGACCTGATTCAGTTTGAAAAGTACGAAAAAGAAAAGGGGTGTGTAAGGGGAAAGCTCTGGAAACAAAGAAATGTTCCCTATCCGAATTGCCGTTAACGCTTTTTATCTCCCTTAAAACCGACTTTGTTGATACTCCCTCCCACTCCAGTTTCAAACTAGACTCTACTTTATGTTTTTACCCACTCTATCCCCCCTCCCTCCACGCCATTGGGCGTCATGAGTGGAAGCTACTGGTTTTTTTTTTTTTTCTTTTTGGAAGTTAGGTCCTTCCCTTGAAAAGAGTGGAAAAGTCATGACGTATCGAACTTTATGGATTCGAAACTTTCAGAGACGGCGTATTGGATATTGAAAGTGCACAGGAGGAACGTGAAATCAAAGGCGTATTTTTTCCCCATTTTTCCAATACTCAGTGGAGCTGAATCACGATGATCCAAGACTACACCTAAAACCTTCCTTGAAGAAATTAATTTAAATCAATGCATTTATTAGACTTGACTATCAGTAAAAAATATTCTAGAATTTTGTTTTCTCAACTCTAACTTTATTTGAAGAAAATTTTTAACGTGCAAGGTGGTTCACCCATTTGTTATACGCACAATAAAATCCCACGTCTAAAGCCTATAGACTCTCATGCTATATTATTTTACTTTTCAACCTAGCATTACCTTCGTGGCATATTTTCTTCCTGCAATTCATCAAGGTTCAACTTAATTTTCGGCATCGCATTAACTTCGGATGCAATAAACGGTATAAATGAAAATGAAGAAGGGGCGTCACGATTCGATTGAAGAAGTCGATTTCCCAGGGTAAATTCCTACCTAGATAGAAGATGAAAAAAGGTTCTTGAGCCCAGTGCTTAATTAGGTTCTATATTAGGAGTACGGAGGGGGGGAGTTATTGATTTTGATGCGAAGAGGGGTGAACTCCTTCAGTTTTATGAAGGACAGAAATCAGTAGGCTCCGTGAGTTTGTCAAGCGTCGAATTTCTGAATGGGGACTTATTTAGGGAACTAGATCACAGAATTGGGTAGGAAATCCCTAGACTAATATGTAGTTTCGTATACATGTATAAACAAGTGTGGGGGTCATTAATACTCATTAATACTCCAGACTACTAGATGCTCTTATGAATGTGATTCTCACAGCGTTTATTCAATGTACAAAACTTCTTCTTCTTCTTTTTGTTTTGACTTTGTGTTTATTTCACACATTGCCAGCTCAATTCCATGTTCATGATATTTTCACATATAATCCAATTTTCACAGAGTTCACAATTTTATAACCTGATTCCAGCAATTTCATGAAATCCAGTTGTTCATTCATTTGTTCGTACGAGTGTACATTTATTGCTTTGACGAGTGTACATAAGTCCTGATCTTCAAGTCCTACTTGTCCTCATTCTTCTCTTTCTTCTTCATAAAATGCGCAATCTATGATTTTGTTGACCATAATATGTTCATTATGGTATTATCCTCTTCAACGCCACAACGCAAGCAATTTGGTGAATCTGTCACTCCCATTAGATACCTATAAACATCAATTTATATTCTTATGGTTTGTTCTTAACTTGACCATTTGAACAAATGTTGGCGGTCGAAGAGAAGGCCGGAAAACCATGGTTTGGGTTTGATGAGAGGTTGGATCAAATAATGATGATATCCTTTATCCCAGGGGTCTCCAAACTTTCCAGCCTTAGGGCCATACTGATAACTCCAGTACGTTCCGAGGGCCAAAACCATAATAATATTATGATCATTGTTGCCGGTGGGCCAATGTTATGAGTAGTTAGCCCATGACCATATCAATGTAGATGTCATATTAATAATTATTCAACATAAAATTAGAATACTTCAGTAAACTAAATTTAATTTGCAATAAAAAATATGTTCTCTAAAAGGAGTTTTCAAGTATACAAAATCTGTCCGCGGGCCGGATGTGGCCCTCGGGCCTTAGTTTGGAGACCCCTGCTTTATCCAATGATGTCTGGTCCCTCCCCAAATGGGTATACCTTAGATCAATATGCTATAAACATAAGTATAGAAAACCATACGTAGATTTTTACGGCTAAGCCAGCCTCTCAGTAAGGCGAAGAGGTGGAATGTTTTGCTAATCCTTGCTACTAGGCTTTGCATATTATGTTCCTTCCACTTCATGTGTGATCAAGCATAATATCTGTTGGAGTATATTTTTTCCAGTCTTTGACAAGTACTAAGCGTAGCATGTACAGAGCCGCAATTTCCCTGTTGTATTTCTATTTTTGAATCTACTGGTTGTCCAACTATTGATAAAAAATGATATACCTATAGGTAATATAAAATATTATTTTGTTTTGGAGATTAAAAATATGTGCAGTATTGATAGTATGTATTGTAATATTACGGGCCAATCACTTCAGGTACCCTTGAAATTTCTGCTTTATTTTAATAAATTTATGCGTGCCGACGCCGAATCGATGTTCACAAAGAATTTTATTGCTTGCCTCCGGATTCGCCATAATTTCGCGTTTGCGCATGCGTGAGGTCGCCACTTTTTGTATTGTACAATTAATGTGATCAAACTTCGCTGAATAATCACAAAGCGGCGAAACGGTGCGTACATATCTGGGCATCTGTGTTCCCGTTCGTAATCGATTTTCCTCAGCCGCATCCTCTTTCCTCTGTAAAGTCCGAGGCCCGAAATACTGGGTGTAATTAATAGACGGAATTAATCTAGAGCGGCAAAGGACGAGTTCTAAGGGTCACTGAGAGTCACGATTATATCAGTGATCTCCCAGACTTGGACCGTCCATCCGTTTCTACCGTCCGGGCGCCAATACCCTTTAGTTGATATCCTCTCGACCATCTCAACTCGACTATTAGGTATTTCATTGTACCGATGTTAAAGAGGAAAAAGCGGATACAAGACGTCTGTCTAATGTACTAGAGAGAGAGTCATAGAGAAAGGTTTATTCATTAAAAAAAACTTCACAAAGAAAAGGAAAACAAAATGCACTGCTGAATAATTATACCCAACTGTAGACTATGCCTGTAGTGTTGGGTAAGAGTTGATATTGCTTCCATAGCTTCAAATTTAAATTTACCTCGGCAAAGTAAGAAAAATTTATCGAAAAAGAACAGGAAAGAAGTACAAAAAAAAAAGAGAACGGTTGACAATACTTAGACACTTCTAAAGTACGAGTCAAAGGAAGCACCTCCACTGGTGATCATCCATGAAAAAATTAATTTCTTACTAGAAATAGTAGAAATAGATGTTCCAACTAATTCCAATGAACTGCGAATTATTCCTATTATAGGACTGATATTTTTAGACAATTTCTAAAAATGTTAGTCCTATGATAGGAATAATTCGCAGTTCCTTGGAATTAGTTGGAACATCTATTTCTAGTATTTCTAGTAAATAGTTTATTACATCAAGAATCGAACGATGAGAAGAATACTCCCCTCTCTAACCACTCATCACATTTTAGTACCGCGGTTGTTGATACAACAGATGAAACTGCGGCCGTAATACCTATTTATAGGTATTAGCTACTGCTACTGAAGGGTTTATAAACCCTTCAGTAGCAGTAGCAGTAGTATTAGCTACTAGCTAATACTTCTCCTGAACCCTCTCACTCTTCACCGACTCTTCTAGGAACGGCTTGCGCTTTCGTCATTGATGCCTGGGGCAAACCACATGCATGTCGTTTGGTCCTGGACACTGGAAGTCAGGCGAATTTCATCAGTTCATCTCTGGTTGATCGACTTGGTCTCCCGCGAAAGAAATGTCATTTCGTTATCTCAGGAGTTGGCCAGTCTTCTACATCTCCTAGGGCTCAAGGTATTGTAACATGTCGCTTAGTGTCCCGTTATTCTCCAGATTCTACTATTGTTGAAGCAGCAATTCTACCACGGATTACTTCTAATCTACCTACCACGTCTTTGTCTGATGATTTGTTAAATGGTTATGATGGCTGACTTCTGTTTTAACTACACTGTTGATGCAATTGATCCTGAAGATAGGTAGGTACGTTGAGAGGAAATTTGTTGTTGATGACAGAACTAATGAAATATGAAATAAAAAACATACCGTTCTATATGAATTTTTCGAGTTTTGGAATTTTCAAAATTTCAAAATTCGTTTTGAACCCCTTCCCCTTGACCTAGGGTTATGAAAAGTTTCGAGGACCATTGTGGGGTAGGCCGGAACCCATAAAACATCAATAAAAACCCGATCACCTAGCCAGCCAGCCCTCTGACGTCATAGGCTCTTACGGCATAGGCTGTGACGTACTAGTTGGCCTCCGTCCAGCCGTCTGACGTCATAGGCTCTTACGGCACAGGCTTTGACGTACTAGTTGGTCTCCTGCCAGTCGTCTGACGTCATACGCTCGTGCGTCATATGCTCTGGCGTACTAGTTGGCCTCCGGCCAGCCGTCTGACGTCATAGGCTTTGACGTACTAGTTGGCCTCCTACCAGCCGTCGTACGTCATACGCTCGTGCGTCATAGGCTCTGACGTACTAGTTGGCCTCCGGCCAGCCGTCTGACGTCATAGGCTCTTACGGCATAGGCTTTGAGGTAGGTACTAGTTGGCCCCCTGCCAGCCGTCTGACGTCATACGCTCGTGCGTCATAGGCTTTGACGTAGTGGCCCGCCTGTCGTTTGTGTTCTGACGTGATCTGAGGGAAAGGGTGAATCAAGGAAACAAATTTTTCCTGTTTCAGTTTATGTGCCAAAGCAAAGACATGAAAATGTCAAAAGAATGTCAACTCCATCCTGTTGTTGATACAGTCGAGAATTAAATGCTTGCATACGAGTCTGCAACACATTGGGACATTTTATGTCTTTAAAGAAGTGATTCAAGAACCTTCGAACAATGCTACATCACCTACCCCAGTAGCGTAGTTGTTATACTTAATTGTAGGGTTCATCATAAATAATTTATGATGCTTGCATTCGTATAGACAATATAAATTATTGAGAATGATCACCTGTGTGTAAACAATTATTTAAACAATCACGCTCATACCGCAGCTTGTCGGCCACACACTCCGCAGTGGTTAACGTAATATGGTTAGGTAAATCGAGAGCTATCCAACGAGTGGTGAACGATTTTTGTACGATGATAACTGGCGAAGATAAAGTTCCGTAGCACCGAATCGGTTGTAAGCGAAAATCATCAGAAATATTTTCGTGACGATTTCGTGTGTCGCTTTTCGAGTTATGTGCTAGAGTAAAGACATAAAATGTCAAAAAATTAATTTTTTAATGGTTCCCTTGAAAATCCGGTTTGGAGGATGTCGAATCAAATCGTAGTTTCCAACATAGAATTGAATCGTGTATACACCCTGTATACATACAGGGTGGCCAAAATTTATAGGGCCAGCCCTTTATCTTCGTAATTTCCGAACCTAAATATTAACCCCACTAATTTGTCACGGGAGATTTGCGCATCAACTTTGTTTTCCAAATGGGAACCCCCCTTTTTTATCGTAGATTCGGATTCTACGCAAAATATCATGAAAATTTGACACCTCAATCGATGTCTTTTGACCGCGCGTAACCCACTCTACGAGCGCGCGATAACGCGCAACCTGGCAGTGCGCGAAAATGTTGTCCACCGTAGACCCCAAGTGTGGCACATGAAATTTCATTGTTTTTGGACGGTGATTCACGTGGTGCTATTAATTTCCTTTTTTGAAAAGAGCACTGAAGGAAAAAATACATTTTAGTGCAGAATGCATTTGAAAATAAAAATGAAAATGGGGTAAGTACGCGAGGTCAAAAAATCGAATGAGGTGTCAAATTGTAAATTCCTATTTGTAAAAAATCGAAAACAAAGTTGATGCGCTCATGCGCGACGCCCGAAAATGTGATATTTGAATTTACCGTGAAAAATTAAAGGGGGTTACCATTTGGATTGTTTTTAGGTTTTGAAATTACGCAGATAAGTAGATGGCCCTATAAATTTTGGCCACCCTGTATTTATGTACATAGGCTATCGCTCTAGAAGACATCTATAAGTCATGTCTTCTTGGTTACAAATTCACTTTTTGCCACAATTGTAGGTACATAATCACAATATCAGGTAGGTGCATCATAAGCGACAAAAATGCGTTTTTGCATTTTTGGTATCGTTGGATTCAGCAAAACTGGCCGCGTCGGTCTAATGAGACCTCGTTACTGTGATACCGTGAAAATGTCCTCAAGTCTTTAACCCTTCTTTTGGTTTTGAACCTTCTTCGATAATGAACCTTTGGAATCACCCACGAAAAAACTTTTGGCAGTGAATTCAGGATGTTCTGTTACGGATTTTGGTAAGTATACCAATTTTTTGGAAAATTTAGTTTTTAAAATTCAGGATCACTAAAGGAAACTACTTGCTCGGATGAGGGAGATTGTGGAGAAAAATAGGTCAAATTTGAGTGTTTGTGTAAAAATGTCGCCTGGTTGAGTGATTCCTGGTTCTGTTATTATGGTAGGTAAGCACATACAATTTGACATCAGTTAAGACAAAGAAGATGCCGCAAATAGCGAAATTCTTCGAAGCAACTCGGATAAAACTTTCCCAGACATACGCCCTGATTATCAACGCAGATCTTGAAACTGCTTTCAACAAATTAATACTTAAGAACAACTCCACGGTCTTCAAAGGATTCCTCAAACAAGATATTCGTCGCCCTAATGAAAATGGGTGTCACTTTGAACCTTATTTACTTCGGAAACCACTCCATGGAGTCAACACTGATTACGGCTTGCATAGTGCTTGGGTATTAAATCGGCACGAAGGCAGAAAACCAGTTCTTGAAACTCCGAGAGTTTTCGAAGAAATAACTGGTTTAATGTAACGGTTTATAACAAATTTTGTCTCCTTTTTGCCGAGTAACACCTCAGTTTATAGATTTCTCAACGCTGAACACGATGGTGGAGCCAGAATTGCTACATCTCATCCCGTTGTCAGATTGGAGCAGTTGAACCGTGAAGAAACTCTCAAGTACCAACCACGTTTCTTCATCTCTGAAGTGCTCCAGTTAAAGAACGGATTAAAGACATCACAAGTCACTTGTTAGACTGTTACTTTTTGGGAATTTACGGGTAATTTAGCCCCCTCAAAATTCCCATAAATCCCCCTTTCGATTGCCAAGGCAGATTTTTGGTGCAAATTTGAACTTTTTATCTCACTCTATCGAGAGCTAGGAATGACATTGTTTGTGTCTTTTGGCAGTGAATTCAGAATTGTCTGGAATTTATTTTGGTGTAACTTTTTCGGAAATTCTAATTTTGAAAATTTTGGACCTAGAACAATTTTACAAAAATTCGCTAAAAACATGAATTACGATTTTCACGTTGCGTAGAGATACCGTGGGAAGGGGGAGCCACCAAATACTAGGAGCTCATTTTGTAATTTATTAAATACTAATAAGAAGTTTTGAGTCGTGGAAAAAACCCTGTAAACTCTTGACACCACGGTTTATTATCTTCTTTGAGCAGATCACCCTAATCTAATTCACGAAATGATAGATGAAACTCTAGCTCAACGTCAGGTATTGTTAAAAACAGTTTTGCAGTCAAGAAACCGAGTGAATATTGCATCGTAATCCATCCTCTCTCTACCCATGTTGACCTAAGGTTGTGAAAAATGTCAAGCATCGTCGTGGTTGTGGTCCGAATTTCGTAATTTTAGCACAACGCTAATGGTTTTCCGCGAATGTAGCGTTTTTAAAGTTTCAAAATTCGTTTTGAACCTCTTCCCATTGACTTAGGGTTTTGATAAGTTTCAAGGATCATCGTGAGACATGTCCGAACCCGTGAACCAAATTTCGTTAGTTTTACTCAACGCTAACTGGGCGAAGTACCCTCGAAGTACATACTGCTCTTACTTCCATAGCAGCCGTTTACCCCGCGCTGTGCACCAGTATAGCAATAAATACTCTCTGTAAATTCTTGACAAATCGTTTTATTATCTTCTTAGTGCAGATCACCCTTCTCTCTAGATCACTAAATCATAGGTTATTTAATAATGTGAGTACGTATTATTATTTATTATTTGTGATTGTTTATTATTATTATTTAAATCGATATCTGAAAACCATAATAATATTATGTGCTACAAAATACACGTACGACTGAAAAAGTATTTTATAGCACTCGTGGAAACTCAAGACTTACGCCAGGCCAGTAAAGTGCCCTTGCTGACAGGACGTATCGCTGGTGAGGGGCAAAGAAAAATATTCAACACGATCAATAAACAATAGAAAACAAACAACAATATGGACGAACGCACTCAACCTCCACTGTTTGGAGACTTGAGGGAAGAAACGAGGTTAGCGCTCTAGTGGTGATTGGTGTTACCAATTTAGTTCTCTCGTCTCACCATTGTAGAACGCCACCGTCTTTAGAATAACGCTCCCTTCTGCCGAGTGAATTTTCCTTTTCCTTCACTCAACCAACTGATTGTGATCAGTGATCTCTCACAGGCGACGTCCTCAATGTCCAAGTAGTGTATTGGAAAGAATTGGTCATCGTATCAGAACAGTATTAGTTCCAAGAAAATGAATAAATTCAAATGAATACCACTGGTCAACAAAAAAGTGAACTGAAAGTTGCTGGCCACATTTTATCATGGATGGGTGTTTTCGAGGGAGCTGAATCCTAACGCGACTTTTTCGACGTTTTTATGATTTTTTACTAGAACTTTACAGTGTATTTTTCTGGTCACCACGAACTTCATCCAAAAAAAATTATAATGGGGCTAGATTTGTGGGAAATTTTAGGCTGAATCCAAATATGACCCCAATTCCTTTTTCACATTGACCCAAATCAGCCAAAACCCTACTGAAAAACTGAGTTTTTCGCCTATTTTTCACTTACATTTTCGTTTTTGTTGACTCCAATAGACCTGACAAAAATAATCGAGGGCAACCATTCGAAAGTTTACACTCTCCTGCGTCGAATGAGACCAACCGGAACTCTCAAAAGTAGTAATTAGCGACGTTACGATTTTTTAACGCTTGACAAATTTTTTTTTAATATGCATTTATTTAAAGATATTTACAATGATAAATTGACAGGAGTAATATCTACTACAAATGCTATTTCCCACCATAAGTCTAGGACTTGTGCTGTGAGGAGGAGTTGCAATAATAATTTACATCACAATTAGGGTACCTACCTACATTTTAGGTTACGACATACCTAATTTAGTGGTTCCTGACAAAAAATAAATGAACAAAAATGTATTTAGTACCTACATGTTAAATGAGTTAAACGAGTTAAATTAGTCAAACAACAAAATAATTGAGTTGTTTCTGACAAATGAAAAAATGAACAAAAACCATGAACAAATGAACCAAAAGTTAACTTCTTATCAAGTCAGATATTGCTGATTGTAATACTTCTTGAGGTCTTTTTTGAAACCAGATAGCGAAGAGATTGAGCGTAAGCTTTCAGGCAAGGCATTGTACAGTTTCACACCTCTATAGTCATGAGCTAGCTGGCCACGATACGTTTTCCGAAAGGGTAGCTTTATGAGGCTTTGCTTCCGCGCTCTAGTGACACCCTCTTCCAGGTATGACAGTTGGTTACTACGCACAGCTTTGTGCATTCTAATTATCATAATTTTATTCATTAGATGACGGAGAGGAAGGACTTGAACTTGCCTAAACAACTTATCCGAAGGGTATCTTATACGTTTTTTAAGTAAGACTTTGAGTAGAAGTTTTTGCGCCACAAATACAGAATCCAGGACACCTGCACTACTACCTCCCCAGCCAGAGACCCCGTATGTCATAAGAGGTTGTACTAGGGCAAAGTAAAACATTCTTATGGCCTCCCTAGAAAGAATGGAATTGATTTTAGCGAAATATGGTGAAATGGCCTCAAAATTCGTAATTAAATGGGATCTCCTGTCTCTGTGAATTTGTCTGTAGAATCCACACTTATTCTGAAGACAAATTCACAGAGACAGGAGATCCCATTTAATTACGAATTTTGAGGCCATTTCATCATATTTCACTAAAATCAATTCCATTTGTCAAGCGTTACAAAATCGTAACGTCCCTAATTACTACTTTGTGTTGGTCTCATTCGACGCAGGAGAATGTAAACTTTCGAATGGTTGCCGTCTATTATTTTTGTCAGGTCTATGGAGTCAACAAAAACGAAAATGTAAGTGGAAAATAGGCGAAAAATTCTATTTTTGCAGTTTTTCAGTAGGGTTTTGGCGGATTTGGAGGGTTTGGATCAATGTGAAAAAGAAATTGGGGTCATACTTGGATTCAGCATGAAATGTCCTACAAATGTAGCCCCATTATAATTTTTTTGGACGAAGTTTGTCATTACCAGAAAAATACGCTGTAAAGTTGTAGGTATTAAAAAATCATAAAAACGTCGAAACATCGGAAAAATCGCCCGACCGAAAAAAATGGACAACGGGTTCGGATTCAGCACCCTCGAAAACACCCCCATGATAAAATGAAGCCGGCAAATTTCAGGTCATTTCGTTTTGTTGATCAGTGTAATGGTGTTACTAGAGAAATTGAACAATCATGCGCATAGGATAAATAGGTACATAATATATACGTGCATAACGAACCCATGAGTCAATCGAAATTTAAGTCGCTTTAATAACATTAAAATTAAATAATTACGGTGTTAATTCCAAAGGCAGATTGGGCAACGTTAGTTCAGCTCAATAATAGGTATACATAATCAGTTATTATTATTTCAAACACAACAAGTAGTTAACTTGAACTGCATGATTAACATAAATCGCAATTTTTCATTATTTACAATTTTAGGAGGACAATTCAAGAGTTTACTATTGTGATTTTATTACAGTCCTTGTCAACAACAGTTGTTCAATATTTTTTTACCACACGTCATCACATGCATCCCAAGAAAGAAGTAACTTGCGACAGTCTTTCAGCACCAAGGTCCAGCCTGAGTACTACTAATAAAAATTTGCTAAAACCTAATAAAAGAATTCATTTGTTTAAGAACACAATACAGCTCACCATTAGGTGGATGAGGCACAATACTTGATATTCCTAATAAACAAAGACAATAATAAATTGAACATAATAAAAATAGTTGTTTATGATGGTCAAACAAAAACGTGTTGAATCCTGCTCCGTGTTTTCTAGCCGTGAAACATTAATAATCCTACTTCTATGAGGTATTTACAATTTGTACAAAGTTTTCTTAACATCTATGGAATGAATTACAATAATGAATGTTTTGAGGGGTTGACGTATTCGTGGTTGTAGAATCGGGATAGTCATTTTATACGAGAAACTACCGTTAAACCGAGAAACTACTCGTACAACGGGAATTTACAAAACTACCGTATCGACAGAGACTGAACTGTCCTTGATTTTGAGCGGAGTAGGTCTTAGTTTTGGTGTTTATAATCGGTTTACAAAGACGGAAAAGGAACCTGGTTCGGGTCCTTCAGTGGTGTTTATAACGATGCAGTATTAAATCCCTTAACTAGACCGCCTGTACAACGTGGAGAAATCGTGCATCAGAAGGAAGTCAGTCTTATGCCGTCACAAAATTTCATAATTATGTACAATAGGTCCTTCTTCCTACGCGGAATTCATTTCTGAATGCGTAGCATCGTAGAATACACTAAAGGTAACTTCGAGTTATGCTTAGTGAGCTGGAAATAGCTCTTAACAGAGGCCACTGTCGAGGGATCCTTCGATATCCATGATTGACACAGCAGATTTCGAAAGGACTTCTTGGTAGATGGCGATTTTGACGATTCTGCTCATGAAATGTGTGAGGTGAATTCAGTTATTCTGCCTCCTTCAGCGGTTCCTTTTCCGCGAGTTCGACGTCTTTTTTCGAATGTCCGTTAGCTGCAACTTCCTTCGGCGTGTTCCAATCTTGGAGGACGCCTGAGCCGAAAAGTAGGTAGAAACCAGAGCCGACCAAGTAGGTTACTGCGAGGATCCAAAACACTATCTGGAACCTCTCGTAAGTCTCCTGAAAACGAGGGAAGTAGTCGTCAATTAATTTCGCCTCCACAACGCAATCCTGCGCCAATGTGTATCTCCAAGAAACTAATCCTAGATTTGTCGTTGAACAATCCACTTTTTTTAAAGCATGGAACAAGCTTTAGCCATCACCTAACTGTGGAAAAACGTGACGAAACCGTGGAATGAAAGTAGCGCGGGAATTTTTCTTCTCGCTAAGAGACAAGTTCTGCGCTATCTTATTTACTTACATTGCAAAAACATTTACATTGGAAAACTTTTACATTTACATTATTTACATAGGAAAAAGCTTCTTTTTTTTTTGTCATGCGAAATTGAGGGTTGTGGGGTGATAAATGACTACTTCACGACGGGAATTTTGTTTCTCGCCAACCATAGACCAAAATCATAGCCCATAGACCAATACCATTCAGCACTTGAAACAGTTGCCATCACAAAAATCAATTATTGACTTATTAAAGGTGGGACGCTGACGCCCAATCCAACTGTTGATATGAACACGCTGCTATGAGCATGTTTTTGTTTGTCGTTAAGTCAGTGACATGAACTCAGCAAACGATACAACATTGTTTACAGTGGTCTTGGACTTATCGAATCCAAAAAGGCCATTCCCAGTGAGGAACACCCACTCCTCTCTAACATCAACAGTCTGAGTTGCTTAGAAGTGTATCAATTTCATATCCATGCAGAAGCTTGCGCAGAACTTGCGCAGATATTGCCTCTTAGTGAGAAGAAAAATTCCCGTCGTGAGGTAGTTATTTTTCACCCCACAACCTTCAATTTCGCGTTGGAAAAACACGCGTTTTCCGACGGGGAAACGACGTTTTCTCCCTTATTTCCCCATGTAAATTCAAATTTGATTATACCGTTGTAAAGCTGAGCGTTTTGGCCAACTTTTTCAGTTACAGTACGACACTTTCAAGTAGGAGTAGTAGGTTTTAGAGGAGTTTGAAAAAACTGGAAATTTCCGGGATTTGACAAATTTTTCTTTTTATGCTGAATTTCCACCCGGTAATCCTGAGAAAAAGATTTTTATTTGGCACGAGAGAGATAGGAAATTTAATTGTCTTTCCAACGGTACCCTCAGATTTGAGATTACCTTGAAAAATAAGGGATTTATGTCCGTTTTAAGGACGTAAGGTCGAAAACACGAGAAAAAAATTTAAATGTGAAAAAACTCGGGTTTTAAGTGGAGTAAAAATATAAATTATAGTGAATTTTTAGTCACAAATTGGTTGTAGAATTACCCCCCCCCCCCGGCGGGATGTCCGCCCTTACGTGGGACACCGTGTATTATGGAAATATGGCTCCTTTTGGGGGCGCTCAAGCAGCAAACCAATTCGTCTTACAGAGAAACTTTAATTTTGTATTGAATGTCGTAAAAACGCTTTCATTTTGAGATATAGGCCAAAAACTGAAGAAATGCCAAAATGTGGACAAAAAGTTCCCGAAGTTCCGACCAAATTTTTGCTCGCGAACTTCAAATTCGGGTTTTTCGACCCAAAACACATAACGAGTGAGAAAATGAAGACTATCAAAACTTTTTACTGAGCCTCATTGGGGTTATACATCTCCATGGATCTAGGTACGAATTCAAGTGAGGCGTTATTATACATTTAGGTGGCCTTACGTTTTCGTACGTGATTTTCGCTACAAGGCCTGTTGAGATGAATCCTCCGAGGGACGACAGAGTATTTGCTATACCGAAGATCGTTCCTGAAACAGAAACACCAATTTCATCAGTGTTATGTAGTAGCAGACAAGTGTAAAAAAAAAGATACGGTGGTGCAGCATGGCTATAAGAACGGATTTTCGATGAAATAACTGGTTTTACGTAAAATGTCTCTATTTTACTGGTTTTATAATAAATTTTGTCTCCTTTTTTTCCCCGAGTAACACCTCAGGTTTTTCTACGCTGAACACTATGGTGAAGTTGGAAATGTGATATCTCATTCCGTTACCAGATTAGAACAGTTGAACCGTGAAGTGTTTCTTAAGTATCAACCACGTTTCTTCATCTACAAAGTGCTCCAGTTTGAGAACGGAATAAGACCCAAGGTTCAATATCGAAGATAGTAAACCAAAATGGGGATACATTTCAAACACACAATGTTCAACAGTGACCCAATATTCACAAAATTGGTTGGATAAACAACTTTTCAATTTGTCTTGTAACTGTAGTTGAGATTACACGGAAGAAAAGCGAGAGACCGAATTGATGGGAACGTTCAATTACGTTGCCTACAAGTCGGAAAGGAAGGCGAGAGTAGCTCCCAATGCGCTCATGAATAGAAAACCCATTATTCGCACAAATACGGAGTTGGCAAAACAACTCTTCGGGCCAAATTGAAACAATACAATACAAGGATTCTTATGTGGGTTCAAATTGACACGGGCAGGTGGGGATTACAACATTGATTCTGTTTAGTGAATGTTGAAACATAATGATGGGCATCAAATGGGGAGTGGTTGAGGATACGTCCTTAGGCGCCGGTCCCATGAAAATCGGACTGTGACATTTGTCTGAACCGTTGACACATATTTTTCTTGCAATTTATTTATTTACTTATTTATTTATTTAAGAACGGGCACGCCCAAATACAAAGCAGCAAGAATTATACACACAATACAATTTAGACAAGTTAACAAAAAAAAGGAAATAATAATAGACTCTGGTAGGTACGGTCGTATTAAACAAAACAAAAGGGAGAAGAAAAAATGAGGCACTTGAGGGTTATGGGTTATGTTTCTCTGGGAGTGAAGGAAAAATTCAAATTTGGGTGAACACTAAGAAGAAGATTCGCTGATCGAGGGATCCTGCTGAGGGGGCAATGGAGCAGATAATTCGTAGCGGAAAAATCAACTTGGAACAGAAGAGGGGAGCGCGCGGTGCTCCCTTGAGACCGCAATCAACACTCTGCCCGCCAATGACTTGTAGCAGTTGTTATATGAAGATCGATCAGTGCGATAAACATTGTAATTAGTTAGACGAAGTTCATTGGAGTGGGTATTGGGTGACAGCCAAGTTTCAGTGAAAAATAAGAAGTCGTAGGTTAGATGGGGAGCTTGGTGATGCAGGACGGACAGTTTTGTATTGATTCCTCTGATATTCTGGTAATAGGCTGCAAGTGTAATGGGCTTAGAGAGTAGTTTTTGAAATATGGGCTGACGGCGGTAGATTAGAAACTGGGACGATCTCAGGGACACCCTTGACATACTTGATACTCAGATTAGGCTTCAATTCTACACCTTCAATTCTACACCCCAACTCCACCCTCAAGTTTTTAAGGTATTCACGCTGCCTCGGCGTTCTGTCCGACGAAGCAAATAGCACAGGAGGGGTGATGGGGTGATTGGCAGCCAGAACCCTGGTAGCCGAGGACGAACAGTCAAACTCAACTTTCATTGGGCGAGGGCCACTCGAGCGACGAACACCTACGCGAGAGATGCGTTGCACAAGCCTCGATAAGTCAGGCGAAAGCTCGTCGAGGGACCTCTTCAAGTTAGCCAAGTCCTCCTCTATGGCGCCAATCGAGTCAGAGGCAGCGGGTTCGGGAAACTGGTGCACAATTATATTCTTTGCCCTTCGATGCCGGTCCTCCATTTTAGCAATCACGGACTCAAGGCCCGAATCAACGGGAGGAGAAATACAAGAAGCTGAGCCCCCACCAGTACCAGCCGCCTCTAAGGCATGAACACGTTGAGCAAGGTTTTCATTTTTCAACTCAGCCACATCCCTCTGAAGCTCATCCATCTTCGAAGACAGGGAATTGTAATTTTCCATGCAAGATGCTATCTGGGCAAATGCCTGTGTTCTGAAGTTTTGAGGAAATATACTTTTTCGTTCTTGAAACTCGTCTTTCATTTCAGAATATGGAGTTCTACTATATTCTTACGTTATGCATGAATGTTCCATTATAGAATCCGCCGCTAAATTCCAGGTCTAGCGAACTAGCCCACGAATTAACCACTGAAGATCCGCTGCTCATTTACCTGAGAAATTAGGAGCGATGTCAAGGCCATTTCCCAAGTAGCCAGCGGTGACGGCGCCGTTGAGCGTCAGAGCGATCGTGAAAATGGTCACTGTCCAGACCGTGCTGTTTCCCAGATACGCCTGAGCGATCATCAGAAGTCCGGGGATCCCCACAGCTGCGCAAACATGAAAAAACAATCAGTACATACACGAGATAAGGTGAGGATTAATAACGAATGAGATCTATTACCCGGTGATGATCCGGATAAACAAAAGAAAGTGACCGCATTTCGGGCACGGATTTGACAAGACGAATTCGACTACATTCTGCACGATATAAATAATTAAAAAGATATGAAATGAAACTTGGATATTGAGGGTTAGTGTCCTACAGAAAACGATACTTGAATTGTACGAACTTTTCAGACCTTTTCAGAATGGCATCTAAATTACATCTAAATGGCATGTAAGGACACCAGCAACATGCTCATCAAACGGTACACAATTGGTAGTGAGTGTAGTAAATTTACCAAATAGTGAATTTTACCAAATTGTATGAATACATACATAAATATATTGAAATTAATCAATATAAGCGCCTTTATCATTATGTGAGAAAATATAACTTTATGTGTATGAAACATTAGCTTTGCTTGGTTCTATGGCCATGTCTTGGACGTAAATGCCTCTTTGTGGACGTAAACGACCCTTTCCTGGTCCTAATATGCCCCTTTTCTAGACGTAAACGTCCCTTGCCTGGTCATAACATGCCCCTTTTCTGGACGTAAACGTCCCTTTCCTGGTCATAATAAGCCCCTATTCCAGACGTAAAAGAACTCTTAATTGAATCAGTTTTCATTTATAGCTAAGGTAGGAATGAGAAAAGCATAAACCCCTCTTTGTCTACCTGATTCGTTACAGGATTAGTGATTCCTAGTGTAACAGGATCAGTCAATTATTAAAGTGCGTACCAAAAGTCGTGAAAATTTTCCTAGTTGCCGTCGTAGAGAGTTTCCCGGATCCTCTGATGTAATCGGCGATGAACGCAGTGATGAGTGCCATTACGTATTTCCCGATGTAAGGAAAACTGTTCAGGAGGCCATTCTGAAAAGAGGTAATGGAAAATCGTAATAAATAAACATTTATGTCAACGTATTTTATACTTAGGTAATTCATATTAACGAGAGCTCCTAATTTGTAAATTTGATGCGTTGTTGAAGTACAAACTCAGAAGTCGATGCGCAGTTTGTGGTAATAAATGACGCAATTATTACAAGGCTACGCTCATAAAAATGAATGATTATGGTTCACGAAGGATTGAATGCCCTTAGTCTGTCGGCTACTGCAGTTGACTATAACGATGTTCCAAAATCTATTATATAAAACTCTATGTTTGTCTGTTCGGTTGTTTGTGCTCTATAGACGGCCAGCCAAAAAGCTGAACCAATTTTGATAGGAATCGCTCCATCTGTCGATTTCACCCACCCGATTCCTACATCGTGAACGAGGCTTTCCTTAGTGACGATACAGATAACTTATCTCCATTGTCAAGCATTCTGGCAATGGACGCGATGTTAAAGAATAATTATTATTAATAATTTATAACATAATTTTATGTATAATATTCCTGATTATTATGCGTCTACCTATCTACAGGTATCTCTGACGCGAGCGATGCGAGCCAATTCAAGGAAAGTTGGCCAAGGTTCTAAATATCACGTTGGTTCTAACTTCCAACCTGTTCACCCTAGGGCGCTGAAATTTGGTTCTCAGCCTCATGAGACCAGTGGGTGTGATTGGGAGGATGTAACACCAGCTTTGTGAGCGATAATGCACATGCAACGCACGGGTAACAGCAAGTTATATTATCAAACAGTGCAGGACTAATTACCTTTTTGATTTCCAGTTTGAGAACCGAGCTCATGTACGTGGGCATTTGGTTGAGGAATGTGAAGAATCCAAAGACTGAAGCGCCGTGAGTGATGACAATGGCCCACACGGGTAGCGAAGTCAGCACTTGCTTCCAAGGGACTGCATAAGCCTGAAAAAAGTTTGAATTTTAAAGTTCCCAATAGGCTGAAATTAGTTTTACACAGGAGAGTTTTGGTCGTCACGTCTGATGAGAGCCAAATGTGGAAGGTTGTCAAGGACTGGTCAATTGGTATCATCAGAATTGCTATCAAGTTGAGGGTCGATCTATAATATTTGGACTTCATTCCTAGTTCAAGTGCGATAAAGGTGAGACAGTGACTCTGTATACTTGAACCACAAATCAAAGCAACTGTCAATAGAATGTACTAATTATGAGTTAACCGTAATTAGGACCTATGACATATCCCTGTTGGGGATAATATTATGTTACACATCTACCCTTGCAATCTTAACGCTTCAAAGAAACGTATTTCTTTTTCTAAAGAGAGTGGCAGCTGTCGAAGGTTAGGGTTTTAGTTTTTTCATCTTTTTAGACTGCGAGGACAACTAAGTGAAACGAGGGCCATCAAGAGCTTCAAGAGTCTTGATTTTTTCCTGAAGAGTGCCCTCACACTGGCAAAACCAAATACGTTCAATATTTTGAGCATTAAATACGTTCAATAAATTGAGCGAAAAATATCGTGCTAAATATTGAATGGTCGAGAGCCCTCAGACTAAAAATATTCAACTCGCAATGGAAACCCCTCACACCGCGCTCCATATCTACAACATAATATTATTGAGGAGTATATATTTTATGCTCACACTCTCAATATTTTTGCGCAAACAAAATAGTGGGCAAAATCTTTGCCAGTGTGAGGGCCCCTTGACTCTGGTATAGCTACTCCATTGTCAGCCAGCGTCTTGACCTGCACGGTATGATTTAAAATCAGATTTATATAAGGTATGTTTAGTGGTAGATCATAACTACCAAATTACCTACTAAGGTCTTAAATTGGGGGTAGAAAAGCTATTTTTTAGGCTCCCAACAAGACTTCCAAACATACAGTTACATAAAGTAACAAATGTCTCAGAGCTATTCTGACAATGAATAATCCAATAATGAATAGTCCAACTTTCGACCCCATGTTTCATATATTCCTCGAATTCCTTACATATTGGAGTGTAAGAAAGCGTATGAAAAGTACTCGTATAATACTAAAAAAATAACTCGTGAAGGGATTTGTTATTATTATTTTCAATTTAATAAATTGATAGCTCAACAAAAATTCTTCATTTTTTTAAAGCAATCGAGAGTGCTCGATATTGAGTTGATCTTGAACAATCCTATTAGCTCCACCACGATCATAGTAGCAGCAATGTGTCATTTATTTCCAACTTTCTACGAACGATTAAAAGAATATATTGAATATATATTTGGATATATTGGATATATGGATATATTGAATATTTGAAGTGGATAGTGTATTCTAAACTCGGGAATTTAGGGTTGGGGCCGGCAATTTTTCAATTTTCAGAATTAATCGATAGCTCAATGCTCAATCTCAATCCCTCGAAAATTTAAATTGGGTTCCAGGGAAACAGTGAATGAACAATGCAACACAATGGCAGTACCTATAGGTACTATTATAGAGATACCTTTTCAATTCCCACCAAGTAGGTACATATAAGAAGCTTCGCAAATAAAACAGTTTTTCTTTACTTGATGTTTGAAAACCATGTGTTTTATTTATTTATTGTGGTTTAAACACTGATTGAAACACTGTTCAAAACATTTGTTTTTAACATTGCCAACCCAGTCGTAATAGCAACTGACATCATTTCAACTTTGAAATCTTCTCCCACGTCGGATTCTATTCTTTTCCACTTATTTTACAGAAATCAAGATATCGCTGTTACTTAATAATGATGTTTTATTGATCAGAACTATGAACACTGAATGCTTAAAGCTGGTAGCGCCTGCAATAGTCGTGTACGTCAAACCAGCAACTCATTCCAGTTGTGCATACAACTAAGTTTTCATGTTTGAACCCAGTATGTACCTTCTATTCGCATTTTAATAAATTTACTGGTCAATCCAGCTGTTGCCATGGAGACCTGCTTGATTATATTGCTGGCTGAGCTTCTGCTCACTCCCTAAAATCACCTGCCGAAATTATCCTAGTACATCAAATCTAAGGGCGATAGAATTATTCCTATCTGTAGGGGACTTGAGTTGGTCCTCTATTTTCGATTGTACAAAAACAATAGTTTCTTTGGTCATTCGGAACCTCATGAAAAATTAGCTATTACTCTACTCTTCGATGTGGTCTACTCTATGTCACACCACGTATGGTCTCCTTTCCCACTCCACAAACTCAGATAATGCAGCATCTTCGTCATCGCTGCTAGACGAATCCCAATCGATAATATTTATGTCCATCACAAACAACAACTAAAATAACGGAAACAAAAATAGAACTGAATCGAGCACAGAGGGAAAACGGATCGAAATCAAGCCAGAAATCCAGGCACGTTTTGTTTTTCTAGGTTAGAAGCCTTGGACGAATCTCCTTAACTGTCAGTTGAAATGTTAAACGCCCCTCTGGGGTTCGGTTAGATTTTAACTCGAGTAAGGCTTTAACTGGTGGTGGATAAACGCCTCCTTTCAGGTTAACTGCCTGTTTTCTCTAAACGACGTTTATGCCTTCCGTAACTGACGATTGATAAACCGGCCCTGTGGGGCTACAATTTACCTCATACATTTACAAGGTACATCTGGAATTCGATACAGACAGGTATCTTCACACGTGGGAAAGCCATAAACCAGTCATGAACGTTCGGATGGCTGGTTTTCTAGATAAATAATTTGATAGAACTTTATATCATTTCGAATCATAATAGTGTGATGTTTACGAGACGAGCTTGACATTTTTGAAAATAAGGAAGAAAGATGGGACGCAGTTCAATTATACTAAGTGATGCGGCACATTAAAACCAGTAGGAAGCCCTCCCCATCTATTAACTACACAGGCGTGTTGTCTCATCACAATAGCACGGACAGAAGATACCGGATGAAAGTGACTTTCATTTTAATACGCAAGGAGAACAAACATATAAAACGGCCGTTGAGCATGAGCAGATCGGATCCAAAGCCCCGTGGAGTTTGGAGTAATTTGGAAACTGAGCATAATTTGTTATTTAGGATGAGTACAATATTAGGATGTGATGAGATTGAGTCTAAATATTGATTTCAAGTTGTTAGAATCATCCTCAAATGTAAGCCCCCCCCCCCCCCTTCGACAAGCAAACAAGTTGAGAAAAACGTACGGTACTAAGTGAATGTTTACCACACGAAACGCGTTTATCAGGTGTCCATATCTATACCGATGAACTTGAAATTTGGTGCGAAAACATTGCACTGAGCTTCTCTTTATAACATGACCCAGTGCCTTTTAAAAGATTTAACCAATTATCTCAACCCAAGAAAATTTTAGGAACAAAAAACTGAAACGTCAACTTTGACGGATCCACAGCCGATCAACTTGAGATTTGATGTGGATCTTCTTGGTTTGGATAAGTTTCAAGTCACTAGGTCTGAAGGGAACCAAGTTATTCAACTTCAAAAACCCGGTTCTTGACCCTTGCCATATTCTTCTTCTTATTGAGTAAGGCAAGGCCCTCTCCTTATTCTTGGTTAAATTATTAATACATAATTAATAAATAACAATCACACAAAAAAACCTTTTGTGCAATATATGTTATCCAAAGTAATTTCGCCTCCAGAACGCAAATTGCTATCAGAATTTGGCTATCACATCACAGTTTTTTTCTAACCTCAAAAATAGGTGAAAATCGAGGAAAATTCAATCCTGGAAACCCAAAAAAGTTTACTTCCATATCCGAATTCATATTCATGTGTCTAAGGACCCATTGAACTTTAACCCACCGCTAGAATTAAATGAGAAGCTAGAATTAAATTCCTAACCTCAAAATGAGAGCTGGATATCATGATTTTTTAAAATTCAACCAAATTTGAGACAAATCCGATGGAAAGGGGTTTTCAAGTCACGAATCAGTCAGATTTGCAAAATTCTAAATGGCGGATCCAAAATTCTCGAAAGTCAACCTATTTAGCCATATTTGGTAGGGTTTTTTTAGGGTCACTGAACACGAATCCAAAGTCATAATAGGTAACAAAATTTAGATGAAGGGTTCTAATAGGCTCTAAATTATCTGTTATTACTTGAGAAGTAATTAGATCAGAGCCTAGGTAATTACTTGTACCTAGGTTTATTAATATATCATAGGTAATAGCAAAATCATTCGTTTTTTCACGGGAAGCCTGTATTTATTTGGTCAAACTAAAAATAAAATAAATAAATAACTAAAAATAAAATAGGTTCATCTTTAAATAGAAACATGTTCGTATAATGGCCAAAAATATGAAGTCACAAGATATTGTCCGCTCTATTGGATCCGCCGCCACCTTCTAGCATTTTGCAAATCTGACTTCAGGTACGTGTTCAGTGACCAAAACAACCCTCTATACGAAATTTGGCTCAAATCGGTTGACTTCGGGAAATCTTGTCCGCCCTATTGGAAGCCCTCACATTCAAAGCTTAGTTTATCCCCATAAAACGCCAGATGTTAGTTTCTAAGAGTGAAGTACCTAACTACCTAATTTCTTGAGGTAGTAGCGGGTGAAGTAAGACAACTGGTCTCAAGGGATGAAGAGGCCATTAATTAAATTAAATGAAAGACTATCAAATATGCGCATGAGGTGATTCCGCGATACAGAGTTATCAAAGTACATACTTATATTGTTCACGAGTTTGGAACGAATTCGAACTACCATAAAGAAGCTAACTACTGAGTTAGTAACTCACTTTTTTCTGTTTACTGGAGGCTCCAATCGAGGCCTCAAGGTAATCCCTCTCTTTCTTGCTAATCCTGGGGTGCTGCCCGGGAGAGTCGTACATCAAGAAGTACCAGGCGAGGGTCCACAGGAGCCCCAGGACACCCGTGACGTAGAAGACGCTCTCCCAGTTGAAGGCGTCGATGAGGAAGCCGCAAATCGGTAATGTCACTGCTGCACCCAATGATGATGCTACAACAGCCAAATGTTACAGTTCAAACCATAAAGTGCAAAACTTCTACTTACTCATATAGATTAGAACTATGCCTTACAATCAGATAAGGCGTTTTTACCCGGTAGAGAGAATTACCATTAATTCCCAAAATGAAACAGTCTGACAAGTGACACCTTATTATAAAGGTTTTTTTCACGCTGAACACGATGGTGAAGTCAGGATTGCAATATCTTATTCCATTGTCACTCTGGAGCACTTTGAAGATGAAGAAACGTAGATGATTCTTAAGATGTTCTTCATGTTTAGCCTGCTCTAATGTGATAACGGAATGAGATATCGCAATTCTGACTTCAGCATCGTGTTTAGGGTAGAAAAATACGCTATAGGGGGTTTCAGGGAGTTGGGGGGGGGGGGGGGGATTACCCATAAATTCACGTCATTTTAAAGGTTTTTTCACGATGAGCACGATGGTGAAGTCGGAATTGTGATATCTTATTCAGCTCACAACATGGAGCACTTTGATGACATTTTACATAAAACTAGTTATTACTTCCAAAATTCTCTCTTATAGCCATGCTGCTATTGAATTTATGGGTAATTTTTTCCCTCTCCCCTAAAACTCCCCAAAACCTTCCTTATAGAGGCCCGATCATGTCCATATCCGAACTTAGCTTTTCGATGCCAAGACAGATATTTTGTACAACTTTTCCCACTGTTTCCCTAGTAAAAATGTATATGTGTGTGTAGATAGATAGGTAAATAAAATTAGTAAAATATATTAAGTTGTGACTGACCCCTTAAATAGTTTTTAACAAATCACAAACCAATATTACGTCTCTATAGTACGACATCAGTAACATCAGTACCTACGACACAGAATCGAAACATGCCAACAAAATTGATTTGTAAGGGACGTAGTTTAAAATATTGAGGAAAAAACGGTTAAGATAGGTCGTTCACTGTTCACCTACTCCTTCAAAAATTGGTTTTAAATGTCCAATTAGCCGCTTTTGGGTGTCGTGAGATAAACAATTTTTTTGTCAGTATCAGCGGCGCGGGTGTTTTTTTAGAACGTCTTCTTTCATTAGAGCCTCATTCAGAATGTGTACAAACAAGTCAATATTTCTTTAGCGTTGGAACGTTAGCTCTTGCCGCAATAACCTTGCGACAAACCATCTGACGGTCACGGTTGACGTTCGATGCCGACTGGCGAGTATGCATTGAGTAGGTTGGTGTTTTACACTGACTTCCTACACCTCCTATACGATTCTTATCACTTTCCGGCTTTATATAGTTTGTATGAATTATTCTACTGACAAGGTTGATAAATTTGGTGTAGAATGCAGCGTAATAAAGAGATACTCTATGACGATGGTGATTCATCAGATAAACAGAGCTGGTATGTCTATAAAGAACGGATTAGAATTACAAGCAATGAAACGCATTTGAAGTGAGATGTAGCAAGCTGTCAATTTATTGATCTCGTAACGATTCCATCGTCACATTCCATCGTCACATCAGGGATTGGAATACAGAAAACAAACTTACCCATCATATTTGAAACAAATTTAGTCCTGTCTTTAGGGGGAATCCACTTGGATGCGATGGGCTGCATGGCGGGAAACGTGACACCCTGCAAAAGAGTAGAACGTTATTATTGTAAAAAATCCCCAGTCATGCAGCATGACTATAAGAGCGAATTTTCGAAGGAGTAATTAGTTTTATGTAAAACATCTTCATTAAAGAACATGATTGCCATGAAGAACATCTCAAGTAACAACCACGTTTCTTCATCTTCAATGTGCTCCAATTTGAGAGCGGAATAAGATA
Source organism: Stenodema calcarata (assembly GCA_963920205.1). NCBI lineage: Eukaryota > Metazoa > Arthropoda > Insecta > Hemiptera > Miridae > Stenodema > Stenodema calcarata. The sequence goes on from OY986050.1 coordinate 7,170,210, forward strand.
TCGAAATTCTGACTCCCCCATCTTATTCAGCGTGTAAAAACCTTAAAAATGAGGTGTCACTTGACAGACCGTTTTATTTTTGAAATTTATCGGTGAACCTCCCGCCCCCCCAACATCCCCAAAACCCCCCTCAGCTTTTGGACATTACAACGCTGAACACGACGGAGAAGTGAGAATTGCGATATCGCATTACGTCATCAGATTAGAGCAGATTAGCCATGAAGAACGTATTCTTCACCTTCAAAGTACTCAAGTTTGCGAACGAAATTAGGGATCGCAATTCTGACTCCCCCATCTTATTCAGCGTGTGAAAACCTTTGAAATGAGGTGTCACTTGTCAGACTTTCATTTTTTTAGTGACCCCCCCCCCCCTCCTCCTCCACCCAAACTCGCCAAACCCCCCTCAGCTTTTGTACATTTCAACACTGAACACGATGATGAAGTCAGAATTGTGATATCGCATTCCGTCATCAGATTAGAGCAGAATAACCACGAAGATCATTTCAAGTAAAACCACGTTTCTTCATCTTCAAAATGCTCCAGTTTGGAATGAGATATCGCAATTCTGATTTCACCATCGTGTTCAGCATGAAAAAACCTTTAAAATGAGGTGTCACATGTCAGACTGTTTCAAATTTGGACTTCATGGGTAATTTTCCCCCCCTTAAAACTCCCCTACACCCCCCTTAAAGTGGCCCGATTCTGCCCATCTTCGAACTTAGCCTGTCGATTGCCAAGACAGATTTTGTGTGCAAATTTGAACTTTTTATTTCAATTCTATCGAGAGTTATCGTCTGGAATGAAACATACATAAATACATAAATATATAAATACATAAATATATACATATGATTTTTTGTGTCTTTTGGCAGTGAATTCAGGATGGTCTGAAACGGATTTTGGTATACAAATTTTGCGGAATTTCGAGTTTTAAAAATTTTGGACCGAGAACAATAGCTTCCTTTTCTTCGAAAATTCGCTAATACTATTATGAAGGGAAAACCAAATAGTATAAAACGGGTTTCAGATTTGCATTCAGCATAAGGGAAACCCCAACATCAACCCTCATCTCCTCTGCACGTGCACACAACCAAACGACACCTTTTTTAACCGAATTTGTTAAGTAAACGAAGCTATTGTGCTCGGTTCCAAATTTTTAAATCTCGAATTTCCGAAAAAATGTTATACCTTCAACCGTTTTAGAGCATCCTGAATCTACTGCCAAAAAACACCAAAAATTGTAATACTATTATAGTATAATACAGGCTGGCCCACGAGTTTGACCCCCCTTTATTTTCTCTAATTATCGGAGTAAAAAATTCGAACGTAGTTTTCAAAACTGGTAGAATTACGCGTTGCGCGCTTGCGCAAATGTGCAACATTCTTTTTTCAAATGAGAACCCCCTTTTTATCGCAGATTCGGATTGTGCGCGACATTTTATGTAATTTTGACCTCTGACTCAAATTTGTTGGAGCGCGTAAAGTTGTCAAGTCACCAAAATGGATTATTGTAAACCCCCATACATTTCATTTATTTTCAACGCTGATTCACGTGGTGACATCTGTTTTTGGCTTTGATCGAAATTTAAAGCAAAAACAGCCAAAAATAGTTTCATTTTTCAAAAAAATCATCTTAGTAAGTACATCTGAGAAACGTCGTTGTTACTTGAGATGTTCTTCCTGGTTTATCTGCTCTAATCTGATGAATATCCGAATGAAAATGATGATACCAGCAAAATGGATGCATTTTACATAAAACCAGTTATTTCTTAGAAAATTCATGCTGCATGACTGTGGATTTTTTTGTCCAATGTTATATAATAATATTATCATTACAAGCTATGCCAATTTTATTCACTGAACACAGTCATTATCAGATAGATTCTACCACAAGAAGAATCACTGCGTTCAGGGTTCTCTAGGTATACGTTTGTATTGAATATCGTATAGCACTGTTCTACAAATATATTTATGACACAATATGACAAATATGATTTGTGTAGCGTAATCAAGAGACCACGACGACAAAGTCTGCACTCCAGATAGACAGGTATGTACATGTATATGACCTCACTAGGAATCCAGTTAAACTAGGGTACCTAACTAGAGGCGTAGTTGATTGACGCTTCAATGGCCACCGTAGATCAAAGGTTGATAAACCAATAGAACGATGAGATTGAGTAAGTACAGGTTGCTGCAAGCGATGAATGTAGAATAATCTCGTCACTTATCGTCAATATGGAGGTCAAGGGGATTCCGCGGGCCATTGACAGTGACGCACACCGGTGCGGCGAGTTTATTTACTTCCAACGCCAGGGTCATGAGTGTACGAAAATTCGCAGTGGAAGAATTGGAAACGTTTGGAAACGAATTCGTAGTGGAAGAATTGGAAACGTTTTCCATTTAAATAGTGTTGAGAGAAATTTAACTTTTTTTTTTTTTTTTTTAATTGAAAATAATAATCCAAAATTGCAGTTGGTAGAGCTAGAAGGCATAATAATATTATCTTGCTATTACGAGTATCATAAAATTACATATCATGCAATTTTATGATACTCGTAATAGTAAGATGTTGTGACGTGTTTTGAAGTGCAGGTACTCACAAGCATGAAGCCGACGATAACTCTGAGAATAATAACTCCGTAGAAGTCCAAAAAGTAAGCGGCAACGGGGATCAAAAGCGTAGCGAGAGACGCGACTCCGATGCTGACCCCGAAAACGATTTTCGGCCCGAAAACCTCGGACATCCTCCCGCCAGGAAGCTCCGTGAGGATGTACCCCCAGTAGAAGCAGCCGTGAATCAAGTTCTTTTTGTAAGAGTCCCACACGAACTTATTGGCAGCCTGTGAAATGAAAGTACAGTTAAATTCACCGTGAATCTCAAAATCGTTACATAAAGATGCGCCATCATTCCGCACTTACATGATCGATTCACTATTGCGCCGTCTTTAAGTTTATACAAATATTGCAATGCAGGAGGAATATAGAGCATATTTCCTGGTGAAATAGACACATATCTATTTCCACAGTGTCCGGTACAAAGATTCACTCGAATCTTCAAGACTTGCTTCGTCCCATTTTCTCTCACGACTGCCCACGCACCCCAAACAGATGTTTTACGCCTACATGGTTTGCAATGCACTGAGGTTCAATGCTCGGAGTGTCCTTGCATGAAGAGAGCTATTAGTGTTAAATACCTAGGGATGATTGATGCGAGAATCAAATGGGACGTTCATATCGATGGCCTAGCTAGTAAGTTGCGAAAGCTAACTTATGTATTTGTTAACTTGAGCACCATTTGCCCCGAAATATTGTGTGATTAGTGTACTGCGCCCTCGCCCAGTCTATTACTCTATGGCCTTCCCTTGTATTGTACGGGAGTGGTTACCGAGCTCTAGCTTAACAAGGATTGAGATTCTGGAAAAAGCACTTGTCCGACTCACTTACAAAGCCCCATACTTAGCACGTAACCAACGTATCATAATATACCTGAATGAATGAATGATTTTTATTGTAAAGAGCCTTAAGGCCATCACAAGGGGGGTTGGTAGATTAGGGGGATAGTAAGAAATATAATAAGTCATTCAAGAAAACAGAAAACTTCCAATAATCAATAGTTTCATAAAATGGAGCCATCACTCAACGCGCACATCCTTATGCGAAGGGTACTTCTCAGAAAGCCCAGTAGCTTGAAGGGGGATGTCGTGGAGCATATTTCGAGGCATTGTCCCGGTGCATCCATGGAGCATTATCCGACCCAGGAACCTGCTGCGCTCAGCTCGAAACATAGGACACTCCTCAATCAAGTGGCAGAGCGTGTCAGGCAACCCAAGATTACACACTTTGCATTGACGGGTATCAGAGAATGGGCTAGTCAGGCAGTCAACTGTTATACGGCCAAACCTGTTGCCAACAGTGCGAATTCGGGCTAAAGAGCGCTTAACAGAGAGGGAGCTCTAGTTTGAGATAGTCGCGCAGATTCACCAGTAGGGGCTCTTGGGTTGCGTGGCAGTTGGTTGTAGCGCAAATTACCAGCGGACTCCACACCCTTTTCCCTGAGGGCTTTTCCGATGTTATCTGAGAAGACAGTCATCAGCTCCTTGAGATTCCTTGTTACCGGCTCCATGCAAGATCCGCAGTTGGTTTTCTCAAACAGTGCTTCCAGTTGTAACGCCCAATTATATCGACGATCATAAAAGTGAGGAGCAAGCTCTACAAGCCTGTCAAAACATATTCTGGGGAGTCTCTTACCGTCCATAGTCATCAATTTGGACCCACTCAAACATACTCGTGGCAACATAGAATTCCATGGGTACGAGGTCGAGCTCTGTACGCACCAAGCAATCTGGTGTTGACCGGGCTAGGCCCAGCAGTGCCTTGAAAGCTCTCAAGTGCGTTTGTATGGTTGAATCCCCAGGTTTCGCGGGCATGCAGGGCGGTTGAGGCAATTGCAGAGTTGAAAAGATCATTGCAGGTCTCTGGAGAGCTCGCCCTTGACCATATTGCCGTATATGCAGCGACGCCCTTTTGTATCGCCAGTTTTGCATGGGTTTTGCATCTACTCGTACTTGTAGTAAGATTTCGCTTCACTATTTAATTTAGATTTTATAATTCTATAATAATGGTGGTGGGACCTTTACTCGTACACTTCAATCAGAATTGTCAACTACCGAATTCAGATCAGAATGCCCATTTACCATGGTCTTCCGTGGTTTTCAGTTATGGAGCTCGCAAAGTATAGGTCGTTCACTCAGTAGGATTAATGTCAATTTGAATGTTTTGAATGTAAAAGGGCGGCCATGGCCTATCTCTTGGGACGTTTTTGATCGTGAGACTTCATACAGATTTTGTTTGGTTACCCTTCCGTACCACGTCATATTATTTTGTTACGCCTCCTCTTCGAATCTAATCATACTGGTTCACCGACGCCGGGTGTAGCTTATCGAGGCAAAGGTCATTCCGGATCATTTCAAAGAAATTTTCCCGGAGGCAATAAGGAACCAATAAGAACCTTACAGCTTTTGTTAACGACACAGCAGATTCTGAGTGACTCGAGGATCTTTGACCTGTCAAAAACCGTTGCCTGAAGGCAATTAGTTGGGACGATAAAAATTGATGTTCCGTATCGGGAACATTATGGCGAACGAGTTTAGTATTTTTTTTTTACAACGGTTTAGATTCCAAGGAAAGTGATTAATGGTTAGTTGTCCGCAAATTTAGGATTCGTCATATCTTTTCCCACATCCTATCACGATAATAAAAACGTATAATCCACAGAATACCGAGGAATGGCGTGGTTTTATGAGGATCGAAAAAATCACTGTGCACATCACCTAACCAGAAAACTATGACAAAACGTCTTGAAAATTAGATTGGGTATGAGTAGCGTACCATAGAAGTTAGCAAAAGTCTTTTGACGATGTTGCATGACCGAATTCCACTTAAATATCAAAATTTATATGATATGCTTGGATTTTTAATGTATCAATCTATTAGAATAAACTATAGCATACCCAAAAGTCGTATGATTGAAATGTAAAAACAGTCAAACTTTGACTACTCACTTTACTCATTTTGCACTATGTTGCGCCACCGGAAGATATGAAAAGAATGCATAATAAGTGCGTATAATATATTATATTGATTTCACATACTTTTAGTAGTTAATTCATGGTATAGAAACGCAATTAAAGCCATCTGGCGTGCTAAAAAAAAAAATATTATAAAAATTAAGGTTTTTCACAATATTTTGCTAAATTCGATGGCATTGCTCGTGTGACCGGAAGACAAAATAATACCAAATAATAATTAATGCAACTATTAAGAACTTGATAAAATCCAGATGACAACAAGGTTTTCCCGTTCTTGCGTTTCACTGACTCACATCCACTTTCAACCCAACATTTTACAGACGTAGGTACACTAATAGCACGTCTGTTTCTCATTAGCAGAAGTTGTTTTTCTATAGAATTATAACTGGTAGGCCATTTAATTCCTCTAATTCTATGGAGGAACACCTTCCATTGCTTCGGCCAAAATTTGGCAATGGAAGAATGAAATGATGACTTTTTCGTGAATGACTGTATTTTCCCTACAACTTTGGTAGTCAAATATAAATTTGAATATTCATAAATTTTTTTCAACTTCGTGCAATTAAACTCACCGGAGGGTACGAGTCAGCTAGCGCAGCGTTGACCCCAGTTTCGTTGACAGCGGTTGAATTTCCATCCGTGACCATAGCCACGATGGCTAACGTCAGGTTGACTCTCAGCATGTAGTTGGCCATGAATCCAAAAAATACCATGATGTTCAGCACTTTGACACATGATAGCGGGAAGACTGAAACACGATAATGAACGTTTAAAAAACATAATACATAATATATCTATAAAAAAGAAAAACATATCCCAAACAACTGATCACTAAAAAGTACGTGTTTGTTACAAAATTTACGTAGATATCTGCCTAGGGATTTATCGAGTTAATTAATAATAATTATTATTAAAATGAATAATCTTTATTAATAATTATTAATAACTAACAACAATTATCAATCATTGATAATAACTAATAATAGTCAAGAATTGGTACTTTTTTCTAAATGTGCTTACCTACTACATACTTTGGAGACTGAAGTTATTTTAAGTTTATTACTTTTAAATTGAGGTATATATATATGTTTATAAGTATATATTATATGTTGTATAACATATATGTTTATATTGTGTTGAGTTCTCTGGCTCTTTAAATTAATTGGATTAAGGCCTATCTGGAAAATTTGGAAAGGACAAAGTGGCAATTTTTTACAGGTGATGTGATTTTAAGGTTGAGGCTTTTGTTTCATTAAAATCTTGCCTTTAAAACAGTTTTTTGTTGATTCGTGCCTTTTTCCTGCTTTTACTCACATGGAAGTTCGTCGAATAGCTGATTACAATGCAATTTACTAGAAAGTTTTGAGATATCTCCGCAAGAAAAGTGACTCAATTAGGCCTTTTGGGCCGAATACTCAATTTCAAATGACACGAACAAAACAGTATCAATAGAATATCTGTTTCTAAATAGGTAGTTAATTCCATACAGCCAGTTGGAATGGCTATTCCAAGTAGATGCACGTGGACGTGATGATCATTATGGTGTAACTGATTTCGGTTTTTCGGGTTTCCTGAAAAGTGAGGTTTTAAAAAAGTGTCACTTTTCTCGCCCCGAATTATGATATTCTTGTTTTTAAAAATCGCCCATCTCAGAACTTCAACTTTCCATGGTGCCTATGTTATAGGTATAACAACATTTTGGCCAAATTTTTTATTCTTATCGTCTGACAGTCTTTATAGCCGAACAGTTATTGCTGGAAGAACACACGCACACTCATGTGCGTTACGTTGAAAATTCGCTCATTAGGTCATGTTGACTAAATTGCAGTTGGGGCCGAATTTTCACGGCCAAATTTCTGACCGACTGCAGGAATATCCCAGTCTCGAATTACGCGACGAGCGAAACGACGCGTCATTCGGGGCTATAAATCTCGGCGATTTAATGAAAAATTATTCGGTTGTCTCGGAAATTCGTTGTCCAATAGAGTAATCGAAGCCTCGACTCGAATTATAATCGACTGAGTCGCAGAAACCCATCGACAGATCGCGCGATCACAAATTGCTCGTGATGGATGAGAAATTAATATGATCGTACACAGATGGACCTTTTTTGGAAGGGAACATCCGAGGTCGAGCCCCCACTAGTCGGCTCGGGATGATTGACGTATTCGTGTGTCAGAGGAGGGCTTCTCCAAGCTGATCGCGTTTCTAAATTGGAGCGCGACCTTCGCCCCTCAAGAGTTGTTGTTCGTTCTACTGTAGTAATTCATATTCACGTTCCTGTCTACGTCAATATTCTGTATCCAATCTCTTGTAGGTATGCCTCATAAAATGGGATATAATTGAAATAATGAGATTAAAAAATCCAAAGTCATGCAGCATTCGGCTGTAAGAGAATTTTCGAAAAAATGTCTGGTGTTATGTAAAATTTCCCCATTTTTCTGGTTTTATAAAAAAAAAAATTTTGACGTATAGAATTTTCAACGCTGAACACGATGGTGAACTGAGAATGGCGCTATATCTCATTCCGCTGTCCGATGAGAGCAGACTAACCATGAAGAGAATCTCAAGTATCAACCACATTTCTTCATCTTCAGCGCCAGTTTGAGAACGGAATAAGTTATCGCAATTCTGAAGTCACCATCGTGTTCAACGTAAAAAACCCCTTTATAATGAGGGGTCACTTTTCAGACTCTTTCATTGTGGGAATTCATGGGTTTCCTCCCTAAAACTCCCCCAAACCCCCAACAGCTTATAGTTTTTTTCAACGCTGAACACGATGTCAGTAACAACTTTAACAAGGTTAATCGAATTAATCGATTATTGTTACTGATTAATCGGGTTTCGAATACATCAGGATTTTGAAATAGCATAAGCATGGAAGAACTTTGAGGTATCCTTCATACGTGTAATAAGTAAGAGTAATAATAACAGTATCAACTTTCATACTCGATACTTCTATCGGTTCTATTTATACCTTCAATTTGTAATAAAATTTCTCCCTTAGTGGGAAAAACATCTGATCATGGATATGTCTGTTAACTTTAGGAACCGCGCAGTTGATCCTAGCCCTATTCTGCCAAGGACAGTGATTAATGGTTAGTTGTCCGCAAATTTAGGATTCGTCATTACAAAATGTCAAATTCGTCAAATTACAAAATGAATATCAAATCATAGAGCCACTCTACTGATCTTAGGTCTATGCTACTTAAAGTGTAAGTCCTAAGGACGCTATAATATTATGCCAAATGCCAAGTCTCCACCATTACGGGAATGGCGCCCAAAACCGTCACATTTTATGCTACCACGCAAATTTGTATCGCTTATTTTTGAACGATCACAGTCATATATCCATATAAAAACTATTTTGTGCTATTTTATTAGTTTTGGCATTCCCTTATCCACATAAGCCTTAAAATTTAACAATAGGTCGTCATCTAAATACGAAGACCAACGGAATTTTACATAGTGTGAAAGCAAATAATTATGCGTTTGAAATAAGTACTTGGAAACAAATTTTGTTTCCGATGTTACTTCCCTACTTTGAAGATAGGATTTCAATAGACCGTAAATGAACCTCTCTTTGATACCTGTTATCGGTCAACCAGCATTATTTTTTACAAAAGTCTCTTTATAACTCGTCTCATCCATCTGGGCGCCCTTCTGAATTGCTAGATTTTCACAGACCATTAAAACCATGTGAACCTGAGAAATTCAAAGGGAAAACTCGTAGGAAAAACTCTGCAAATTCTTGACACAACCGGATTATTATCTTCTTTGTGCAGATTACCCTAATGACAATCTAAATAAGTAGGCAAATTTTATACGTAGGTATATTAGGTAGGTATGAGAATAGGTCGCAAAGTACCCAGGTACTTTCCCCCCGTACCTAGGGAAATATTAATTTCGATATCTGAAAACCATGCGCTGTTCGAATCAGCTGGGCCGACAGGCTTCTCATGTCGACAGCTTTTGATATGCTCCAACTTTGAGCCCTCATTGTGAAATACCGGCTGGTCGTACAAAGCTGCGGATGGTCTTAAAAAATTCTAAAAAATAAACTCTATCGAAGTGTGAACTAAAAACTATACCGTTCCATTTGAATTTTTTGAGTTATGAAATTTTTAGAGTTAAGTTTCAGCTCCGATGACACTGGTACCTATGTCACGTAAATGATATTTGTTCGAAGAGCGCTCGGTGACTCCTCGAATAATCTCAGAAGGTGATAGTTATACTATATTATAGTCATCGTGTGCATTACAATAGGACGACTATCGATGATACGGCCGCGCTAAGGCTCTGGAATCTGACCTCTAAACTGCAAAGAAATACGGCGAAAACAAGATGATGCACGCAGCTAAGGGATTTGCATCACTTCTGTTGCGTCACATTCCTCGAAACTCGTTATTTTTTCTTATGTTTTTCTCACAGCCGTAGTCGTATGTTCAAGAGCAATATCAAGTTTTTCCAGTTAGAGGTAGGTACCGTGCTTTGAACTCAGGTTGGACCTTGATGTCCTTGACGTTAGAAACAAGTAGTAAGCAGGGAGCATAAACCTAACTGTGCTGACTTTACCTACTAAATAAGCCTTGTTTCACGTTGAAACGTCAGCCAAATTAAAACCAAGATTTCAAGAGGCTTTTATGCAACATCTATTGCCGAGCATCATCCCAGCAACATCCTGGCGTTGGGTTGCTCAGCAATATCGCATTACCGAGCAACTTCCCGGCATCATGACGGCCACCTGTTGCGGAGAAATGTCGCGTTTACACTAGAATTTAAAGTAAATACCGATAATTCGATATATCACAAGACAATATCAATATTTCGATATAATATTTAGTCAACTTTGTCAAAGGTTTTTATATGGATGAAACCGTCCGTTACGCTGGCGCCACACCCGACGCCAATTCTTTCATTTTCCAAACCGAATCACGCCCGTAAAAACACGTTCCATGCCACAGAGTTGATTTAAGTATTATTCAGGTTCAAATTCCCTGCGTTGGTTTAGTCATCTACCTATTTAAATTGAAATTCCCAACGACAATCCATTCAACTAATTATTAAAACCTTCTAAATATTAATATTCAACTAATGTATCATAAAATCAATAATGATTTGGGGTAAAATAGAGTATTTTGGGATATCAAATACAAAAAAATAGCATTGGCCTTATTTTCTCAGTGTTTATTTGAGTACTTTCTCATTTGAATAACTTGTTACTCGAATGATTTTCTATTATGGTGTTGCCATAGGACCAGTGCCAGCGGGGCTCAGCGAAAAAGTCTTCACTGAGTAGCGAAAATGTTTCTTTCCCTACGGTTTTCTTTCCTTTGCCAAAATTTCCCTTGGATAATAATTTTTAGGTGAAAAAATCTTTTTTTAAATCGGACCCTATAGTGACATTTTGTTATCAATATTCCGATACATCGGAATAAAAAATATTTACTATACATCCCTACTATGAAGTTGTAATTTGGTACGTAGCCTCCTTACACCTTTAACTTGACGCTGCACAGGCCTCGTATCAGCTGACTGGCGTTTAAGCGACAGGTAAGAGTGGCAGATGGATCCATCCCGAGTTCTGCCCGTCCGGGACAGGTAACAGAGGTAGATGGACACACCACGAGTTGTGCCCGTCAGCCACGGGCCCGACATCTACGACATCTAGTTTCACCTCTATTCACACTATGAAGCTTTAATTTGGTATGTAGCCTCCTCGCAAGGCCGAGTTTTTTCTCTATTCAATCGTTAGAAAGGTTGAAACAATTGTTCCCGGCCAGTAGATTATTATGAATGTGGGATTATTCTGATCCAGCGATGGACAATACAACACAAAATGACAACTAGAAACCATAATGACAACTATCTGAATACTGGAGTTCACTCCTCCGTGCATAGGTATACCTACCAATCGAATCTGAACAGAATGAATGACTAAACAAAATAGATTATTTGAAATCAATGAATTAGTTTCAATTATTATTAACATAAGTTAGGTAAATACTGATTTGAGAAACCTTATTCCTGGTTGAAAACCACTGTTTTGATGAGTTTCAAAGAATCTAAATTATCCTACTAGGTACGGGTATATTGCGAACTCATAAGCTTGTCTGCTGACGGAGACCACCGTACCAGTACGAATTCTGGCCAATCTGGTAAATGTCTAAATGCTGTTTTGTAATTGAAGTTTCATTTATTCATGAAAACTAATATACGATCAATAGGACCTTTTGCTGAATCAGATACAAGTTGTAACAACAACCCAACAACTACCTACATTACTTGAAATACTATCAACTGTATTTCACCAAAGCAAGTCAAATCAACTGAATCGAAAATTTTTATGTTAGTTTTTCGAGATTTCGTGATAATGAAATATCCTTATACGGCACGATGGCAGTTCTAAAGCTGAACGTTTCTCTTACCGGAAATTACTAAGATCAATGTTTTAAACATTTTACTGCACTCAGTGCAGTGCACTGAACATAACAAAGAACTTTGTTCAATAACTCTCTCCTTATATGCCCTGTCTGGACCTCAATGAAGTTGCTACACCATACACGCCCATTAACCAATTTACGAGACAGCGTTGAAGCTTCTCGGGAGCCTGAAAAGAAGAAAGCCTTGGCCATTCATCGCCAAGTGCAATTTCCATTTATATGGTTTAACTACAGCAACTGGTTCAATTTATTCCATAAATTAAATTATAAACTGCTTGCTACGCCGGCGCATTTCTCCCTCGTTGGTCGCCAAGTTTTGCTAATATGATGAGGGTTTAGGCATGGCTAATACGGTTATTTCTTGGTAATAGGTTACCGGCGATTCGAGAACGTTTCCAGCGCCCAACGCAGACTGGGAATCGCCGGTAACCTATTACTAAAAGAACCTAACACCAAAACCTTTTACTACCTGGTAGTACCAGGAATAGTCCCGGCCAACCTATTATCACGGAATCCCGAACAGCCGGAGACAAAGAGGCCCTCAGAGGACTTTCCCCCAAGTTCTCAAAACAGTTATTCCAGTAATAGGGGTTCTCTAGTAATATGTTATCTGGTATTATGTTACTGGACAGTATTAGGTTATTTAAAGCGGTTAGTCGGGTTAAAAAAGAAAGAAAAAAATTGATACATTTTCTCTGTAAAGCGGCCAATAGATAAGTAAATTTCGCCTGCGCTGTGAATAGTCTTTCTACTTAATTTTATGTAACATTCCATTCTTTGTGATTCTTGTGTACCAAATGGTCCAATCGGCTTTTGTAAAATAAATGGTTTTTATTACTATTTTATTAAATACATAATAGTTATCGTAATTGAAGCGTTAGATACTCACTTCGGAATTTGTCCAAGAAAGTTTTTTCGGGGCTCGCCATGGATAATCCTAGAACACAAAGTCACAGATAGAACAACAACACTTAAAAGACGTGTACCATTGGTTAGAACATGAATGATCAAGAACTAATGGAATCACTTTCTCAAAATACCATAAAACACCAAGCAAATCCTCACCAATGGGTTGATCACTAGTTGTTTACTCAGAGCAGAATATTGTTTTCTATCTCTAGCAGATAAGAACATCGTCATATCGTCATCAAAATATCACAACTATCGAGAAAATGTCGGCAAAAGTTTTTGAATATTTCAATTAAAAATTACTTGGAGAATTTCGATGTCAATAGTTGGATCTGGAGGTTGTTTGATGAAATATCTTTTGTTTTATTGTTGTCGCACGATTTTCACGCTGTGTTTTCCCCGAAAAACGACCGGTTAATTTGTTTGTTCGAACGCAAGGACAATAACTGGCCTGAGGTTTTATGAGGCTCAAACGACTGGTGATGTTGCTAATTATTTCAGCTCTGGAAGGATTTGCGGTTAGCAGGTGACTTGTACAGCAGTAGGTGCTTAGTTCCCAAGAGTATATCACGTGATTATCCATCTACTTTCGGGAACTAAGGAACATTACACTGAGTTAAGTTTCGTGAGGACTCAATTGTGTGACGTTGGCGAGATAAGTTTTAGTTTTTGGCCTAAAAAGCAGTTAAGCAGCCTCTTGGCGGAGTTATTCGTTCCTTTTTAAAGGTATATGAAATTCCCTACAATTTCAGTGGTAGTAGAACTCCCTAGACCAAGTTGAACCCGAGATAGAGCTCTGCAAAACAGGCCATTTTTTCCAAAGTGCAAATTTTACGTTACGGTGATTTTTCTAGTCTCCTACCGGCAGAACTACTTGTCCTACAACAATTGCCATGTAAGAAGAATTTGATGATAATGCAATACACTTTAATTTAAGACCAGAATGTCTTCTGTACCGGATGATTTCCTCAAAAACTAACAAAAACCGGAAAGCGGGAAACCAGTCTTCTGGACCCACCTGTGTTGAAACGTGCACAGCGGCATAAAAAGGTTTTATACCGTAGTCTTATGCTTGACTTTCTTAAAGAGCGTTAAATTCTGCGTCGATCCACCCCATACAACAATAAATTCGGTCCAGCAGTTTGGCCACCACACGCGTTCGAAGGTTGGCTAACCTGCGGTAAGCCGTACTTCTCTGCGAAAACACGTTTGTCGGTCTCTCTTGGCCAAAAAGCACGAAAAATATTCGTCTGATCCAAAATTTTTCCTCTAAAACCTAGTTAATTTTATTTTCAGACCCCATATATGAAATGTTAATCAAGTCCCTTAAAATACCCATGCTACAAAACAGAACTCTTGAGAAATCCAAGTTTGTTTGGCCCATTTTTCGCTCCAAGGAGTATATTTCTTTTTATCATCATTAAATTTGCTATCAGACCCCAGATATTAAATTTCGAATATATCACGGTAAATAACCTCGCCAGCTCGCTAAATATGTATATTTCGGCAAAATATGACGATTTTGACATGTTTAGGATGCTGGTATGTGTATTTTCGGGGATTGAATCAAAATTTCATGTAGGTATGAGATCTGATAGTAAATTTAATCAACTTTGAGATGGAAAAGATAAATTTGGACGAATAGTATCGGAGTTAGAGCAAAAACTCTGCAAATTCTTGACACAACGGTTTATTATCTTCCTTGTGCAGATCACCCTTCTGTCTATACCAGACTGTGTTGCAAATCGGCACCATACCATATTCTCACCGTACTCATACCATTTCTTTCCTATCATACCGTACTGTACTATACTAAATCATACATACAATAATATACCATACCATAGTCATACCATGTCGTACCAAAATTCGTTTTGAACCCCTTCCCCTTGACGCTCGTGCGTCATAGCTTCTGACACACTAGTTGGTCTCCTGCCAGCCGTCTTACGTCATACGCTCCTGCGTCATAGGCTCTGACGTACTTGTTGGCCACCTGCCAGCCGTCTTACGTCATACGCTCGTGCGTCATAGGCTCTGACGCACTAGTTAGCCTCCTGCTAGCCGTCTTACGTCATACGCTCGTGCGTCATAGGCTCTGACGCACTAGTGGCCTCTTGCCAGCCGTCTTACGTCATACGCTCGTGCGTCATAGGCTCTGACGTACTTGTTGGCCTCCTGCCAGCCGTCTTACGTCATACGCTCGTGCGTCATAGGCTATGACGTACTTGTTGGCCTCTTGCCAGCCGTCTTACGTCATACGCTCGTGCGTCATAGGCTCTGACGTACTTGTTGGCCTCCTGCCAGCCGTCTTACGTCATACGCTCGTGCGTCATAGGCTCTGACGTACTTGTTGGCCTCCTGCCAGCCGTCTTACGTCATACGCTCGTGCGTCATAGGCTCTGACGTACTTTTTGGCCTCCTGCCAGCCGTCTTACGTCATACGCTCGTGCGTCATAGGCTCTGACGTAATGGCCCGCCGGTCGCTTGTGTTCTGACGTGATCTGAGGGAAAGGGTGAATCAAGGGAACAAATTTTTCCCGTTTCATTCATGTGCCAAAGCAAAGACATGAAAATGTCAAAAAAATATGTAAATAGGTACCTAAGCCCAACTGTAATGTCAATTTTCTGACAATGAGTTTTCGACTATTGTTTTCATACCTTTTTACTTAAGTACTTATTGCAATTTGAGACTGATAATGAGCTGTTTGCAAATAAAAAGTCTGATAACTACTTTATTACATCTTATTAATCTATTTTCAAGTTCCGATTCACAGTTGAATGTATTTTATTTAGATGTCGTAAAATTCGAAAACGATGGAATGACGAAACCTGTCGACTACTGACTCAAGTGATACTGTCGACTTCTAACACATGTAGGTCGACTACTAGTGCAAAACCATGTCGACTACTGAAGAAAATGTTGGTCACTGGTATCGACTACTACCTAGAGCATTGGGATTTTTTACAAAACTTGTTTTTCCCTTTTCAAACCATGTTGAATAATATTTCCCGCTGCCAGGTCTTTTAGGGAAGGATCTTGGGTACACAATGAACAGGTTTGCAATGAGAAATAGTTGATAATAATAATTAATCTAACATTTAGGATCTAGACATTTAGACCTAGTGATCTAGACAGAAGGGTGATCTGTGCAAAGAAGATAATGAACCGTTGTGTCAAGAATTTACAGATCACCCTTCTGTCTAGATCACTAGTTCTAAATGTCTAGATCCTAAAATTTAGATTAATTTAGATTAACATTTAATGTTAGATTAATTATTATTATGAATTATCACTAATTATTAATAAGTTTATCAAGTAGATACCTAGCAAAAATTATTATAATTTATTGTTAAATGTTAATAATTTGTATTTAATTAATACGATATAATTCTAGGGTTTTTAATACTTTTTAATTTTTCTATAAAAGAAGTATGTACCTACCTACCAACAAACATTCGAAATTACCTTCATTTCCGTAGCACGAAACGTACCTCAGAACAACAAACTCGACATCACTTAAGCCATATGATGTTCCAAAGAGCTTGTTAGTATGAAAATGGACCTGTATTTCAACAGTTTGATTCAAGATCGCGTCGACAGGCTCGAACCTTTGAGCCGTCATTGTGTACGAACGGCTGGTCGTACAAAGCTGCGGATGGTCTTAAAAAATTCTACGGAACAAACTCTATCTAAATATGAAATAAAAAACATACCGTTCTATATGAATTTTTCGAGATATGAGATTTTCAAAATTTCAAAATTCGTTTTGAACCCCTTCCCCTTGACCTAGGGTTATGAAAAGTTTCGAGGACCATTGTGGGGTTGGTCGATACCCATAAAAAAAATTTCGTAATTTTAACTCAACGCTAACTGGGCAAAGTGGCGCGGACGGCGTACGGCGGACGGACGGATTTTTTTTTATTCGATTTTCTGAATCTACGTATCTTGAAACGTAAACCAACAAATTTTGAGGGGGGGTTAAAAAAATTTTTTCTTTGGGCGATTCCAATGGTTCATTATCGAAGATAATAAACCAAAATGTGCCAAAAAAACTTGAATTTTACAATATTACGCGGTATTTAGGGTACTGGCAGTATTTTACGGGACTTGATCATCCATGACCGTCCATAATATGGAATATTATTCCGTCTACCTCTGTTACCGTTTCATTTTTAATTACTCTCCGTCCTTTCTTCTCCTTCATTTCCCCTTCAATAAGCCCTCCCCCCACCCTCAAATCCGCGCCTGTTTAAGTATAATAAATGGGATACATTTGTACCCAAACCAGATGCCAAACTGTACTAATCGTCTATGTCTCATCAACCAAAGATTGGCGACAGCTGTAGAAAATAGCCGTATTTTCTACAGTGAATCATTAAACAGCAGATAATGTTCTCAATGAGATGTTTCTATGGTGGAGGTCCCTAAAATGAGTTAGGCAGACTACTGATAAAATTGTGTACTGACTATCTTTCAATCTCGCTGAGTCCAGATTATTACGAGTACCTATGCAGGCAGCTGGCAACCGGTTGACACCCCGAACCAAAGCTCCTGTTCTGGACTCTCTACATGTAGGCGGCATTCGATGGACCTCACAGAGCGTAGTAACGTAGTACGAGTACATTTACAAGGAACACATTGTTTTATGAGGCCTCAAAGGCATCTATCTAATTGGATACCCGCCCATTCATGAGAAACGCATTAGTCAGGCTTGTGACACGGGTCCAAGGGTACGATTACAAACCCACACCTTGTATCGTACATTAATAACTTATTAATACGACGGCGTGGCGGGCGAGGGGCGCTCGAGGAAGATCGCCTTGGCCTCAACACGGGGGCAATTCTATGAGGGCTTCCACCTTCTGGTTTATTATAAGAAATAGCGGTGTGATGAAATTGGATCTTTTGTTAAGTAGATTCGGCTGTTGGCCCGGTGCTTTTCAACCTCGTGGACCGAAAAACACCATTGTCTTCAACTTCTCCGAAATTTGACCCAGACGACGAGGGGCGGATCCAGACTTTATTGGTGGGTGGGGTGGGGGGCTTATCTAAGCTTATTGCATATACCTAGAGCGTATCTATAGGGAGAAATATAGAGTATGATATATACGTATCTATAGGCCCTATACTATATGGTGACAATAACTGAATTTCTACCTAACTCCTGCTAGTAGGTACTTCAGTGATGTAGCCGTGAATTTCGTTGGGGGGGGGGGGGTGTTTTCCGTAATTAATTGTAACACTTTTCATAATCGAAAAAAGACTTCATTATCAAGTAGTGTAAATTATTGTGAACAAGGCTCCGGATGGTCTGAAAAAATTCTAAAAATTAAACACTTTTAAAATATGAACCAAAAACTAAACCATTTGAATTTTTCCAAGTTTCAAAATTCTTATTTAACCACTCCTTTGACCTAGGGTTATGAAAATTTTGATCATTGTGGGGTAGGTCCGAACCCGTAAACCAAATTTCGTAATTTTAGCACAACGTTAACTGGGCAAAGTGCAGCGGACGGGCGGATTTTTTTATTCTATTTTCTGAATCTACGTATCTTGAAACGTAAAACCCTCAAATTTTGGGAGGAGGTGGGGGGATTTTGGGCGGTTCCAATGGTTCATTACCGAAAATAATAAACCAAAAGGAGTAGGTGGTATTCTGAAGTATTAATTGTTCAAAGTCAAAACATGTCAAGTGAAAATGTGCAGATTACACCTACAATCGTCACAAACTTTTAAGGTTGTTTATGATTTCAATAACACATTTTCGCCATTGGACATGCTTATTTTGTTTTAATAAGAAGCTTTTCTGATACTTGAAATCGCGATTATGGCCAGATGTCGCTCTCAAAGCTGTTACCCAAACGGATTACGTTGTTAATACTTTGTGTGAGCGTTGTGACTGTAAACAGGCAGAGACAGATAAGCGCTATCGGAGTAAATTATACGCTTCACTAATATTATTCAACGCTTTAACGCTTTATTACAAAGAGCCCGACGCAGTGGAGACGATGCACTCTACGTACTGTACGAGAACTACGAATTAGTAGTAGGTATTTGAAAATTAGCCAATATGCCACATCAATGTTTGGAAAGGAGAATTTCACATTATCGAGAAAAAGTGTTCATTAACATGGATATGTACCTATTACCGCTGGGGGTCCTGAAAAATTTTGCTACACGGGGAAAACAATGTAACGCGATACCAATAAACAGCAACGAGCAATTTGCTCCTAAAGCTAATTTCGATATTATTACTCAACGAAGCTGTAATTTGATATGTAGTCTTCTTAGGAATTACACTTTAAGCACAATAGAACAAGGATCAGCTGAGTGGCTCCTACATCTAATGTCTAAACAACTTTTTACACGGAAAAACAATAATTGTTCTAACGATACAATTATTGTAACGCGACACGAATAAACAGCAACGGGCAATTATAATAATTATTATTATCAGCACCCTTCGGTTGCCTTATAACGGTCCCATTTCTATAATACTATGCTAAGCAATTAGAAATGTACCCACTTGATGACGCATTGAAGTAATTTAATTTATTATCGATAATGATCCATTGGAGTCGACCAGAGAAAAAACGGGAATTGCGCCGAACCGAGTATTGTTCTTTTTTAACTGGGGAAACTCCAACGACAAATCAGTAAACTGATGTTTAGTATCACACTACATGCAGATACATTGGTACATATTTATGTCTCACTTTCTCCCAGTAAAATAATATACAGGGTGGTCCTTAACTAGTGGATATGAATTTATATTCTTTATATCTTTAGATATATAAATTTATATTATATTAAATATAAATTAAATATATATTAAATATAAATATAAATTATATTAAATATAAAGAATATAAATTTTATATTCTTTATATTGAGGGATTTGTAAAAAACTGAAAAATCCGTGTTTCCTATTTTTTCATGTACTATTTTTATATAGTAGTGTATAAGTAGTTATAATAATTAGTATGTAATATAATAAGTAGGAATTATAAGTAGCGTAAGAAATATAGTGTAAGAAGTTCGTCAGTTCAAAAAGTGTAACAATTTCTTTTCTGAACAAGCGAGAATGATTCTTAGGTAAGTACCTACTGTCAAGAGAGGCTTGTGGTACCTGCAACATGAAAATGTCTCACTATGTTGCTGACTTTAAGCAGGCTGACGAGATGGTTTACATTCCATACCCATTTGTTCTGAGCTGCCCTTTGAGATTAAATGAAAAAACTCTGCAAATTCTTGACACAACGGTTCATTATCTTCTTTGTACAGATTACCCTTCTGTCTAGATCACTAGGTCTAAATGTCTAGATCCTAAATGTTAGATTAATTATTATTATCAATTATCACTAATTATTAACAATTTTATCAAGTACCTACTGAAAATTATTATAATTTATTGTTAGGTATTAATAATTCGTATTTATTAATAATAATAATTATTATTAATTATGATTAATTAATACGATATAATTCTGGGGTTTTTAATACTACGTCGGTAATAATTTTTCTATAAAAGAAGTACCTGCCAACAAACATTCGAAATTACCTTCATTTCCGTAGCACGAAACGCACCTCAGAACAACAAACTCGACATCACTTAAGCAATATGATGTTCCAAAGAGCTTGTTAGTATGAAAATGGACCTGTATTTCAACAGTTTGATCCACGGTCGTGTTGTGAGGCACAATCTTTGAGCCGTCATTGTGAACGAACGGCTGGTCGTACAAAGCTGCGGATGGTCTTAAAAAATTCTACGGAACAAACTCTATCTAAATATGTAATAAAAAACATACCGTTCTATATGAATTTTTCGAGTTTTGGAATTTTCAAAATTTCAAAATTCGTTTTGAACCCCTTCCCCTTGACCTAGGGTTATGAAAAGTTTCGTGGATCATTGTGGGGCTGGTCCAAACCCAGAAACCAAATTTCGTAATTTTAACTCAACGCTAACTGGGCAAAGTGCCTCGGACGGCGGACGGCGTACGGCGTACGGCGGACGGACGGATTTTTTTTTATTCGATTTTCTGAATCTACGTATCTTGAAACGTAAACCAACAAATTTTGAGGGGGGGTTAAAATTTTTTTTTTCTTTGGGCGATTCCAATGGTTCATTATCGAAGATAATAAACCAAAATGGCATAAAATTTGAACATAATTCAACCTAGCTTTCTTGTCGAGCAATTTGTCGAGAAACTTGGTTTTTGAAGCTTCTCAAACTTGTTTTGAACATTATCCAGTACTTTTTAAAATACAAAATAAATTAATCAATTAAAATAGATGGACTCGTGATGTTTCTAATGTTTTCCTTTGTTATGTATGACTGACGTCAACGAATTCTGCATAACTAATATGCATTTTTTCCGTGTAGTTGTACCTAAACTTTTTCACTCTGGTAAACTGAGTTTCACGCATAAAAAATTAGGGTAATTTTTTAATTTTAGTTTCAAGCAGTGAAATTAATCAAAATAGGAGAGGTAACATTCAAATAGGTGAGGTTAAGTTAGTTTTTTTGGTACCAAATTCTAAAAGCAACGAATGTTCCGATAACTTACTGAAGCAGCCGTCCAATTCTTGTTTCACCATACTGAACCTCACGACTTGCTCGACACAGTAAAACAGTAACGAGAGATGAATTAATTCGTAATGGATTAAATTCTGCGAGAGCTAGCTTTTTAAATCTCAGCAAAAACTGGTCTCTGGTCACAAGGGTGGCGTGATAGTCGAGTCATCGCGTCCCTGATAGCGTTCATCACGTGGACGCTACTTCTCAACTATTTGGTCAATTTTTTCATTTATCGACTCCTTCGTGTTCTCAATTCTTCCACATGCCCGCTGCAGGAAATCAATATTTATGTTTCGGAACGATTATCCTTGCATACTCACTAAAAATCACGCGAATTATCGGAGCCTTCGGAGCGGAATTTGCATGTGACGTCCACACCGAAAGACGTGGTGTGTTTGTAATTTCTGTATCTAATACATAATATGTATATATACATATATTATATGTGTAGTAATAAAAACGTCTCTCCGTCGCGCCAAGGGGAGATTTCGAAACGGGTACGGGCTTGTGTAGTGGTTAGGACATATCTTTAGTTGGAAGAAAAAAGGCGAGCGGGGAAAGTGGATGTCAAAACTTTTTCCGGCCGCTGTTGAATGATATACCTAAATATTGCAAATTTGAAATGACTTTTACAAAGAGTGTTTTTTGGGGGTTATATAACACCTTTTTTTTGTTCAAGTTAAAAAGACCTGTAGAGGCAATATTGCAAGAATAAATTAGGCAAACTAATACAATTATAAATTAATTATTTACTAATTGATTTAATTTTACTAATTATTTTATTATTCATTAATTAATAAATTATAAATTAATAAAATAAACAATTAAGCAAGAATGAAGGAGAGGCTGTAGCCTTGGCTAACTCAACAAGAAGAAAAACATGGCAAGGGTGAAGAACCGGGTTTTAGGTAAAATGTGATAAATAAAACTTTTTCCTCTGTATTTGATATATAGAGGAGGAGCTATAAGATCTTTATTTATACAGGAGAAGCCATGTAAGGGCTGGCAGGGCTGGGGCCCCTGAATATGGACCCGACACGGTGCTAATTGTTGTAGCTACACAAGTAATATTGTGTAATATAATAAGCAGGTTCGGCTAACAGAATTGGCTGTAATGCTAATGTATTTATCGCATGACAGCATTCTATACCTAACAACCTGCTAAGTTGGTGCTAAGTTCAGCGGCTGCCTTGCTAAAAGATGGTTTCTACTTTTTTTAGTCACTCTACTACAGCTATCCATATCCTGCAATTTTTTTTTTAGCATCGTTAGTTAAAACTTAACAACAGCAGCTATTTATTTTCCTCAGTGTATTGCTGGAGCTCCAGGATCCTGGAGCTATAATTCGCTATAGTTTACGTTTTAAACGTACCTTACAGTATTTACAGTAGGTAACAAGTATTACACGTTTTAATTTAATTAAGCTAAACTGTGTTGTTCATCACTTATTCCTAACTATTCATTAACGATTGAATCACTGCAGAGGCAGTGATTAACGCAAGTGATGCACTAATGATCCAATCACTACATTTTTTTAATGATTCCAAGTGATTATTGCGAGTGATTATTATCATTTCCCACCAATGATTCAATCACGGCAGTGATCCGTCAAATAATCACTTGTATCACCGCACTGATTGAATCACTAGATTTTTTTTTAATGATTCTAAGCTATTCATTTCTTTGAGGGTTTTTTTTTCTAAACGTTTTGTGGGTTGTATAACTTCCATCGTTGATGAAAAATGCCTTTTTTTAATTGGGATTCATCCCGTTATCTGCAAAGGAATAAATACACACACACACGTAGTTTTCCCTCACAGGGAACCAACATAAACATGTGTACATTCAGAATTTAGTCGTATTTTAGCGCATGAACGAAGCTTTAAATAATCCCCGTAGCGGTGACGTTCGTCATCTTCACAGACACGAATAAAAGAGGAAGACGGAAATAAGGACCAGAAAGTGACTTGACGCCAGACCACGTTGCCGTCTCCCTGGTCTTATCTCATGTGTCGGGTTTTACAGCTTCTCGGAACACGCCCACCGCTGGTCGCATCGGAATCTCACAAACGATGTGACGTCACTGACACGGGTCGCGGGTCCTTCGCAATCGAAACGTCAGCGGATCGCATTTGACTTGGCAGAGCCCGAAACCCTTACAGGAAAATAATTTGAAATTGTTTTCCTGATTTAACCCAGTCTATTTGATCAAGAGAATCTCTGATATGATTCATTCGACTTTTAATACCGGATTTATCAATATTGCATAATACTAAACCGGGTTTATAAATTCTTAATTCTGAAACGAATGAACGAGTTATGCACATTTTTCCATTCGCCGTTAGTTGTGCTCTTCAAGGGACCGAATTTATAGCGTAGAATTTGAATAGGCAGTCAAATTTTACTCTTTTGCATTTGGCCAGTTTTTGAAGAAAAGGAAGCTATTGTTCTCTTCTCCAAAATTAGTAAAACTCGAATTTCCAGAAACATTTCATACCAAAAACCGTTCCAGACTTCCTAAATTCATTGCTTAAAGACACACACACACATATTATATGTTTATATATATATATATTTATATGTATGTGTCATTCCGGCTGATAACACTCGACAGAATTGAAAAAAAAGTTCAAGTTTCCAAATCAAAAAGCAAAGTTCGCAAAGTCCAAGTTCTGAGATGGGCAGAATCGGGCCACTATAAGGGGGGTTTTGGGGAGCAAAATGAAACAGTCTGACAAGTGACACTTCATTGTAAAGGTTTGTTTTTGCACTGAACAGGATGGTAAAATCAGAATTGAGATATTTAATTCCGTTCTCAAACTGGAACACTTTGAATATGGGGAAATGTGGTTGTACTTGAGATGTTCTTCACGGTTCACCTGCTCCAATCTGATAAAGAATTAGATGTCGCCATTCTGATCTATAAAATTTTTTTTCTTTGGGCGATTATCGAAGATGATAAACCAAAAATCTGTAAACTGAGATGTTACTCGGGAAAAAAAATTTGTTAAACCAGAAAAATGGAGACGTTTTACATAAAACCAGTTATTTTTTTGAAAATACGCATGATTGTAGATTTATTACATTCAGATCATTTTTCCATCTAAGTAACTGTTGTGAGTCCCTTAAATGTACGAAATAATTAAAGGAATGAGGTGAAATATTGTGTGATCAGATGGTCATCTCCGATTGAAGAGGAGGCGGTAACGAGTTCAGTGAATATCCCAGTCGGTAGGCACATCGGTAGGCAAATGGAATTGGATTATCAAATCCCCTTTACGTACGTGCTATGACATGTGCAGAACGTCGGTATTGATAAAGTTGGTAAGATTGAAGATAAAACATACCATACCACAAGTGGTTCTGTATCCTTTCTACCAATAGGGTGTGCACTTTTTCTTGTTCTTTTTTTTTTTTAAAAGAAGATCTTCTTTTTACAAATCAGATACTCTGCAGATTTGTTAGGATTCCATTTTGAACTTTTTGGGTTTCAAGATGAGATTTGAACATCTCAACAGGTTCTGGTCATTTCTGTCTTTTTATTTTATTTATTTTTTTTAATGGTCGGGTACATGAATCGGGCCCGATTTCGAAATGGTCGAGAAGAAGCTGCCCCTCCAACTTGATTCATTGTCAAATTCAAACAATGTAAGGTGGTAAACTGGTTCTAGTCGCGGCCCGAACGAGTTCAGGAATTCCAGGAATAAACCGCGTGTTTCTGATAGAGGAAAGGGAAGCCCCCTTCTTTTCTGTGGGTGGGTAGGTGAATCGCGATTTGGCTCGAAATGATCTCAAGCATGAGCTACTGTGATAATTTTGAGCCAAATCGTGCTTCGCCTGCTCTCTCAAATGTCGTGATTTGGGCATTACGTTCGAATTTTATTTATATCTTCTCCTTTGAACGCCAGTATTTTTGGAGTATACGCTTTTTCTGCATAAAGTAGTAGTGTAGGTAAATTGTGAATCGCGAGATGTGAACCAATGTGGTTTAAATGATGAATTATCCTCAATTATTATCAATGTAAACTAACATGTTGTATAGTACAAAGTGGTACCCAATGTAATTAGAAAGACTATGTACTAACTCTCGACACAACTAGTCGTTTCAGGATTTATTTTACAACTTCGTTTGATTTATAGAAAAAGCTAAAATAGATACTTCGTGGAAGAACAAAAACCTAAATAACACACGTTGTTTGTTTGTTCCATTAGAAAGCATGTTTTCCAAACCACTCATTATAATATCATTTCTTGAAGATAGTAACGATATGGCTATTAATCTCTACTAAATGTTGAGCCTTGATACATCCGAACAACCAGTTATGTGCAGGAGATTGAATCTATCTTTTGGTTTTTCGATTACCAAAGGTTTTGTATAGAACAGATTCTTGCAAGAACAGAACCAATTTCATGTCATTCAAAAGCAAATTGTCCGCCAGCATTTAGTTTTCACGATAGAACTCTAGTGTTTCCTTATGAATTTCTTTATAAATGTATAGTAGCGTCTGCTTATGCAAACAGGTAAAATTAAAATTCCCTCCAACCGATTGATTAATTTGACATTTTTAATTAATGTCACATTAATTAATATGACATTTTCAGGGATCATGAAGGTTGGGTCCCTAATGGTTTTTCGTGAATTTGAATGCGACCGGAGTGGCAGTAGTTTCATAATCACTGCTATGGTGTGAGTGACTGCTGCCTTCTTGAGTTACAGTAGGTACAAATCATCTCTAGTTTGATCCTCGTTTTCATATTCGACCCTCCAAAGGAGCCTGAGATAAAACATGCAGCACGGTCAGGGAACACTGAGAACACTCAAATAAAAACCACGTTTCTTCATCTTCAAAGTGCTCCAGTTTGAGAACAGATAAGGCACCGCAATTATGACTTCACCGTCGTGCCCAGCATAGAAAAACTTTAAAATGAGGTTTCAGACTGTTTCATTTTTGGAATTTATGGGTTTCGAGTCGCCCGATTCTGCTCATCTACGAACTTAGCCTTTTGATTGCTAATAGAGATGTGTTGTGCAAATTTGAATTCAGGGTGATATGAAATGGATTATAGTAAACTTACTATAATCCATTTCATATATCCATTTCATATATACTTGTATACATTTTTTGGGGGAAATTCGAGTTTTAAAATTTTTGGATCGAGAACAACCTTCCTTTTCTTCGAAAATTCGCTACTGAGAGCCCACGTTTCACAAGCACTCCCTGTAGGTCACATCCGTTTACTAGCCCACATTTGTACCATTATAGACCGGATTCAAGTGGTCGCAGCTCCCTCGAAAATTACATTTCGGTTCACACGGTCTGGGCACCCCAGGGAGGAGGCCCCACGTGTCAACAACGAGTAAATCGAATAGTCTCTATCCGTTCGAAACGTTCCACACGTGTTAGAGTTGAAACATGATTTGCTCATGTCATGTCATTTCATTGAGTAGTAGGTACATATCAGTTGTCTACCATTCATAGCACACAGTACCTACTTATTTATTAAACAAATTTTGCTTCAGTGAGAGCTAAAACAGTTTTGGTCAAGTTATTAAAATAGGTACCTAGCCGTTAAGGCATGTTAAATCGAAATTTCTTCGTAGTGGACCCTTCATTTTGGTCTATGTATAGACAGAACTTGTTGGAATAATTCTTGTCGGAATAATTATTATTCCGTGAAATGTTTCAACAAGTGTAAAAGAGTTTAGCAATAAAGTTCCAAACCAGTCTTAGATCGACAGACAGTATTGTTGAGCGTACAACCCACGTTCAGAATTAGTCAGGTAGTTACGTTATCTGGAGCTCTTCATTTTATTGTCCCAGCCAGACGGTTGACTCATCCCGAGTCCTTCGAAAACAGGTACGGGAACTCGTATTTGAACATCGCCAGACAACATTAAAACACTTGATACGAACCATGCTATTGGTATGTAGTAATCAAATTTTCAGGCTTTGAGAGGACTACAAATTGGTTCACAGGTGATAATACCGAGAGGGATCATTCACACGCGTCCGTCTCAATCCAGCCACCTGTTCCTTGGGAGTCCTTTTCTTCTTCTGGACTCCATAATAGTACGAGTACTGGTCTTCCCACATGACCAAGCTAACGGATTCTGCCGGATTTTATAAGCCTCACAACATCTTCGTTGTCCTGGATCTCTTCGTTTTGACATTTTATGTCTTTACTCTGGCACATAACTCGAAAAACGTTTATACAAAAGCGTTACACGAAATCGTCACGAAAATTTCTGATGATTTTCGCTCACAACCGATTCGGTGCTACGGAACTTTATCTTCGCCAGTTATCATCGTACAAAAATCGTTCACCACTCGTTGGATAGCTCTCGATTTACCTAACCATATTACGTTAACCACTGCGGAGTGCGTGGCCGACAAGCTGCGGTATGAGCGTGATTGTTTAAATAATTGTTTACACACAGGTGATCATTCTCAATAATAATTATTTATATTGTCTATACGAATGCAAGCTTCATAATTTATGATGAACCCTACAATTAAGTATAACAACTACGCTACTGGGGTAGGTGATGTAGCATTGTTCGAAGGTTCTTGAATCACTTCTTTAAAGACATAAAATGTCCCAATGTGTTGCAGACTCGTATGCAAGCATTTAATTCTCGACTGTATCAATAACAGGATGGAGTTGACATTCTTTTGACATTTTCATGTCTTTGCTTTGGCACATAAACTTAAACGGGAAAAATTTGTTTCCTTGATTCACCCTTTCCCACAGATCACGTCAGAACACAAGCGACAGGCGGGCCACTACGTCAGAGCCTATGACGCACGAGCGTATGACGTCAGACGGCTGGCAAGAGGACAACTAGTACGTCAGAGCCTATGACGCACGAGCGTATGACGTCAGACGGCTGGCAGGAGGCAAACTAGTACGTCAAAGCCTATGCCGTAAGAGCCTATGACGTCAGACGGCTGGCCAGAGGCCAACTAGTACGTCAGAGCCTATGACGCACGAGCCTATGACGTCAGAGGGCTCGCTGGCTAGGTGATCGGGTTTTTATTGATGTTTTATGGGTTCCGGCCTACCCCACAATGGTCCCCGAAACTTTTCATAACGATAAGTCAAGGGGAAGGGGTTCAAAACGAATTTTGAAATTTTGAAAATTCCAAAACTCGAAAAATTCATAAAGAACGATATTTATTGTCCCAGCCAGACGGTTGACTCAACCCGAGCCCTTTGAAAACAGGTACGGGAACATCGACCAGACAACATTAAAACACTTGACATTAATTCAACGATTTGTACGAACCGTACTATTGGTATGCAGTAACTAATCAAATGCTCAGGTTCCGAGAGGACTGAAAATTGATTCACAGGTGATAATATATCGATAGGGAGCATTCACACCCGTTCCTAGGGCTCATCTTTCTTCTTCTGGACCCGATCCTAGTACGAGCACTGGTCTTCCTACATCGCCAAGCTAACGGATTCTGCCGGATTTAATTAGCCTCACTCGTTGTCCTGAATCTCTTCAATTTTTTTATATTGTACCTACTTCTCCATCTGCCGCTTTCATGAATACCCCATAAATTCGTCCAACGATTTTTCGGTCAAACGCTCCTAGTTTTCATAGCTTTTATATTACACTTACCAAACACCACTTCAAAATGGAGGAAACAGAAGAAAATCCTAAAAACTGAGGAACAATCAGGTTGGTTTGTCCTTCATGCTCTCCTTACCCAACCAGCATTGCCACACTGTGTAAAAGAAGTTCTAGTACTCAAAGAATGGGTCCTCACTCAAACTGGCATTAATCTATATGATTAAGAAAAATGCAATGTATGTAAGCAACTAGTGCACAACATTGTGGTCTTAGAGGACATTTCAGCTTTTATTATTTATTTTTTTTTTTTTTTTTTTTTTAGAGTGTCAAATAACTGAAATAGACCAAAACCGCATTCTTATCCGTTTTTCTATGTTAGTCCAAACGTGAACACACAAGTGGATGGAAAGAAACAATTCTACAGTAATTAAGTTGAGTACGCCTTAGAGATTCTATAAGTTTCGTCTGGGTGTTCGAACTAGTGTCCCAAATACATAACAATGGTGACCTAACACCAGACCTTTTGCCGAAGCGGGATTGCGATTTGTTTTTCAATAAGCTCAACTTAACTGTCGAGGCGTGGATGGTAACTTGTGCAACTTCCTTCCACGACCCATACGCGACCCGCGCTGTAACCGTTCCTCGATAGGAGGTAGGCAACTTCACGTTGGGATCGTAACTTTTAGGAGGGTTTTATGTATCTAACGTTAGTAAGGTGATTGACCGTGACTTGCTCTTCAAACTAAATACGTACCAAGTCAAAATACACTATCATCCGATATTATTTGAAACTTATATCTAGAATGATACAACCAAAACCCACGATATAATGAAGACAAGTTATTAAAAAGCATTGCATAGTAGTCATTTTCTTCCGGGTGTTCAGGCAAATTACAGAAGTTATTTTAGCGCTATTTTATTTTGTTTGATGTAATCGTGCGAGATGTTTCGGTTCGGTGTTCATCAGCAGGTCAGTTATCGCGAACATCAGAGTCATCAAACGTCCCTACCAGGTCAGATATTTCTACACTTACTTTTGGTTTTATTTAAAACAATTGACATTGAGGAATTAGGTACCTAGAAGCTACAATCTTGTACATTCATTTCATTCGAAATTTAGGTATGTATGTGTCATTCCAGACGATAACTCTCAATAGAATTGAGGTAAAAAGTTCAAATTTGCACAAAAAATCTGTCTTGGCAATTCAAAGGCTAAGTTCGTAGATGGCCAGAATCGGGCCACTCTAAGGGGGTTTAGGGGAATTTTAAGGGGGGGAAGAATTACCCCTAAATTCGCTCTTATGCGGATTCGCGTGACATTGGATTTTTTCTCATTATTGTTCCATCCCGTATTTGCAAATACTAGGTATATTATTAAATCTCGGACGGTTTAATATTCAATTAACACCGGGTGTCGTCAACATTAATTAATCCAGTTATTTCTTAAATATACCACCGAACTATAAAAACAATCAGGCGGGTCCCGATCCTCTCGAACTTCCAAACAGTCAAGTAGACTTTTGATTAAGGAGAAAAAAGTTCAACAGGTACCTCTTTTTTCATGTTATCGAAACAAATGTAAATTGTTCATCTCCGGCCAGTGGGTTAGTATTGGCTCGGTTTGGAGAACGGGTTCTGGAGGGAAAAAACCGGTTCTTTCGAGTGTGAAAAGTTCAGAGGCGATCGAAGGAACTCGGACCACGTTGTAACTGGGTTACTCGATTTTACGATTCAGTCTATTGTCGAGGAAAACAAATGAAACGAGTGAGAGTGTCGACTTTTGGAACAAATCGACTAAAGAAGACGAAGAAAATTGAAAAAATAAATAACAGATTGGAAGTAGACGACGGAAGATGTTTGGATTGAAGAGAATAATTTTAGTTAACTTATTTGAATTACTCAATTTGACTGGTTTTTTGACAAATTTTGTCTCGATTTTGTGCCGTGTTCAACACGTCAGTTTATAGATTTTCACGCTGAACACGACGCGACGCGGGTGAAGTCTCATAAATATATATATATCGGATTTGATCCTTTATGCAGATTAGGGAGGAAGGAAATGAAATGAAAACAAGGCATTTAGAGCACAGCGATAGTAAAGGTTGGTATATTGAACCACTGCACTCTTCAAAAAGCACACCTCGAAATCCCCTTCGGAAGGACACCCTTCCTCATACCCCCTACTCCGCCTGTTATAACCAACTTGGATAGTTGGAGAGGAGGGACGCGTTCCCTTCCGTCTCCTTCAATATTTCGTCTTGGGGCGTAGCATGCGAGTCAATCGTGAACTAATATGTCCCATGCCGTAGAGCCATCAAATGTCAAGCATTTAGGGTGGTAGATACCGATACGGCCAATCTGACATCGAGCGGCCCCTGCGAGAATTAGGGGAAAAGAAAAAAAATTCAAATTTCAATAATTTCGTGTCACAAAAAATCCTAAATTGTTTCGGACGCGCGAGCAAAAACATATAAGGTTTATGAAGCGCCTACCCGAACTCGTGAGTTGACCGCGTCCCTAGCAATGTTGGTTTTTGGACCTATGTAGACTCTACGTTAATTTCACAAAGTATTGATTTATCCATTTCGGTTTGGTTTGCAAGCATGACTCTATGGCATTGGGAAACCTTTGCAGAACCCGTGACCAGCGAAAAGGCTTTGTCAGCCACGCATAGCCCCGTGTAACCGCCAGGATGAAAACCCTCTGCAAGGCAATGTAATTAGTGCCTTGTATGCAAGCACACAAAAATATTTTTCCTAAGGCGGAGATATTTAAATACATCATATCGTATCAAATACATTAAATTATTAATGGCGCTTACAAGCTAGAATTACACGATATAAAATGATATTTTACATACACATTATGTAAACCTGGCGATCGCCGTAAAGCATCACTTTTGTTTTCTATTTGTTTACAATATGCCATAAATAAAAACCGATGATTCGGCGTCAAGATGACTCGATATAATATTTACATTGATACAATATCGATACAATATTTAAAGTGAGTAAACAAAGATATAAAAAAAATATTATTTACAAAATATTTACAATGTTGGATGTAAATTTGTATACTATGTACAGGTTCTAATACATCATCATAATTTCATTCGTTTAGAAATCACTTAGTGTACCCTTATCGGGACGATCCTCCTGTAACAGATTCAAAAGGATTAGAAATCATCATATTGGCTTATTTTTCCCACGGACCCTAGGGCCTATGCTTGGGAACCAGTTGCTGAACCTAGTTTGAGGGTTTACGACTATTTTTCTCACCATAAATTTTACGACCTTCCTATTTTTTTCCCACGATACGTAGAAGGGTAATACCTTTACCTGCGTGTCGCCAGTTAAGTTCGCCCTAAGTAAAGTACGATAATTGAAAGGTTTGAGGTGGTCAGCCGTAAACCGAGTTGCAATGTGCCGACAAAAACGTTCAAACCGGCAATTTTCCATTCGGCTATTCTGGCCTAGCTTCCAGTATCAACGTGCTTGTGTGTTACTACCTGCTCTGTAAAAAAAAGTTTTGCCACTCCGGTATTTGCCACTAGGATATATCGAAGCCAAGACCAGTTTTGAAACCAACGTTCACATTTTATTGAGAGAAAAAAATACTTCATAGAAAATTCAATGCAGCGATTTGGTTCAATCTCTTATCGAGAGATTAATGATTTCTGAAACTCACATGAATAGAGAGCATGATTTAAATTCGAATGTTCGAACATTTTGGTATCTTGTCGGTATATTCGACCGAAAATCATTCTTTTATTCACTGACATTCACATGAATAGAGAGCATAATTCAAATTCGAATGTTCGAACATTTTGTTATCTTGTCATTATATTCGGCTGAAAATCATGAAAAAGAATGAATTCTTTTATTCACTGACATTAAGCGAGGGTGACCCTCAAAGTTCTTAAGTTTTCTTGCATCAAACATCAAAGTGGAACAAAATGCGGGCGACAGTTGCCCAAAACCTATCAACATGTTTATTGTTGTTTTGTTTCTCGGACTTCCAGTAACCACCCTGCATTTATGAGCCTAGTGCTCATCCATGCACAGGCTGTGAAACCTTCGTCATCGTGCAGGAGATAAGCCTTGAAATACACAAGGAAATTTACCACGTTCAAAGACGTAATTCCGATGGGATGCCATAAGCCGCCAAAGACGGAAAATCTGGAATCATGACATGCTAAACATGTTTAAAATCCCCATTGGACGGTTAGGTCCGCTGAGCTGCCATGAGCCGCCAAAGACGGAATCATGACATGCTAAACAATGTTTAAAATCCCCATTGGACGGTTAAGTCCGCTGAGCTGCCATAAACCGCCAAAGACGGAAAATATGTATGTAGTATTCCTCAGATTGCATGACATGCTAAACAAGTGTTTAAAATCCCCATTGGACGGTTAAGTCCGCTGAGCTGCCATAAGCCGCCAAAGACGGAAAATCTCGTTTCTAGAATCCATGACATGCTAAACATGTTTAAAATCCCCATTGGACGGTTAGGTCCGCTGAGCTGCCATGAGCCGCCAAAGACGGAATCATGACATGCTAAACAATGTTTAAAATCCCCATTGGACGGTTAAGTCCGCTGAGCTGCCATAAACCGCCGAAGACGGAAAATCGGGTTTCTAGAATCCATGAGATTGCATGACATGCTAAACAAATGTTTAAAATCCTCATTGGACGGTTAAATCCGCTGAGCTGCCACAAGCCGCCAAAGACGGAAAATCTGGTTTATCGGAATCTTCAGATTGCATGACATGCTATACAATGACAATACATTGTATAAAAAAGCCCATCGGGAGGGTAAATGCATCTCGGACCCACGACACCTATAGATAAAATCCTCGAGAATTTCACCAAGAAGGGAGAGACCAAGATCGTACACCCGTTCGGAGATCATGCTGGACAAGCTCAACATGATTACCGTACAGAAAACGATCAAGAGATGATGACGTAGCGCTCCGTCAACATCATATGTCTATAGTTCGATGTTCGTGCAAGAGAACTGAATCTAACAAACATTTATTACTTTCAAAGTTCATAAATTCAGATAATTTAGTTTGTGAAATCGTTAAGTTTAAAGAAAGAAATCGTTAGGTTTCGTTCTCAACGAGAAATTGGTCTTTATTATGGCTTGTCCTATGATAATGAACCTTCAAAATTTGTTCAATTATCTTCTTCGGAGTGTGACTGACAATCACTTTCACTATCAAAGAGCTGTGGCAAGAGAGATGTATCCATTGACAATTTACGCACACTTTCATGAGGATATTTAACCTGCCGCTTAGTGACTAAATTTTCCAAAAGATATCTATGATTTGGTAGTACTTGAATAATTTTGTAAGTCCCTTTGAATTTAGGGGACGTTTTCTCATTAACCCTGGGCTCTATTTGTCGAACCACAAGGTCGCCAACCTGATGGAGATTTACTTTTGCCTTCCTACCTTGAAGTCTGTTTTGGTCATAGTGAGCTGATGTTTTTATTTTTTGTTGAGCCCCGTCCCTAATTTCGATTAGATCAGAACGGGTAGGAGGCATCAATTCGTCTGAGACTTTGATCATTCCTGGAATGTTTGGCCGGCATCCAGTTAAAAGCTCAAGTGGTGAAAATGAAGTGATGCGATTTGTAGTTGAATTAGGAATCAACTGCAATTGGGATACTAATATTCTCAATGATTGGTGTTTAATTGACTGGGCCACTGTCGTTAAATTTGTGATTGAACTCATAAAACGTTCTACCTGCGCGTTTCCGCGACTTGCACCAGTTGCAATCGGATGCATTTTTATCGAATGTTGGTTGCAAAAAATCGGTAAACAATTTTGAAGTAAACGCAGTTCCTTGATCAAACACCAGCCGCGTCGACGAGCCAAAAAATTATCAGCGTAATTTGAAAAGAAAAATACGGCAATTTGTTGAATTTACAATAGTCGTCATTCCTCGCGACGTATAAGAAACAAAAATCATTGTTATTCAATTCAGCGTTTTCCAGATCGTTTTCCTGTGAAAATAAGAAGTATTAATAAAATTGCATAGTAAAATCGGTGATGCACAGGAGTAAAATAATTTTGTCAGTATGAGACATGTGTAAAGTGAAAACTCTGAAACTAATAACCTTGTTCTTGCAGTCAGTTCGTAGCATGAGCCGACAGGGGGAGAAAAAGGAATTCATGTCCAGTTTCCGTTTTCAGGTAGTAAGTAAACCCAATTGAAAGAAAAATGAGGCCCACTTGGCAATTCTGACCACTACAGGTCACTACATACTTGGTTTTTCCCCATCGAGGTATACACATCGATGGTTTCTCCTAATGCGTCGTAGTTGGTTTGACGGACTAAGCTGACAACTGCAAGTCACCTGTTTTCTGTAAATGTGTCATAGTTCGTTTTGAGTAGGTAAAGTTCGCAAGTATCCATCATTGGGTTTTGGTTTGATTATTGATTTGGGTTTTGGTTTGATTTTTTGAGATAGAACATTCTCTACCACTCTTCTTTTGTGTATGTACTTGAATTCACCGGACTTAGACCAACGGTGAAATAAAATAAAAGGTTACAGTCTAATGTTTTATTTCGATAGTACCAAAGTGTCAAGTCGGACTCAACGGTGGAATGTATGCATCATTTGCCGGACTTGGACCAACGGCATTAGATGGAAAATTGGCATATGCTCAGGATGGGAGAACACCGTCTAGAACTCCACAAAAGATTTTGGGTCCGCAATAGCGGCATAGGCCATGAGCACCATAAGGAAAATTCAAATCTCCATGGTATTGTTGACTGTTCATGTGCTCCACAAAATACTGTTGGGTCCATATACAACGAAAGCTTCACATAGAGACAACATCCAAAAAAAACCTAATGTCTTATTCCAGTTCGTGTCCGAATGATGTTGCTACCACATCTGGAGGTGAATGAGAATTATCTTCTGGGTGAAAAAAATAAACAATTCTTGGTTAGGGATATAGCTAAGGGAGAAAAAAATAAAACTATACCACAGAGTTTCCTAGTTCACCTCGGAACAGTGGCCACTACAGGGCCATAGGACCGGGACCGGGACCGCTGCAGATAAGGGAGCACTATGGCTGCAGTCCATAGCAGTCCAAACCAAAATGTACAAGAAAAGAAGGTGGAGAAGCTATTATTAAAAAAATTATTTTATTATTTTTATTTTTTCTTTATTTTCGTTGTCATTATCTGAGCTTTTGCTTTCAGCAAGAAGTTGTGGTAACAAGTCAAAATCTTGAGTTATTTTTCGAACTCTTTCGTGAGAGTATTTTACTATCCTTTTAGTATTAATGTTCTCAAGCAAGTACCTGTCCCCAGGTAAAATTTCTACAACTCGATACATTCCTTTGAATTTATCTGACGTTTTTTGTGTTGCACGAGGCTCAATCATTCGTACGCACAAATCTCCTAGCACAAGCGGGGTAATTTTGGCTTTTGTGCCTTCAAAGCATTTCAATTCGTACTCAGCCGCTCTGTCAAGTTGAGTTTTCGCTTCAGTCCTCAACTCGGGTAAATTTGAGCGGGTAGGAGACGAGATATCGTCTCTTGCTAGGATTGAACCAGGAATGTGCGGTTTACGTCCAGTTAACAATTCGCGGGGAGATGTAGCAATTACTCTAGGAATAGTTGAGTTTAGACAAAGCTGAATTTTGGGGGTCAACTGTTTGATTGATTGCTTTTTGACGTGTAATGCTACTGTAACTAAATTTGTAACTAAAAAAGTAACTAAAAAAGGATTAATATGACATTTTGCGGTAATACATTGGCCTTCTAGGTAAACCTCTTGTGAAACTATCTGAATATTTATTTAAAATATTTTTCAACCGATCCATATCATCGTCCTTTACTAATTCACTCTTATCAAAATTATTGTCATCCGATTTAAATAAATATTGTTCAAATCGGTTCATTCTTATTAAATATTTTTCTTTACATTCCCGCACCTTTTCCTTATCAGGAGAATTTTTGCGACCTCATATCGGTCTTTTCAAACCGTAATGGTAATTTAAAGTACAACTGGTACGTCAATTCCTTCCATAATCAACATTACCGAAATTTGTTTAGGTACCAGAATTTTACCAAAATCTATTCCTGTTAGCTTGATAGGATTATTAAAATTTCGACCAGAAAATTGAGGCAATAAATTTTTCAGATAATAAGGAAACTTCACTTCCACTATCAAAAACATGAGTAAATGTTTTACCTTAACGAACGAAGTTCCCAGCGGGGTTTGCCAAAGATTGGTTAGAGAAGAGGATTCCGGTAGTTTCAATCTCTTCTGAGGCGGTGGAGAAAGAGCCCACTGCAGAATAGCTCTTACGAGAACATTCCTCAAAGGTGTCATCGGGAACCGCCGGCGTCGGTGTTGGCGTCTTTGTCCGAGCCCGCACACGTGGTCTTTCCAGTCGTTCATACTGTCTATTCCCAACACACGCGAACGCGATAGTAACGAAAGACTTAATAGAAATGGAAGATTAGCCGGAGAAACTTGAGACGTAGAAATTATTGAAATATAGTGAGAAGATAAAGAAATTGAAGAGGTAAAATAAAGAGAATAAAGTAAGATATGAATAAAATAAAATAGAGGGGCAGATTACAATTAGAGGGGTAGATTACAATCCCACTTCTGATATCGGATTTGATCCTTTATGCAGATTAGGGAGGAAGGAAATGAAATGAAAACAAGGCATTTAGAGCACAGCGATAGTAAAGGTTGGTATATTGAACCACTGCACTCTTCAAAAAGCACACCTCGAAATCCCCTTCGGAAGGACACCCTTCCTCATACCCCCTACTCCGCCTGTTATAACCAACTTGGATAGTTGGAGAGGAGGGACGCGTTCCCTTCCGTCTCCTTCAATATTTCGTCTTGGGGCGTAGCATGCGAGTCAATCGTGAACTAATATGTCCCATGCCGTAGAGCCATCAAATGTCAAGCATTTAGGGTGGTAGATACCGATATATAAATGTATATAATTTTGGTGTCTTTTGGCACTGAATTCAGGATGGTCTGAAACACATTCTGGTATAAAAATCTTTTCGGAAATCCGAGTTTAAAACCTTTTAGACCGAGAACAAAGGCTTCCTTTTCTTCGAAAATTCGCTAAAATCAGCATCATGTAAGGACATTATAGACATTATTAAACACTACATGGTTAAGATAAAACGGTTGTTCACATCGTAGGTAAATGCAAAGGAACAACATTCGAGCAAAGTTCCAAAGGAGCAAATTATATCATCTATTTTTATAGGAAAAAAATATTTTATTAAGATTATTTTATGTTTCAACTAACGCCTGCGCTATTATCAAATATATTTAAAATTTATCCTCAGAAATTTTCATTTTGAGTTGATCAAATTGTTGACGATTTTCATACGAAGCAACCAGGAAACATGCCAAGCCAAATACGACATGTCTTAAGATTAAAATATCGGCCTTCAACCATCACGAATGCATGTCACTGAGTATGTAATATTTGTGTAATTGAGAACCCAAATATACTTCAATGTTTGAAAGGAGAACTGTCGTGTCCGTCACGTATTGCCAGGGGCGTATACCGACCGTTGGTTGACAGCCGTTCATCAACTGTTCGAGGGGTGATGATGACAAAATGGGTGTCCTCAGTTTAAACCATGATGCAGGGTAATGGATGATTGCCCCAGGATCGACTTAAAGACGGGAAACGCCGTGATGTCAAGGGAAGGACACACTTCGCTGTGGTAGGTACCATTATCGGCAGTCAATCAATCTATTTACGGCATGAATAAGAAACAGCTCTCATTCACTGAGAAGTTGCGAGGATGAACTAGGACGATCTTGCTGATCACTAATGGGGAAATACAAGAGTTCCTATTACGGTTTTCACAATGATTGTGATAGTGATATCTTCCCCTACACTAATAATATTTCATAGTTACTCAACAATAGATTTCATTCTGAAGTAGATCTGCCATCGTACCTGGTTCTGCTTGCATATCGAGCGCGTACTGTTAGGTACTGGTGGTAAATGAACTGTAATTAATTTTAAATTAATTCTACAAAATCCCTCAAAAATTTGGGTTTGGGTCGAAACACCTCAAAGGTTTAATTCGACAAGGAAATACTACAAATTATACACAATAATATTCGACACCTCTCACACCATCGATCCAATATCCCGAGGTCAGAAATCCAACACCAATCTGACGTTTAGTTGAAGCTTTTGGCAGATAGAAAAATATCAGTACGTCATTCCTTGCTAAGTGTGATATTTCAGTCGCAAAGGATAACCACAGCTACTATCAAATAATCACGATTCCGATGGCCTATTTAAAGTTTATGTAATGACGGTCTGTAACAACTGACGATAAACACCAATTATTATTCAATAATAAGGAGCAAGAGGGCATCACCATGGTACTAGATTGTACTATCGACGTCGCCAGTTTTTTTCCACAAAAACGTTCAATCCGCTGCATATCAACAGCTTCTTTCAGTTTATTATTCATATCAGTCCAACTATCAAAAATTGTTGGGGTTTCGTGAAGTTAAGAAAAACTGTTAGACCAATGATCGATTAAAAAAACCCGCTCCTATTTTGACTGCGGGGCTATTACGTCGAATTCTATCTATGAAACCCGAACGGTTATGCGAAATCCGATGGTAGAAAAGTTAACCCTTCTTGATTGGATTCTACCCTGGTATATTTCTCAAAGAAATTTACATCGGTTCTCCTTGTTACGGATTTTATCAAAATTCAAACAACTTATTTGGGAACGGTTTAACTATCTCTCCACGTAATCCCCATGTAAATCCAAGTACCTTTGGAACTAAATTTCGACCAATCCCTCCCCGAAATACAAGACCAAATGTCGTTCATCAGACAATGCGAGAGTTGTTAAAATGTCGAGAGGACCAAATATTGTTCATCAGGCAATGCGAAAATGTTTAAAATTTGGAACGAACAATTTTCTCAAAGACCGCTTATGCTCACTAATTCAAACCCTAAAGACAAGACCAAATATTGTTCATCGGACAATGCAAGAATCTTTATAATTTGAAATGTACAATTTTCTTTACAATATTGCCATTACGCAATTACTCGAAAACAAATAGTTTTCACTTGTATTTTTGCTATTGTGATTTTATTATCGAGAAATTTCGTTCAAGACAGCCACGTGATAAGAGTTTGACGTGAAAGTAGAATCGATAGAAATCTAGAAGAAGTTGAATTTGATTCTGGAGGTTTCAGTCCAATAAGTAAAATCGATGTATCGATTTATTGAGAGGTATACCTTACTTCACTATGGGAATATGTCCTTAATAATTTATTATGGGCATATTCCCTTTGTGAAGAAAGGTATCAAAATTATTCATAAAGGAGGTACCATTAGTAGTATCTTCTAACCGCGATTATTTCACGTAGGAGCCCTCAATTTTTTATTTTAAAAATATAAAATTTGCTTGGCAACGCTTTGGACAAAAGTACATAATACGCATTAAGGAATTTGTTAATCGAATACAAATACCTCTCAACCTTATTTTTATTATCCTTCAAATAAGTTTAAACCGCAAAATGAACTTCGTCATGGGAAAGAGACCTTCGCTTTTTGTGCGTGAGGTCACTGAAGATAAAGTTTTATCGGAGCACGACGAGAGACTTAATTTAACTCCTTAGGATAACCAGAAAGGTTTTCTTATCTAAAAAGTCATTCTAGAAGCCAAATACTTTTACCTTCAAGTTCTTGGTGGCAAGGTCAATATTGTGGAAAGAATCGTATGAGAGAAGCCAACAAGTGTTTTTCAAATCTGTACACGTACAGGGCTACATATCTGGGATCTAGGTTCGATACCAAACTATTACATCGTCAATTTATTGGTAAGTTCCAACGCCTGTCAACGAGTCATGCGCGTCGATGGAATTGTGCTCAACTTCGCCGACTTCCCCGGAAACGTCAATAAAATCCCAAGGTTCGTTTTCAACGCGTGAAAAACGCGACAATTCAGACTAAATTACGACGATCTTTCATCGTCAGGGGGCTGCCACGTCTCGTTTCCAATTGTGCTTGATAATAAAGTGACGGTCAACAGGGGTCAATTGCCTAAAGACGTCATTCTGCCCGTTAGCTGTATTAATTATTTTATTGTGCGATAGACGGAAAGGGTAAAATGTCCCGTAACGGAGACGGATGGACAATTTCACTTGTATTTTCATCGAGATTGATGTAGGAGATTTGAATCTAATGAAATACACGCAAAACAACAACAATTTTGGGGCTCAGAAAGAGGGCGTAGTTACTACGCCCTCTTTCTGAGCCCCAAAATTCCCAACTTCGAAATTGTTCGAAAAATAAAAAGCCAAAACAATGTACAGGGAGAAGACAACCTGATGGGTGAAATTTTAGTACTTCACGTGTAGATGAAGTCAAATATCTCTTTGGACTAAACGTACACGTCAAATATCTCTTGGTTGAGCGAACCAAAATAAAGTCAAGTATTTCTTGATGAACCAAAATAAAGTCAATAATTTTGTTCGACTAGAGCTAACAACAAAAAGCAGAAAAATTTATTTATGGGCCTTATTGTAGATGACTTCCAAGCTTTTGGGTATGTATACGACATGAGTATGTAATTGAAGAAAAATGTTATATGAGGGAATATAACAGGGATTAGGAGCAGTAAAAATCTTCGTCGGATTCCATCAGTTCCAGTGTCATTAGACGTGACCTCACAT
Source organism: Stenodema calcarata (assembly GCA_963920205.1). Lineage (NCBI taxonomy): Eukaryota > Metazoa > Arthropoda > Insecta > Hemiptera > Miridae > Stenodema > Stenodema calcarata. The sequence continues at coordinate 7,212,039 of OY986050.1, forward strand.
GCCCTCTAAACAACGGAACTTTCAATGTATCAGACGAAGGAGAAACAGTGAGCAGTTAGGCTGTAGGAATGTCACCAACGTTAGTGAAGTGCTGATTGAGGACATCAGTATCAAAATTTGCATTTTTGCATTGAATTTGCATTTCTTGCCTCGGAACATTAAATATATTTCAATATATCAAGACCAAGAGTTTTAACATTCTTCCACAGTTGCTTAGCAGGCAAGTTAGTGTCAGCTTTTTTCGCGGACCTTATCATCTTTTTAACGTACGCCCCGATTCTCCTATATCTCTCCTTATCGGTAGGAGAAGAACCAGCAATGATCAATATACCTCAATGCGGCAATGTAATTCTCAAAGTGGGATTCTAAAATCTGTCTACAGGCCCCTTTGCGGGCATTAACTCATTAAGAACGGAAGTGATCGGCGACTTCAAAAATATTAGAGACGAATTTGAGTTGGGAGACGGATAAGAGTGCTTACGATGAGCTGAGCTGGGATTGTCTTCACATCGTACCGATTTCACGACTCGGTAAATGGGAAAAGTCTCAAACTCCTCAATCGTATGGCAAATATAAACAGTCCACAGTAAATATGCCTATATCGATAATGTTATGTGATAGCTTGTTATGTACATAAGTATTCCATCTCTTCAACTAAGACGACGATTTCACATGTTAACGTTTAGATTACGTACGAGTCAAATCAGAGCTACAGACGTACAGAAAGATGACGTTTTCTGGAGACTCTTGAAGGTTATTAAACAATTCAAAATCGTACACATGACTATAAGAGCACATTTTCGAAGAAATAAATGTTTTTATGTAAAATGTGATGTTTGGAACATCTCATTTAAATATGGGCAATCTTAAGATTATTGGGTGATTAAATACTTAAATCAATCAAACCGAATCAACCGAATAGTTTCATACTTAAATTTTAAGTATGAAACTATTCGGTTGATTCGATAAGCTATTCGATGACCCACCGAAAGAAAAATTGCTAAAAGAGAGACTACCGATAGAAAAACGTCAGAATTTTGGAAAATCTCAAAAGTTGCACTTTGGTCTCGTTTTGTACGCATTAAACCCACTCAAAAAACGCAACTGGCGCTCTTTCGAACGGTATAATTACATTTGAATTTATTTGACGGTTTGAGGAGGTTATGGACATTTCAATGAAATAAGGTCGAAACCACAAACTGGTAGAGGGGAATTAAGAAACTATTTGTAGAGGGTTCTTATTTAGCTAAATTCATCGACTATGGTAGAGGAAATTAGTCGTAGTCTAATGTCTAGTGAAGTTAGGGTGAAGGTATAGTACAACATACTCAGCCCCGATTTTTATGACTATTTCAGTATTTTATCAGGATGATAGTCTAAATCTGATCGCAGATTTATGTTTAGTAGGTCTAAATATATATCATATTGGTTAAAATGTAAGAAACAAAAAAGTTTTCTGATGTATTTTCACTGTTATAACCCATTGTTTGAGGTTAGAAAAAAATTAGCTTAAAAAATGGCTTAATTCTGGTCGCGAATTCGTGCTCAGCAGGTCTCAATTCATATGGATATAGGTTTAAATGTTACAAATAAATTTTATCCGAATTTTACGAGTGTATTTTCCATGATTTTATCTGTTTTTAACCCATTTTTTGAGGTTGAACAAAATCAGGACGTGATGGCTCAATTCTGGCCTAGGATTCGTGCTCAGCAGGCCAAAATACTACGGATATGACATATTGCATCAAAATTATACCCCACTTTTGGTTTATTATCTTCGATAATGAACCATTGTTTTTCTCTTTGTAATCAGAGTCTCACTGGAGGATGAGGCGATAGATACGTGCGGCAGTAGACAGGTCGATATTATGGTATTAATATAATACGAGTATGTTATGTAGTGATCACTATACATCATGTAGTGATCTATATTTCCAACTAATCGACATGGTACTAATCAGTTGATTGGGGGATGTTTTTATTCAGCAACCCCATCAATTTGATCTATAGCTATGTAGCTTAGTAGGTACCAACAATAATATTGACCAGTCTACTGCCGCACCTATCGCCTCATCATCTACTGAGGATTCTCACACTGATTATCAAGATAAGGTAGTCTTTTCGGGATTAATTTAGGTAGTTCTGCTGGTTGTTACTTACGTACTTAAAGTAACACACTAAAGTAGTGAAAAATCGGGGCTGAGTACGTTATACTATACTTTACCCGAAGTTAGTGAAGTGGTTATTACTCACTTGAAAGGCCGACGAAATAAACAGGTAAATTCAGCACAGGGTTTGAAATGAAAAGAACAACAATCTCTTCCGGAAACGTAGGCGATCGCGAGGAACGTTCAGTGGATACAACGTTCGCTGAGGTTGTTCGTAGAGGTCGAGAGTTGGAACGTGAACTGAGCGCGATTGAGGGAGACGACAGACGACGAGGACGTTGATAACGCGAGGAGGCACGACCGGCACCAGTTGCCCTCAGTGTGGCCAACCACAGGCCTTCGCGGAGGGGGGCGCGACCTGTGACGTACCAAGAGAACGACGTGACGTGGACTACGAGGTGGATGTACGAGAATACGAGAGAGCGAAATAAGTCACGTTATATTTGGTGGGCGATAACTTTCGTTTAACAGCGGAACTTTTTTTGGGGCCCCACCACTGTTTCGTTGGCATAATTTTTCCTTTTTAGCGAATTTTCGAAGAAATTTCATACCAAAATCCGTTTCAGACCATCCTGAATTCACTGCCAAAAGACACCAGAAATCCACAGTCATGCAGCTTGACTGTACGAGCGAATTTTCGAAGAAATAACTGGTTTATGTAAAATGTCTTCATTTTACTGATCTAATAAACTTTGTCTCCATGTTTTGCCAAGTAACAGCGCAGTTTATAGATTGTTCAACGGACCATGAATTTAAAATGAACCATGAAGAACATCTCAAGTAACAACCAAATTTCTTCATCTTCAAAGTGCTGCAGTTTGAGAACGGAATAAGATCGTGTTCGGCGTATTAAAAACGTTTAAAATGAGATGTCACACGTCAGAATGTTTCATTTTGGGAATTTATGGGTAATCTACAACCCCCCGATTTTGCCCATAGCCTTTCGATTGCCAGGACGGACTTTTTGGAAAAATTTGTACATTTTATCTCAATTCTATCAAGAGTTACCTACCGTCTGGAATGAAACATTTAAAATATGTGAAAATCTTATTTTTGAGGTTAAAAAAAAAGAAGATAAATGCGGAAATTCAAATGGATATCGATATTGATTGACACAAATCTCGCGTGAATACAGCTTCCATGCCTAAGTAGGTCGACAGGAAGTAAAAGTACAGGAATAGGATTTGGTCTTGAAATGGTGGTTTCTATTAGGAATAGGATTTGGTATTACACACACAACAGACTTTTTCAACTCAGTAAAAACTACATAATGAGTTTTCTGAGCGCTAAACATGATTTTGGAGTTATGCACATTTCAATATGCAAGGTTCCTTCGAAATAATGAACCATGGGTATAAAGCATAGACTTAACGTGGCTTGAGGCAAATGGCCAATAACGTCACGTTCCAAGTCCCCTTATAAACCTACAGCCAATCAATATGATGTCGAGTTCTTAACCGCTACTAGGGACATGTCATAACAAAACAAGAATGCTCAGTCAATATAAAACGAGATACCAATTAATCACTCTCACATCTTAGTAGTCTCAGAATAATAAAACTCTAGCTCAACGTGGCACTATTATTTTATGAATCACTTAATCCAGTCCAAGGCACACAACTACTCCATGACCAAAATTTGCGAGATTGTAAATAAAACGCTATTCAATTCAATACTCGTCAATCGCACTACTATGCAATATGGTGTACATGGGTACTCCAAATGGAATGATAGAAATTATGAACCCCAAAGTGTGAGGTATCACAAAACCAGCCGCGAAAAATCATAGTGGAATTGGATAAACATTTAAAGAACTTTTAAAACATATTATCATTTTAAGAACATTTAAAGGACCCCAAAGATGATACAACCAAAGTGTCAATGAGTCAACATTCAGAAATCAATAATTGAAATACAATTATTGTAAATAGAGAAAAATAACCGTTAGACACATAATAGAGCGCCCCAATCAAAATCATCGCTCTATCGTAAATAATAATTATTGAATGCAAAGGGTTGAAGGCAAATATAAAAACCAAAATTTAGGTATTTTTATATTTTTCAGCATTTTTTTTTTTTTTTGCTCATTAAACAACATTGATACAAAGTTGGTTGAATTAGCTGTTTACACACTTGAAGGAAATGATAAAGAAAAAAAGAGCTCATTTTATACACAACCACCAAGATAAAAAGATAACGAGATAGAAGAAGACAGAATAAAGTTTTGAAAATAAAAATTAAAGGTTTCTTGGCCTCTCATATTTGAAGCATCGGTTTCACGCATTCCCATAAGATTCCTTTTGTTTTACATTATTCAAAAATCTGCTCCGTCCTATGCCAAACTATAAAACCACACACAAAGTTGGATCACATTTACAGTGTTATGATAAAGGGAAAGATGCAAGATAGACGAATAGACACAAGGGAATTGGAAACAGTGAGACTACATTCATCATTGAGATCATATCCAATTGTCGGCGAGAAAAAGCCTTTCTGATTAAAATAGGTAGGTACATAACATCCCATTATTACAATACGTGCAATGGAGGAGAGTGGTGTTCCAGTTATAACCGCTCCACATAACCTAAATCTCACTGAAGAGCTGCCTGGCACCTATAGAACACCTATGAGTTCTTCTCAGGACATGGACTTTTCTACACCTACTTGTAGAGTGGAAAAGGTGGATACCCCATCGTGACGCAGCTGCCAGGATGTGGAAGATGATGTGCACCACACGTTCCTTGGGTGCACGAAATGGGTAGTGGAAAGAAGCTGGCTGCAAGACGTACTTGGCATAACGTCTCCCTATGACACCAGAGCTAGTAGTTGCCAAGATGTTGCAGTGTGATTAGCACTGGATCCACACAGCAGAATATATGGGGGTGTCTTGATGGGAAAGATGCTCCTCAAACAGGAGTGTCAACGAAGTGACAAAGTGAAGAGAAATCAGCCCGAAGTAATATGCCCCAAGTAATAAGTAACAGCCTCAAGCTGAGTTCCAACAGGAGAAAAGTAGGTGAGGTTTCAGTGAGAATTGAGTCCCACATAACCTGGAGGTGCTGCCTTTTCCCGGTATCGTACGAGATCCAAATGCCACCTAAAGATCTTAATGGAGAGAGACATGTTCCACTTGTTCTAATTCTGAACAAGATACCGTTCTCTATTGATCCTTCCCCTTTTAAGATCCGGTAACGACAGGTAGATACTTCAGTAATATACACCGAGTTCGGATGATTCTCAATCCAAACCTTCCGATGTTCCTCTGGTTACTCCAAGGAACTGGAGCAGGATGGTGGGACAATGCCATCTTCGTGTATATATGACTTGCGTGTATGGAACCGTAAAGGGTTGTCACTCGGAACATCACTCACCTAAAGGGAGCTAAGTTCCCACCAATCTCAGAGGCACACATGAGTGCCATTCAATAATTTAATTTAATTCACACTGAATGGAAAATCTATAAAACCTTCACAGAATACGAGAAGGAATTGGGTTGAACTTGAAATACGAAGACTTCAAGCAGTTGGGTTCACCAAATGCATCACAGGATACGAAACAAAGTAGAACCTTTTTCATATTTACCGTTCTGTAGCTGTTATGAATTTGACTCAAAGAGAAACCACATAACAAGAAAAACCGGCAAGGTTTGGCACCATTTTCAAGTTTGTACCGTTGTGTAGTAAAGTACCAAATCATCCAAAACTGCAATTTCAGATATTGCAGAAGGGCTGCAACTGTAAATTTTGGTAAGGGACACTGCAACCCAATGAAAACATTTCCGGAACTGTGCTGCAGGATACTGACACAGCATGATGGTGTATTCCACCAGGTGTATTCTGCAGGAATACACAACAGTGTACCAACGATCACCAATTGATCAGTTGCATCACCAATTGCACCAAATGATCAGCTTCTGAAATATAACTGCAAGTGCTACTTTTCCACCCGCTTTATGGCCAAACTATACAGAATGTTAGCTGACATTTGGATAACAGGCACCTTTCCAGGGGTTAACTCGAAAACGAAATACAAAATTCAGAACCCACCCATATATTCCATTTCAAGAATCAAAACCACAAATATGTACCTTCGTTGACTAAAATCCATTTGAAGAACAGTCAATCACATAGAACCTAAATTCAACTACATTGTGACCAGCGAGCATTTCCGGAGGAAGGGGCACACATATTTCACTACCGTATACTCAAAAGTGAGCCAACTGAAGAAGGTCAGCCGAGTCGACATTACGTTTGTACGGAGAAAACAACTTAATTGTGAACCATATTCGAAGCTTTTAAAGTTATCAAGGTGATGAAACAAGTATAACTAACACTTTTAAGACAATAAGTTTTGAAAAAAATAAAATGAATAGTTTTGCCGTAACGCTCTTACGATGTCTGTGACTCACAACATAAAATACTAATCACTGTCCAAAGAAGTACCTTTGAATAACATTAGGTTTTTGAATTGTTTCATCACCATGAACAAAGCCAATATCCTGTAATAAATACAACATTCAAAGAACACGTGAAAATAACGTTTTTCGTATACATTTCATTCCTGAGATAGGAGTCCAGAGTATCGTTAAAGTAGGAGATAAACTAGTACATTAGGTTTACTATTTACATTTTTCAAAGATTTCAAGAGAAAAGGAACAAAAAACAGTTAAGACTAAGATTTTTTTCAAAGACTTTACAGATTGAACATACTTTTCCAACAGTCAATGAAATTTGACACAGTTGACTATCAAAGTTTTTAATACAAGAACTGTGGGGTTCCATTTGGTACCAAACAAGATCGAAACGGATCTGACTGAATATGACTCAATGCGTCAATTCAAAGGGGTCAAACTTATCGAGTGGGGAGAATCAAACTATACAAGAGTGACTGTCACAAATTAGAAAGAATAAACGTTTGAAGAGGAGGGTTAGTATTTACTCCGATTCCAACTTTCATCTACTCTTTCCTTACAAGGAAGGCCAAGTATCAGTGAGGACAAGAAGAACAAGACAAAGGAAAGCGACGGTGAAAATAAATTGTAAGAAAGGGGAAAGTGGAGGTACTTGATGGGTGGGTTTTACAAAATAAATCCATTTATACTTTCCTGAGGATTTTCCTCATTTATTTGACTTTCGAGGGAAACATGTTCATAAAGGGACTTTGGCCGGTATGATGTACTTACAGTTGGGATGTTTACATAGTTATAATTATGTTTGCGTTTGAGGTGTATCTTATTGAAGCTTGCCCAATGCTACATCAAAAAAAAAAAAAAAAAATTCCACCATCTTTGTATGTCTCCGGGCAATGGACAATGGTAGATACTGTTTAGAATTGGGGATACTGTGGTGCAGTCCTCGTTGATGTTGATGTTGAAAGAAACTAATGATGTATGATGGAATTTTTATGATTTTCAAGTTACTGTTTGGAAGATTTGGATGAAATGGGTCAGTTTACTTGGCATATAAACTGAGATACCTTTCAAAATAATAAATTAGAGGTGAATGAAGCAGATTGAATAGTGCATGACCTGCGTCAGGTTCACTTTTGAGGAAAAACCAGAATCAGGTTAACGAAAAAAAATGAAGTATGAAGTAACAAACCGAAGAATGAAGGTGAAGGAAAATGGGTGTCGTGGAGTGAGAAGAATGTTCGGCAGATAACTCAACCAAATCGAGCGACCGCTACAATCATAAGCTGCAGCTGATGGCCGCAGCGGAGGGTTACGGAGCGTTGGCGTAATGGCCGCGACCTCGCCCGCGACCCCTGCCCCTCCCCCTCCCTCTCCCGCGTCACCTTCTCCCACCTTCACCAACACCAATGTTGCTGGTGGTCTTCTCCAGGTATGCAAGTGGTCCATGGAGCATTCCAACGCCTCCTGGTCCAATCATCATACCACCTGGTCCTCCCATACCGGCTCCCACCTAGAAAAGACGGCATTGGTGAACAACTATGGGCGTAATATGGGGGTGGGGACATTGGCGGCTCTTCAGAGTAGACAAGGTAGGCACCGCCTACCCTGAAAAAAGAGAGAAAAAAAACCTGATTTTCCTAGGTTTATTTTTTCCTACAGAATGAATTCCTTTTTTTGTCCACAATTATTGTGATTCGGAAAAGCTGAGAATTCCAACTAATCAGTGACTTGACGCAACTCTCAACGAGATAGGGTGTGAAGAGAAATCAAGCCGTTAGAACGGTTTGAATCGTTCAGGTGTGAAGTAAAATCAAATCGTTTACGGAATGAATGAATGATTGAAAAACAAATAGGTACAGCACATGATACGCTTTGGCCATGGCCGTCAGCGGAAGTTCCATCTTAACAATTTCATTCATAATATACCTTTGTAATATTTAATATAATGAATTGAGGGCTTGATCGATAAACCAAAATTAACAAACAACAAAATAAAATAAAATGGCAGGAAGGATCGGTGGACGAGCGACCAGAGATGCTTGGCTCCTATTAGTTATAATTAAACTCAGAGACCAGATAACTCCTATAACGCCAAGCCTCCCGGAAAAAGGTGCTGAAAGGGACCATTCAGGACTTCCAACAGTTCACTCCTAGTAAGGGAGACCTTACCAAATGATCTAACCTGCACGTAGCCAAGAATTGGGCATTTGGCCAAGAAATGCTCCATGGTTTCTTCGACACCAAGGTTGCAGAGGGAGCAGAGTTTGATTCTACAATGGATCAAGGTTGCCAGTTGAGATTCAGGAGTTCCCCGCGACATTTCATGACAACCATGGTCTCATACTGTGACAAAGTCCCGACATAGTCCACCCCCTGGTCGAGACGTCGGTAAAGGTGGTGGAACTGAGCGGCGATTGCCCTTTCTCTAAGACCATCCTGGAAGGCCTGTTTCTGGCCTGTCAGCACAATCTTCGCAAGTTTCCTGAAGCTCGAAGCAATTAGCAGGCGTCCTGTCCAGAAATCGATTGAACATTCCGAGCCACTCCTCCGCTCAGCCGATTTTCCCCCTCATTTCCAGCGCAGTAATCCTGGGGAACCTGCCATTCGGGAGCCTGAGTTCTTTTGCGAGGTATTCGGCATTCAACCTCAAAGTAGTCAAAAAGATAGAATGCTGCTTCATCTCGCTGTATACAATGTAATTGAGGGAATTCGTCGGCAGCCTCAGGAGTTTCGCCCTCCACAAGGATCGCCTAGCTTGATCTTGAAATCGGGTTGGTGAAACAGTTGGAAGCTAATTTGCTATTTGCTGAAAGGACCGTAGGGTAGGCGATGGTCCGGTCCTAACACCTGCCGCCTGACCGGTGATTTTCTTCGTTTTCTGCACCGACATCTCCAGCTCTTTCAGGTTTGTTTCGTTGCCCCTGTTGCTGTCTGGTCGTCTTGTGCTCGTGTGTCTTCACTGCCTTTTTTTGCTTGTTGAATTACGTTTTCATTTTTATTTTATCAAGTGTTATGTAGGTAGATTGTATGTCGTCACTTCGTTCGTTACTTCAGTTTATTAGGTAGTTTGTTTGCTTCTAGGGATACTATTACTTCCTTAGGTTTATTACTTTGTGCCCGCTCATTGGTTTCTCGGAGTTTGTGTTGTGAAAATGGCTACTTCAACTTCGGAAGATGTAGTATCGATGCTTCTCGACTCTCCTTTTCCACGCTTACTTGAAGGTGATAAACGAGTAAAGCTAGACCTACGCCAGAGTTAGAGGTAAGAGGTATTGATAAGAAGAAAGGACAAACTTTCCCCTGTTCATTCCCCAAGCCTTGGTATTCTAGTCATCAGCGGTTGTGCGCTCAAGTCCTGGGTACTGGTTTTCTTTTTGTCAGTTTCAGAATATCAGTTTTAAGAACGCGTTGAGGAAACTTGCCAAGAGCGGCTGGAATTATATTCTTTCCTTCTGCCGAACGAAAAGAGGCCTTAGGCTGACACTATACCTATATTATAAACAAATGGGTTTACTATTTTTATATTAGACAATCCAGGGATATGTACTTTCAACTCATCGCCTACCCACTCCATCCTGGCCAGAGCCGCTACTGTCCAGTAACCTAATACCTGATAACCTATTACCAAGAACCATGCCAGTGTCAGAGAATTATTCTTTGATGGTCAACAATTGAAAATTGGTGACTAACAAGACATGTAAAACGAGTAAATGTTTGTTCAACTACCAGATCGAACTGAAGAATGGCGATTTTGAACTTTTCCCGCTCATCGTGGTCGGACAGGGTTTAATAGTTTAACGATGGAGTTGCTGGTGGTTTTGCGGAAGCATCAGTCGACAACATGGTCGATAATGAATCAATTAGAAAGTTTTACCCCAGTAACCCAAACTACCTTGCTGTTTATTTATTTATTTATTTATACGGGACAAGCCCAATTACAGGATATAAAGAAGTAGAAGCAATGTAATACCTACAGTAAATGCATAAGGCAATGCTGTTGAAGTGAGGGGAGTGAAAATCATTCGGAAATTTGGATAATTTGCATGAAATACCTAATGATTATCATTGGTTTATCAACCTATCAATCGAATGTATGCTAAAACTCTTAAACAACCGTACAATATCGCACTGCGGAATACCTTTAAACAATACAGAAACACATTATGCAAGCTGGTGAGAGAGGAAAAAGAAAAGTACTACATTAAAAAGATGGAAACAAATGGTGGAAACATGAGAAAAAATAGCAAATCATAAATGAAGCGGTCAACCGAACGACAAGACAGACGCAATGCTTTCCGCTAAAGGGAGTAGCTAAATTTGGAAGGGTCTGCTCGAAGCAAAAAAGAAGTTGCAACTATTCTCAATTCTTACTTTACAAATGTCGGAGCGGAGCTTGCAAGTAAGATTCCTCAACCTAGTCGACATTCAGAGAAGAAGACCAACAGCTACCCAAACCCAACACAATCTATGTGCATCTATAAAATCGAAGAGAGCGAAGTTGTCAAAGTAGTGCGAAACATGAGAGGAGGATCAGCAGCAGGACCGGATGAGTTGACACCACAGTCCATCAAGAAAATAATTGAACTTCTTGCTGCTCCACTTGCACATCTCTTCAACTTGAGCATAAGCAGAGGAGTATTCCCGCAAATCTTCAAAGTCACAAAAGTAGTACCGCTATTCAAAAAAGGACCCAAGGATGATCCCGTTAATTACCGCCGGATCTCGCTCATAAACGTAATTGCTAAAATCTTTGAAAAATTGCTGAAAGCTCGACACGTGGAATACTTAGAGAAGAATAATATCATCGAGGGTCATCAGTTCGGGTTTCAACGTCGGATTCCGTATTAGATACAGCAAATTTTGCTGGAGGGGTGGCTTTCATGCACCGCTTTCGGGAGTCAATCAGACAGCGGTTTACAGAGCCGGTCTAAACACTGTTCTCTGATTAGCCTGGGAGGTAGATGACGTAAGTTGCTGCCCTCTTCCCACTCAATACGATTTCAAACCTCTCCAGAAAAATAAGTACTTCCTTAAAAAGTTTGTTAATACTGTCTTAATTATTCTGAAGGTGAGTTCTTCTCAGGAAAAAGAAATCACTGTCATTTCCTGTTATCTTCTTTGTGCAGGTCACCCTTCCATATAATTCACGGAAAGATAGATTAAACGTTTATAAAGATGATTAATTAATTACAAAACTTACAAAAATTACAAAACTTACAAAAATTACAAACCCCTGCACCCCCGGATGATTTCCGTTTAGAGCCTAACGGCTAAAATGTGACGCACCTTGAAAAGGTTTTTGCTCCCTCTCCCTCTTTCTCTTTCTTCCACCGTATTATTTAAGATACCTCCTTATTAAAGAACAGTTCGCGATGAACTCTTTAAAATTTAAAGAGTTCATCCATTTAATATTGCTTTTTCTAACGAATAAAAAAAGATGCGCATTATTAATAATAACATCAGGTTGTCAAGCACATTTGTCGTCAAGCATATTTGTCGAATTCGTGATCAGCGAGAGTGTAATTGGTTTTTAATAATTTAGTAGTTAGGCTAGGTACATCAGCATCATTTTCGTCGTAGGTAACTAAGCCAGAACTTCACTCCAATAAGAAGTTTTCTCAACAAAATGAACTCGTAACCAATGGTTCTCCGGAATGTAAGGAGGGGGAAATTGGCAGCGTGGCATGTGGTCTGGTGTCAAATAAATTCACAGCTTTCCAAAAAGTGGTGAACAAATTTTGTGCGATGAATAATGGCGAAAATAAATTTCCTTTGCAACGATCGGTTGTACGTGAAAATCATAATAAATCATAGCGCTACTTTCATGTCACTTTTTCCTGTCGTTTTTCCTGTCGTTTTTCGGCGGGGGTCCCATCGCAAAAACCTTTTCAAGGTTAAAATTTGTACCAATATGATTCTGGGGTTTCTATTTAGAAGTATTATTAATTATTATAATTTATTAACGCAATGTCTCAACACCAATGCGTTACTTGAATCAGCCGGGCCAGTGTGAACAAGACCTGACAGGTTCACCCTCATGTTGAAAAAAAAAGAAACCGAGTGAATATTGCATTGTCATCCATCGTTGATCCATGTTTAAAATTTCAAGACTCCAGCTTATCATCCAATAAACCAGTAATAAACCAAAAGGAGAAAGGTTGAGCTACCAACTTGTGCCACCACTGCTACCTGAAGCATATTAAAATGGACGGTAAGCTCGAAGGAGAAGAATGGCCGTCGCCATGGAATGCATTGAATTCGAACCCTTTTCACACTTTTCCTACTAATGCTTCCAATATGCAATACAAAAGAATCGTATTAGAACTGGAAGAATGGACGACCATTTTGCCATTGAGAAAATTGGTTAGGTGACAGGGAGTCACAGACCCTATTGCAAGGCAAGACATCTAAAATTAGTATTTACCTGCTGCTGTTGCATCTGTTGTTGCATTTGCTGCTGCATCTGCATTTGCTGAATCTGTTGCTGTTGTTGTTGCTGCTGAAGCTGTTGTTGTATCATAGCGGCTGTAGCTTGGGGAGGAGTACCGGATGGGCCACCAGGAGCAGCACCGTTCATTCCAGAGGGCGTACCTGGACCACCAGGCCCTGGTCCTGGTGTGGTGCCTGTTGGACCTTGAGTGCCAGCACCAGCGGGGGACTTAGCCCAACCTTGAAGATCCGCCAACAAGTTCTGCCACATAGCGATCTTTTCATGGTGGCGTTTCAGAAGTTCTTCTTTCCTTGCCAGTTCCACTTTGAGGTCGTTTGTATCCTGTAAGTGATAATTATAATAATGGTGACAATGATTCATAATTATACATGAACTTGAAAAAATATTACAAATAAATAAATACTAGAACCGAACCAAGAGTGCAACATATGACTTTACATTACTTCATTATGTAAATTACACTGGTTTACAAAAAAAAGTGTACTTAAGCATTATGCAACCCATATGTCTTAATGTTTTTGAATCTGATTCCGAATCTGAGCTCGGTACCTACATAGGTGTTTGATGTTGCTGGTTCAAGGTCATGGTCAAATTGGAAATCTGAAAAATTTCCATAGGTTGATGAGGTGGCTGATTTCAAATATGACTTTTATTGATGTCTAAAAGGTCATCTCATGGTCAAATCGGGGGAAGTTGGTATGTTAGACCTAATAGTAACCTCCTAGTGACCTTTTCCGGCTATTTGACCATCAAACAAAGGTCATATTAAAAATTGAGCCATATGAGAAACCTAAATAGAAAATTTCCAGATTTTTTCAATAATTTCCCCCTATGGACCTTAAATGTCTTTAAACCTGACCCGATGAAGGTCAACCGACCGCAGATTCGAAATCAGAGACCCCAAAAACATTACGACATGTTTGCGGACACTTTTTTTTTAAGCCTGTGTTATTGATCAATACGTATGATTTTGACGTACGGATGTCAGCTCATAAAGAGTATGGGGATTTCACCTGGTGGACCCTCCTACATTTTTCTTGTGTTTCAAATATTTGCAGATACGTAGACACGAGCCAAATCAACTGGCCAACTACTGGCAATGGTGCCACAAAGTGCAATGACAAAGTCCCATTTTACCTCTCTCACGACAAGTTCTGGTTTCAAAGCAGACAGTAGGAAACGTTTCTGCAGGAAAAATGCTTCCATTTGTCTTGCAAGGTCGAGGAATCGAAGAATAGAATGGTCAACTTCGGCTTTAATTTCGTCTTTCTCCATCGTCGCTAAGGCTTCTTCCTTCGTGAGAACACTCAAGCATGACTACAACACGAGAAGCACAAACATGAGTGAATAAAATGAGCTCAATATGGTAGAGGAGATTGTTATAGCAAAATTGAACAAGAAATGAGTTAGTGTAGGTAAACCTTGATTCAGATCATTATCTCGCAAATTAATGAAGTAATATAATAATAACCCCCAAAAAACTCTCCATGTAAAAATCACCCCGCCTCGCAAATACTCGAATCATTCTACAACGGTCGGAAGAAGTTTCGATATCCACTTTCCCCGCCTGCCTTGAAGAGATGTCCTAACCACTTCACCAGCACCGTACCCGTTTCGAAATCCCCCCCTTAGCGCCATGTCAAGACGTTTTTATTACTAGACTACTAGACATGTAGTAATAAAAACGTCTTGCCATGGCGCTGGGAATGATATTAGCGAGGCGGGGTGATTACACTGAGTGTTTTGCGGGCGGATATCGCATCTTTTTGTTGTTGAAGTTGAAAAGACCTGTAGAGGGAATATTCAAGAATAATTAGGTAGAATAATCCACTACACTGAATGAGGTCCGACCGACCCAGCCCCCACCACTCCCGGCTTTTCCACAACAGAACTGGATACTTTGGTTTTTGTTCCTAAAATTTTCGTGGGTTGAATCTTTCAAATGGCACTGTGTCATGTCATAAACAAGGTCTGTGCAAAATTTCAAGTCAATTGGTCCTGCTACCCAGGCTGTAGAGCTCGATTTTCTGTTTCAAACTTGTTTTGGGTTAAAAAGGCACTGGCTAATGTTGAAACGAATCTCCGTCCAACATGTTAATTCAATCGGTGAAGGTGGAGAGGCAGTAGCCTCGCCTAACTTGATATGAAGAAAAACGTGGTAAGGATGAAGAATCGGGGTTTTAAAGTTATATAAGTAACTCGGCTCCCTTTAGACCTAGCGACTTGAAACTTTCAGAGCTTTTTTTCTATGATCCACACCAATAACATACATACCAAATTTCAAGTTGATCGGCTATGGTGACCATAATGTAGGTACCTAAATTTCAGTTTTATGATCTTAACATTTTCTTGGGATGAGATAATAGGATAAATCGTTGAAATGACACGGGGTCATTTTAGAAAAAAGGTCTCCGCAAAATTTCAAGTCGTACGGCCCTGTCACTATTAGACTAAAATGTCTGATTTTTGTTTCTATAATGTTTTGGGTTGAGACGTTTTAAAGGGCACTCTGTGAAGCTGAAACGAAGCTGTGTGCAAACTTTCAAGTCAATCGGTGAAGGTAGAGAGGCAGTAGCCTTGCCTGGTTGAACGAGGAGAAGAGGAACATGGTAAGGGCGAAAACCCCGGTTTTTGAAGAGATATAACTTGGCTCCCTTCAGATCAAGCGCTTTCTTTTATCCACACCAAATTTCAAGATGATCGGTCAAAAAGGAGCCGAAATATGGATACCTGAAAAGGCGTTTCGTGACATCCGGCGGGGCGGAATCTACCGCGTTCCTAGGTAAGTTTGTTAGATATGAATTGTGGCTTGAGAGTTAACAAAACAAGTAGGTATGCGAGTCAAGTTACCTCGCTATGTACCTAGCCCATGAAAAACAACAGACAATTTCGTCTTATGTTCCGACACAAAGTGCGAATTTTATAGAACATCCATCTCATACAATCTACCTAGTCCCACAGCAAATATCGACCTTATTATATGTACGTAGGTACACTTTGTTATCACGCTGTGTTGATTAACAAAATTACCTGAAATGCTTCTTCGAATTCGTCCACCAAATTGCCGCTTCCGTTGGTTGTAGTAGCCATAATTAGCGTATAGAATCCGACGCTCAAACAACAATGTGAAAGATATTAAGCAGCAATAATTTATTAATCACTGCATCATTTTCAATGAGATGAAATGATACCCAATGCATATAGAAGACGACGCGCAATCGTGCTCGGGAGGTAACACCTCCAGTAATGTCCACGATTTACTGCAAGTTTAGAACCTTGGGATGTCCAGTAGGATTCACCAGAACTTAAAGACAATACCCATCAACAATTGATCTTTACAATAAATCATAAAAAGTAATCAAACTTTGAAAGCCAATCAAGCCTCAGCAGAGTGCAACATTAAACGTGGATACTATACTGACCTGTACTACTCGTAGTATCCACGAGAGTCATTTCGTGGATAATTCACTTCATGGATACTCATTCGACGTCCGAATTGGCCGTGCCTTGGTCGTAGCCCATGGAAGAAGAGAATCCTTTGTTCCATGTTCGTAGCTGTTCGTCAAATTGGGTAAGTAAAGAAAATTCCTTGAAGCGTGACGTGTTGAGTTGTGACAGGAGTTTTGAGAGAAGTGGTTTTGTGGTGGAGTGCGAAGAACAAGAATAATTTGGTGGAGTACCTTCTACGTGTCGGGTTGGTAATCCTACCAATTAATCTTATGGATACTAAATCATAGAACTCCATGTTGTTTATGTTTACACCCCCCCCAAAGATCTACAATCGTTATCTATTGTTGCTTGATGAATTTATTACCCTTGTTCGGATGAGTTCAGTTGAGTTATTTTTCATTCCCTTCTCTAGATTTTACATCTTTTCTTTATCCAGTATTTTATTCTAATTTAAATAGGCTTTTTATCCTGTATATAAAGTACTCTGATGCATTAGAATCGCTTCACTTCAATCCCACCAAACAACATCGTGAGCCTAAACATACAGTGATGGATCTAGACGACAACAAATCGGAAGATAAACCAGAAACTCTAGATCCTTTCCAATCTGTGAAAAGTGGAAAACTTAGAGAGGTTGGGAGTCAAGCGATCTGGACGTTATCTTCTTGCAAACCTGGTGAGATACTTGAATATCAACCCTAAAAAGTGTAGGTACAATTAGTGCTGATCAACTTGCTGGAGAATTTAACGTTTTCTCTCCACCCCGTGATATATCATTTGAAAGATACTCATCTTGCTTTACTACAAAATTACCCGTAGAACATGATAATGAAACCTTGACATTACAGTATGACTATTGAGCCCAAATGATGTTGCGGTTTCGTTCAACGTATAAAGACCCAAGTCTCTCTAATTGTTGGATAAAACTTGCTGTTTCAGGGTTTGGAGTTGACCAGTTGAGAGATGAATTGCTAGACACGTATTGGCAATCAGACGGACAGTTGCCTCATCTTGTTACAATACAATTCAAGAGAAAGACGACTGTGTCAGATGTGTGTATTTTCACTGATTACAAATTAGACGAAAGTTATACTCCGTCCAGGTTAGTATGGTAGTTCGTAAGATATAAAACTATTGTAGGATTGAGGGTTGAAGTAGTTTTGGCTCACTTCTTGTTGTTCTTCTCATTTCATCCATGTTTCGCAACATAGTGTTGCCTCATCAGGGATTTATTCGGAGGTGATTTTAGTGGGATGGTCAGCCTCCGTCATTTAGTTAATAAAAGGCCTCTTTCCCAGGCATCATTTATCGTTTATGAGGATGATGAACGTCCAGAAAGGAGAACAGTCAGCGGGAGTTATAAATTAGCAGGGTCGCAATCGAGTGTTATGCAGTAACGGATCCACAGACCCACACATAATAATATTAGTAGGGTCGCAATCATACCCTCGATTAAAGGATAATATCTAAAGGATAATAACATATGTTATTATCCTTTAGATATTATCCTTTAATCGAGGGTATGATTGCGACCCTACTAATTAAAATCTACAAAATTAAATTTCCTGCAACTTTGGTCTTATGGCATTTTTCAATCGGAGCGATCATTTTCAACCTCCAGGCGTTACGGTTGTCCACTTTTTAGCGAAGTTGGTCAAAATCGCCTATTTTTGACGGACGATTGTGGCCGAACAGCTGGGCTGATTTCTATGTTTCAAACGCCATTCGATGCGGAATTTAATGCTCCCTAAAAAAGAATGGAGTCACATTCTTTGTAGAATGCGTACTCTTCGAGTTATACGCGAACAACTGAAAACAGTGCCAAAATTTCGCGGGTTTTAGGCTCTCAAATCTGAAGCACAACCTAGAAACAGTCGCAAACTCATAATATAGATAGATCTTTATTGCATCCAAGATAAACATCCATTGCAATATGGGTAGGAATTACAGTGAAATATGACACGCATCAAAATCCCTCATGGTAAACCTAGTTACAAAAATAAGTATAAAATAAAATAAACTTGTGTTACAATCTTCTGCCAGGTGCCTGGTGATCAACAATCTAATTTCCACTGCTTCATTTAAATAAAACGTCAAACGGTTTGCTAGGTTCCGATTACTTGACTTCAAAATACGCCTAAATTGTTGAAACTAACTCATAATATGCGGGTGTACTATACCCGTTATTCAAAACTCACAAGAGGGATTAAAACGATTTCCACCTCTCGAGAAATGTTTGGAGGCCAGAGCCCTTTTTTTGCATCAACTTTCCGGGGTTTTGTGATACTTCTTTTAAATTAATTTCTTCTTCATAAACACAAAACGATAATAAAATTATGATAATATAATATAATGATAATCATAATAATGAGGTCAAATTAATAATGACAAAGCTTCTTCACTTGATGGAAAATGGTTTTTTTTTTTTTTTTGGGACAGGTCGCAAACTAGAAATCAACGGGTTCGATGACTCCAAAATGCGGTGGAAAACATCTTCGTTGGTTGTCAAACGAGATTGTTTTCTTGCATGATTCAGCCGAAAGTTTTTATAATCTTTATTTCGTGTTTCCTGGCCTTTGAAAGAGTACAGTTACTGTATGCGAAATGAACAATAAGGTGTTTACTTCCGATTAGATTAAAGTTCCATTCGCTTTTCGATTTGGGTGATGATAACAACTAAATAGGCAGGTATAGGCAGCTAAAACTTTCACTGCAGATTCTTCATTATAATATAATGTCAAACAAATTACATACATCCATAGACCAACGCTTCGTAAAGCTTTTTTTGCTGGTCCAATGTATTTAGGAAAAACTAATTTCATTGCTGAAATGTTTTCTTAAACGTACTAATCACGGGTATAAATGTAATTTTTATAGGAACTAAAAGTAGAATCAACAACCATTACTTGTGCTTGAATTATGAAGAATATCACAACAATTTCAAAATAACAGTTAATAGAGCAAAAATCGGCTGAAAACCACTGAAAATGACAACGAATTTCGATAAAAATCACTTAGATATCGCATTTCACTGCGTTTTATTTATATTACCGATTTCTTAAAACTAGAAATCAGTTGGGTTCTCTTTGACTAGGTACCAGTGAAAGAAAAAATTCGAGTTTCGAAGCGATTTGAAAATATTCAATTTGGGGGGTTTTCTCCGCCTCTGCGCTCCGGGGTCTACCTCTGAAGGGCTAAGATAGTTTCAGTAATTATTATTTTCCGAATTCATGTTTTTTCATACTGTTGTCGACTATTTCAACGTGCATCGTGATACTTCTGTTTCAGAGTGTCAGTCCGAGCAGGATCTAGTTATAACGATATCCAAGAAGTTGAAGTTCTTGACCTTCACGAACCTGCTGGCTGGATTGTGATACCTGTAAAAGACACGAAATCCCGCCGCCTCCGCACCTTCATGATTCAAATAGCCGTCATGTCCAATCATCAGAACGGGAGGGACACTCATATCCGACAGATAAAAGTTCACTCGCCGATTGAGCGCGGTGGCCTCACACCGCTGCCTGATTGCGCCAAGAATTTTACCACAGTTGAGTTCCAGCAGTACAGTTGTATCCGCTGAGATGAGAACTTTAAGAAGCGATGTAAGCATTTTTGCTGTACATACAACGTTTATCGGCCTTATTGTTAATTTACATTACTTTACTCAAGTTTTATACTATGAGAAACCACAGTGTTTCGAATGGATGTCTCGACATGCGCCCTTTATAAAGTGTGAGAAGTTGTTTATATTTTGTAAGGAGTAAAAATTGACCATCTTGGTTTACATGACTCTATTGGGTTCTTCTGTGGTACCATGATCCTACAAACCAGACCATAAGCAACACCATTTACTAAACTCTGCCCAACCTTACAAATGTTCAACCCAAGGTGTTTATGTTTGGTGATTCACATTTCTCCATATGTTTTCGGCAAGCCTATGTTAATATGTTCCTATTTTAATAGTTTGGGCAAAAGCATGGGCGGAATCGGGCCATTCGGTGAGTTGGGGGGGGAGGGGGGTAAATTACCCATAAATTCAAAAGATAAAACAGTTTGACAAATTCGCCGCATAATGAGGTCTTGTTGATGATAAATTTGTGTAAACGTTGTGAGGACAATTCTGAAGGCGAATCATGTTCGAAAAATTCGTTGACTTGACAAGTTCCGCTGACGTCAGTTTTGACTGGAAATCATTAAATTTTATGTCTTTACTATGGCACATAAATGAACTTTTTAACGTCAAACTATAGAAAACGCTTGCATACAAGTCTGCAACGCATTAGGACATTTCATATCTTTCCCCTCCCTCCTTCTTCCCTTCCATCTTCTAGCAATCTTTTCTTCCTCTGTGAATTACATTTTTTTCAATATAAAGAAAACAAAAATTAAACTCATATTTTTATTTATTATTTACATCCATACATATATCGTCGTGGGTAGTAAAAGAACGGTATGTTATATGTTCTACATGACAGTACATTAACCCCACTAACCATTGATTGCGTAGACAACAATCAACTATTTTCATATTTTGATGCTTGGGTAGCATTGATTACGTAGGTAACACTCAACTGTTTTCAAATTTGGATGCATGAGTGAATACTTCCATATACTTCAAGATTTCGGTGTTCCACAATGGCTACGAAAAAGATAACCAAAAAAAAAACTTTAAAACGAGATTTGGATGTCTCACCCTCCTGGTTCCGCCGAAACTGGTGAACCGACTCCAAACACAGAAACATTCGAGACGGACATGTTTCTTCAGGAGCCACTCTGCTGATCAAGACCCTGTACACCTTATTGTTCATGTCCTAAGGAGGCTACCAGCCAAATTTCAGCTTTCCACAGTTGATAGGAAAGAAGTTAGCTTCAGGAGTCACTCAGCTTATCAAAACCCTCTGCACCTTATTGTTCACGTCCTAAGGAGGCTACCAGCCAAATTTCAGTTTCCTATGGTTGATAGGAAAGAAGTTAGCTTCATGAGCCACTCAGCTGATCAAGACCCTGTGCACCTTATTGTTCATGTCCTAAGGAGGCTATCAGCCAAATTTCAGCTTCCTACAGTTGATAGGAAAGAAGTTAGCTTCATGAGCCACTCAGCTGATCAAAACTCTGTGCAACTTATTGTTCACGTCCTAAGGAGGCTATCAGCCAAATTTCAGCTTCCTACAGTTGATAGGAAAGAAGTTAGCTTCAAGAGCCACTCAGCTGATCAAAACCCTGTGCACCATATTGTTCACGTCCTAAGGAGGCTACCAGCCAAATTTCAGCTTCCTACGGTTGATAGGAAAGAAGTTAGCTTCAGGAGCCACTCAGCTGATCAAAACCCTGTGCACCATATTGTTCACGTCCTAAGGAGGCAACCAGCCAAATTTCAGCTTCCTACGGTTGATAGGAAAGAAGTTAGCTTCAGGAGCCACTCAGCTGATCAAAACCCTGTGCACCTTATTGTTCACGTCCTAAGGAGGCTACCAGCCAAATCATAATAATCATATAGCCAAATTTCAGCTATAATCATATAGGTAGGTACCTACCTCACTTCTACGAATCATAATAATCATTGAGCATATTTCGTTACGTAACGTAACGTGACATAACGAAAATTTGGTTGTGTGCCATAGCAAAGACATGAAATGTCAAAACTGAAAATAAACTTCATCCACTCACCTTCGCTTCCTTCACTAATATCGTGTTTTTCAGGACTAGCTCAGTAATAATTGACCAAAGAAAACAGCTATTATTAAACCTAATTATACCATTTGAAGGAGAATTAGATGAAGCAGTTATTGTTAAATTGGACAGCCTCTAAAACCAATTTTGTCGAAGACGATAATTTTGAAAATTCCAAATTAGAATAAGTACGATGATCTTTTATTATAGAAAATTCAACGCTGAATCTGAAAATGAGGTGAAAAATGGAAATAAGTGACACACAAGACGAGGAATAGTGATTTTATGACGTAAGGTCGGGTTGAGTCGCACAAACACGAGAAAAAATCCAGTCATGGAGCATGGTTATAAGAGCGAATTTTCAAAGAAATAACTGGTTTAATGTAAAATGTCCCCATAACTGGTTTTGTAACAAGCTTTGTCTCCTTTTTTGCCGAGTATCCCCTCAATTTATAGATTTTTTAAAGCTCTAGACGATGGTGAAGTCAGAATGGAGATATCTTATTCCAAATGTTTTCATTTTCGGAAACTTGTTTGTTTTCCTTGTCAACACAGTATTAGGCCTATAGTTTCCTCCAGGTATATTAGTCCTCAATAGAGCTCGCAGTTTAGTACAAAAATTAAATCATTGAGTCTTGCTGCATGACTGCATTTCTTAATTTCGGTAGGTTTCCACATACTACAATCATAAACCAAATTATTTGTGACTGTACAAAATAATTTTTTTCGATCATGCTTTGCCCATCATTTTCGGGTTTTTTATATTGTTTGAAAACAATATTATAAATACGTTCAAGAAGAAACAATATGGCTGAATGAAAAACTTACATAAAATATAATATATTTGCGTCAACAAAATATACAAAAAATGTTTACGATTAAGGTTGGTAGCTTTGTTGTTAAATAAATACACATTATCGAAATCTATCAGTAAATACTACAGACTCAACTAGTTACAGGTTCCAAAAACACCAGTTCAGATCAACTTTCTAGTGGCTATTTACATTACACCCTCATCTCAGGTAAAAGCTACTCCAACAATTTTTTCTCTAGCTGTAGATTGGAAATCCAGCTTGCAAAACTGGCAGTTTTGTAATTCACTGGGAATTTCTCCCCAAGCAACCTTAAACCACCGTAGGAACTCTTTAAATATGAATCCATGTCAGAAATTCACAATAATCTCTTGAATATTAGTGTTCTTTCAAAGTTTTCTGTATACTATTTGGACTTGGTACAATCTGAGTGGAAATATTCTGAAGGAGAACCAGAGAAAAGTATGAGCGTCTGGACTACAATTTGTGTTCAGCTCCACCACCAATTAGCGCTTTCGGTTTGAAAAGAGGTCAAACATCTCAGCCAAATCAAACACCTACGCACATCAATATATATATTTTTCCTTAGATAAGCGGTTGTTTAGAATTGCTGGTGTGAGGATCTCAATATCAGAGTAACCATTAGGTGCAAGGACAAACACTACAGTTGATAATATCAATATATTATATTGGCTGGTACAATGAATAATCGTACTGTTCTATGATAACTTAGTAGAATTATAAATGGTTGCTATAATATTCACAAATTATGCAAACATAGGTAGGTAGGCAGTTTTTTATTTATTTATTTTTTTTCGAAGGTTTTTCAAAACGACATTTTTAGTACCTACTAGATTTGAAAATTTTATTTTAGCTGAAGGGTAAATAAGACGGACGTCCAGAAAGTAAGGAATTTTGTTTTTCTGAGTGTTCGCCACTGGTAAGTAGGGAGGTTCATCTAACGCCTTAGTCACAGCAGCCAAACGCTTCAAACAGTTCGTCCTCCAATCGCTCCACCTCTGGCTGCACGCGAATTTCTTGAACGGTATGAAAGCGAGGGTGAAACTTTTCGTGACTAAATTGTGACTGGTGAAGAAACGTGGGTGTGTCAGTGTACTCCTGAGTCGAAAAGGCAGTCTTTACAGTGGCGTCATACCCATTCACCATCAACCAAGAAATTCAAAGTTCAATTTTCATAGAGGAAGATCATGGCATCTGTATTTTAGGACCAGAAAGCGATATTACTAGTTTTATGCCTAAAGGAACCACCATAAATCAGCTGCATACTGTGAGACACTCAAGAAGTTGAAGACAAAATGAAGCACAAAAGGAGAGGCTGACTTGTGGTGTGTGACTCCTTCATGGCAACGCTAGACCTCACTCAGGACCTGTTTGTTTCTTTGGGTGGGATATTGTAACTTACCCACCCTACTTCCCGGACCTGACACCATCAAATTATCATATTTTTAATAAATTGAAGGAGGTTTTGGGTGGACAACGATTTTCAAATGACGAGGAGGTCCATGATGCTGTCAAAAAATGTCTTCGGGAGGTGGAGCGGAAGGTATACGACGAGGGTATACAAAACCTGGTCCCTAGGCTTCAAAAATGTATTGTTTTCAATGGCGATTATGTCGAGAAATAATGTCATGTTTTGACAGTTATCTTGTACATTTCATTTAAATATATTCAATTTTTAACGCATGTTGTTAAACTTTCTAGACGTCCCTCGTACTTGGGTCATGTTGGACGGCCTGAAATGTGCTGTACAAGAGTTAGACACCATTTTTAAGGTAATTATAATTGTTCTTCAGACTAATAACAACACTTTTCTGTTAACCTACAGGGTTGGTAATGAAGTACCTCCTTCTCACCAATCTGTCCAGAGAAAACTGAAATTGAATAAACGAACTGGTGAGAGCAGAAATGTGATCATCCAAGCTACAAAGAACTTTGAAGTTTTACGTTGCTACTGTTAGGTCGATAAGTAAGCTTCAGTGATGAACTAGAAACCGGAAGAGACGAAATGGATAAGTACACACATTTGATGTTTGATATGACCTCCCACCATGAGTGCTAGTGGTGGAGCTCTATCCAGGCTGAGGTCCAGACGCTTCCTGAATTGAATTCTTACTAGTTGACTAGTGCCTAGAAAACTAGCCAGGAAATACACGCTGCAATATATGTGTTACTACTAAAGACACTAAAATTAATCTAGTAAATTGGCGGTGATACTTAATACTCAATCATACGTGTGGACATAAAAATCAATAATTTGAATCCAGTAAAATTTCGATAGGATAATGTTATGCCTACTGGCAATAATTAAGTCGTAATGGTGAAACACGAGTTTTATTTACAACAAAACGTACAAAAGCTAACCGATTTACATTATTTAAGAAAGCTATGTAAACTAAATTATTTGAGGTTTGGTTATTAAGTCATGACCGTGAGCTGATCTACTGGGCTCTGTTGGACCGTCACAGTCGAAAACGAAGGCAATAAGTTTGTATGAAGTGGAAAATCTTACAGGCGAATTGGGTCATACAGTTTTTGAAAGCGCTGTCTAATTGGGGTGTTGGATATTTATGGTGCCACTTTGTTTGGGCCCTGAGGTGGTTTTTTTTAAAACAAATAACTTTATTTCATTTACACTATAAAAATGGCCTCTACAGGGTGATATGCTGGTAGGGGCAAAAGACATGTTGCGTAAAACTACATCAAAATGGAGGGAAATGCAGCCGACCGTATATTTTTATCTCCATCCGTTGTCAAGATATGATTTTTTGCAAGTTTTTTTTTTTTTTTTTTTTTTTAATATAGCAAAACAACGTTTGTTTCTTTCAATTTCAAATTTCTCCACTTTACTCCATTCAATTTGAACTTTTGACCACATTTTCTGAATCAGCGTTCAATTTACTATACGGATTAGTGTACTTTGGTTCTTGAGAAATGCCATCTAATGACCATAACAGCAGCAATTGGGGAAAATGACCATAACATAGAGCAATTGGGGAAAATAAAAATTCTGAAAATCTTTAGAAGGTTACCTACTACCCTTCGAAAAAAAATCCTGGAAACTGGAAAATCACATGATAACTTCTTTATATAATAAGCTTTTCATCGTTATGGTCAACTTTGAGATTATCTTGTTTCTTCGATCAAAATTCAACTTTAAATGCAAATGAAGTTAGGCGATTTAGAGTGGTTCTGTCGTCAGAGGGAGTACATACCTGCACAATAAATAAGTCTAAGTTCCGAGATTAGCGCACTATAACTTCGTGTATCCACCAGTTTAAAGAACAACGTTACCCATTTGCAATAACTCCCCCTTTTTCGCATTTAAACTTGAAAGATTGATCGAAAGAACAAGATAATTCCCTAGTTGACAATACCGTTGTAAAAAGCTTATTGAACGAAGAAGTTTTCATGAGATTTCCCAGTTTCCAGGATTTCTTCTGGAAGAGTAGTAACGTTCGAACGATTTTCAGAGTGTTTATTTTCCCAAATTGGTTTTGTTTGTGCTGTTATAGTTATTAGATGGTAGGTTTTCAAGAATCAAAGTACACAACTCACATAGCAAATTTAACGCTGATTCTGAAAATGTGATCAATAGTTAAAATTGAATGGAGGAAAGTGTAGAAACTTGAGTTTAAACGAGAAAAAACGTGGATTTTCTAAAAAAAATCTTTAAAAAATCATATCTTGAGAACGGATTGAGATAAAAATATAAGGTTGACGGTATTTCACTCCATTTTTGATATAGTTTTACTCAATGTCTTTTGCATGTACGAGCAGATCACCTCGTATAATGAAAATGCTGACAGCCTGAAAATCAGAAAAGTGACATTTTCCAGTTGTAGGTAGGTACTGAATAAGTGCTATGAAAACATGAACTTTGGCGTTAGGTCTACCCTGTTCAATAGAAGTTTGGAGCAAAATATTTTTTATTGCAATGAAGCACATTTATTACACAAGAGTTACAGGAGTGAAAACGGTTACTCTCAGTGGTCAAAGTCGACTTTCCTGTGGGTATAAATGTGATGGAGGAACGTGATTAGAAAAAATAAATAAAAATGAGGCCTAAACATTAATGCGATAAACATTAAGTCCACCCACATTACATTTTAATAAAATCTCGAGAATGAGGGCGAGAGAAACAAAATTAATCCCACGTCGCTACATTAGTTCTTTTTCTAATTACGTGCACTGAAATGCATGATTGGGGCAATAGGTGTGTAGAAATCACACGATTAGGAACATAATTCATTTTGTACTGATAAGAGAGATCCAATCAACATTATCGATTAAACATGGTTGAGAGCCCAGTTCATCCCACGTTGAAAGAACCAATAAATCAGTTGGATCTTCACGAGAAAGAATTACATCTAAAGACAAAATTCGAATTACAAAAAAATATAAAATTAACTTCTACATATTTACAAGAGGTAAAACGTTCACACTCGTTTCGTGAGGAAGGATAACATTAGCGTTAAATTACTTGGGTATTTTCAGAAAGGACAAAACGGCAAACCCTTCTGTTTGCATTAGTGTAAACTACACGAGTTTGTCATTGTCACATTCTCAAGTGAACACGTGTTTGGCGATAAGTGTCCATCACTTGCGAAACTGTACGATGTGAATCGCCATTCTTCATCGTGGTAAGTAAGTCATGAAAAGTTTGGCGATTCGGTGGTGGTGGTTGATCCAATCATTCTTGCTCAACGACGAACTTTTCCGTTTGCATCACCACAGGGGGCTGAAAAAAAATTGTAATTTACTTTTAAGAATATTAAATAAATTTTAGGTGTCTCATCTTGCAGTTCGAAAGATTACGAATGAACCAGTGCAAACCAATTAAGTGCCTAAAACATTGATCGAACATAATGTAACCTTGAGAATATTCATGTCATTCACAATCAAACTTTCAGATAAATTTCTCCTGATAATGTCAGTTTCAAGGTTGAAAAAGACTCCCTTAATTATTTAAAACCTCTTAACCTCAAATATCTGTGATTGCTTAACTGTGGGGAAGCTTTTTGTACAATTTTCCCCAGACCTGTTAATATTTAAAATTGAGGTAGATTCGTTATCAATTTTCGCTTTATTGTTACTCTATTGTGAAAGGCTCTTGGGTTGGGTGTGACAAGTCGCAATACCCCTCATTTCACTCACTGGGTTAATAAAGGATTCTGTCCCCACCAAGAGAATTTGGTGAATTTCTCTACATTTTCGAAAAAGTCTCTTCAGTTCGTCCAAAAACCATTTCCACGGAGCTCCATCCAGTCATTGTTCTGATTTTATTTTCATCTTGAACTGCCAGAAGTAATTTCACCCTTTTCTGGTCAACCTCCACATTAGGTACCCATCATGATACCCCTCAAGGTACCCATCTATAAAATCGAATGTCGAATGTCTATGTAGTAATTAATTTGACGATATTGTAGATTACTGGTCTCGATTTTCATTTGTAGGTACAATTTTTATTGGAGTGTCTTGCTTTGTTTGATGATTTTTCCATGGTTGTGATGAACTCCACCTGAGAGCGCAAGTTCTATGAACTTATCCTCGTGGTGGGCAAAATCAGAGTATTATCTATGTTACAATTATTTATTGCTCTGTTTGAAGAAATGTTTTATTTTATATTCATTGAAGAAATGTTTTATTTTATATTCATTGAAGAAATGTTTTATTTTATATTCATTACATTTTATTTTCATTTTTGAAGTTGCTCGAGTTTATTTTGGAATGTTTGTTTACTTACTTTTTATTCATGTGCAAGTGTACCTACATATTATCTGATTTTTGCTGAATAAATCTGAATCTGAATGTCTGATTGCTCCATTGTGATGAGCAAGTTCCAGGGATGGTTATAAGCTATGGTAGATGCTCCAAAACGGCCTATTTCGAAGAGAACGGACCTTTCCTTCGCTACGCCGTCTGGTTAAACAATTTCGTAACTAGGAAAGGGCTAAAAGTCATAAGAAACGTTTGCAGACGGTACAAATTTGCGTACCTACATGTGACTTTTTTTGTGCAATTCCCGTGATGGTAGAGACTTGAAACTTAGCTTGTAGCCTCCTTAGGGCTTGCAGCATTAGGCCGGGATCAGCTGAGTGTCTCCTAAAGCTGATTTCTATGCTATTCACTCTATGAAGCTGTAATTTGGTTCATAGAGTGAAGAGCATAGAAATTGGCTATAGTATATTATACTGAGTTATTTACGCACCCCGACCGGGGCAACGACCGGGTAATCAGGCTTGTAACGTGATAAAACACAGCATTTTATGTGGAAGAATTATGCCCGATTCAACTTAAAGCACAAATGCATATAATAAAAGTAATTCCTTCTCAACATGGATAACAACATTTAGGACTGTGAGGAGTTGAGTGAGATATGTTAGTGTCAAACCTTATTTCTTTTGGTAGTTGTTATTCTGATCAGGGTACTCCTCATAGTCTTCATCTCCAGTCTCTTCGTAATCTGCTTCTTCGACGGGTTCAGGGGGGTCGATAGGTGCTTGTGTGGTTAGTGGTTCGTGAAACTCCTAGCATGCACAACACGAAAATGTTATTCACACAGAAATCTGCTTTCCTCCCTTGGTTTTCAAGATTAATAACACGTGAGGTTGACAAGTCAGATACTCTTATTTAGTTAGGGTCAATATATTTCATTAAAACTTTGTAAATATCTGACTTGTTCAATGCTGCTTAGGATTTTTAATCACATTAGTTACAATAAATTTGAAAAATATCCCTCTGCCATTAATTTGTTAATTGACACAAACGTATGAATATATCGCTCATTGGCTGCAATAGTGTCATAATATGGTATCATCTCTAAATTTGATGAAAACCATTTCAACTTTGAAATATTCCGCTACGAATTTCACGAAGCGAGTTTTCGAACTCTAATTTCTGAGTTTTTAGGCTTCGTGAAATTCGTTGAAATGGTTTTTTTTTTTCGATTACCCTGAAGGATCAAATTTGTAGATATGAAACCATTTCACCAAATGAGCGATATGTTTTCCTTTGTATGAAGGGATGGTAGAGACGTAGAAGGTTGCAACGATGAAATGAGAGAATGATTCAGAGAATTTCATACTACCAGTACATATAAAGTATTATACTGGATGTCTACAGAAATTATGGGACGAACTCAAGGAATCAATTCTATAGCTAATTTGCAACAAAAAGTGCCTCCTGGAATTTTTTCATTTCTCAATTGAAAAACCGACTTTTTTCACTTTCAAGATTTTTTGTGTTTTCGACCTTGTCTCAGTAAAACGCTCTGACTCTCTTAAATTAATATGTAAAATAAAAGCTGAGAATACCGTTGGAAGGAGCGTTAAATTTGCCATCTCTCTGATATAAAATCTTAAGTCTTAAGACAGTCCTAATTGATGAAAAAAATTGCCACAATTTGAAGATTTCTTACAAATCACAGTTTTTCTTTCGTATTTTGCTCTATCAGTACGGGGTTCTGTCGGCGTGCACTCCTCGGTAAAAACTTGCCCAGAATCTCAGCTTTCCAATGGTATTAAAAAATATTATTTTCACACTGAAATTTGGTGGAGAAAATGACGTTTGAGAAACGTGGGTGTTTAGGTGAAAATCAACGTTTTCACCAAAATCCAACTTGCTTCATGGAAGTGAGTTCGCTATCGCAATTTTTTGAAGCTGAAACGAATGGTGACACACTCGAATCTCTGAACAGTTACAACCGTTCCATATCTCGGAAAACAGTTCATTTCCTCCTTGGCGTATGACCGTTTTTTATTTGGTGGGTTGTAGGAGGTTTGGTAAAAAGGGAACGCTTTCCAAGCTTTCGGCTTTAATAAGCCAGCTTCAGGGAGGGGTTGGTAGGTATTTCCTACTTGTCCCAGTCTCTACTTCTTTCTTCCTGAAATATATTTCTTTTAATTTAGATAAGATAAGAGTAGATAAGATTTAGATAATTTAATTTCTTATCAATTTAAGGGAGTTTTAAGCCGTTTTAGTAAGACAACGTCGCAAACACGAAAAAAATCTTAAAAGTGAAAAAAGTCGGTTTTTTAGTTGAGTACTGAAAAACTCTACGAGGCACTTTTTGTAGCAAATTAGCTGTTGAATTGATTCCTTGATTTTGTCCCATAATTACTCAGTATAACTGTTTGAAATGTTTGTCTTCTACCACAGACATGATGGGCGAAATACAATGACTATCAATAATTGATTGTAAACTTCCTCTGAATCCCTCGCATTCACATACTCTCACTGTTCTCTTCTCAAATCACTTACTCTTCCATCACACAGGAGTTTGAAACTGACTAGATCGATAATTTTTTAGTCAACTTGAAATTACTAGATCACTCTCACTATTTACAATCACTCCATCAAAACCAGGCGTTGTCACTTTAACCATTTACCTTTTGAGGTCGCCACCCGCAGCCTGGGAGGGGGAGTCCGTCCGGGCCAATTGGACAAGGGGCATCCAACCCTGGAACGCCCTGGTCACCTTTGTCCCCTCGATCACCTTTTCTGCCTCGCTTCCCAGTTGGTCCCTACAACGAGTATCAAAAGCTTAGCCAACTTTAAGAGGATATTTTCCAAAATTGTATCCCTAAATAGCTTATCAAAGTTTAACAAGATTGTGGGTGACACAGTAATTGTTACATTCAGGTTGAACTGAAAAATGCATACTTGACCTCATTTTCACTAAAAAGAGAAAGAGGGGAGTAGAAAGAACGCATTTTTGGTTTAAATTATTGCTCACAGCTAATTAGTACCAAAGTTCTATTACAAATGTATTTAACCTGTTCCTTGCATCAAAATACAACGAGAATTTTGTTTTTATTAACTGGTAATCCTACTGGATGCTACTTAAAATCCATGCTCCTGGGCAAGAAAACAGGATACTGACTAGAAAAAAGAGCAAACTTAGTGGTAGTATCATTAAACTACCCTGAGGAAGGAGTTTTCTAACTAATACAGTCAATACTGAACATTGCAGTGGTTATTTGCTGATTTGTAAATAAAATATAGGAAGTTGTTAAATCCAACATACACAGCCTTTATTATATTCTTTCCGTAGAAGAATGCTCGTAGAATAAATGCTGATTTATTTGTTGAGTTTTACAGGAATGATCTAGATGAAAATTGTGAGTGGATTGTGGTAATTCCAGTGCCTTTAACACTTCGCCGGTCTCGCCCGTTTTCATAACACGAGCGGTCGCGTGGCGCAATTTTGCCGCCACTCATGTTTTTAGTTATTCATACGCTTCCAAACATCAATAATAGTTTCGATGAGTCAAGATAATGATGGGAAAGATGTCTAAGAACCGAATAAAGGTAATTCACTTGCTGTGATTCAAAAAGGAATTCATCATTATGTTTCATAACATGGCCGGTCGCGTGGCGTCACTCAATTTCTCCGTAATTTACTTACTTACTGCCGAGCACTACAGGCCGAGGTGTCCCTTGGCTTCCCTCACTCCTTTCCTTCACCGGCTTCTATCCTCAGCCAGATCCCTTCTCAGTCCGACGACCCTCAGATCACGAAACACCTCATCAAGCCATCGATTCCTGTGTCGTCCTCTCCTTCTTCTCGAGTGCAACCTCGCTCTCAGCATTCTCCTTGAACCCTCATCGGCTACCATTTGCCCAACGTGGCCCAGTCATCGTGTCCGTCCTGCCTTAATGAAGCGCACTATGTCCTCGTTCTTGAGGATCTCATTAATTTCCCTATTATTCCTAATTCTCCATCCAGATCCATCATTAACCGCACCGTATACTTTTCGGACTATTTTCCTTTCAAACACTCTGAGCCGTTCCTCGTCCCCAGCAAGCATAGTCCATGCTTCTGAGCCATAGCTCACGACTGGACGCACTAGAGTTTTATAAAGTCGCATCTTGGTGCATCTGGAGAGCAAATGGTAAAGAGCTTCTTGTTATGCTCTGTTCCCGGCCATTATTCGGTAACAGATTTCCTCTTGAACCCGGGGTTTTCCTGTTGATGGAACTTCCCAGGTATGTGAATGAGACCACTTCTTCAAACGAATACTGACCAAAACGCAGTCTCCGCAGAACTTGAGGCGCAACATGGGGAGGGGCAATCTTGAGTAGCTTTGTTTTGTGTTCATTCACAATCAGCCCCATTGACTTTCCTGCTTCACTCAAGATCTCAAATGCTTCTCTTAAGGCTTGAAGGCTGCCCATTATGGCAATGTCATCAACGTACGCAAGGACCTGCCAGGTCCTGTCCATGATCGAGCCATCTTTGTTCATAACTCAGACCGCCTCATTGAGTGCTAGGTTGAACCAAGTCGCAGAAAGTGAGTCACCCTGCCTGACACCAGAGTTCATCTCGAAAAGGTCTCTAAACTAAACTCTCTTCATTTCTTACTAATCATTGGGATATCTTCTAACCGTATGCGACTTGTATGTGGGCAGGACATGCTACCGATTTAACACGACCGGTCGAGTGGCACAGAATAGACGCCACCAACGTTCCACATCCAACAAACGTCCCTAGTGAACTGAAAAGAGTTCCAAAAATGCTGAATTTGAGAGGAAAGGGGGGACAGGTTATAAATAGAAAAATAGAAAATGGGTTTTCACCAACAGGTCGAATTTTTTTGTCAGCGTTCACTTCAACGTCTACCTGGCGCACTTTTGGCGCCAACGCGACCACTCGTGTGTTAAGGTTAGCAAACTTTCAAATAGACACAAACAACACTCTGATAGTGACTATGGGGAAGGGAGATGGCCTTACTCAAAACACTCACATTATGAGCTCAAAGTTTGAGATCAAATAATTGATACAGTTCGTGGCTATTTCAATTTTTATGACAGCTGACCACTGAAGAAACTGTGATGCAAGGAACATGTTAAAATTATGAACCACTTGGTAGACATATGTTCCTTTCCTGAACAGTGAACATTGGTTAAATTTTCTTTTTTTGTGGATAATGAGAGGCGCTGTACTTACTGGCTCCCCCTTCAGACCCCTCTCTCCTTTGGGACCCTGAAAAACAAGGGCAGTTTATAAAACATGCCAGGTGCAGTCTCATTCGAATGTACTTGATGTTAGCATTCACCATTGTCATACAAGCATGACAACCATGCATGAACAGGAAATAAAGGTTACAAGTTGACCAACAAAATGAAAAGACGCGACTCCTAGAAAAACAAAAAAAAAAAAATATTTAAGTAGGGTATTATAGCAATTATTAATATTCGGAAGAGGTTATGGATTTAGTAGGTACCTCCGAGCCGGGGATTCCATCAGTGCCCTATAACACACCATTAATATTTTTAATACGGTAAGAACACAGTAATTCACTAATGTACATGCAGATATACACTTCAAGGTATTAGGGTAGGTGTTGAAAACTTGAACATAAAAATGATATATTACGGTTAGATTAGACGTCAAAAATGAGTGGAAAAAAACGAATTAGTTCTAATTTGTGGGAAGGTAAATGGTAGGTACCCCTTGTGGTAAATGAAACATTGTGCAGTAATGAGTGAATCCTAGTTTGACCAGCATAATTTGGTAACAAGTTATTATGAGATGTTTCAACTCCAGTGTGGCGATATCTAATTCAATGAACGGAAAATTCCAATAGGTACCAATTACAAAGGTGGTCTGTGTTGTATTTATTCCAGGGGAAATTCGAGTTGTAGGTCACTCCACTTTCAGCTCTGCGATCTTAGGTGTGAGGGCTTACTAACACGGGTTTACGAAAAATCATCGGTCCCAATAAATTTTGGTTTATTATCTTCGATAATGAACCATTGGAATTTCCAATTCTACTCTCTCAGTCACAAACTCACCGGTTAAAATAAACGTGACCAAAACGTAGAAAATTCTTAACTTTTCACATCGAATGTTAGTGAAATAGTATTGGCATAAGGACTCAAAGGCTTTCAAAGCTGGGGACGGCAACGATATATCGTTATGTAGGGCATATCGATATACTGCGTTCGATATATAGATATATATCGGTTTGTATGGATACAAAATGATTTTGGAAGAATTCTCTGCCATGTATAAAACTACCCTATTGAAACGAACAATGCTTTAGAAAATTGATCACCTTATCGTCGCCTAAGAACAACAATGGCCTATCTCAAAAACCATCACTTTTCAGGAATAACCAAAAACGGCTTTCCCTCTCCATTTGTCTTGTTAAATTCATTGTTTTTTCAGGGATGGCCAACAAAATTGACCTCCCCATATGTCGAATTATTGTAGTTGAATTATTGAAGTGTTTAATTATTATGGCCTATCTCTTGAGAAAAATAGTATGCTTTTATATCTTCATCATCAGGGTCTAAAATCAGTTAAATTTACATTGTGAAACTGATTGTAGGCCCTGATGAAGAAGTAAATTCTTCGAAACGTTGGCACATAATACATCTCTCATTTGACCGACCCTCGACATCCCTCAACATTATTCTTACTGACCGTCAACAAATCACACACACGCAAGTATTGATTAATATTTTTGCAACGCAGCAACATGAAGGAACAAGTGAAAAGCAGGGGAGTGATGAGATAGGCCATAATCAGTAATGAGTGGGTATAGAACGGTTTGCTTGTATGCACATGATCGAGGTCACACTGCTTTGACCAGGAATGAAGTTTACGTGGTACCATACGTGGGCCAGTCCCCTTCCTACAACGAAATTCGAGCGCAACCAGTGGTAACATAAGCAGCGTTAGAGGGACGAGTACGAACTACAAAAATTAACGGAGCTTGAGGTTGGAGTGACACAACTCTGAATCTAGTATGTAATCGGAACGAACAATTAAATCAGACCTACGCCAATTCCACAGAACCTCCCAATTTAATTCAAGTAAGGACGTTTGCCCCACTGGACTATCAAGTATCTGTACAATTTCTCTAAAATGGGCACTAATCTAGTATCTCGTAACATAAATATCGTCGGCTTATGAGTGAAATCCACAAAGTTTTTGGATCAGATATTTCCAAGGAAAGAAATTGGATTGGAGGGCTGAAATTTGGACTGTAGTTGCCTTTGGGTGTCTAGTTGCTACCCCATGAATCTCAAAAGGTTAGCTGCATTCCATAGTACCTGTACAGCAATTTTCCCTAAAATGAACCCGACATGGTACATGG
This sequence comes from Stenodema calcarata, assembly GCA_963920205.1. Classification (NCBI taxonomy): domain Eukaryota; kingdom Metazoa; phylum Arthropoda; class Insecta; order Hemiptera; family Miridae; genus Stenodema; species Stenodema calcarata. The sequence continues at coordinate 7,248,128 of OY986050.1, forward strand.
GTTTTCACTCGGTTACAATTTCGTGAGAATAATGACATCGTTTTTCTCTATGATGGTTACCTCTAATCTCAATGAGAAGTTTATTAATATGAAGGAGTAAATATAAAATACAAATGAACACAAAGAAGAGCAATTCGAGTTGGGAGAAAAGATCAATGGTAGGGATGGAATGAGAGAACGAAAGCAAAAATAGGAAGTGTTACGATAACTCAGATTTCACCATCGTGTTTAGCGTAAAAACACCTTCAACATGAGGTGTCAATGGGTAATTCCCCCCCCCCCCCCCCCACAAAACTACCCAAAACCCTCCTTATAGTGGCCCGATTCTGCCCATCAACAAACTTAGCCTTTCAGTTGCCAAGACAAATTTTCGTGCAAATTTGAACCTAAATTCTATCTGAACAGAAATGGATTTACGACTCCTAAAACAAACATTAAATCTACCAACAATTATACCAGTAGCTACCGGATTTTTCACACTAGTGGAGAAGTCCGTACAAATCGACAACACTGACCCAACTCGTGACGGTTTTTACGCTCGTCCCTCCAGATATATATATATAATTTCAACTCCTGTGGAGGAAATCTTTTCTTTTTTTTGCCTTCCTGTTTCTGTGAAGACATCATCTGACGTATAGCCGAAATTAACAACAATATCGCGATCGGTTATTGTGCGTTTACTGTCGACGGTTCGTTTTCGACCGGCTACACCTCGTGTCTTCCAGAAAACCTCGAAATTCATCCCATCAATATCTACCATCATTATCGTCCGCAGCAAGTCCTTTATCCAATATATCAGGACATCATCTGACGTATAGCCGAAATAACAATATCACGATCGGTTATTGTGCGCTTACTGTCGACGGTTCGTTTTCGACCGGCTACACTTCGTGTCTTCCAGAAAACCTCGAAATTCATCTCATCAATTATCATCAACATCTACCATCATTATCGTCCACAGCAAGTCATTTATCCAATATATATTATAAGTATTAATAACTCTATATAATAATATAATAACAGTATATAATAAACCCTGTTACATGTTGATGTTTCATCATCAAAAGCTTGCCTTTAATTTGAACACCTAAAATTCTTATTATTATTAACTCATTAGTATTTTCTTTTTCTCAGTTACACTGAGTGGTCCTTCAAGTCACCATACCATCCAACTACATTTCAGTCCTTTTTTTTTTCTCGTAGTATTGGACATTTGCAGCAGGCAAAACTGCACGTCTTTCATATTCATCTGGTCCTTCGAGCCGGATAAGAACCAGCGCTCTCAATATAATTTTGAGCTATGAAGGCAAATATTTTATCTTAACATCTATTGAATTAATTTGTCGTTGATTTTTATCAACGTTACCTACTTTTGCTACCTCATCTACTTGAATACTATTTTTGATCTCAACATTACCTATATTATCTATCTCTACTTTATATCAATTTTTCTACCAAATTAAAATTCATCTATTTGTACTGTGAATTTATACTTATGAATCTATATGCAACTGAGTATGTACCATAAGAAGTGAGTTTATTGTATTTGGAAGTTACTACCAGCTAACTGAAATTGTTCATATCGTTTCCTTTATTTTCTCATATTTGATTGATCACATATTCTATAATGGCTATTGCACCGGACAGTGGCCGAAGGCAAATATCCAAAATTAAACGAGTTATCATGACTCTTGCTGATGATCTCACTACTATTCGCAGGATGGGTGCTGCTGCTCTATCTGATACTACTAAAGTATCAATGTTCATGGGGATGTATTTAACGGTGCAGACTACTTTCGATAGTCTGAGACAGGACTGGGAAAAGGCAATAGATACTTCTGAGGACTTCAAACTCGATCCTCCTTTTCCCACTGCAGAGGACAAAGCTATTCTTCTCAGCGCCAGGAAGGATTATTATGAATGTCACTCCTACTACATACAGCTGAAGCCTCCACCTCAACGTTCCTCTGCCGATGTCACCTTGAACTCGTCCAGCATGACTCAAGCTGCACCCAGTGTCAGGACTATTTTACCAAAAATACAAATCAAGCGTTTTTCAGGCAATTGGACTGAATGGCCTTCATTCAAACAATTGTTTTCTTCTCTCATCAAAGAAGAGGAATCGCTCACAGACGCCGAACGCTTCCAGTACCTGGTGTCATATCTTGACGGTTCAGCATTGGGTGTTATCAAACACATACCTGTTACTGATGTTAACTTCAACCAGGCGTGGAGCGCATTGGTGCGTGTTTACGATGATAAACGCAAGATGGCATCCTCTTACCTTGAGCGGCTTCTCTCCTTCAAAATGGCTTCAAGTGAACCTACAGCTGAGTCGCTGCAGTCGTACTTATCTCAGGTTTCAGAGAGTATTTCTTCATTGAAGAATCTCAGAATACCAGAAATGGAGGATTACCTGCTCTGTGAATTAGCACTTCGAGCTTTGGACCAGAAGACGCGTCAAGCTTTTGAGATGGCAAACGTTGGTACCACCTTCCCCAAGTTTGAGACTCTGAAGGAATTTGTACAGAACCGCTACCATGTGCTGCGAATCACTGACAGCTCAAGTATTAAGGTAGCCATCTCAAAGCCAACGCATGCTAACAAAGCTCCTCAGCATCCCAACAGATTCTCAAATAGGGCCCACGCCTTGCTGGCCCATTCTTCCAAACAGGACATCGGCAAAACGCAATCAAAGTCACAAGACTCAACTCAGTTCTCGTGCTTCATCTGTCAACAACGTCACGTCATTGTCACATGTCCTCAGTTCTTATCTATGGACCCTCCACAACGCCTCGCTGCATTGAAACTCTTCTCTGGTTGTCGGAACTGCCTCCATCCAGCACATCGTACTAAGGATTGCCCGTCAACGTTTGTTTGTAAGGAATGTGAAGGAAGACACCATACCATGCTCCATCTTCGGCCCAAGTCTGAACAATCACAGAACAATCGTTTGGTTGAACAAGGCAATAAAAGCAATGAGTCAGGGTTTGCTGGGACGAGTATCTCCCCTAAGAATGCGTGTGTGCTATTGGGGACGGTGATTGCCTCAATCCAGGACGCCAAGGGCAGTGTACATTGCTTTAGGGGCTTACTTGACGCTGGATCTCAGCACACAATTATCACCACTAACTGTGCATCAAAACTCAATATGGTCTTGAGACCTTATCACGGATCAATATCTGGAGTGAACAATTCACCTCTTCACAATATCAAGGGCAAAGTATCATTATCGTTCAACCTCTGCCATCCCAATACTACCCTTCAGACAGAAGCCATTGTGGTTCCCAGCATCACTCCTCCATTACCCCAAATCCCTTTACATGCAAGTATATGGGATGACTATCACTCATATTTGCTGAGTGATCCAGGGTTTACAGAACCAGGCCCTATATCATTCCTGATAGGAGCCGATCTCTATCCTGAGGTGGTAATAGGTGCTCCCATTGTCATTCATGAAGACGGACCGAGGCTGATTGAAACAGTATTTGGATACACAGTGGTGGGCAGATTCTTTGGCGAGGGTAACAGACCAAGTGTATCTCTTTTATCTTATTCAGATACTGACGCCCTTATTGAGAAGTTTTGGGTACTTGAGGAACCATCTCAACCCACTGTGCAATCACCTGAGGAGGAGAGGTGTGAACAGCACTTCATCAAAACCCTTTCTCGCACTGATGAAGGCAGATATGTGGTTTCCCTCCCTTTCAAGTCAAATGACCCTACTGTCATCCTCAATACCAACCAAGCACTCACACGTCTCTACTCCCTCGAGTCCAAACTGGCCAAGGACACTGATCTCCGCCAGGATTACATCAACTTTATGAGAGAGTACGAGGATTTAGGTCACATGAGCGTGGCAACGGATCCTCCCAAGTATGTCATTCCGCATCACCCTGTTTATCGTGTCATGGGAAAGGTACGGAAAATTAGGGTAGTATTTGATGCAAGCTGCCGATCCTTGGGGGGCTCCTTAAACGACAATTTACTAATAGGGCCCAAGTTACAAGCAGATATATGCAATATAGTTCTAGATTTTCGACGGTACCGCTACGTATTCACGTGTGATATTGTAAAGATGTTCCGTCAGATTGAGGTTGCTGAACAGGATCGATGTTACCAGCAAATAGTCTGGCGTGTTGATCCGGCCAAGCCTGTAACATTCTACCAACTCAACACAGTAACCTACGGAACTCGCAGTGCTCCTTATCTTGCTCAACGAGTTGTAAAACAACTTGCACAGGATGAAGGTAACATATACCCCAATGCTGCACGTGCACTTCTCCATAATGTATATGTTGACGATATAGCAGTTGGAAGAGATTCAGAACATGACCTATTTCAACTTCAACACGAACTTGTCCAGCTGCTTCGCAAAGGCTGCATGGAACTCAGCAAATGGGCTTCTAATCTCCCATCCTTACTACACTACACATCATGCCCATCCCAGCCTGTGGATCTTTGTGCTGATGAATTTTCATCAACAAAAATCTTGGGAATGAATTGGTGCCCTTATTCGGATGCCCTATCCTATGATGTTTCCGAACCCACTCCAGGTTTCACCAAAAGAGTAATTCTTTCCACTATTGCTAGACTCTATGACCCGCTTGGTTATCTGGCACCTGCTGTCTTCTATGCAAAGTGCATCATGCAGGAGACTTGGAAGTCCAATATTGGATGGGATGATGAGGTATCAAAGGATATAAAAAATCTTTGGGAGCAGTATATATCTGAACTTCACCTTTTATCAACAATATCTATACCACGTCATCTACCTATAACTGATACCACGTACCAATTGCTTTGTTTCTCCGATGCGTCTGAGAAGGGATACTGCGGAGTTGTTTATCTGCGTGCCATTCATGAATCCAACGCGGCCCTATCTCTCCTTAAGGCAAAGACTCGCCTGGCGCCCCTAAAAACAATAACCATCCCACGCTTGGAGCTCTGTGGAGCTGTGCTCCTGACTGAACTTATAAGGTCATTAGAGCCTCTGAAGCATGAACTTGGCATATTAGAGATATTCTGTTTCACAGACTCAATGATTGTTCTTGCCTGGTTGAGGACAATGCCTCACCTCCTGCAGACATTTGTATCCAACCGGGTACAACAGATACTCCGGGTTACCCACGTCAACCAATGGTACCACATCAAGGGAGTCCAGAATCCAGCTGACGTAGGATCTCGAGGAGCCCTACCGTCTGCACTCCTGTATCACCCATTATGGTGGACTGGACCCAAGTGGGCTCATGATCCTATTGACAAATGGCCCCTAACTGACCCCAGCCATGATTCAGTTAAAATTGAAGTTCCCGAACTACGCCCCAACAAGCTGACCCTTGTTGCTGTTGATACTTGCCAATATTTCATCAAGTACAGTGAAAGACACTCATCATGGTTGAAATTGATTAGGGTCATTGCATATATAAGACGATTCATCTCCAATTCACAACTTTGCAGATCCTTCAAGCACAGTCGTTTAGCTGGACCATTAACACCCACAGAGTTAACGAAATCAAACCACCACTGTATTAAACTGATCCAACATGCTTATTTCCCAGATGTCTTCACATGTGATTCGCCAGAAACTCTACCCTTGGAACTACGTCGGTTGGCCGTCTTTGTTGACAACCATGGATTGATCAGGGTTGGAGGCCGTCTCAGTAAGGCACCTATTCCTGTGGAACAAAAGCATCCCCTGCTTCTACCTGCTCGATGTCACTTCTCCTTATTAATTGTCAGACATCTTCATGCAGCTAACCATCATGCAGGACCTACCACGCTTTTAGCAACGCTCCGCCTCAACTACTGGATACCCAGGGCTAGGAACCTTGTCAAACTAGTGAAGCAGAGATGTGTGACTTGCACACGCTTCTCCAAAGCAACCTTAATGCCATTCATGGGAGATCTGCCCATATCACGGTTTGCTGGGGTAAGGCCCTTCTTGATATCTGGCGTAGACTTTGCTGGCCCATTTCTATGCAAGGAGACATCTCGACGCAAAGCTGCTGCTCACAAATGCTACTTAAGCATATTCGTCTGCATGTCCTCACGAGCCTACCATCTAGAGCTTGTAACTGCATTAACAGTTGAGGCCTTCCTGGATGCACTCTCCAGATTTACTGCAAGGAGAGGCATACCTGCACACATGATGTCAGACTGCGGAACAAATTTTACAGGGACTGCCAATTATCTGCAGGAGCTTAGGGAGTGGTTCAACAGCCAGGATACGGAAACATCACTCATCAACTGTACCAATCATCTTGGCATCCAATGGAATTTCAACCCACCGGCTGCTCCACACTTTGGTGGAGGATGGGAAGTCGGTGTCAAGTTAGTAAAGAACCTCCTGTTTAAAACTGTTGGCAATCAGCCGTTCACCCAGGATGAGCTGACCACCCTATTTGTAAAAATTGAAGGAGTGCTGAACTCGCGCCCACTCCAACCCATTTCAGAAAGCCCTGATGATCCAGAGGTTTTGACACCTGGCCACTTCCTCATCGGACAACCTCTCAATGCCTTGCCAGAAGTAGATCTTCAAGATGTTCCCACCAACCGCTTGAGCCGCTGGCAACTGATTAGAGAACGAGTCCAACACTTCTGGACCAGATGGTCTCGAGAGTATCTGAGCACCCTCCAGATACGCAACAAGTGGCTGAACCACCCAGTCAACCTCAAGGTCGGCGACCTCGTCTTCATCTCAGATTCTAACGCACCACCATCTCGTTGGCTGATGGGGAGAGTCCTTACTTGCCACCCTGGAGAGGACGGAATCGTCCGCGTTGTAACGCTGAAGACCCAGAAGGGTATCCTCAAGCGACCATCTGTGAAGCTTGTACCCCTGCACACAGATGAACAATGAGTCCTGCAGCACTAGAGTCGTAAATGGGGGGAGAATGAACAGAAATGGATTTACGACTCCTAAAACAAACATTAAATCTACCAACAATTATACCAGTAGCTACCGGATTTTTCACACTAGTGGAGAAGTCCGTACAAATCGACAACACTGACCCAACTCGTGACGGTTTTTACGCTCGTCCCTCCAGATATATATATATAATTTCAACTCCTGTGGAGGAAATCTTTTCTTTTTTTTGCCTTCCTGTTTCTGTGAAGACATCATCTGACGTATAGCCGAAATTAACAACAATATCGCGATCGGTTATTGTGCGTTTACTGTCGACGGTTCGTTGTCGACCGGCTACACCTCGTGTCTTCCAGAAAACCTCGAAATTCATCCCATCAATATCTACCATCATTATCGTCCGCAGCAAGTCCTTTATCCAATATATCAGGACATCATCTGACGTATAGCCGAAATAACAATATCACGATCGGTTATTGTGCGCTTACTGTCGACGGTTCGTTTTCGACCGGCTACACTTCGTGTCTTCCAGAAAACCTCGAAATTCATCTCATCAATTATCATCAACATCTACCATCATTATCGTCCACAGCAAGTCATTTATCCAATATATATTATAAGTATTAATAACTCTATATAATAATATAATAACAGTATATAATAAACCCTGTTACATGTTGATGTTTCATCATCAAAAGCTTGCCTTTAATTTGAACACCTAAAATTCTTATTATTATTAACTCATTAGTATTTTCTTTTTCTCAGTTACACTGAGTGGTCCTTCAAGTCACCATACCATCCAACTACATTTCAGTCCTTTTTTTTTTCTCGTAGTATTGGACATTTGCAGCAGGCAAAACTGCACGTCTTTCATATTCACTATCTATATGATTTTTTGTATATTTAGGCAGTGAGTGAATTCAGGATGGTCTGGAATGGAGTTTGGTCTAACAATTTTTCGGTAATTCGAGTTTTAAACAGCTCGGACCGAGAACAATACTGCCCTACTATGGAGAAAGGCAGTAAGTGACCATTTTGGGCATATGGACATTTTTATATCGTTGGATTCGTCTCGAATATCTCTATTTAATGCTACATACAATGAAAAGCAGCATATTAGAATTAGGAAACGATTTATTAAGGAATGCAGCTCACTGCCTTTTGGGTTTTTACGCTGCTTACTATCGGTTTTAAATATATTTTTCTGTCATTAAATAAGGCATTTGGGCTTTATAACTTAACGGAAAGCTCAATTAGGAATTAAAGAGTCACATGAACCAAAAATCAGCGCGCACCAATGAACTATACGTGAGGGGCAGGCTCTTAACTTTACCCCTCGATTTCTCGAAACTAAGAAATCGCTGTCTACTGCCTTTCTCCGTAGTAGGGCAGAATAGCCTTTTTCCTTTTCTTCGAAAATTCAAATAGTGAAAAAGTGACTTAGTAGAGTTCCCTTTTAAGCCGACGACGATATATCGTTACCACCACGCCTAAAGCGCCAACCTGCTTTTTTGGTAACTTTTGTTATAAGTGCAATTTAACAATTGTTATAAGTGGGTACCCTGAATTGGGTACATCATGCCAGAGCGTACATTCGTAATTCCCAGTGGGTTTTTGGAAAATAAGAAGTTCGTTTCGCTCTCTGTAGATGCACTAAATCAAAAATGACCAATAAACGCAGATTGGCGATCTTGGCGTGGGGGTAACGATACAATTGTACATATTTGTGAACGCTATATATTAGGTAATACATCTATTAATACTGTGATTGTCAAGTCCTGCAAACAAGAATATGGTGACATAGACCACGAACTGGGCATAATGTAGTTTGGTTTAAAAACTACAACTACTCGACTGAAACTACTGGTTTTATTGCATTTCTATTTTGCACGTCGTTTCGATCGCGCAGTTTGTTCCAAAAAACCGCCACAGTTCTTAGTCTACTCTACTCCACAATATCAATATTACTACGGTTTGCAGCTACTTTCCTTCTGAGACATTTTAGGGTCCAACATTTTTGCTACTATTGACACGCCACGTTTAAACAAGTTTGTGGTATGATGAAATAATTTAATAACATTTAAATCTTACTAGGAAATCAAAAGTGTTTCAAAGCATTTATTTTAAATAACTTGAACGTACTGGAAGTCCTGGATCCCCTCTTTCACCTTTGGCACCTGGCTCGCCTTGACCACCCTTGAACATATACGACATAATATGACCATTAGAAACACTTGTTGAACTAACATCGTATAATTTAAGAAGATGAGACAAATTGCCAACAATACTCAACAACTTGCCAATATTGATTTGATGTAAAAAAAACTGCACCTACTTATGGATAATCGTAACGTTTTTGGTACTTACTTTCATACCATCAAGCCCAGGTGGTCCCTGAAAAATGTCGACTTTTCAATAATTAAGTTCATACTAAGACAATATTTCTAAATCGAACATTTTGTTTTTATTGATTTCATATACATTTCATATTCGTCTATAATTAAAATAATGTAATACGTTATAAACACTCAGCGTGCAGTCACTTTTCAAACCAATGGCATTGTCCGTATAAAAATTTCGTTAAAAAACTTGATGCATTTTGATTTCAGCAAAACTCGTTCGTCATTCTTATGTATTCGATGATGCACTGGTTTGATTAGATCATAAATTGATACCATCAAATTCCATCATGCATAAAAACCTGTTCATGCCAAATTTAATTTAAAACAATATATGAAGGAATGGCGAATTTATAAGAAGGAGAAGTACCTTTTGATCGGACTCCCTGTAAATGAAAATCAGAAAACGTTGTTAATTCAACAAAAAGCCTGGGAGTTGAAAAAAAATTAATAAAATAAATAAATAGAACACTTTCTTTTAATAGTGAAAGTTGAGTGGGTTTGGAGATAATTAGGTGAGTTCGCTGAAAAATGAAGAATGTTCGTAACCCTGATTTGACAATGATATCTAAATTTATTTCCACATTAAATTCCATCCACATACATGATAACATATAATTAACGGTAGTAATCAGTTCACTAAACGACACCATATGTTACAATACTTATCAATAACAATACACCGATATATTACAACTTTTGCTTGCTTGGAGCTCGAGAATTTTACAATTTATCATGCTGTTCTTATGCTAAGAATACAGCAGTATTTTAAAGTTTCGTTTAACATTAAAAAAACTTGAGTTAGAAGTTTATACGATTTCATTCGGTAGAATCCTTATGAAGAATCCAGAATTGTAGAATTGTATTCTAACGCCACGTCTAGCAAAGGTGGCTTCTTGAATTTCCGATTTACAATTAATATTTTTCAATTTCGTGTGAAAAGACGTATCAAATCAATGTAGGATTGATGCGTGGACAAATCTGAGTAGCAGTTAATCAACGGAGTTACTCAAAGATATCCGAGTTTATACCATTTTATAATTATCTTATAAAACTATGAACTAGGCAGCAGGACGGGTTACAAGCTATGTACTGCAGCAATAGGCAAAATGGCAGGATACAGTGTTAGATACCAGAGGGATCTAACCAAGTTCACGCTTTGGGTAACCTAATAAAAACCTACCTAACCTAATAAAAACAAAATGGAGACGGAATAAAGGGTACAAGTTACCTAGTTACAAGCAATACCAGAGGAATACATTGAATTTTTCTTCATGTCAAAGCTGTATTCATCAATTTACGTATCTTACGTCCAAGTGTGAACCAGTAAAAGCTACTGTTTGTTGCTATCTACGCCGTTCGGTAAGTCTAAGCTCTCGAAATATTTCCTTGGCGCAAGGAAATGCGGAAACGACTACCTCGCAACGTCACAACCAGTAGATCAAATGCCGATTGAAGTGGTTCAATTTCGCGAATTCCGAAACAACCCGAGACGGTCACTTGACACTTCTTTCCATAAATGATATTTCCCTGCGATTAATTTCGTTCACATATGAAAAGTTGGGTATAAATATGTAGTAGGTATTCGTGGAAGGTTAAAATCACGCAAATCGTTAGTATATTTTCACTTAAATAGGTTTTCAACCATCGGGGACATCTTTTTCTACGCCGAAAGGAGGCGAAATAAGAAAATTTTGTCATTACAGAATACAAAATCATGACACATAGAAATATAAAAATGTGGCAGTTTTATCTTGATCGTTTGAGTTGAAACTCCAGTTTGCATCACGTCAGGTTAATTTATTCTGCGTAATGTTTAAAGGGTGTGACTTAAATGGTAGTAAAAAATATGTAAGAAGGATTCAAATTGGAAAAAAATAAAATAAAATGAATTAAAACGAAAACGCTGCAAATTCATGGACAATGGTTTATTATCTTCTGTAAGGATCACCCTTCTGTCTAGATCACTGTTCTGTATCCTTGTGAGTCCAATAACTACCCGATATATAATATATTATGGACAATATATATGAACTGCAATATTAATAATTGGCGACGAGATGGTCATATCAGAATGAAGGGGGTGTGGGGGGTCGGTAACTAGCTCAATGATGGTCCATAATTTATATGAAGGATTTATATTGATGTACCCATTTGCCTTAATTTTTACCTGTAGCTACCACGAAATAATCGAAATTATTACCTGTCCGTAGACAAAAAAAAGTATCTCAGAACAAGAAATTCGACCTCACCAAAACACGTGTTGTTCGAATCAGCAGTTTACCAGTATGAACATTGGCCTGTCGTTCCAACGAAATTTTTGAGGTACGACGTTTTCAAATGTTCAAAACTTATTTTGAACACCTTCCTATTGACAAGGTCCTCCTATAGGATAAGCCATCCTCGGGCTGATCCGAGCCTATAATCCGAATATCATAATTTTAGGATGGCGGAAGAACATGGCGAACGGATTTGTCTTAATTCGATTTTCTGATTCTACGTACCCTCAAATTTTGTATTTCTTGGTCGATTCAAATGGTTCAATATTGAAGTTAATAAACCAAAATGGACGCATTAAAAGCAAAATCAAGTAAGAGGTTTTACAATATTTATATATCAATGCCATTAAACTTACTATGTACAGACTAAACTTTTACATTGGATGGATTTGTAAAACTAGGGCTAACATAGCAGATAAAAGAAAATAGCTTATAAGAAAAGCAATAAATTCGAAACAAGAGGTAGTTAGTCGTGTGCTCTAGTGTCTTTTTTTTAAGCTTCCGATGCCTAGTTGTTATAGTTCAACATTCTTTAGGAAATGAAGTCATCTCAACAGTGAACACCTAGAATTTTTACAGGATAAGTTTTGTACATTATTTATATAAATCGTGTCTACAATAAACCAATTGTGGAATACAGTTTTCAAACTATGTTTTTTAAGTATAAAGAAATTTGATTTTTTCCTAATATCAGTCTTTTAGAGGAAATTAAGCTTTCCAGTGTTCCAGTTTTTATCAAGTACAATCATTTCACAGAGCGTTCTTATATTTTCCTTTCGCATTGTTAGTCCTTTTCTAACCGCGACTACCAAATTTACATCTAAATCAATGCCTTACGATAGTTAATTTGTTTAAAGGCAAGCCAAAAGTTGTTTCTTAATTTTTAGGTGTCCATATAAGTAGATGGCATCGCATTATCTGTTTGGTTCAAAACACCAATCTTTAGGTACACTTAAAACACTATAAACAACTAAATTATCGTACAATAAAAAAATATATACAATCATCGAGGCTAAAAAATAAACTTTTTCTTTGGAAAATTCGAATAAATTAACACTAGGTACCATTCAAACTACTCGCTCACAACTTTTGGCAAACCTTTTTCTACATCAAATATTCACAATTCATTTACACTTTTTTAATGCTTAGTGGAAAAACAAACAATCTGGGCAGCATCATAATAAATTACAATATGAACAAATTCAAAAATTTTAAATATAAAAAATTGGGATTTTGTTTATTGAGACGTGGGAAGAAAAGGGTACAGTTTTGACCATTAAAAATAACCCTATCCTAGTGTCTATATTTACACAAGGGGTTTCTGTTGGTTAGTGCAGGTGATATCTGGCTGCAGGTAAATTGATGTTAGATAAGAACAGAAGTTATATCACCCGTTAGTTGAGTTAGTGTTTCCGAAAACTGGTTTTTAGAGGGTTTTGCGAAGAGTTGTTTTCGCTCTAGGAGTACATAGGCCTTACCATCAGTCCAGGTTTACCAACGTCCCCTGGTCGTCCGGATTCTCCCCTTAAACCCATTGGACCCTGTAACATACACTTCAGTTAGATCAGTGCCTTCACCTTAAAGACAGATAATAGTGTTACAGGGGTTCTTGTTACGTTCAGTTATTACAATATAATCGGGGATTATGTGAATAGTATGTTTGTATCAAACATAGCTTCACAATGTTGCAGTTCTGAAAATGAGGTTATTAGAATGTGATAGGTGAGTATTGTCGTACGACACCCAGCAGCGGACGGAGGCAACACTTGCGTCTTCAATCCCCACCACATCGCTTCAAAGGAACACTTCACCTCACTTCTACTTCGTCCATCACGCTCATCGTTCTCGAATTGCACTCAATTCACAAATTGATGATGCAACGATCATAGTTAACGTGAGACTGGAGGTTTTTATTAACAACGAAACAACATCAATAACATTAACTTCAACAGCCTAGTTACCTAACATCATCCCCCTTCTTGAAAGAGCGTAGTCGATCTGCATGGACCACGGACATCCTTCCATTTGCCATGTGGATCCGAACGATCACGGCCGAGATTACGGTGATGACCTCGCAGGGCCCACTCCAGGGAGAATCCAGCTTTGGGCAGCGTTCTACTACTCTTCGAAGCGTATAGCACCAGACTTGGCCCCCTACTTTGAACTTCACATCATATCGTTTTTTCGATACTGCTGCTGCTCATTGCAACCTTTGGCGAGCCAAATCATGGACTTCGGCCGTCTCGTTCTCCAAACGAGTTGCAAACTCCGTTTAGCTGATTCCATCTGGAGAGGTGCAGTATCTACTACAGGAGATGGAGTGGGAGATTGATTTCTCGGCCAAATAAAAGACGAGCAGGAGAAAATCCCGTTGTTGCTTGCTATGGCCCTCGGTACGCTAACAATGCAATTGACAACTTCTCGTCCCAATCCCTCTGATGGTGATCAGTGATCTTGGACAAAATGTCCCACAGTGTTCGATTGAAGCGTTCAACCTGTTCATCACTCTGTGGTCTACATGGTGTGGTACGTGTCTTATGGATGTTCAATACTTTTACCACCTCCTTCAAGACTGCTGACTCAAATGACCTTCCCTGATCTGAATGCTCTTCTCTTGGAACACCAAATCTTGAGATCAGATTGTCTATGAGTCCCTGTGCCACAGTCTCAGCTTTGATGTCAGGTACTGCAAAGGCTTCAGGCCACTTAGTGAAATAGTCAACTGCTACTAATAGTCAATAATGTACCTGTTTCCGCGCTGACTCAAAGGTAAAGGCCCGATGAAATCTACTCCAATTCTTTCAAATGGTACACCAACTGCGTAAGTCTTCATTGGTGCCTTCTGTTTCACTGGTCCCTTAAATGTTCTAAGCCACTGCAAGGCTGCATGGTCTGTGCGAACGGTGAAAGCTGGCCCCAAATCTAGCGCAAAAGACCTAATATGTCGAAGTGCTTCCACCAACCCAAGCAAATCTTTTCGGGTGACGCAGTAATTTCGGGCCTGTGTAAACAAGTTTGGCAAGCAGCTGTCCACTCGTGATGGCATCCCTTCTCCTGTAAGAGGTACAGAGAGTTTTGCTAATACACCAATTTTTTCACTTTCATTCATATCGAAAATTCTCCGTATTCTCACTTCAGTTATCGCCATTCACTAAAAAAATGGACCCATCAGGCAAATAAATGCTTTATATGATTTATAATCGAATACAATGTCGGAATCACAATCAGTGGTTTACTATGGGGCCCAAGTCTGAACGAGAGAAATTTCAAATGCGTTTCGTAGAAAAATTGTTCTGGCTACCCGAGCGAACCCCGCACTAATTCCTCTATCTAGAAACCGGGGTAATTTATTCCAATACTCTAAAGCTTCATCTAAATTATGTTGCAAAAGTTTTGCCTGGCTCCCACTTCCCATACATTGTTGGGTATTGCTGGGGATGGAGCTTGTGTGGCCTCGTGAAGGGGAGGTGTGTCATTTGGTCCCTAAACGGGGCATGGGGGTGGAAAAGGAATAATAGTGTGGCTAAACTGAGTTGCACCGAACAAAACTATATTTTTCATACAACCCTAGACCAGGATGTCAACTGTGATGACATGATTAACAACGAATTGAATTTGGGACAAGTGCACTGGGTGCTGAAATCGCCTGGAGAGCTCCTCAAACTGAATAGTAAATCCTGTATTACCCAGTCCATTTGAGCTCTGTAACGTAGGTGTTGGTGTTAAGGAGGACAGTTTGCCCAGAAGGCTGCTTGTCTGTCTAGGCAGATGCGGAAGGCTCTGTGGCAAGAGCTGGGGATTAACCCCCAAAATGACCTCGTGGTTATACAAACAGATGTAAGGCCAATAATAACATACGGGTCAGTATTCTGGTGGACGAAAACAGTGCAGCTGCAGGCTCAAAAGCTCCTGGAAAAAACTCAACGGCTAGCATGCCTGAGCATAACAGGAGCTATGAGTACGACCCCAACTGCAGCTTTAGAGGTCCTGCTCAATCTTCCACTACACAAATTTGTACAAAGTACAGCTAAGCAGACCATCTGCCGAGTCATGCAAGGACAACCACCAGTCATATCTGGGCATGGGTCAACCCAGCGGAAATTGAGGGAGGAAATCCAGGCAGATCCAATACTGGGTATACCTGGTGACGAAATGCCACCCCACTACCGCTTTGAAAGACAATTCCACGGTTCTGGCGGCACAGGAGCGGGTGTGTACAAAAACTCCAACAACATTAAGATGGCAATTAGTCTGGGCCAACACGCCACAGTGTTCCAGGCCGAGACGATTGCCATTGAACACTGACCTATGGAGATCAGATAGCTAATAGGTAACAAAGTGGCAATGTGCTCCGATAGCCAGGCCGCACTGATGGCGTTAGCCTCTCCAGTGATAACATCACAGACAGTTTTGGATTGTAAGAATGCCCTGAACAAAATTTCAGACAGGAACAAAGTCACCTTGGTATGGGTGCCGGGGCATTCAAGGCAAAAGGTGAACAATGAGGCGGACACGTTGGCCAGGAAAGGGTCGGAGACCGCCATCATCAGACCTGAGCCCTACTGTGGAATATCCAAAAGCCTAAGAAAAAGGACCACAAAAGAGTAGTTGAGGTTAGAAACTCAAGCCTCGTGGAATAGGTCCACAGGCCAGAGGCATGCAAAGAAATTCATAGGTGTACCCCCGCATACAACTATGGCAGACCTACTCAATCTCAGCCGCACCAGGCTAAGGATAACGGTAGGCCTACTGACCAGACACTGCCGACTGGGGAAACATCTCTGCATGGTTGGGATGGCCGAGGACAGTGATTGGCGGTTCTGCCTCGAGGAGGTGGAGGAGACGGCAGAACACGTCTTATGCCATTGCGAAGGGCTAGCTAGGTCCCGGTTTCTGTGCCTAGGAAACGATAAACCAGACTCAGAATACTACATGAGGAATCCTAATGACCTCTGGAAGTTGGTAAAACAACTGGAGCTCACAGAAGAGCTCTAATTACAGGGAGGGCACAATAGATCTTATTAGGTTGGGACCCAACAACGTCGTATCTTATCTCTTAAGGAGGACATTCACCATTTCCTTAACGTCCGCCCTGCACTTGGAGTGTTTGGGATTTGGGACTTCCAGAGTCGAGAGTGACTGATCGGTCTGGGTCATGTCAGCTCGAGCTGGGTCCATGACCCAATTTCACAGCCTAATATGAGCCCATTCATGAATAGTGCTTGGTGGTACAAAAAAGATGCAGAATTCAATTTCTGAAACTGCTTCGTTTGCGGATCCAAGTACAATGCCTTATTTTTTTCTTCAAGGCAGTAAAGTTTCAAAGTTTCCAAATTGCTCGATAAGGTTGTATCATTCGCACAATTCCTGATCGTGGTGAGGAAGTCTCCTTGCGGAGCTTGATCTGGCATAATTCCTCCAAAAGGGAACACGTTTTTGCTGGAGTTTTTTTTTAAATCCTTGCAGTGTTTTTTGGATTTCCTCTTCAGCTTGGAGTTCCATGACTACGATGAGAGTTCACTTACCACCTTCAGTTATAACTCTTGGTCCAATTCCCAGCCTCACATCCTGCTGAATCCGAAGAGCTGTATTACAAAGGGAGCCACCGGTGACTGCGCTTTGGTAATACAGCAAAGTCTTTGTGTTCACTACTAACCTGCGAACCTCACCCCTACAATTGTTAGGTTGTAACAACTGCTTGGTGATCCTGAGTCGACTTTGAAATACGATTTTGGTGTCAATGAGAGAACTAAAAACATATTCATATTTACTGGAAGGCGGATTTCGATTGATAACATAAATTTACACATCTCTTCGCTACTCCACAACACTCTTTGTCTTTACACTTCGCTTTCATCGACTGAGGTACTCACTGGTAATCCCATTGGTCCCGGATCTCCTTTCGTTCCCTTCTCGCCCTGTAACATATCGCAAAAGATGTTGATTAAAGTAAGTTTTCTTCTAGTAACTGTACATATAACAGAAATACAGCCTCAAAACTGACCACTCGCTCAGTTTTTTAAGAATGGCGTTTGTCTACTACATTACTGGTCTTACTATGATATCAGATGATTTGGATTACCTGTTCGCCTTTTCCTCCGTCCATTCCTCGATCTCCCTTGATGCCAGGGGGTCCTTGAAGGCCAGGTACGCCAGGTGGCCCAGGAGGTCCTGGTGGTCCTTGTACGTACCGCTGAAATTAATAACACCAATTCAATAAGAAACGGTTTAGGTACACGTAAAAGTACAAAAATGCATTTTGTTAACGCAATAGCTGCACGAATTTCATTAGTTTTACAAAGTTACTGAATTTGACGTGAAGATAGTGGATAATGATTACACAGATCTGCAAGGATTTGTTGAACAGCTGGAGGTCATTTCGGAAGTAATTGTTTGCGTAGAATCTGAATCCAAGCTCAGAATTGTCCTATCTCATCTGAATTTTGAGATATTTGAGGTTATGTACACGAAACATTGCTATCTTGGCTATTTTTGAGGTTGTACAGGCTGCATAACATTTTTATTTTTTCTACATATTACATCAGCTAGTAATATGAGACTTTCAAAAGCTTCTGACAAAATGACACGAGTAGCTTCTGCTGGGTTAAACAAACCCTTTTTCATCATACAACTCACCGTATCAGATCCTCCTGAGCTGGTTTCGAACGTGCCATCACCCTGCAACAATATGAATTTTCCTTGAAAAAATCGGCGTCTATAAGTGTATTGAGACGGATTTGTTAAAATTCCGACTATTATTTTACCGAATTATGAAGATTATACAAACACACCGGTTTGCAATAGACTCTTCGACGTTAAATCAAGTAAGCATTTGTGTCATTTTTCCCAAAATAGAACGCACATCGAGTACCAGTACATATCCAAAAAATGCGTTTTTGATACGTCGTGCAAGATTTCTCCCGACTGTTTATTTTAATACATTTGAATAAAAAATGTTGACATGTTGTAGGAATACCTACGTGAATACAAAACGTGATTCTGGACAAGAGACTCGCCATTCAGATGTACCACCATACAGTGAACCTACGATGTTCTACACTCCACAACATGGTTTAGCACTAGTGCCACCGCCACGCCTCCCTCCAGGCAGGAACAAGACTTACCATATGCCACCCTTCCGCTAAGGTGAAGTGGATCAACAGGTTAGGACTGTGGTGGTTTATCCGCTTCCTAGCGGTCATTTGTTGATTTATCTACTAACTGTTTCTACCCACTTATAGAGCTCGTCGAGTAAGTTCTACTGTTCAAAAACGCATTTTTCGGTGATACCAACACAGTTCAAAGCGCGAGAGAAATCCTATGGTATTAATTCCTTTTTATAATTATTAATATTTAGTCCGCCTACCTGCCTCCTTCGAAGTTTCTTGTACTTCTGCAACAGGTAAATTAAATGCAATATGAGAACAAAGGTCAATGAAACATCAACAGAACTCTGAACTTAACGTAACTTCACTTAACGTAACTTCACTTAACGAACATCAACAGAACTCTGAGCTTGACGTTTCAGAATAATTCTTCAAATCTTTGATTCTTAAGAATATAAACCAATTTTATTCAGTAGACACCAAACGTCATCATTATGAAACTTGTACATTGGTTGAGACAGTCCCAAATAAGGAAATCTGCTTTTAAAAGCAATCGTTCTAGTGACTATTATCAAGAGGGGTATGCATTAACAAGGAGTTAACTCCATTTTTTCAATCAAAGAATAATTCATGGAAATAGCATCATGCTGCTCCAAACAACGAAGCAGCCTACTCCATCTAGCGGATTTCTTAATAACTATCAATGGAAGGAAACTCCTTATTGCACCAAACGAAAGAACGAACTTTTTTGACGAAGAAATTGGAAATTAGCTCATTTTCCTCAAAAATTGGAGTTAATTCGTTCTTGCTGCAAACCCCTCATATGTCGAAAGATACCTATAAAGGTAAGTTTCGTGTTCAGTTCCAACAAAATGTGGTTCTCAAAGGGGAAGTAAATATCTTTTCAAAGTACAATATAGTAGGTACATTAGGCAGACACTTCACGTTATACTCACGGATTCCCCTTTGTCACCCTTTTCGCCTTTTTGTCCAGGATAGCCCTGCAATGGACAAATCATCACTCGTAGATCCATCGTAGACCACTAGTACATAATATTTTACCTACAATCAATTATTTAGGATAGAAGTTAGAGATCTTCAATTTGGTGGTAATAGATATTTTAATGCCTGTATGTCTTTTGGTAGTGGACATTTTCCCATTTAGGTAACCAAAAACTGACAAAACTGTTGTGGTGGTTTTGTAACTTTGTTGACAAGTCAGGCTATATTATTTTTCAATTTTCATACTCAAATTGGGTACACCTCTGTGTGAAGGGAAATGGAATTAGTACTATGTATTATTTTTTGTTTTAAAATGTTTCTGTCATATAAGTTTCATGTAGTATGAGAGTATGACGTCCATCTTACCGGAGGCCCAGGAAGTCCAGGAGGTCCCATCAGGCCTGGTGGCCCTATGTCACCATAATCACCCTTTTCTCCTTTTGGACCGTATATGCCCTGAAAATCACCAAAATATACGTAAAGTCACCAAAATATACTCAGATGTTATGATGATCACGTTGAATAGCGCATGCAAGTATTTGTGGTATGCTCGAGGATGCACAATAACCAGGAAATGATCAGCCGGGTTGCAGCCGTCATTCTTTCGTTCTTGTAGGTAATTAGATGGGGACCTGATGCTTCTGCTCAAGCTGATATTTGCACGTATCGTACAGAAGTATCGCATGTGACATTTATTTTAGGTAGGTAAGTGAAATATCACATTTTGGAAGGGTATGATTATACCGTATTTGATCGCCTGTTAACAAGGGTGACTCACTATTATTGGCTAGTTGAGTGCGGGGATGGTGAATGAGAGAAAAGAGACACTCATGCAAAGTATTGTCAGGAAGATGGGTCTTGGAAACGAATCCCTCAATCCTCCTTCCACCCATCAGGCTATCTCTGTTCATTCTTATCTTGATATGGAAACATAGGTACCCCACGAGCCAAACTCCCTCAAGATGTTTTCTATTTAGAATGCATAGATCGCTTTACACGTTACACCATCAGGTTTTTGTTACTAAGTAAAATATACCTGATGTTACTAATCATTATTGTGAAACACATCATTTGTGGTCATCAGTAGCTGAGCAGAATAGAAAATCGTGAAACTCAGGAGTCCCGGGGTCGACTCCCAGGAAGCTCACCTTCAACGAGCTTTTCTCAGGGAGTTGAGTTTTAGAAGCTGCTTATCAGCATGTGAAAGATGTTTTATAAGGCTATGCGGTTCCCCTGGTTAACTGAATATCGTCTTCTACTTATGTTTTAGAGGGTGAGGGGAAACTTCCTACTTTCTAGCAAGTGCACGACTACCACGAATCCAACCTCTGTCGTAGGGCAGGCCGGTGGTGCTTTGCCCAGAGGGCATTGCACCTATGGCCTGGGGCTCCCTCCATTTTGATACCATTTTGAGCAACCCGAGCATGCAGAGGACCAGGCAATCTCTCACCCCCCCCCCCCGGTCACCAGCCTCTAAGCTTTGAATGGTCGCAGGCCCGCCCCTCCCTCAGAACCTTTGGAAGGACCTACCGCTTTCCATGTCTCAGTGCTTTGCAGGATTGGGCTTGCCCCACTCTCACCAAGTCATGGGGTAAACGGCCTGAGCTAACCAGGGGCAGACTACTTGATATTCGTCTGCCCCTAACCTAACTACCTACTGATGGGACAGACTGCTCGATATTCATCTGACCCTAAAGGCCGGTCCACACGCTCCATTTTGCACAACGTTTCGCCTGCACAGTTCAGAACGGCACAGACAAAACGTTGCGTGTGGACTGGAAAAACGTGCAGTTTTGAAGACGGAGCGAAGACTTCACAGTAGCAGCAATGACTGAGCTCATGAGCTCCGAAAACCATAACCTGCCATTTCCATGACCATTTTGAACGAGCGGTTCCTCTGATGTGTTCCAATCTTTTCTTTTTTTACAATACAGCACGCAAAAATTAACCACAGGAGAACCTCCTCCATGGCGATATCACACAAAACTGAGCGAAATGTAGGGATATATCTGCACCTGTGGACGCTCAATATTGCATTTTCATTCCGTCTTAAGACTGCGCAAACTTAAAACGTTGTACGAAACGGAGCGTGTGGACCGGCCTCAACCTACCCTAACCTGAATACCCACTAGTGGGACAGACTACTAGCTGCGTATCAGCAGTGGCAAGTAAATTAATCAATAAACTGTGATTCTCGTTATACTTGTAAATACTTGTAAACCCTGTAAATAGCCCCCCCCCCCCCCCCCGACCACCGCAACCCTATATGAACGACTCGTTTCAAATGTGCTTACGGGAAGGCCTGGCGGTCCCTGGAGTCCTGGCTCTCCGTGCATTCCCGGTTCACCTGGCGGCCCGGGTGGTCCCAATTCTCCCTTGTTCCCTGTAACAGAGAGTTTGGATCAATTTTACAACATTCAAATTATAAAGCGTCGATAACAACGTAAAATTCATCGTTAGCCACTCAAGCGCAGAAAGAGCACAACGTCTATTGTACTTTATGTTGCTCTTTAATCCATGCATTACGATGCTGTTCCAAGGAAAGCTTGATATAAGAAAAATCAAGTCTGATTACTAGTAATTGAGAATGAAATTAACAGTTAATTAACTGAAAGTTGATTATTTTCAATGAGGAAATCTTATCCGTTAGCCAAGAATACCAAGAATTCTTTAAAATATTACAAAAAAAAAATTATTCAACACCGACGCTTTTTGTTTTACGAAATGTCAGCTACAATGGTTCATAATTTATGACACTGATGACACTGTAATAATAATAATATTAAAATTACGAATATATTATAATTATTCATATTATGAATATGTAATGAAACTAGCTCACAGTTGGAAAGCGAGCTAATGAAAGGGTGATATAAAGAAGATTCCTCATTGAAGTGAGCATAAGTGCTTGACAGGCACTGGCAATGCTAACGAGCAATTTAATGCTTCCAAGACAGCTCTAGAAAAATTAATAAAACATTCAGGGCTCAAAAAGAAAAATTAGGATTTCAGTAGCTTTATTGTCTTGGTCCATTTGGAAATACGGTATTATCAAACATTGAACGACTTTGAGGTTCAAGGTCAGAATGGCCCGAAGGGAAGAGTGGACGACTAGCAGACCTCCTGATCAACATACAGATATTCCATGTTTACTGATGGCTGTAGGATGGATGGGAGGTTAGGGGCTGACGTCAGTGTTATGAGAAGTCGCACAGAAGCATCGTGGCCTCTGGACGTACAAACTTTTGTATAGCAGGCGGATTTCCTGCCATGATGACAAGAGTCAGAAGGAAGAATGCAGCGGCCCAAACCAGAGCAAGACTGGTAAAGGAGAGGTGGAAAGCGCTGAAGTGCCTGTTAGTGGAGAACAAAGTCACCTTGATGTGGGTACCGAGACACACCATGATGGAGGGCAACTTACGAGCAAATGGTTTGGCAAGACAGGGGACCTCCACAGCACTTGTGGGGCCAGAGCCATTCTTGGGTATGTTTAAATGCTTGGTTGAATCCTCCTTAGGGTGATGGGCGAGAGAAAGGTATGAGAGATATTGGGAAGACATCCCAACACAAAAATTCGGCAAGTCGACAATGTCAGCGCTTTGTAGAAGGGGCTCAGAAGCACTAGAGCTGCCTACAGGTGTGGATCCAGACTTTGATCTAGGGGCGGGCGGAGGAGCATGAGGTGCATAACCTAACCTAACTTAAATTGACATATGGATTGAATTTTATAGAATTGTATTGATTTTAATTCTTTCTATTGCATATAGAGCGTCTAGGGAATCAATATCTAACTCCTACTTGTACATGGCCAAATCAATGGGGTTTTTTTTAGCCAATTTGCTTTTTGCACCCTGTTAATTTGCTTTTTGCACCCTGTTAATTTGCTTTTTTAGCCAATTGAGCAACCCTTCGAAATTTGGTATTGAAAATCTGATATCTTGCCGAAAAGTTTGTGGTCATTGACTGGGCTGCTACATTATTGCCGATTTTGGTTGGGGGGTGTCATGACCCCCAAGACTCCCATGAATCCGTCACTGACTGCTTCAAAGTCTGCACAAAATCGGAATACACACATGAGATTCTTCGTTCAGACTCGGTCATCTCATCTCCTCTTTGAGTGCCCAGCTCATGAAGCTCTACGATACAGAATCTTCAGGTCTCTGATACAAGAAGAAATCGTGTTGGCCCACAACCTGGCAGGGATGATCATCAGTCTTGTGGAGGGAGTAGACTGGACCCAGGGTCTATAAGCTGGCCTACAGGGCAATGCTCCACACAATAAGCCCAGGCTTCGGTGCAGCAGAAGGGGAACGGTCCCAATATTTTCTGTACTGTTATTGATCGACCAACTTTCAAATTTCATATTTGGGCTGGCCTTGATTCATGTTTTGACAATACAACGTTGCTTTCCCCCAACTAATGAATGAAGGTGCATAATAACGCATATTATGCGTTATTTGATGGTGACACAACTGTATTGCCGAAACGTACATAAATAGATCCTGCACTGGCTTTCAAAACAAAGCACATAGAACAGAATTCAACAGTGAGTTCGCATACCTAGGTACCTAAGTAGTAGGAAATTGAATAATGGCGGCGTAAATAGTTTACAATAGTTTAGAAAAAATACTCCATAACAATAAACGGAGTAGATGTTACCGTTAGAAAAAGCTAAATACAAACCTGTGAAGATATTACAAGTGTTAGTGTTAGGACAAGACATTTAGCAGAAATGGAAGTGAATAATATGCAATCAATTATCTAGTTCAGTTTTAACGTTAAAAGAACAATATTAGTAAGTTTCTTCCTACCTGGTAGACCCCATAATCCTCTCTCCCCTTTTTCACCCCGGTCCCCAGTGTCACCTTTAGGTCCAGGGGGTCCCCTGGCCATCGCGGTTCCATCATCCCCCTGCGTAAAGTCCTTTCATATACACTACAATCAACAATGTCACAACAAAAGAGACAAACCAAAAAAACAAAAAAAATAAAACACAAATTTCTCCCGGTTGGGAGAATTTTGAGTCCACACCTTTGGTTTGGGGGAACCAACACCGTGTTAGGGTGGTGCGACTTACCTTGATTTCGTGAAGACATGGGCCAGATTGTAGTTGCTACTCAGCGGTTAACATGATCTATGACCCCAGCTTTTAAATAAAACCAATATCTACTCAAAGCGAAATATTAAGAAAAAAACTACAAAGTAATACAAGGATTAAAACAAGCAAGTCCAGTATTAAGGCTGTGATTTTAATTGTATTCATTTTAAATGTATGAAAACGTGAGAGTTAGTGCACTTAGTGTAGTCTTCCTGTATTTCTTTTTTTCACACCCATTCGTTGTTTACATATTATAAAACCCAAAAAAAAAAAGATTTACATGGATATGTTTACTCTTTGACTTTCTTCCTTTCTGAATTGATGACATTGTGCAGTGCTCTACCGGCTGGATGATTTTTGGGCTCTGCCAGTTTACACAAGTTCCTTTGAACTTTTTAACTGGCAGGCGTATGTTTATTTTACAAGTGTTTGTATTTCTTTTCTTATATATTTTTTTTCTTCATATGCCAATAAATAAATAAATAAAAAAATAAAAAAAATATACCAAGAAAAAGTCAAAAATTTTCATTTTTATCATTTTGAGACTATTAAGGAAATCGTGAAATATTTTTACTATTATAGAGTTTTTTTTTTCAATTGAGGCTGGTTTTTCAATTACCTACTTGGTTGATAGAGTGGAGATGATTCAAGAAATCGATGAAAAAAATCACCGTTTATATTGATCTATCTGAAAAGGGAGTTTTATTATAGAATCGACGGTCACTGAGTAGCAAATGGACCGTGTTATGCAATTAACATCTAAGTAGATTCAGGCCAAATTGGGATAACTTCAGATTCGGTTTATTTGGAGGTATCTGAATAACTTCCAGTTGTTATTACTGACTAATTTTAGCTGTTAGCTCCAGAATTATCAAAAATTTGTTATTGCATAACAGTCCCATGACCCAGATCCTGTTTTGCAATAACCGCCATTTCAATTTGGAGACCATGGCGGAAGAAGAACGAGAAGTCCAAAAACTCTTTAATAACTCGAGTTACACTCCAACTGGACTGGCCCCGAAAATGACGTTCACACGATGCCAGTGAGTCAAGCCAGCTAAGATTTTTGGTGGTGGAGGGAACTGAACTTTCCTGAAACCTACTCATGAGGACAGTCCACTGGCACGACTTTTTTCCACTGGACTGGCATGTCACTGGAAGCCAGTGATGTTCACACGAGGCCAGTTACTGGCTCCAGTCAACTGGCCTGCCGACTAGCCTCGTGTAAACGCGGCATTAGACCATTCTACAGGAAACTTTTGAGAGACACCTCAGCTGGGGGCTTTGAAACGACATTGAAGGGTACAGTAGAGAAGACATGGAAGAGCCAGAGGAACATGTTTCGTAACAGTGTTCCACTCAGTTGTGGAAAAATATGTCATATTTTTCCTATCAAATTTTATAATGAATATTAATTTTTAAAAAATTCGAAAAATTAATTATGATCAGGTTAACCATTACGACAATCATAATCTCTAGGCAGGAGTGTACAGAAAAACCTCTTTTATCACTTAGATCAGGGTTTGACAATCCTGCGCCCTGGCAAGGCTTTTTCTGCGCCCGCGAACCGTTCCCAACATTTGAATTTTCAATAGAACTATTTGAAAAGAAAGGATTACCTGTGCTCGATTTACGACTCAATCCACAATACATTCACTGAAACCACACGATTTGAGCACAAAATTGAACAAAACCGTTTCACCACTTGTTTACATTTTTCCGCCGTTTTCTTATCCCCCGCCTTGTGATAAGTCTTATCAGATAAGAGCCATTACCAATTGCAGCCTGTTAACGCTACATGGTAAATTAGCTGTTATCTGTAGATAGTCTCATTCCTTTCAAAATTGCCACTCATGTTTTAAATATTTTTCAAACCCCAATTTAGGCAAATAGTGCTTCATTTTAAGGAAATACAAAGAACTTTTTTACGGGATTGTACCACCGCAACTCCAAAGAATGCTGCACATATCTACTCGAGACTGCGTGGCGCCATTACTACTTTCGTGACGTCACACCGTATGGAATTCTCCAGGTGAATTTGGGCTGACCAGGTTTGCCAACTCTAATCGAACGGAGGAAATTCTTCAGTGATGGAAAATAATAATTATTTTAGTATGCAAGTGTCTCCACTGTGTCTCCAACCAGGAATTATTCCTGGTTGGAGACACAGTGGAGACACTTGCACTGATCCTTTTCTACCACAGAAACCCCTTTCCCCTTTGACTAATTCTGGTGCCTGCACCCTTTTTCTTGGGCCAGATTTGACTCCTTCAGCTTCTTTACTGTTGAGGATAATGAAATCGTCATTGTGGGAGCAATTTTCACTGGATCCTTGCAATACCCACCTTGTCAGGGATTTCAATAATAGTTGTTGGCAGTCCTGTCTTATCTGTGTTCGTGTTTAGCGGGTTATGAAGCCTTATCTTCCGTTCTTACAATAATTATTATTGTATATCGTTAGTCATCCCAATTTTAATTTATAATAGAGTCATTGTCAGTTCGTCAAGTCGTGTACGTTTTCAGCTCATTAATTCGTCTAACCGTGTCGTTGTTTAATAAAGTCTGTTATCGTGCAGTGGTTTGTTTTGAAAGGACGTATTGCCCCGACCCTGTCCCTTTTGGACTCGTTGGTATTCTCGTCACCCCTACCTTCTACCTGTACCTCGTGGTCCAGCGCTTCCTGGACGTCTCTAAGTGCCAAGTATTGACCTATCATTGTCAGAGATTTCTTCAATTCCGTTCCTGCATCTCAAGTTTTGCTGCCTGCTGCATCCTGGACGTCCCTGAGTGCCAATTGTCGACCTCTCATTGATCGGGACTGGCTCAATTCCGTTTCTGCCCCCTTAAGGAATCAGCAGAGTTTGCTGTTTGGTCACTGGAGGCTCTCCTACATCACGACGTACTTTTCTGGCACATCATAACGGTATTGTTGAAAGCATTTTTATCCTATGGCCATAGGTAGGTAGGGTTAAGCCACCCTGTTTCTTACGTTCATTATACTTACTTTCTTTTTCTTTCATACTTTTGTCTTCTCTTTCACCCTTGCTCACTTTCTATAGGTATTTTATTCTTTCTGCTCAACTGCCTACTTCTTTCAGCCACTTTTCTGGCTATGATCCTTCGAGTAACAACTTCACTACCTACTTCCTTTACTTTCTTTGGTATAAGTACCTACCTAGTTGACCGGTTAGCGCTACATGCCGCCATAATTCTAGACTTATCACTGCTTACTTCTACGAGATGTACTAGGTACTCCTAAAACTCCTGCCACTACTTCACTAAGTATAAATAGAATATAAATTTATATTCTATATAATTGAATTGGTGTAATTGGTGCCGTAACGTGGTACCCCATATCATTTCACTATCAACATTTTAAAAGTAAGAAAAAAACTACCTAATAGAAATCTGAAACTAAACCATTAATTTCGTATCGCATTAAATAAAATCTATACGTTATTTATAATTTAAAAAAAATACTACCAACGTAAAACATTTTGAAAAACAAGTACACATCTCGCTTGCTGGACAGCAACCTTAGCGACTGTACAGCAACTGTACAGCGACTGTACTTGCTGGACAGCAACCTTAGAGAGCTGCAGTCACGAACTATGAACCCGACGTCAAGCGAATAGTAATAAGCGAAATCCAGTGCCAGGTGTCACACTGACTCACCATTATTTTTACCGAATTTTTGTTCAGTTTTAGTGTCAGAGGAGTTTTCAAAATAATTTTTGTTTTTTAACTTCAGAAAAGATTTTATGTACGATACCCAAAAAAGTACCACTTTTTAAACAGTGGGGGGGGGGGGGGGGTTCTGCGCGCCTGTTTACTTGATTTAACTGTCTTCAGCGCCCCTATCGAGCGCAAGGTTGTGGACCCCTGACTCAGATGGTTATTGCATTATTGGATCACTCTATAAAATCAGTTATGCGATAACCAATTTTCTGTGTTTATAACTCAAAATTTCATTGGAGAGGATTTAAGTTTTATTTTTCAGGGAAACAGATCATACTGGTTCTATTCATATAAAAAAATCGGGGGAAAATATCATTATTTAAAGTGGAGGGAGCTTTTTAAAGAAACATGTGTTTCCCAAAGTCAGCTTTTCGCGAGGCTTTTCGGCGCATGGTTATTGCATAACAAGGTCCAAATTTAACTACATCATCTCTGGAATTTAAGCTCGATCAAACTCTATTCAAATTATATGAAGTCCAAAATCATCCATGTTGTTCCAGAATTATATGAATTTCAAAATCATCCATGTTGTTCCAGATGGAGAAAAAGAGAAGGAACTTCTGCACTGATAAGTCAGGAGAATGATAATCTACCATTGAAGGAATGGCGTCTCTGAACCTTACAGCGAACCAGGGTACTCAAAGCATTGCACATCATAATTACTCGCAATTTTGACGGACTTCCAGTTTCTACAATTTTCAAAAGGTTATTCTAATCATTTCTTCCTACTCTTTATTTCATTTCCACGTTTTTAGATTTACAACATTTCCAATGAAAAAAAAAATCCAATTGTCCTATAACAGCCATTTAACACAAGATGATGGAGTTTTTCAACACAACTTATTTTTCAAAGCGTAGTTGATACCGCATGTATCATTCTTCTGTCAAAATCTCTGCGCCAAATATAAATTGCCCAAGCAAACGGTGTGGTAATGACAAACCAGTGTTTATTTACTGCAACAGGTCGGTTTTTGAGAGTGAGACGAAAAATAAAACATTCGATAACAGTACAACTTTCTACAACATTATAGCAACACAGCGAAAATTCAATAATATATAATAGTAAAATCAATAATAATCAAAATTAAAATAAATTATACTGCATGTAGGTGAGTAACTAAATGTCTAACCAACTGTGGCAACAAACATCATGCAGGTCAAATTTTATTTTGAAAACAATTGAAACGCACAAAAAGAAAACCAAATAAATGCAATTCCATGTCTACAAGCGAGTATGCATTAGGAAATATTCTATGCAACAAGCAAGTGGTGTAAATAGTTATTTAAGGACATGCACTCTTACCCTTTTTCCACGTTTCCCTCGTGCTCCTTTTTCACCTGGTAAACCTGGAGGGCCAGTCGGGCCAACATCGCCTTTTTCACCTTTACCTCCTTCACTCCTCAAAATAAAATACAGTGCCACTCATAGGGGTTCCAAAAAAAACGTAAATAAATTATAAACGAAAATAAAGAAATTTAATAAACATTTGAACGAACAATTTCTTCGAAGATGTTGGTGGATCAATTTTTAAAAGAACAAAAAAGAAAAAGAAACTTTACGCAGGAGTCACAGATTGAGATTATAATATTCACTTTATTCACTTCCAGATCTGATGTGATTTGATCATAGTAAAAATCAAAACACGCATTCAAAATGTAAGTATCTACGTTATGGAAAGCAGAAGGAAGAGTACTGGGAACTCAACTATTACAGAAACCATGCCTTTAGAGAAGCTGCTCGGAAGATGTTTCGAGAATCAAAGTGATGAGAGTGGCAAATAATGAGTTCCAGACATGCAGTATGAGCGAATTTTAAAAGAGAAAGCCAAACTGTGTATATAGAATTTTCAACAAAAGGTACAGAGGTACGTCCCTACAAACAGTCCCAAAAAAATCAATTTCAACAATTTTCTAGCTATTATTTTTGCATTTTGTATAGGTTTCAAGGTTAATTTGAAGTAAATGGTAGGTTCATAAGTGGGAGGGCAGAAGGCTGATCGGATATATCCACCGCATGAAGTAAAATTGCAGAGGTTCGGATCACTAGACGTGAGCTATTGGAGTGAAAATATAATATAGCCGGGGTTTTCATATTCTGACAGGGATTTACCGTATGATAAGTATTTGTTTGGAATTTACAGATATTTGTTAGGTAAGGGGAAATGAGGTTTGAAGTCGCTTTATTATGTTTGTTCGTCAAGCGAGTCTAGTATTGTTGGAGATAATCTGGGGAATGATTTTTACTCACGGTATAACATGAATCCTCGAAGGCAAACGTTATTGGAAAGGTTGAAAAGCAAAGAGAAATGCAGGGGGATACAACATTGCGGGGAGCAAACAATCTAAGGAAGCGTAGGTAGACTTAGAGAAACTTGAACCTCTGTCGAGTAGGGATATGTTGGTTTCAATAAGTAGGAAAAGAAGCGAAAGGACGTTCTATAAAGTTGGACTGACCTGGTGGTCCAGGGGGTCCAGGAGGTCCTTCGATGATTCCAGTCGGAAACTGGTCGCCTTTCAGAGTCGTCGTCAGTCCACGTTCTCCTTTGTCACCTTTTTCGCCCTGTGAAAAACACAATCAATGTTAAAGTGTCATCCTGCGTATCTAACCGCACCAGAAGCAGTCCCTAACAAAATAGGCAGGAACAGGCCTAGACTCGAAACAAATACCAGCCCAATTCAGTGTGTTTTTCTTATAACACTCATGGTAGATGTTTCAAATTTCCAATGCGAGGAGTTGCAACCCACGGTGCCATTCAATAATTGCCATTCCGAATTCACTTAGATCTACCATTAAACAATACAAAGAATCCTCGATGATCGACGCAGCCGGCAGGAGCAGAACATCTTTACTGCCCTCATTGATGCACTGTGTGGTTAGTTCATAAATTTATATGAAATGACTTTTCGATGATAGGTACCTAGAAATGTTCTGCAAAAGTAGCAAAGATGAAATCCAACCAAGGATTGTCAAAGCGAGGAAAGGCGATCATTATGAAAATGCCAAAGTGCATTTATTGGTCCAACTAGAGCCCTCACCCAAGAGTTGTCAATAATGAAATTGGGGAGATCACTTATGGTACCACATCTATTACAGTTGTTGAGCGGCTACTGAATTCAGCACCGCCCAGGCTCTACTCCTAACTTGGTAGGTTAAACCCACTAGTCCGAATTCGCATATTAAATTGACCTGCTCGTGTAGCCATAAGAGCCCTCATGGAGATGGCGAAAAGGAGCAACAAGTCTCACAGCTCTGGGGCAGGTTGTCCCAATGTATGAATTGTAACATCTAGCCAGGATTCAAATATTTCATAGTTATTTTTGTTTTATTTACAATAAAGTCGATTTGCATAAGTAATTATTTCCATAGACAAGTTCTCAATTTTTTAGGAGATTACAGAGGATTTTAGCTAATTTAATAGCTTAGCAAATATGACGTCATAATTCTATTGAATTAATTTGAGGGAAAAATTTAGATTTCTGTCATGACCTTTCAATCGTAACGTGTTCCTAGAATCTGCCTTCAGTTCATCTATTGTCACCGATCGTTCTAATCCTGCTGACCAGCATGACTTTCAAGATCCTTCAAACCCTTCTAGTATGGCTGAACCTACTGGAAAAGTTTGCATTCCACCCGAGGTAGACTTATTAGGCGTTAGGTACTCTTAATGACTAAGTTTGCAATATTATAAATTCTGTTCCTATTGAAAATTGTTCATTTTTTCATTGTTCATTCTTTTTTTGCTGCTGCCTGTTTTCCCACTTGATAGTAAAAAATTGATACGAATTGTTCTATGGGACAACTTACCCCACTCACTGAGACAACTTGCCCCAGCTCGGAGTAAGAAGTCCCACTAGAGAAATATTTTCTCAATCGCTTTAGTATGAATTTGAAAAAAAAGTGGTAGTTTTCATGACAGGTTTCTGCAGTGAATTCGAAAAATTGTGATTTATTTGCCACAGTGCCCACCGTTTTTTAGCTGGCGTTAGACTAAAATCAAGTCAGATCGAGAAACGGACAGGTCAATCAGTGTAAAAAAATAATGCAATTTCATAAGCCACACTTAACTCTGAATTTTGGCGCAATCGTGGCGGGCTCAGCGTGGGTTGTGTGCGACCGCAAAAATCGGTTGATGGGCCAAATTTTCATGAAAGTTTACGTAGAATCCAAATTTAAAATAAAGAAAGGGAGTTCCCATCTGAAAAAACGAAGTTGGTGTGCATTGGGCCAATTTGGCTCAGTCGGAAAAAATTGAAAATAGCGCAGTTGAATGCAGGATAAAAAAAATAGGGAACACGGGGTTTTCAGTTTTTTTCAAAGTCCCTCACAATGTAGAATTAAAATTCATATCCACTAGTTAAGGACCACCCTGTATATGTACATACCTACATACGATTTTTGGTGTCTTGGCAGTGAATTCAGGATGGTCTAAAACGGATTTTGGTATAAGTAAATATTTTTCGGGAATTCAAGTTTTAAAAATGTTGTTTCCTATTCTTAGGAATTTCTCTGAAAACGTACCGCTGGTCCGGGTGGTCCCGCTTCTCCAGTTGGTCCAGACGGTCCGGCGGGCCCAGGCGCTCCCTTCTCGCCCGGAGCTCCCGCGTCTCCCGGCATCCCTTGTCGTCCGTTCTGACCAGGAAGTCCTTCCGGTCCTTGAGGTCCTGGAGGACCGGGCGGTCCCGGCTCACCAGGTTCACCCTTTTTGTAAATTAGGTAAAGTAAACGTTAGAGCATGATCGACAAATCCTATTTTCAATTGACAATCGTCCGACTGCAGTTTTGGCCATTAAACGGTTTGTGACAATCAGTAATTCGGAAGTCCCGAATTCACAATGACCCTGCTTGTAACGATAATGCTTAATATCGCCGGTTGCGTGGAAAAAGCGGACCAAGTCCACTTTTTGAGAAATTGAGTTTTTGGCATTATTGGGTTCGCCAAGAACTCTCCTACAAGGTAGTTTAGTTCAATCTTTCATTAGAACACAATTAAGACACCATAATGTTGTTAAGGTGTCCTAAGGCAAGAGTTAACGATACTACGTGAGTTCTTGAAGAACCCGGTGACGCAAAAAACTCAATTTCGCAAAAATTGGACTTGATCACTTTTTCCACCCAACCGAGGATATGTTTTCTTCAGCAGACTGCAGTGAAGTTAGACTAGGGCCGGTTTCACCAATAAACCATGAACTCAGTTTATTGGAAACCTAGTTCAACGTAACCGAAGGGTTGATCTCAGTTTGAAAAGATTTGGGTTTCGCCAAGTTAAACGATTTTCTAGGATCGGAGTTCACTTTGAACTAAGATCAATGAAAACAAAGTTCGAGCAGCTGTTAATCCACGGTTTGAAAACTGTACTTGACCAAAGTAATTATCGATTAGCTGCCCTCGAGACATTGTTGAATGGATAAGCGGGAGGGAAAAGTGAACTTGAAGCGAGTTTATCCCTGTTGACCGGCCGAAATCGAGCGTTCAACGCTGAACTTCCGTGTGGTAGTTCAGGGTTGAACGCCCGTGGTGGATCCCAACCTGACGGATATTCTCCGTTCACAAGTTGAACCGCGATTCGAACCGAGATCAACTCCCTCGTTCAAGTTGGTGAAACCGCCCCTCAGTTCATATAAGACCACTGCTTCAAACAACAAGGTACCTAGATTTTATACATTTATAAGCAGAAAGATCTTTTAGGTAAATACCTAATGAAGTATCATGTTTACTAGGATCATGAATATTGCATGACAGTAAAATGCAAGTACTTATTCAAGTCGACAAAATAATATTTATGTCCACATCCAAACGGCTGAAACCAAATCAATTACAAGGCTACGTAATAAATGTGAAACAACCATGTTATCTGCTCCATACATTTGGCTTCTTCAATCTTCATTTCATAGGTAGGAACGTAACTATTAAAGAGATAAAATAAGGAAAATCCATGTCTACAATTTCTATCTAAATAGGCGTGCAGTACTTGGGAGAAGAATCATGCATGAAGGAAATAAGTATGAGAAAATTAACCAAAGTTGATAAAACTATGTGATTAACCCCGCTTTAAGCAATGATTCACCAATAAGATTGGTTTCAGTTCAGGTGTGTTGAAGATTTTGCGCAGTCATTGGTTTACGTCCAATATGGTTATATTAATTTTGAATGGAATGATTTCAAGATGGCCATTCTAAAAGTTGGTGAATTTATCAAAATTGCATTTTAACTCTAATTGCTTTTCATTCGAAAAAAGTCAAAGACTTACTTTGAGCATAATGACACTCTGCGCTGAAATGTTATGGCCCTGTTCTTGCAGCCCCTAAAACGTTTATGATGTGGTAGAAAACAAAAGACAAAACAAAACAGAAATTGAAACAAATGGAGAAACAAAACTAGAAACTTACGAAAAAATAAATATGTAAATAAAACAAACGTATGACAAAGGCATTCCGCAGGAAGACGTACAAAATCTACTGAAACTAGGAGAATAAGCCCACCAGTCCCCGGAAGGATGTGAAACCGAAGAGATACACTGAGAAAACATAATCGAGGAAAAATTAAGAAAAAAAGTCTCCACCGAAGTATGCAGCATAGCATGAGACTACCACACTACAACAACGCCACGAAGTGCCCTGCACTTTGCAAAACAGAAGAATCGTGTGACAGGTTTGTCCAATTATCCTAGTACTAGAAGTTTATGAATTATTGACATAATATGTGCCAGGAATCAGTTCGATATAGTATCACACATTTAGCCAGAGCTGGAATGAATCGGGTGAAAATAATTATTACAACGTTTAGAGGTTGCCATTTAATTATTAATTTCAATACTGCTCAAT
This sequence comes from Stenodema calcarata, assembly GCA_963920205.1. Lineage (NCBI taxonomy): Eukaryota > Metazoa > Arthropoda > Insecta > Hemiptera > Miridae > Stenodema > Stenodema calcarata. The sequence goes on from OY986050.1 coordinate 7,283,440, forward strand.
GACCTTGACGGCTGTTTTGATTATGATCCCATTTTACTTGCATCAGTTGCTATAAGGCTGTGATTACATGCCAAGTAAATTACCCCTAAACCACATCCTATTAATTCGATTTATATCAAACACCAGACAATGATTAGGGTAATACCGGAAAGTAAGGGAGCGATTACCAAAAAAACAAAAACCTGTGAGCCAAGGTGTGAAATTCATCTTCCTGGTATCCCTCGTATCGGGTAGTTGATGAAGCATACAATTAAAACGTTTGATCGCCATTTGAATGAGACTCAGTTATACGAGACCCAAATTCCCTCGAATTTAACTTCCTTTGAACAATTATTTCCCCGATTTTATTACCTATATCAAGAGTAATAATTCATTGGCGTGAAAGTTGAAAGTGCTGTAATTATTGTATATTAAATGGCTACAAAGTTGGGTCGTGGATATTGATAAACTATTATAAGTAATTTTTGTTTTACATAGTTAGGTTGATTGTTTGTAGGAAGTGCAAAAGCAGAGCACCATCGAGCGGAGTGAAGGAAGTTGCTGGAAAGTCCAAAACTAAAGAAAAGACGAACTAAAGAAAAACTTCTGCAGCAGGCAAAAAAGAGGAAACTTAACCATCAGCTTCGCTATGTTACCTTAACGGCTACGATTTCAGCGTAGCCCAAGGTCCCTCCTCGGAGCGTCGTCACTGACCTCTTCAGACCCTGTGGACCACGGTCAACTTGATTTTCAAAAACACCCTTCGTTACCTTCCCCAGTTTCCGTTAATACTCGTTATAATCGACCATAATAGGTTGACCGACATGTAGAAAAAAAAAAACTAAATCCGCACATATACAAAATAGACATCTACCGAACAACAGTGTACATACAGGGTGTTTCAAGACTGTCCTCCATTTCTCGTTAAAAATGTCAAAAATGAAACTACACCTCATTTTGGATCCGAAGAATCCTAATGTGAAATGAAAAGTCGTGCCGAACTTGGAGAAAAATAGTGAGAAAAGTTTTTTTTTCTTCTCAGATCTAACTTGCGACCATTTCTTCAAACCAGAAGATCACTTGTCAGAAGTTATGTATAAAAATTACACATTTGAGGGGAGGTTTGCACGAAGTGAATGAATGAATTTCCTTAATGGAGGTTTCACTCCAGTGACCACTTAATCTTGAAATACCCACTTTTAATCCCAATGAGGTGGAGTAACAATTAGGCCATTTGAATAGAAGAATCTTGGTCTTGTCAAAATCTGTGTATTTCATAAGCCAATTTTGATGAGTCGTTAGGGCATTAAATAAACCATTATTTAACAAGGAAAAAAAATCGATCCAACTTGTGAAAAAATCCTGTCATGCAGGATAGCTATAAGAGCGAACTTTCGAAGAAATATCTGGTTTTATGTAAAATGCCTCCATTTTGATGGGAGTGAACAAATCCGAACTTCCATGTTTGGGATGTATGAACTACTTGGGGACAGTGACATCAAGCGATATAAATATATAGAGAACTTTGAGGCAGAACCAGGTTGATTTGATCACTGGTGTGGATAATAATTATGAAGTTATTATTATTAATTATGACTGGTATTCGATAACTACTACGGTTGAGATCATTGCAATATTGAAAATTGGAATCATCATTGCCTTTTAATATGATTGGAGACATGTAGGAATCACCATGTGAACTAGAGGGGAAATTGAGTGTGGATACGTTACAGTACATGTCCGAGTTAAGGCTTTGGATTAATCGGTAAAATACCACTCATATTCACACTGATGTCAGTTGGGCTCAACTGTAGACCTTTTGGTGAGTTTACCACGATCATTATTAAATGTTTAGCTTCTCGTGCGTTCAGAGCTCAATCTAATTAGAATAGTCGAAAAGTTTTAAGCAACATTTACCGAAAAATCTCTGGTTATACCGCTCCTCGGACATCTATAGGTACTTAAATAAATAAGAGGAAACTCCAATAACCTACTACGTACCTCCCTCAGTTACACTTATATCCCGTACACCCATACAATAGAAATCGCAAACGCCAAACACCAGGATTTTGCATCACACGTACAAAAATCGCTACTTCTCAGGTGAACAAGGAGAACATTGGGACATCTCATTTATATTGTCTGAACTGATCTGTTAAATACCATGATGGATGATTATTCTGTGATTTTAATATCTTGAAATGCTCCAAGTGACAAAGTTTCGTTCATATTAATTCGTCAGATATAACAGGGAAAGGAATACCGATGGCTCACTTTTGAGCTTCAGGTTATTTATTCAGAGTTTAGAAATATCTTACGAATGAGATGCAGAAGAAGTGAGTCGATGTGACTCTTGAAATGGTTACCAACGATCGGGACCAAATGCGGTTATCTACATAATGCATCTGAGGCTTTAGATACGTCTGAAAACCCCCTTTCAGTTCAACGCTCGGGAGAGAGAGAGATTTGCACACTGGAGACCGTTGCGCGAACTCTCAAGTGTGGATTCGAATTGAACGGAAAACCCGAGTCAACGTTCAGACAATCTTGTCGTAATGAACTGGAGTGGGGGATTAGTTAAACGGCACAGAAAGGGGTAGCGTATGGCTCAGGAATGGGCCCAATTATAGATTCAAAGACCCTCAACAGGTTAATGGGATTGAACTCGATGAGGTGGAGGAGGGGGAAGCTCAAGTTGTTTTACCTTGACGGCCGCGTAGACGTCGAAACCTGGATTACCAAGTTCTCCTTTTTGGCCTTTCTCTCCGGGCTTGCCCTGGATAAACAAACAAAACAATTGGTTAAGTAATACTAGTTTGAGAAGCAAAATAAATTTCCAAAGCTTTCAATTCCGACACTTGTCCATAATAATTAATTATTAAGAAATTGAAACTACACTATGAGAGTATAATCGAATTCAAAAACCCCTTTCATAATAATATTATGATATGATATTGTGTATTGGCAACAGCAGATAGTACAATAAAAAAGAAACAAGCAGTGGTACAAAAAGTAATTTGAAAAAAAAATTGAAATTAAACAATATAAATATTACAATATAATATAAATATTATACAAATTTGGCAAATAAAATAAAGTTGCCCACCAAAGACCTAAGTGAACTGAGTGCTCTTCGGTGGAGTTGAGATATGCCTATTAAAAAACTTATAGAGCAGACATGTGCCAAGACAATAATTGCAATTATTGCAAAAGCAAAATTATTAGAAAAATACAAGGAAATAGGATTTTATTGCTAAAAAACAATAAACCTAGATACTCAAATTACAAATAAATATTCAATTTCTTTTCAAAGGAAGACAAATTGGATTATACATTAAATATAAGTAAGAGTAACTTTAAAATGTATGGAATGTATGTTTTAAAATGGATAGAATCGATTAATATAAACAAAGTGGCACTTTTGTAGTTACTCATACTAGTACATATTACAGTTGTAATTGGTACCAATTAGCTCGTGGATCCAGTTGTTAGAAATATGAATTACTCGTATCAAGGCCTTATGTTTTCGTTCGAGTTTCTAATTGAAAATGGCTGAGCTTTGAGCACCGCAAATAGGTAATTGCTACTTATTTGGGACTTGAATGTTTATCACATATGAATTATTTGTTTTACAATCATCATAAAATGATATAATACATAATAATATTATATATATTATATCATATCAATAATCATTTCATCATATTATGATGATTGTAAAACAAAGAATTCATTATGAAGTAAATCTTGCAAATAAATTTATGAATTATAGAATGAATGAATAATTGTTAGTGATAATGATCGAAGGAAAGTAGTGTTCGTAACACAATGGAGACCACATGCCTTAATGCTAAATTGAAAGGGGACGATTTTCTATGTGGAAAAAAGTAAGGGAAATGGTCGTGTTTACACTTACTGGATCTCCTTTGGGTCCATCCAGACCGATCGGCCCCTGCAAACAAATAAATTACATTAATTTCGATGTATCGTTCGAATCGAATAAATGATTGCAGTTTGCATGCTGCAACATGCGTGAGAGGCGTCTGTGCAAGACATGGCCATGATGCATGCGTGATGAAAACCACCAACAGAGGAAAATGTAGATGTTGGAATACATCGAATTAATCAAGTAAGTCAGAGTATAACATTTATTTAACATTGTTATTGTACTTCGAATAACAACTAGTTTTGTATCAAACCGGGTTTAATGAATACTCGAAACAAAGTGACCAGTTGGCACCAAGATATCTGCATTAAAGATGAAATATATATTGAAAAACATCTGCGCTATTAACATGTTGTGGTTGCGTGCGTCTTCTCGGCGTCATATTTCTGTGTCAGCAGGGTAAAGTTTGGGAAAATGAGATTTCAACAGGGCTAGATACCATTTGTTTCTCTCTACTGAAGGGTATATATAGGGCGAATATATTTTATTCGGGAGTATTCTCTTGGGCGTTCGGAGCTATCTGCGCACATTCCATACGTCGAGAGTGTAAAAGAAGTCATTTGCCAATAACAATATTGACAATAAAAATTTGGCGTTGTACCAGTGGGAAAAAGGGGCTAAGTGGATTCCCTTCTGCAGATGACCCCTTTTTTGTAATATTCTGTTGTGATCATACGGATTGCTGCCCAGGTCAAAACGAGAGTAGTCACGTTGCAGCGATGAGCTGGGCAGCATTGGAGCCATATCTATCACTGCGCCAAATTGAACCAGCAATTTGGTAGACCTGCTGCCATTTGTATGCCTCGTACGTCCAATTGGCTGAAGATGAGGAAGATTGGACTGCTGGACCACAAAAGAAAGTGCTCCAGACAAGGTTTTACATCATGTTCTTCATTCTTACCACTACCTATACTACTTTTTTATTTATTTTTAATTCCTGACTGCCATAATCTTTGTTTTTTAATTATGTTGTTGCGCTTGTTGAATAACGTAGGTACTTAGTTGTAATAATTACAACAATTATTGTCCATGTACTAGATGGCAATCGCCAGACTGCAGTGCAGCTCTGAAGGTGTCCCACGCAATTAAACAAATGGAGCTCAAACGATGGATACATGTCCATCAAAAAGCTTTCAGGACCGTCAGAAAAAAAAACCGCCCAAAACAGAAGAGTCTTGGTGAAATCAGAAATGAAATTGAAACGCCACTACTCCATGAAATATGTGATGGGGGACGAGGACGAAACGCCACACGGACGGTCCGGCGAAGCACTTAACAAATGAGGAGCCTCCTGGAAAGCTTTTTCCCATTTTCCCCATGTTTGCTTCACCCACGTGGTAGAACGCAGTCCCACAAAGGATTGTAAACACGAATGAGTTAGTGAAGGGGAGAATCAGAACGGAGAATGGTATCCTTTTTAGAACGTTTTAGCGGTTTGTGTTGTTTTGAACGAGGGCGGAGCACAAGTGGTGCTAAAACGTAGTATCCGCCTGAAGGCGAAAATCGTATTTACACGCTCAAACGCTCAAGGGGCAAATGAGTGATTCTTTGAAAAGGGCAATTCCCACTTGGGTTTTCCGATGGTTTCTTTCATTTTGTTGTTTTTTGTCGGAGACAGATCTCGAACCCTCTTTCTCCAGGAAATGGGAAGAGGTTTACCAGCAAACGCGGAGGATCTGGTTTCAAAAACGTTCAAATAATATTTTCCAGAGGGGTGGGCTTTGGAGGGGTTGGTTACTAAGGGAAGATACCGTTCCCCTGACTTCAATCCCAGAAATAAATGTGCGAAATACGCCTCTATATGACAGAATGAAGTGGGTTCCATACACAGCATATTGTTTCAGGTGAGTTTTCAATTAATTTATTTATGCATTTTATATACCTATATACACAAGGTGTTTCCCACTTGATGTGAACGAAAAAAATCATATTATGATTTGTCAAAGGTTTTTTTCAGAAAACCACGTTTTTCGCCATAAAAACCCTCGTTTCCTCACTTTGAAACAACTTTTTTCTACATTAGACCACATTTTCGGATTCAGCGTTATTTTTTATATGCCTACTGCACATTATTCGTCATCAAAAACGAACTCCTACGGACCACAATTGCAGTTCAAGCATCGAAAATTTAAAAAAATTAAGGTTCTGAAAATACTTGTACGTCGACTGCATTTCCAAAAGACGTGCTAGGAGCTGTCAAATCTCAGGAAAACTTACAAATTTAATCAGCTTTCTTTGGTATTGTCTACTTTGAGATTCCTTGTCGATTTAATGGAGAAATTCATGTTTGAATGCGAAAAAACAGCAGGCATCGAAAATGCAGTAAAACGACCTCCGACTTACAACGAGGATTTCATTTTGCCCTGATATCCTTGAAATTAGCAATCTGAATCATATCAATACAGCGGCAAACACAAAAAAAAAAAGAGAATCCGTTTGGTAATTGGTAATAACGGTGAATCCGAAAATATGGTCATAAGTATTTTATCTTTTTTTTTATTATTGCAAAGTAGCAAGTTATAAGCACGAAAAGTGCTCTTTTGTCGATCCACAGGAGCAGTTAAAATTTGGCATGTCATTGAACCAATTAAAGACGACTGGAACATCACAAACTTCGTCTCGATTTTCAGGTGTCACCAAAAGTTGGAGGGTAGTTAGGGACAGGTGCACAGATGATACATTATCAAGCTGAAGACTAATCGTCAGGATTATCATTATAGCACATGTACTTAGGCAAGTACAGCCAGATGTGGACTAGAGGACTATGCTTGCACAGTTTTTAAAGGAGCACAGAAGACCCCAATCTTCAATTAGCTACGCGCTATAGCGGAGTTATAGATATCACAGAGAATCCAGGAGGGCAATTCATGTCGCGGACGCATATGAAATGAAAATGCCAAGGCCGCTCATAATTGTTAATATACCACATTGTCGTCAGAACTCGAAGCAACAGTGTTGAACCGTAAGTTTACAAATTTTATTAAGCAAAATAATGAACTCAATTCTCAAAGTTTAACTTGAAGACCGTGAGATCGATTGACGTGAAATATAGAGAAAGAAAGAATAACAGTGTTGTCGGGAGGGGGGAGGGAGAGGTCTCACGTTCAGTTCATACTTTATTAAACAACTATGTAATGGAAAAAGTTCCTCGTCCTTATGCCTCCAAGAACAATAATTATTATTGCGAGTGAAACACAATATCAATAATCGATAACCAAAGTTTTGTTCTTTTTGAACAATTACGGAAGTTAGAGCAGTCTGAAGAAGGATTCCACTACCCAAAGAGTTCGTTATGGAGGCTCCGTTCTTGAATAAATTGATAAGACGTGAGGGCAAGTAAACTTTTTGACGAGGAACAAACCATGTTAGAAAATGTTAGTAGTGAAAGTTGAAAGATTTACAACAATTACCTTTTAAATAATACAACACGAAATACCCTTACAACAAAAACCCGTTAGATTAAAGCACCAACCAACACCGAAATTCTTGACGAAAAGTCTTACCAAAAAACCTCGGTCTCCTTTCATTCCTTTGAATCCCTGAAATTATAGAGAGTAATTTAAACAAAGACTTAAATTTTTTTTCCTCCGTTGTTTGAAATAATGAAATACAAGAAATAAATCCATGCAGTCGTGCTGGGTGCAGCAATGGTGGTGATTGTGATTGAAATGATAATAAATCAAACAAAATAATAATAAAAATACCGGAAAACCATTCTTGCCCGGCGGACCAGCTGGTCCCTGTGGAAAAAAGCAAAACGAGATTGTACAAAAAGATAACGCAACACACCAAATAAACATAAGAAAGTAATACACACCAAAATAAAAGAAAGTTACTAAAATAAACACTACAAAATTGTATCTACTCAATAATTATATCTACCCAAAAATTGGTTCTCGCTTTGACAAACTGGGCTACATACAAAACCTACGGGTTCGGTCAAATTTGTCGTGAATTTATAATTTGAAAGGAGGATGTAACAGTATTCTATTATAGTCTCGTAAATAAACCTTAGTTATAATCTGGATATATAGAAAAAATTAGCAAAACTAAAATATTTGCGTTTTAGTCAAATCTGTCGAGAGCAATGTGGAATACTTGGGCGATACGATGGAACTCATAATGAATGCACGTATTTGCTGTTTGACGAATATACCTACGGTTTTATTATTCATATGGGAGCTAGTGCTTTCTCGGTGAAAGATTGGAAGGGCGATTATTTTAAAAAACTCACAGCTCGGAATCCAGTAGGCGGGATATAATTATATTATATTTTTGCAAATGAATAAAACAAATATAATAATTAGAATGAGGAAAAAATTCAATTTTCCAATGGTTAGAAAGCAAATATATTTAAAACTTATGCCAAGGCACATATTATACCTTTGCCGTAACTGTAGCATAATTGAAGTGACCATCTAAGGGTTACGAATTATTAACAGTATGAATTCATAATGACTGTTCATTCCGTAGGATTCCGATTTTTTGCAATTTGATACTCGGATTTAACTTGACGCAACAAGATTTGAAGGGGGTGCAATTTTGATTGGTTGATTTAAATGGTTCAGTATTGAAAAATTAACAAATATATGAGCTGAATACTGAGACAACAGTGAAGATTTTAAAATTAGGAATGGGTAGAATATTTTGAAACGTCTAGGATGCCATCAAAATCTACTAAAACAATTAAGGGATAAAAACTACTTGAATACCAACATCCAAGAAAAATAATCATAATAATAATATCGATAAATATAAAATACTAGAATAGTAGCGCAAGAGTTGACGACAACAGCTAACTTTGTACAGTTCAAAACTGAATTACACTACCTACGTGATAATGAAATATCAGTACCTATCTTGGGAGATGTACAAGCACAAATAAAAAATAAAATAAATAAACTCAAGATCAAATGAGGGATTTTAAATTGGAACACCAACTGTTTAACTGTTATGGATCACTTAATAAACCACATGAATGTATTCAAAGGAAATACTTGTAGTTCCCAAGCCTCTGACTTACCGCAGGACCCGGCTCTCCAGCATCTCCTTTCTTCCCCCTTTTGCCTCTCTTTCCAGGAGGACCTGAAACAATCAACATTTTCGGATTAATAAATAAGGCATGATGGAAATGAGTTAATTAGCAACGAACAAATAAACGATATTTTGGAAGTGGAGAGCATGCCATACAAAACGTAACAAACACAGAAAATATAAGAACTGGCTGACCACCGACTCGACCAACAAACTTCACGTTTTGAAAGACATTCACGATAAATATTGGATCTAGTTTTAGCAATCGATTTCTTTGGGTACATACTTTATTTTTTACTTGTATTTGAAATGTAATTTTTGATTTTAACGAATTTCTTACGTTGAATTCGTGGGTTTCATTGTATCTACGACTTCATTGTATTTGCCCAATTGTTTCCCGACCTTTTTGAAATAATCGATGGATTAGTCGATGCCATTAATCATAATAATCAATTAATCCAGATTAAGTAATCGTCGATGCCATTAAGCCATTATTCGTTGGTCGATACCCATCCCTACTTTTTGTAAAACGGGCATTTTATATTTGGAAAAGTAAAAATGGTAAGGAGTTGCAACCTACGTATTCATAATAGAAGTAGGTAGATGCTATGGAAGTAGGTAGAAGCTATGGAAGTAGGTAGAAGCTATTCATATGGAAGTAGGTAGAAGCTATTCATATGGAAGTGGGTAGAAGCTATTCATATGGAAGTAGGTAGAAGCTATTCATATGGAAGTAGGTAGAAGCTATTCATATGGAAGTAGGTAGAAGCTATTCATATGGAAGTAGGTAGAAGCTATGGAACATTTCTTTCAATATCAAGCATTTTCGGTTTCATATCTCTTACTTCTACAATATACAGGTATTGAGTACCTACCTACTTTCTGCATATATATTATATGGGTACCTAGTTAGTATTAAGTTATTAGATATTTTTCCAATTCAATAATATTAGATTTCCATGTTTATTGGTGCATAGGCGTACTATCAAAATAAGCCTAAGAAAAATAATATTATTAGGAGTATTATTATTAGGATAGCTAAATTCATTCAAGTTCAACGCCTCGAAAAAGTAGTCGAATGTTTTCTTTCAATACTGGAGTAGTATCGAATATTCCTTTTTATACCAGTATCGAGTAAAGGTATCGATACTTCTCTGGTATCGCCGTCGTCGGATGGTGGAGCATTGAAGGGCTGTCTGTTGCTATGCACGCGGGACAAATCGCACCACGCGAAAATGAGACAATCAAAACCGTCAGGCAACTGAAGTACTCGTAGATAGCTTGTAGTGTAGTGGGACAAGGACCACTTGAGGGAGGCAGGAATAATTATAAAGACTCAAGGGAAAAAGGTGGCCTTTTGGGGACAGCCCTTCATCTTCAAGGATTCCCATCATAACCCACTTTGCTTCACAGTTCCCCTTTCACAACCCTTCCGTATATACTGTTCCCCGTCAGAGTTGGGGTTCGCCACTCCATCGCTTCAACACCTTCCTAACACTCGGCCTGATTACGTCACAGCAATTACGTCTCCTCCACGTCCTCGCCACTCTCGTTCTTGCACTAGAGCGGCCACTCACTCCATTTTCACATTTTTTTTCTTCTTACTCGCTATTTCTTACATTGTACTGTAAAACACTCGTTGCTTCTCACTACTTGATAACGTAAAGCATGTGGAAAATACGTACCACCTAACTGTCTCAAGGTAATCAACCGATCCTCCCTCAGTATGTGCTATTAGGTAGAAATGAGCTTTACGATTGAACTGATCCGAGAGAAAGAGAGAGAGTAAAGAAGAAGAAAATACTAATATTAAGAGTTCCACTATTTTCCTTATATAGAGGTTTGAAAAAATGATATACCTACAGAATTTTCCAAATATCGATAAACAAAAACCCATTTCAAGATGCAGTTTTGGGAAATTGAGTCTTGTCCCCTGCCCATTAACTCAGAGCTTCTTAGGAAATGCGGTGTTATCTGAGAGACTCCTTGCGTACAATCAGGAGTAGGATTAGATCAATAAGAAGTTTTGTTTACCTCAAATAATTACTCAATATATTGAGGTACTAGTCCCATGAATAAATTCATTTCACGAGAATAAAATGATTTCACACTGAGCATCCAATCGGGTGGTAGGGGAACGGGATGATGAAGAGGTATGAAATGGAAAGAACATTTTCACCGATAGTAAGAGGTATAGTTCACGTATAGTTCAGTAAGGGCCGTTTGAGGTACAACCTGTAGGTATCAAGTTCACAAAAACCCAGGTTATGCTATGACCCGCAACGTAGATCCACCGTGCAAAATGGTATAACCTGCGCCTAGCCCGAGTGATAATTCGGCAATCACGAGTATTACGTTTTGTGCATTCCACCTTGGCTGGCCGGCGGGTATTGGTGGGGCTGTAGGATGATATAATATTTGAAAAAACCTTCGTTCCGAGCTTTCGGCTTTTACAAGCCATCTTCAGATACGGAACCTGCCGTGAGGTTGACTCTGATTCCGTTTCTGTTACAGCCCTGAAGATGGCCGAAAGCTCGGAACGAAGGTTTTTTCAAATTTACTATATATAGTATATATCACTAAACCTCCTACAACCCCACATATACCCGCCGGCGAGTATTTTTGTTGTTGTTGTTGATAAATATGGCACGAGAAATGTCCGAAAATGACATTTGATTCTCCAAAATATGGCAATAACTAATAAAGAAAAAAAGAAAAGTTTAACGAAGAAAAGGAAGGTTTAATAAACTTTAAAAATTTTTGTGTTTCAAAAAAAAGTTAAAAAAAAAAATGTTTATACCGAAATCCGTTTCAGACCATCCTGAATTCACTGTTTATATGTTTATGTTTGTTTAATTTCCGACAATAACTATCGATAGAATTGAGATAAAAAGTTCTAATTTGCACAGATGTCTTGGCAATCGAAAAGGTTCGTAGATGGGAAGAATCGTTTCACGGACAAGCGAAACCTCATTTCGAAGGTTGTTCTATGCTGAAAACGATGGTGACGTCAGAAATGCGATATCTTATTCCGTTCTCAGACTGGAGCACTTAGATGTTCTTCACGTTTCATCTGCTCTAATCTGATAACAGGATGAGATATCGTAATTCTGACTTTACCACCGTGTTAGGCGTTGAAAAATCTATAAACTGAGGTGTTATTCGAAAAAAAATGGAGTCAAAATTTGTTATGAAACCATTTGTTATGAAATGGAGACATGTTACGTAAAACCAGTAACTGTTATTTCTTCGAAATTCGCTCTTATAGCCATGTTTAAAAATTTCAAAAGATCGATTCAGTTCTAACTGGCATAAAGAACGATACCTAGCACTTACCTTTGCAAGCACCATTTCTGACACTAGTGGCGCAAATATCGGTGCAATCTCGACGTTTTTCATTAGTTAAGAAATAGATTCCGAAATCTACGAGGAAAAATATGAAATAATTGGAGTATTGAGCAATGGAGTGCTCTTGACCATAATAATAAGTATAGTTAAAACAACATCCATACATGGCAAGTTAGCGGTGTCGTAATTTGGAAAATTAATGGCTGTGTTCATGACAACACGCCTCTATGTAATCCTACGAGCTACTGAACAACCCACTCTCGCTACGACAAACCTCAGCTGATGAGATCAAAATTCAGAAACGTGAATAAATCACGCGGAGAAAAGAGGTTGTGTCTTTTGAGCTATTTATATCTCAAATCACGATTATCTGGGCCATTGAGCTCGAAAACCGACAGACCAATTCAAATTCAATGAATTTTATTCTTCTGAATTCACCCAAATTACTTTCCTTCCATGGGGTTGAAGTGGTTCAAGTTAGCGATAACCGAAGAAGAAAATAGATTTCTCTCGTCTTAGGGAATAAAAGTCGTCCCATCCTTGAGATGGGTTTTAAGGAATAAATTGATGGATTACGATGTACTGTTGCATACCCCGTAACGAAAGTCTGTAACAGTGTGGAATAAGGGAAGGAGGAGGTTCCACTTCGGGGCTTCTCATTCCATTTTTAAGCCGTCCCGCCATAATATAATGGGAGAGGAGTTAACGGTGACCACTTCGGAACCAAGAACACTAATAGGTACTCGAAAGGTGGTTTCAACCCACGCTCTCCATTCGGTCGGGAGTAAAATTGGGAAAGAAACCCTATAGAAACTGTACTGTACGGTTCTATACTCCCTGATCCTCGCCACTCTTGAACAAAAGACAGACATAAGCAGGATTGGACCGAACTGTAAGATGGTGTGAGACTTGACCAGGGTAAGGCACCTGGTTCAACTTCAAGGAAATGTTTGTTCCCCAATCAGTACTCATCTCATCTCTAGTTATTTCCAAACTGAGCCAATAAGTGAATAAATAGTAACTGGGTAATCCTGGTAGTTGGCGGTTGGTAATAGAATTATCAAGACAGCTTGGCTTGTCGAATGATAGCTGATACGTGTATTCTGTTCAGACTGATTGCATTCATCTTCCATCAGTTACTCATTCGCTGGGAAGGAAATTCAAGTAATGCGGGAGGGACACGTAATTAAATATTTATACTTTTGATAAACGTGTAGAAGGGACTAGCTGGAGAAGAGGATGATTGCAACAATATTTGTATGGTGGTTGTACAAATACGACTAAAACAGCCAAAGGGGTGGAAGTGCAGACGAGGAACTGAAGAATCGTTGAGGGAAGAAAGGAACGTGGGAATGAAGGGAAGAGGCGCAGGTTCTTTAAGTAAACAAGGAAAATGGGGCTTCAGGAAGTTGGTTTGCTCGGCGTACTACGTCAACAAAAGAGAACATCAAATGAAGGGCGAAGTCGTTGGAAATTATTGTATCATTTCACCAAAGGGCGACCCTCTTCGAAGCAGAGGCAATAAAGACAATGGAATTAATAGTTGGTGAACTTCAAGACGAGCGAGGGGGTTAATTGTAGACGCTGTTTGAAAGACGAGGGGGCAAGGGATGACACCTTTCATCTGCCCAACTTATAACAATCCCTCTGTCAAGTGGCGGGAACGACAGAGCTAACAGGCAACTTTGCCTAAAGTTTCTTCAACCAATACCTGTGAAACTGTGTTAACCACTACTGCGGCTTATATATTACCAGTTGACATCACCGTCGCTTTATTGGCACATTGTGATAGCATTGCTCACAGCAGTTCCATAGATGGTTGTCGGGAATTGTTTGACAGGGAACGTACGCTTGTATGAACCGAAATCTCTGCGGGTGAATTTAAGGGAGGGAGAACTTCTGTTCTTGTTGTTTGAAGGAGGAAAATCGAAGAAATTGTCTATGGAGAGTGCAGATTAACTGTGGATGAAATTCCCGCAAAGATTCCTCAGCTCTCAAGAACCCTACTGTACGAAACAATCACAGAAACATTGGGACTTTGAAAATTGTGTGCACGTTGGGTGCCAAAACAGCTTACAGAGGAGCACAAATTGAAGCGGATCGACAGGTCCCAGGCCATTCTCGGGAGATTTGAACTGGAAGATGGGGCATTCCTGGACTCCATCGTGACAGAAGATGAAACTTGGGTAGCTCATTACACTACTGAGACGAAAAGGCAATCCTAACAGTGGTGCCATACCAGCTCACCGTATCATGGCTTCGGTTTTTTGGGACCAAAAAGGCATAATTTTGGTAGATCTAGGCATGTTCAGTGCTAGTATGGAGATGTGGTTTAGGTTGCGTGTGGGGTTCAGGTTAGAATGTTGTCCCTAAGGACTCTTCTTTTCAGCCTACGGCTTGTGCTGGGGGCTGGTACCGCGATTAGTGCCATAAACGATTAGCCGGAAATTTCCGGATTTGGATGGTCCTTAAAAGGCCGTAGCTGCGTCTGATCCTGTACTGTACTGTTTCAATTCGCAAGTCACTGTGATGCGTGTCGTTTCTTACAAACCAACGGGCGTTGCAGATGTGTCTGAAAATCTTGTTCTGCTGGACCTGAATTTTCTGGACTGATGTACAGCTCGTTCAACCCCAAACTTCACACGCGTATGCCCAAACTGGTTCGATAAGCGACATAATAGAACGTTTTGTTCTAGTTCAAGCATTGATTTGGGATTCAACATTGGCCGAAACTGGTGTGCACGCCGCTTCATATCCTTCACTGTGCGGTTGATGTGTGGGCCCTCCAGGTAAGTCGGCGGTCCAAAATCAGGCTCGGGTATCTTACCTCCGGCTTATGAGGGATGGTATCCCTGCCATCTTGACATTAGTACAGGAACCTCGTCGTCGTTGATATGGAAGAATTGATTTAACATTCCATTTCTGACAACACCGGTTAAGTGCATCAACGTGCCCCTGAAGAAGTACCTTACCCCCCTGTGCCATCAGAAAACTGCGCTGTCAAAGTGTCTGCTGGGAGGGGGCAGTATACAGAGTAGAGCAAAGGTGAAACTGGAGATCCTTGGGGGACTCCAACGCAGACGGACTTGAAGGAAGAAAACTCCTGCCCCACTTTTATCCTGAAGGTGCGGTTACTAAGAAAGGATCTCATTGACAGTACAAGGAGTTAGGTAGAAATTCTCTGAGCAACAGACCGTTGTGCTGTAAAAAGCTGTCTGTACGTCGAGGAATGCCGCTCCTGTATAGGTACCTACTTCTTCTCCACGAAACCTCTGGCTACGCAGTCGACCACTCGGTGAATCTGTTTTGTTGTGGAATGTTGGACACAGAATCCAATCTGGAAATTTGGAATTCTGGGAGATACCAGTAAAACTTTGGAAATTCTACACATTATCATTCTGAAAAATAATTTCACACATTATTATTCTAAAAAATAATTCTACACAATCATTTACAACACTACAAAACCACCAAATTACATCAATAAAATCAACGACTAATATTATATTATACGACTAATATTATACTATACGACTAATATTATACTCGTATTTAGAAAATGTCCCCCTAATTGCTCATTTTTTCACCTCCAAAAGATTGTTTTCCTCTACCAATAAGACAATGTGTAAAAATCCCCACTTTTTTCAACCTGAAAACTGTGAAGAGATTATGGTGCTAACAAACATTCGAATCCGAAGTCATTCGTTCAGACTAATTTTTGCTAATTTAATATTATTGACCTTTAACGATATACTCCATAAACATTTGTGAATCGTGCTGGTGAGATGGCGAATTCGCTTAATGCGGATAAGCCAAGATAATAATCCAAACTGGGATGGTGTTTTGATTGAAGTTTTGAGCTGTATTCGGTTCAAACTTTGATTGTGTCAACTTTCCTAAAAACGGCAGTATAGATTGATCAATAGAAGAGGCAGTTTTGCTTCTCTGGTAAATGAGACTGGGGTCATACAAATATATAACACAGCGGAGATGGTTTTCATCGAATGCACAGTGTTTTTATTGTCGTTTCATAACGAAATGTTGAGTGAAATGGACATTTTTATTACACTGATGCAGGATTGTAGGGATAACAGTGGGGGCACGAAAGTTATTACCAACACATCACTCAACTATCGATTGTATGTTTGCGCTACAAGGTCACTTGTGGAACAGAGTAATAAAAAACTGTAATTACGAGTGTCAGCCACGAGAAAGTGATGTCTGAATGCTCGTTCACAAAGTTTAATCCGGCTGGGCGGTAAATTTTACATTTCACTCTGTTGGTTGCAAAAAGAAAAAAAATACCGAGAGAGAGAGAATTAGGAAGAGTGTGGGGGGAAAAAAATTGGCTGGCGATATCTGGTGGGTTCACATGACGAAATGCTCCCACTGGTTGAACTCAATTCAGGAGAATCGTTTTCGTTAATATTGAACAACTCTGTCAGGTGCAGCACCCAACTCCAGTGCCCTTCCATGTCATTTCACAATACCGTACCGGAGTAATAACGAAACAAATGTACGGATCTACAATCATCCGCATGTACAAGTATTCCCCTTTGCTCGTGTGATTCATCATCACCATTTCAGAATAATATCGACGATGACTTCAATTCATCATTCAACGATTTATTGTAATTTAATGATCAGTCGGGCTGAACTGCAAAGAAAACCCCAATGAAAGAGAGGTACCACGTTCGGCTATTGAGGATCCAAGTGGCATTTGTCCAGTAAAATAGTTTACAAGTGTCCCACACGAACTTCGCAGTAAGATACAGACCAAAAGAGAAATAGAAGTATTTGTACAAAAGCTACAGGGGGTCGGGGAAAATTCCAAGGGATTCATTGCATTTCCTCACAATACGGCAAACAACAACCTCATTAATCAAAGTAATAACAAGAGGGGAGAGCAAACTTTTGTAATTCGAAACCACGATCCCTTGAGGTAAGAATACAAAAGGATGCGTTTGGGAAGAATGATTTATTGCGCGAAGAAGTGGATTCCTCCTACCAGTTTCCCGAGCAGGAAGCTATAGAGTAGTATATATTTATAAAGCTCGAAAACGATTCTTCAAACGAAATGGCTCACGTCAAGTTTACACGATGTCAGAACCTATCGCTTCGATCAGGGCGAATTTTCCCTCGAAAGGTTTACTCCCATTTAGGTACATGAAATCTGTTTCCAATGTTGGAACGGACAGGTTTTCCACTTAATGATCGAATTTTCAAACCTCATGTAACGTTCATTCGTGGAGTGTCGACAATGAATTGCATTACGAAACACCCATTTAAGGGATGAAACGTGGTTTTGATCGACATCAAGGTTCTGGGGGGTTCTGTGTTTGGAACATCTCCTTCTTCGTGGACTTCAAAAGGTGAGGAGTTAGTGACAAAGATATTAGAGGCATATTTTTTTAAATTTCAATTTATTTTGGCGACTACAGGTCCTTTAATGCAGGATTAAACAACTAAGTAGGACAGTTGCAAAACGCGCTAGGTATATCGTTTCTTTGGGAAAAAAAGGAAGTATTTGATATCCTTGGATACAGAATGGCGTCAGCTTCATCCCTTGTGATAGTTCCCAAGGTCAAAACGAGGCAAAACCCATGGAGAAACGAGTTTAAAGTATGGGTTCTCTGCTAAAACGCGCTAAAAAATTTTATGAACCAGGTGCAAAGTGAACTAAGAACATCCCAGCTGTAAAAAGCGCTGAAAGCTAATGACAACAATGGCTGCTGGGTACCTGTAATTCAGAACCAATACGCGCTGATTATAAAAATAGCTCTTTTCACATCGCTTTTTCTGACGTTTCGACCCTTTTCTCGTGATTTTCCACCCTTGCTCTCGGATCATCTTTGTTTTCTGATATCTGATTATTTTTGTATAATATTTTACTAAAACGTAGCACAATATCATGGATAACGGTAATGCTACTATACATGGTAATGCCTCCCACACATAAAGAAACTCTGCAAATTCTTGACACAACGGTTTATTATCTTCCTTGTGCAGATCACCCTTCTGTCTATACCAGAGTGTGTTGCAAATCGGCACCATACCATATTCTGACCGTACTCATACCATTTCTTACCTATCATACCGTACTGTACTATACTAAATCATACATACAATAATATACCATACCATACTCATACCATGTCGTACCAAAATTCGTTTTGAACCCCTTCCCCTTGACCTAGGGTTATGAAAAGTTTCGAGGACCATTGTGGGGTTGGTCGAAACACATAAAAAAAATTTCGTAATTTTAACTCAACGCTAACTGGGCAAAGTGCCGCGGACGGCGTACGGCGGACGGACGGATTTTTTTTTTATTCGATTTTCTGAATCTACGTATCTTGAAACGTAAACCAACAAATTTTTGGGGGGGGGGGGGGGGGGGGTTAAATTTTTTTTTTCTTTGGGCGATTCCAATGGTTCATTATCGAAGATAATAAACCAAAATGAAGTACGAGGTACGCGGTGTGGGAGGGGGCGCAGAGACATAAAAGGTCTCGTCGTATGACCCACTAGTTGCCCTCCTGCCAGCCGTATTACGTCATACGCTCGTGCGTCATAGTCTCTGACGTACTTGTTGGCCTCCTGCCAGCCGTCTTACGTCATACGCTCGTGCGTCATAGGCTCTGACGTACTTGTTGGCCACCTGCCAGCCGTCTTACGTCATACGCTCGTGCGTCATAGGCTCTGACGCACTAGTTAGCCTACTGCCAGCCGTCTTACGTCATACGCTCGTGCGTCATAGGCTCTGACGCACTAGTTCGCCTCCTGCCTGCCGTCTTACGTCATACGCTCGTGCGTCATAGGCTCTGACGTACTTGTTGGCCTCCTGCCAGCCGTCTTACGTCATACGCTCGTGCGTCATAGGCTCTGACGTAATGGCCCGCCGGTCGCTTGTGTTCTGACGTTATCTGAGGGAAAGGGTGAATCAAGGGAACAAATTTTTCCCGTTTCAGTTTATGTGCCAAAGCAAAGACATGAAAAGGTCAAAAAAATATGTAAATAGGTACCTAAGCCCAACTTTAATGTCAATTTTCTGACAATGAGTTTTCGACTATAGTTTTCATACCTTTTGCAATTTGAGACTGATAATGAGCTGTTTGCAAATAAAAAGTCCGATAACTTTTTCTGACAATTTTCTGTTTGCAAATAAAAAGTCCGATAACTACTTTATTACATCTTATTAATCTATTTTCAAGCTCCGATTCACAGTTGAATGTATTTTATTTAGATGTCGAAAAATTCGAAAACGATGGAATGACGAAACCTGTCGACTACTGACTCAAGTGATACTGTCGACTTCTAACACATGTAGGTCGACTACTAGTGCAAAACCATGTCGACTACTGAAGAAAATGTTGGTCACTGGTATCGACTACTACCTAGAGCATTGGGATTTTTTACAAAACTTGTTTTTCTCTTTTCAAACCATGTTGAATAATATTTCCCGCTGCCAGGTCTTACAGGGAAGGATCTTGGGTACACAATGAACAGGTTTGCAATGAGAAACTAGTGAAAATTATTATAATTTATTGTTAGGTATTAATCATTCGTATTTATTATTAATAATAATTATTAATAATTATGATTAATTAATACGATATAATTCTGGGGTTTTTAATACTACGTCGGTAATAATTTTTCTATAAAAGAAGTACCTACCAACAAACATTCGAAATTACCTTCATTTCCGTAGCACGAAACGCACCTCAGAACAACAAACTCGACATCACTTAAGCCATATGATGTTCCAAATAGCTTGTTAGTATGAAAATGGACCTGTATTTCAACAGTTTGATTCACGATCGTGTTGTGAGGCACAATCTTTGAGCCCTCATTGTGAACGAACGGCTGGTCGTACAAAGCTGCGGATGGTCTTAAAAAATTCTACGGAACAAACTCTATCTAAATATGAAATAAAAAACATACCGTTCCATATGAATTTTTCGAGATATGAAATTTTCAAAATTTCAAAATTCGTTTTGAACCCCTTCCCCTTGACCTAGGGTTATGAAAAGTTTCGAGGACCATTGTGGGGTTGGTCGAAACCCATAAAAAAAATTTCGTAATTTTAACTCAACGCTAACTGGGCAAAGTGCCGCGGACGGCGTACGGCGGACGGACGGATTTTGGTTTATTATCTTCGATAATGAACCATTGGAATCGCCCAAAGAAAAAAAATTTTTAACCCCCCCTCAAAATTTGTTGGTTTACGTTTCAAGATACGTAGATTCAGAAAATCGAATAAAAAAAAATCCGTCCGTACGCCGTACGCCGTACGCCGTCCGCCGTACGCCGTCCGCCGTCCGCGCCACTTTGCCCAGTTAGCGTTGAGTTAAAATTACGAAATTTTTTTTATGGGTTTCGACCAACCCCACAATGGTCCTCGAAACTTTTCATAACCCTAGGTCAAGGGGAAGGGGTTCAAAACGAATTTTGAAATTTTGAAAATTTCATATCTCGAAAAATTCATATAGAACGGTATGTTTTTTATTTCATATTTAGATAGAGTTTGTTCCGTAGAATTTTTTAAGACCATCCTCAGCTTTGTACGACCAGCCGTTCGTTCACAATGAAGGCTCAAAGATTGTGCCTCACTACAGGATCGTGAATCAAACTGTTGAAATACAGGTCCATTTTCATACTAACAAGCTCTTTGGAACATCATATGGCTTAAGTGATGTCGAGTTTGTTGTTCTGAGGTGCGTTTCGTGCAACGGAAATGAAGGTAATTTCGAATGTTTGTTGGTAGGTACCAGTAGCGGTGCGTGGGCTCTGAAAATGGTGGGCCACCAAATTCGGAACACAAATTAAGAGCTTTTTCTACAAAATACCTGTAAATGTTTCCCAACAGGAGTCTTCTTATGAGAAATGGGTGTATTTTAATCAACCGCAGCTCTTAGCAAGTCAGAATGTGAGCTCTGTGTTCACAGCAGTTCTGACCAGTACCTACCCGGGATTACCAGAAGCTATAGCTTCATACGAGGAGGTGGCGGCGGGGCAATTGAAATCAGTAAAATTAGCAATCATTTCCTTCTCTATTGACAACATCGTCAAAGCATTAAGTCTCTCTTGGGTAATAGTTGATCGAATAAACGTTTTTATTCTTTTAAGCGTAGAAAAACAAAGCTCAGCTTTTGCAGAAGTCATTGGAATTGTAATCAATAATGTTAGTAGTTTCTCATTTTCAGAATAAGTATCAACTAAGTTATTGTTGTGCAAAAACAACAGAAATCCCTGTGAAATGAGTAAAATCGGTTCTCTGATAAATTGTCACCAATTCAGTTTTAAGTTTCCGAGATTCTAGGATAGCGTAAGCAGTGACCGTGTTTTCAAAATCTTCAGTTGGAAAACATTTTGAAAAATTCGGAAAACTTGCAGTATCAAGCAGTTTGGAAGCTGCCAAATGCCCCCTGAACGAATAGCTGCCTCTAGCTTGAGCTAGGTATGATAATATCACAAACCTCCACTGCAGTACTTATCTGTGAATGTTGACGTTGATCAATCCACAAGACCACAGACAGGACACAACGCACTTAATTACCACAAAAAAATCCAAATCTGTCACGGGAGCTCGAATTCAAATGGGAACATACAAAATTATAACCTAAGAAGAAAACTGAATACTCAACAGAAAGTTTTACTATCGAGATGACAAGATGAATTGAAACGATCGAATCGATTGTGAACACAAACGATTTTTTTATGGAAATGTGGCCCGGGCCGGAACGAGGCGTGGCTTACCGAATTTTTACTCTACTGAGCATGCGCAGGCAGGCCACTTCGTAAAGCGTCGTGTCCGTTTCCATGCCAATACCCGGTCCCAGGGCCTGAAGCGTAGGTTTCGATTTCGATTGCAAAACATCGATTACTGTCGATATATTCTGATAGAATGATCGAATATCGTTCTTCTTCTTCTTCTTCCCAGTTACTTGTCTTGGCCGCAGCCATGCTGGACATAGGTTGGGACAGAGAGAGAGAGAACTCTTTGACTTCGTGAAAATGCTAGGTGCAGTATACGGAACGATATTCGAATGCCAACTGGGTGGCATATTTTTTTTGTCGAGTTTTTTGTGTTTCTGGATGCCGGGGCAGTGGCCCAAGTGGCCTTATGGACGCAACGCCCCTGGTAGGTACTTCTTTTATAGAAAAATTATTACCGACGTAGTATTAAGAACCCCAGAATTATATCGTATTAATTAATCATAATTAATAATTATTATTATTAATAGTAAATACGAATTATTAATACCTAACAATAAATTATAATAATTTTCACTAGGTACTTGATAAAATTGTTAATAATTAGTGATAATTGATAATAATAATTAATCTAACATTTAGGATCTAGACATTTAGACCTAGTGATCTAGACAGAAGGGTGATCTGTACAAAGAAGATAATGAACCGTTGTGTCAAGAATTTGCAGAGTTTTTGGTTTATTATCTTCGATAATGAACCATTGGAATCGCCCAAAGAGAAAAATTTTTTAACCCCCCCTCAAAATTTGTTGGTTTACGTTTCAAGATACGTAGATTCAGAAAATCGAATAAAAAAAAAATCCGTCCGTCCGCCGTACGCCGTACGCCGTACACCGTACGCCGTACGCCGTACACCGTACGCCGTACGCCGTCCGTGGCACTTTGCCCAGTTAGCGTTGAGCTAAAATTACGAAATTTGGTTTCTGGGTTTGGACCAGCCCCACAATGATCCTCGAAACTTTTCATAACCCTAGGTCAAGGGGAAGGGGTTCAAAACGAAATTTAAAATTTCGACGATTTCATATCTCTAAATATTCAACTGAACCGTGTAATTTTTAGTTCACTTTTGAATGACCTGAAAAATTACGAATCTTTTAAGACCAATTGGATTTTTGTGCGACCAGCCGTTCGTTCACAGTGAGCGCGCAAAGGTCTAGGAAAAACACTAAACTTTCGCGTCGAAAACGGCCGTCATGTGGGTCAACCGCCAGACGCCCAGAATAAAACTACGTTTTTCATCTTCCCGCTAAACTATAGTCTAGAAATTTTAACCGTGAGTCGGGGATAGACCACATTGCAATATTTACTCGGTTTCTCATCTGTAAAATTGTTTAAATAATACCTTTTTGTAATAATACAAATTAAATTTTGATGATGAGCTATTGACTTGAAATTTTAAAAATAGGTCAGAACTGGATCACAGAACTGGATTCACTCGGTTTCTTGTCTGTAAAATTGTTTAAATAATACCTATTTGTTTAAACAAATTAAATTTTGATGATGAGCTAGATACTTGAAATTTTAAATATAGGTCAGAAATGGATGACATTTCAATATTCACTCGGTTTGTATGACATGGTATGAGTATGGTATGGTATACCTATTATTGTATGTATGATTGGTATAAAACAGTATGGTATGATAGGAAAGAAATTCGTATGGTATGGTATGAGTACGGTGAGAATATGGTATGGTGCCGATTTGCAATACAGTCTGGTATAGACAGAAGGGTGATCTGCACAAGGAAGATAATAAACCGTTGTGTCAAGAATTTGCAGAGTTTTTTTTATTCGATTTTCTGAATCTACGTATCTTGAAACGTAAACCAACAAATTTTGAGGGGGGGTTAAAAAAATTTTTTCTTTGGGCGATTCCGATGGTTCATTATCGAAGATAATAAACCAAAAATGCCAGGAAACGTCTTTTTCACTACAGTGGGAGTCTTGGAGGGGATTGCAATGTAATCGACTGGAAGGAGCAGAGCGACATGTTATCAAAATCATGTAGGTACATCGGTGCACTTAAAATTTCAAAAAGCCAAAAAATTATCCTCATCAAAGGATTGAATCGGCGAGGAGCACAGAAAACCCTACTATACTACGTACAGAAGGGACACTCAGGGTGGGGGGTGGTTGCCAGCATACAGCTGGCGCGACGCGAAAATTAGATGGCCGAAACCTGAACTAAGACCCCCCGAATCCTCGCGCATGCGCCTGACACCTTGGTTACCGCCCCACTCCTACTTCCTTGCTACAACAAACCCCCGCCACCGTTCCTCAACCACCACCCCCCCTCCCTACTCCATTTCCATCCGCCTCTCTTCCATACCCTTGGTAAATGTACGAGAAAGGATGAATTTAATACAGTTAAAGCAAATGTACGGTAAAACAATATTTATTCAACAATATGGATTGAACAGTTATTACGATTCGAACATATGACATCACAGTTCGTGGATAGTTGATATCATTAATTTAATTGCATTATAATTATCTATTGTCGTCACAATGAAATTATTAGACCATCGTCAATATTGATTGACTAGTTATTACAATTCGAACATAACATATTGACATCGCAACTCGTGGATAGTTGATATCATTAATTTAATTGCATTCTAATTATCTATTGTCGTAACAATGAAATTGTTCGACCATCGTCAATATTGATTGACTAGTTATTACAATTCGAACATATATTGACATCACAGCAGGTGGATAGTTGATATCACTAATGTAATTGCATTCTAATTATCTATTGTCGTCACAATGAAATTGTCAGACCATCGTCAATATTGATTGACTCGTTATTACAATTCGAACATATATTGACATCACAGCAGGTGGATAGTTGATATCACTAATGTAATTGCATTCTAATTATCTATTGTCGTCACAATGAAATTGTCAGACCATCGTCAATATTGATTGACAAGTTATTACAATTCGAACATAACATATTGACATCGCAACTCGTGGATAGTTGATATCATTAATTTAGTTGCATTCTAATTATCTATTGTCGTAACAATGAAATTGTCAGACCATCGTCAATATTGATTGACTCGTTATTACAATTCGAACATATATTGATATCACAGCAGGTGGATAGTTGATATCACTAATGTAATTGCATTCTAATTATCTATTGTCGTCACAATGAAATTGTCAGACCATCGTCAATATTGATTGACAAGTTATTACAATTCGAACATAACATATTGACATCGCAACTCGTGGATAGTTGATATCATTAATTTAATTGCATTCTAATTATCTATTGTCGTAACAATGAAATTGTTCGACCATCGTCAATATTGATTGACTAGTTATTACAATTCGAACATATATTGACATCACAGCAGGTGGATAGTTGATATCACTAATGTAATTGCATTCTAATTATCTATTGTCGTCACAATGAAATTGTCAGACCATCGTCAATATTGATTGACAAGTTATTACAATTCGAACATAACATATTGACATCGCAACTCGTGGATAGTTGATATCATTAATTTAAGGAGGAGTCTTGATCCAAGGCGAACAATGCTATAACTTTGAAGCTGGTGAGCCTAAGTTGGTGAAAAAGAACAAGTCACTCAGAACAGTCCATTTGCGGAGTTAGCGGAGAAAATTTGCACGAAGGAAGACCATCAAGCTGAAGAAATGATTGGAAACGGGGTAAGCGTTGTGAGAGAAAACCAGACAGATGAGCTAGACGAGATGGATTTTGGATTTTGGAAAGCGATGAGGAGGAAATGATTTGGGATTTTTTCTTTGGTTTTTTTTCAAAAAGGTTTCTCGTATTCAATTTTTACTTTCAATCAACAACATTTCAATCACTCCAGTGACTTTTTGGTTTATTATCTTCGATAATGAACCATTCGAATATTTTAATCATGTTTTACCACAATGTCTACTTTAATTACCGACCTGTAATGTGATGAATACACCAACTACGTGATGGAAGGTTGTTGCCAAATAAATGAGTTTATAACTTCATTAATTTTGAAAAAAATTTATTAAATAATCATAAAAAGAGTAAACCTACTAGGTACTCTTACGACGTTACGTCCTACATTCAAAATGAGCACTTTTTGTGATTGGAGACAAAATTAGCTCGTTTCGCTATTGGAAAATTGTTACAAATGGCTGACCTTCCAGTTTCATGATGAAGTAAAAACTCTCTACAGATGGAAAATCAAGAAAAATGATAAAATTCTGCAGCAGAAATCCTTTGATTGTTTGAAAAATGTTTAAAATAATCAAATATAGAGGTTTTTACGGTTTGCTCAGTTCCTTTTGAAAGTCTTCTAGGGCGTTTTGCAAATGGCTTACTCAACGGATCTTCAATGCATAAACTAATTGTATTTTTTTAAACCTAAGTTTTTTTTGAAGTGGACCACCGCTGGGTGGAATCCACTGCACATGTTTCTCGTTATGTATATATTCATTTTGAACTTAAACTGTAGTGTACCTATATGTACAATAAAGTTTATCAACTAAAAAAAAATAAATAAATAAACTAATAAAGTAAACATAGTAAACCTATACAGCTAAACTGCCCGCCCATACTCGAGAAGCCATTTGCTTGGTTATTTATTGAAAGTAGCTTCTTTTTCTGTGGTTCTATCAAAATGTCCTGATAGGTATCGTATTTGATACATTCAGTTAGGCTGAGGTCGGGAGGGATCTTCAGTGAAATGGCACCAGCTATCGGAGGAAATTCGCGATACGTTAAGCGCATCGTGTTTCGGGGGCGTATCATGTATTCCGAAGGTTCATACGAACTTATCAGAGTTTGTCGTTCTCGATGGCGTGGTTTGTCGGGGGAATATCCTGGCGTGGCAGAGGGAATCTGTTCGTCCTATCTGGAGGTCTTGGAAGGGGGAAGACAGAGGTCGAAGTAAAAATCAACCTATACCCACTTCATCACCTGACAGCCATTTCATCTCGATAAGGCTTCCCTCCTCCTTCCCAAAGGATAAAACAAACAAGCGCGTCAGCTCCCAAATAATTTAAAAAGCTTTCGAGCAATGACAGCTGCTACCTGTTTCCCTTGAACCTCATTACCATACGACTTTTATCTCTCCGACGATGCTTCGAAGGGGAGGAAAGTGAGGGTTTCTATAACTTTCAAGATCGTATAAAACTAAGAATAACTCGTGCATTAAGACGTATGACGTCACTAAAATGATATTTATGCTAATGCTCTCTAATTTTCCGGTAATTCAACACACTACAAAACCATAATGGTTCGAAAAATATTCGAGATACATTTATTGCTATATTACTATAAAGAACTTCGTAGTAATGTAATAATTTGTGGTTATTCAGCTAGCATAGCGATTGAATTAAATGAATTAAAATTTAATTACATGTTTGCCAGCAAAACGCGATGAAGCCAATGTATTCAACATTTTGCTGGCAACAATATAATTTTATTTCAGTACTTGTTAGATTTACCACCCCTGCCTTGTATGTGTTGTATTGACCGTAAAAAGTGATTTCTATTTCGTACCTTAAGATCCCACAAGATCTAACTCAGTATTTTGGCAAAATGGGTTTGGGAATGGAGATAGCTCATTGGTTTGCCCTTTATTACAATGCAGGAAAAGGCTTGTTCAACGTAAAAAAGCCGCAATAACCGTAGAAATTACTACAGTACGTCGGAAAATCCATTTTTGTCTCTCCTGAAAAGTTGGGGAAACTGAGTTAGACATTGTGGGATCTTAAGGGACGATTAGCTCAATTTAGAAATGTAAGACAGTAATGCGATGTAAAATGGATTGATACACCTGCGTAGAGCTTTGAGCAGTTAGGACGCGCACAGCGACAAAACGCCCAAGGGCTGAAAAGAATGCTCTACTTCTACCTACCGTATTTTCAATTATTAAAAACTCTGCAAATTCTTGACACAACGGTTCATTATCTTCTTTGTACAGATCACCCTTCTGTCTAGATCACTAGGTCTTAATGTCTAGATCCTAAATGTTAGATTAATTATTATCATGAATTATCACTAATTATTAATAATTTTATCAAGTATCTACCTAGTGAAAATTATTATAATTTATTGTTATGTATTAATAATTTGTATTTATTATTAATAATAATTATGATTAATTAATGCGATATAATTCTGGGGTTTTTAATACTACGTCGGTAATAATGTTTCTATTAAAGAAGTACCTACCAACAAACATTCGAAATTACCTTCATTTCCGTAGCACGAAACGTACTTCAGAACAAAAAACTCGACATCACTAAAACCATAATATTATGATGTTCCAAACAGCTCGTTAGTATGAAAATTGACCTGTATTTCAACCGTTTGATTCACGATCGTGTTGACAGGCTCAAACTTTGAGCCGTCATTGTGAACGAACGGCTGGTCGTACAAAGCTGCGGATCTAAATATGAAATAAAAAACATACCGTTCTATATGAATATTTCGAGTTTTGGAATTTTCAAAATTTCAAAATTCGTTTTGAACCCCTTCTGGGACCATTGTGGGGTAGGCCGGAACCCATAAAACATCAATAAAAACCCGATCACCTAGCCAGCCAGCCTTCTGACGTCATAGGCTCTTACGGCATAGGTTGTGACGTACTAGTTTGCCTCCTGCCAGCCGTCTGACGTCATACGCTCGTGTGTAATAGGCTCTGACGTAATAGTTGGCCTCCAGCCAGCCGTCTGACGTCATAGGCTCTTACGGCATAGGCTTTGACGTTTTAAGTGGCCTCCTGCCAGCCGTCTGACGTCATACGCTCGTGCGTCATAGGTTCTGACGTACTAGCTGGCTTCCTGCCAGCCGTCTGACGTCATGCGATTGTGCGTCATAGGCTCTGACGTACTAGTTGGCCTCCGGCCAGCCGTCTGACGTCATACGCTCGTGCGTCATAGGCTCTGACGTAGTGGCCCGCCTGTCACTTGTGTTCTGACGTGATCTGAGGGAAAGGGTGAATCAAGGAAACCAATTTTTCCCGTTTCAGTTTATGTGCCAAAGCAAAGACATGAAAATGTCAAAAGAATGTTAACTCCATCCTGTTGTTGATACAGTCGAGAATTAAATGCTTGCATACGAGTCTGCAACACACATTTTACATTTTAGTCTGCAAAGACATTTTATGTCTTTAAAGAAGTGATTCAAGAACCTTCGAACAATGCTACATCACCTACCCCAGTAGCGTAGTTGTTATACTTAATTGTAGGGTTCATCATAAATTATGAAGCTTGCATTCGTATAGACAATATAAATTATTGAGAATGATCACCCGTGTGTAAACAATTATTTAAACAATCACGCTCATACCGCAGCTTGTCGGCCACGCACTCCGCAGTGGTTAACGTAATATGGTTAGGTAAATCGAGAGCTATCCAACTAGTGGTGAACGATTTTTGTACGATGATAACTGGCGAAGATAAAGTTCCGTAGCACCGAATCGGTTGTAAGCGAAAATCATCAGAAATTTTCGTGACGATTTCGTGTAACGTTTTTCGAGTTATGTGCCAGAGTAAAGACATAAAATGTCAAAAAATTTCGTAATTTTAACTCAACGGTAACTGGGCAAAGTGCCGCGGACGGCGTACGGCGGACGGACGGATTTTAATTCGATTTTCTGAATCTACGTATCTTGAAACGTAAACCAACAAATTTTGAGGGGGGGTTAAAAAATTTTTTTCTTTGGGCGATTCCAATGGTTCATTATCGAAGGTAATAAACCAAAATGGACGTGGATTTAGACCAAATAATCACGTTAGTTCACTAATATTATTGAACGTTAGTTTATATTATAAACTGGTTTTGTGGGGGTATGTAAATTTAAGACCCAGGCGGGATGGAAACAAATTTTTTATTGAGCTCTACGACAGTTTTGAAGAATGACTTTGGTAAGTGTTAGTTTAAAATGTTGGCTGAATTAGAATTATTATTAAGCAAATTTTCGAAAATCAAGCACCCCACTGAGCCAACTTTAGACATAAAGAAGTCACCACATCTCGCACGTTTTTTGCCTGAGTTCTTATTTCACCGGGGACCTAATAGGAACCTCATGCATGTGAACCAACGAACGGCGGCATGAAACGAATCGAATGCGGACATAACCGAATACGTGTGGTACAAGCCTTTCTGCTCGGTGAACTGAAATTTGAAACTACGAGTAGAAAATTGTGCCTCACTATTTTGCAAATATGCTACTGTTTTACGGTAGTCATCGATCTTTTCAAGCGTAATTTTTAACTTTCCTTCGGTGGTGAGTTTAAGCAAATGCACATCCCTATGAATGGCCACTATTTTCGGCCCATATACAATGATTTGCTCGAGAATTTGTGAACGTCTGGTGCTGTAGGCACTATAATGAACTGATAGATCAATCTTACTTCTACGACTGTTTGACGTGTTAGTCGGGACCTTGGCCCATTGCCACTGACGGCTGAAAAGCTCTATGTTCTTCTCTCGAGGGCTTGGTGGGACAACGGAGATTTTCTCGTTTATTTTGAGATGCGAGCGTCATCAGGAATCTGAACCAGTTATTTACGCACAAACGGAAACTACCACTGAATCGTTCAATGTCCCACTGGACGGACGACTCGCTCGCTATGCTTGTATTATGATTGTTATCAACCGATATATTGACATAGAATAACAAAACATATTTATGATACATAAATCGATGGTCTATTGATCCTACATACATCCTCCATCTAAAATGAGGAACACAGGTATGCAAATCGATTATCAATTAATCGATTCATTTACCCCGATCAATTGATGTTTAGCTACCGATTATTTTGTATTAATTATCGAATAATTGGTTTTCGAATACATCAGGATTTTGAAAGAGCATAAAGGCGGAAGAAGGACGGAAGAAGGAGGGATCCTTCATACATGGTGATATCAAAGCTTTTATTTTTACAACGAGTCACAAAAAACTCCTTTTGTCAACGTTTATACTTTTATTTATATCTACTTTCATACTTGGTACTTTTATCGGTTCTATTTATACCTTCAATTTATATGAAAAACTATTTTATACAATTTTATCAGCTTTGGCTTTCCCTTACCTTCGTTAGCCTTAAAATGTAACAATAGGCCGCCACCTACACACGAAGAAACCATCGGATTTTTAGATAGTGAGAGAGCAAATATGTGATTATGAGTCGATCACAAAACTCAACAAATCCATCTCCAAAATCAGTCACTGGACATCAAAATGGAGGATCAGACTAAATGAGGCTAAATCGATACATGTCGATTTTACCAATCGTAAGATTGGCTACATCCCTACTTTCCTTAATAATGTGGCGATTCCCTACGCGAATGAAGCCAAATACCTGGGCATGACGCTGGACGCCAAGCTCAGATGGAAGGAACACGTCAAAAAGAAGAGAAGTGAACTCAACATAAAACTCCGAAAAATGTACTGGCTCATCGGCCGGCGATCCTCAATGACCATCGAAAACAAGCTACTATTGTACAATCAAGGAATTAAGCCAGTTTGGACGTATGGAGCGCAGTTGTGGGGCTGCACAGCTCCAACCAATAGACAGATGATTCAACGCTTCCAGAACTCAGTACTGCGGTGTGTCACTGATGCGCCGTGGTACTTCCGAAATGACGCCCTTCACCGCGAACTTCAAGTGGACAGTGTAGATGCAGTGATTAAACAGAGAGCTTCCGCTCATCTCGCCAGACTAAAAGATCATGTGAATGAGGAAGCTGCGAAGCTCCTGGACATCCAAGATCTAACGCGGCGTCTTAAGCACTTGAAACCGCATGAGCTTGTGTAGGAAGTGAATGTGACAAGTTCAGAGAGACATGGGACTGAGTATGATGTATCTCGAGTCCTGATAAGGAATGACCTAGTACAATAAGTCAAAGTAATATTGTTAATAAGTCAAAGTAATAATGTACTTATACTCGGTGCAATAAAATATTATTAAATAAAAAAAATAAAAAAATAAAAAATATGCGTTTGAAATTAGTAATTGATAAAATCGATTATTTCTTTTCGATTAATCAAACATCGATTATTCAACATCGATTATTGGCTTACGATTAATCATTTGAAGTTTTAATAGATTATTTGGTTCCGATGTTGCATCCCTAGAGGAAAATAGATTGGATTCCAAATGGGCGAGGAAAAATGTGCCTTCCACACCCCTTTCATACCGATTAACATGTAAATCCCAGTTAAATGGTTACTGTCGCCGGCATTACCGAGGGTGCCACCGAGGAGCTTGGATTATGCAAATTTGATAATTGTTCAGTAATTGTTGTTTGTGTCTTTGAAAACAGCACCCAAGCCCCTATGGGGACCAGCTTCCAGACGACACCGACTCCGATAAAGCCCGCGGCGAGTTCACCTTTTTCTCGAGTGAAAAAAAAGAAGGAAACCGTTTTATTAATTTAAATGCAAATGTTGCGGACACTATCACTTTTGATTCAGGGAGGTACTGGCGCCTAAAGCTTGCATTAAAACAAATCGAGGCACCAGGGTCCCTGATTCGGTTATGATAATGCCGCGGCTTCAAGTCAGGGGGTGGCTATTCAATTCCGATACGTTCAGGTTTGCATTTCAAATGACGCTCAGTTAACATTATAAAACGGCTCAAGCGCCCGGAGGCGAATTTCGCGTTGGGCGGGTTTCGACAGTGTTAAGGGAAAGTTATTTTTAGACGTCGCCATTTATCGCAGCCACTGACACAACCATTCTACTGTAAATAAAGTACAGACGATGATGAGCAATGAAGCAATGCAAAATTACTCGTAATTAATAAAAGAACATTACGGAGCGTCAATCTTAAGCCTTGTACGCACTGGGAATTTTTGAGTCTCCAGAGAATATCGGCTGAGTCTACATCAAAGATTGAAATTTTGCTGACTTGGACCTTGTTTCTTAAACTTACATTTAACTTTGATTAAACGTCTTGGGCTTAAGATATCAATCAGCGGTATATTTTGTTGGAAATTTGTTCCTTATTGGACGTATGTTGGCTACCCCGATTCTGTCCTGTGTTTATGATTCGTCTGCGAGAGCGAGACTTCGAATTTAAAAGTACACGAAAGTGCTCTTCAGTTGAATTATGTTGATTAGAGTTCAACTGACAGGGTTACCTACTTGCTAATAAGTAGATTGAAATAACATTAAAGATAGGTTTTGTGTACCGGTATTACCTTTAAAACTCATATTTTAATAGGTAACTTTATTGAAATTAAATTCTGTTAATTAAATTAACTTAAATTGTCTGAATATATTTAAAAAATCTACAAAAACCATTTCACTATTTTTCATAGTTGCACGTAGGGTTCATTTGCTGAGACATGAGTTTGGTCATTGCTGGCATGGACGCATCGGACCTTCCCAAAACCATTTATTGTTCCTAATTAAGGATTTACAAAAATGAATCAACTAATCACTCTGAAACAGATCTTCGTGGAAACATAACCTAAAATTTGATGTTTTATTTTGAGGTCTCAGTTCACTTTTTGTTTCTTGCACTGTAGCGCTTTAGGTGGCAGAAATTGGAACCATCTGTCAGCTGTAGCATAATAATTAGTAGATTTTTTAAATAGTAGAGAAATTGATTTCTTAAAATGAAAAATAGTTGGGAAATCTATGTTGAGCAGTTCGGAAAATTGAGGTTTTCTCCCCCCTCCCTGGAATTTTACTAAGCAACGCTACAGGTGCGGTCGGGAAATATTTCACGCTTACAAGCTTTCCAGCTACTATATCGTACAGTTCATTTCACTGATTTACTTATAATACGTATGATGTGTACACGGCGACCAGATGCAGGCTAGTAATTTTCAGGTCTATAGGTCTACCTAGTTCTACATCGATGCACGCCACTGAACCCCCTAACTCCTTTATCTCTCTCAACACTCAATACATCAACGAATTTCGCCCATTGAATAGAACGGAAAATTGACACGATGACACCAAACCAATGTTCCGGGTTTGCCTGCTATACCAAAGAACGATATTAAAGGAAAATACGGCGAATACTGTAGTTTTGCAGAGAAAGCTATCATATTTAGGGTGGAATCTACAATATCGAATAAAAACTTCAGCAACCTCACTTGCTCACACCAACGCCTCTCCGGCCCTTCACCTCAAAAACCACCGCTCCTATAAGAATTGCAAATGTAGCTCAGCCATGTTTCTCACACCTTGGTATGAAGTGGTTGCAAGGGAGCTGGTGATTCATATATTTCCGAGGGGAAGAGAAAATGCCCCGGAGTATCGCTCTAGTTTTCGGTTATTTATTCGAAGGCTGCTTCACGCAGGCACCACTTGGTGCTATAAAAAATCGAGCTTCCACCTTTTGCTCATGAACTTCGGAGGTTCGACCTCGCACTTTGTGTCTCGAACAGATCATTCCCGACAGGTCGAACACAACATTTCTTCTTTATTAATAAAACTCAATATCAATACTTTTATTGCAAAAAGGGAAATATATAAATAAATAAAGATTATATTACAATGTATTACCTATGTCATATTGAGCCGATGAAAACAAGATCTTCTTGTATTCCTTTTCTGGTAGGTACTTCGAAGTACCTACCAGAAAAGGAATACACACTTGGTGAATAACGAATAATAATGGTGAAAGTAACTGACAGCTGATGATGTAAACAAACAAAAAATCGAGAGGAAAAATAATATTATATAATATATATAATTATTATAAACAAATAAATAGATATAAATTAATAAACAATAATTAAGTCACTTCACACCGAGATAACTGGAATAGTAGTTACTGTGGAGTTTGCTGAACTGCGTGGTCTTGTTGTGATGCATTCGTTCGGCGACAAGGCCCTCACGCTAAAGTCCAGTGGCTAGTGGCATTGGAGCATTGGAGCCATCAAAGCTTGGTTTCTAACGAATTTGGAGTTACTGTGTGTTGAAGTTGGCATGTGGAAATACGGAAAGTGCTTTGAAAAGTTAGCAATCTACCCTAATTAATACAAGACATACCCTAATTAAAAGTTACAGACATACCCTTATAAATAACCTAATAAATGTGCACTGCTTTCCTTATTTCTGCTATATCTGTACAAAATCATGACAAGGGCCATTTTCTCACAACGAAAAAGTCGCAAATTTGGGCTATGTTTTTTAAGCGCTTGCGATTTTGCGCAATTTGAGGGCGTGCGATTTTGTGTGACTTTTGCGTCATCTGGTCGCGACTTTCGGTAGCACAGGTCTGGCAACACTGCACAGGACGTACAGGTACAACTACGGGTCTGTACATCGATTGACACTGATCCACTGAACTTTATTAATAAAATTGTAATTTAGTCATTTGTATTTTCCGATTTCTTCCATTTTATGCAATTTCGGTCTTATTGGCCAATAGCCCAAGTTTATCACAACTGAATTACGCTCCTATCGTCGACCATGTCCGCCATGGAATTTACAGAAATTGTTTCAGTAATAAACATGTGGGTGCTATGATCTATCTTGCTGACGTCTCTTTCTTCTCTCGCCCTGCACCCCCCTATACTTGTTAACAATTAGTATTCATGACATTTCATAGGAGAAGAAATGCATAAAGTAAAATAATGCTAATGGGAAGTGATGAGGCAACAGTCGACAAAATGCATCAGAATGACCCTGCTTGTTAGCTTACGAGGTCGTTAGCCAAGATGTTGCTGGAAGCTGTAGGACCGACAATGAGGCTTTAGTGGCCTTATGAAGACATCCCAGGAGCAGCAGTTGTGGGGAGACCAACGGCTGCGAGCTATCGGAGCGAAATCCGCTCCCAGCCCCACAAACCCCCGTAGGCTTCAACAACAAAACCTTTAACCGAGTGCCGAGCTACATAATTGAAAACAAAGATTACCATACTTCCTCCGAACGAAAGGTTCAATTTAGTGGTAACAGGGGCCAAAGGGATGGGCAACTATAAGACCCCTAACAAGTCGAGAAGGTAGCCTTGCCTCGATTAGCATACTAAAACGACCCCTCAAGGCCTTCGCTCTTAATTAGACATTATAATTCGTGATAATATTATCGTGAAACATTCATGTTCACTAGTGGGAGGGTGTCGTGGTTTTTACCTCCTTGGTTCCATGTTTAATAAAAATGGCTGCCAGGTTTTGGACTAGAAGTGAAACTTTATTGTGGATCCAAATTCAACAAATGAAGAAAAAGGACTGTATAGGACTGCCACGTTTTAATTGGGCATAGTCTAGTTGAGGGTTTTTTAAAGAGTAAATTTTAATCGGTAAAATTCTAATTCAGATATAGTTGTTTTTTTGAGAGATATTCGTATCACTCCCTCCAATGTTTGGAACAAAGTAGACTAATTTCCAAAGTCTCCCTTTAAAAAATAGTTTTCAATCGTGTTTTTGGATCAAATACAATTTTTAATCATTTGAAAATTTCACAATTTTTCAATGTTTGTTATGAACACTCCGTAATATTTGAAAATTCTGCATTATGTGAAATGCCATCTAGGAACGCGGTAGGGTTTCACCCCTCCAAGCAAACAAGTTGGGAACAGTACCAAGTCTGACCTGACGTCACAAAACGCGTTTTTCAGGACTCATACCTCGGCTCCTTTTTGAAAAATGATCTTGAAATTTGGTGTGGAAATTTTGCACATGACCCATCTGCAAGATTATCAAGAAAATTTTAGGAACAAAAAACTGAAATTTAGGCTACTTTTGGCCACTTTGACGGGTTCTCAGCCGATCAACTTCAAATTTGGTGTGGATCTTCTTCCATACTGTCGGCCTTCCGCTCTTGTCATTCCTGTGATTCCTGTGATTCCTGTGATTTACCGACTCGGGTTATGACCGCGAACGCTGGACGCTTAGGAAGAGGGTAAAGCGTGCCCGATTAGCTCTGATACGACCCTTCGGTGGATTTAAGACCTTGTAAAGTTCAACCGTTCGAAACGTTTACGACTAGTAAAACCGGCGCCTGTAACCAGAATATCATGAGTCGAGACTCGTGAACCGAGTAAAATTATTCTCTGGCGTTGCTCCGACTTTCCTATTTTCATAACTGGGATGTAATTTTGTCCAACGTCAGGTATTGATGGATTGAATGCGGATATGGTTGGAAATCTATATAGCCGAGCAATGAATCACATTACAACTTTCCTAGTGACAGTAGGGAACTGTGAACTTCCTTATAGCATTTGCCCTCCTCTTTATTTACAACGATATTTTACGACAGAGAGCCCGATGACTGCAATAACTAGAAGAAGACGGGTAGGGAATTGTTGTACGTCAACATTGATAGCTATAATGAAACGCGAATTTAGTTTAATTTAGATATAATGAAATAGTTTACTAATGGGATGAGTCAGAAAAAATGACCACTTTCCTTGTGTTTGAACTTTGCATCGTAATTCCTCTCTTATATACATTCAGGAGCTAAGAATTGTCATAAAAAGTTCATGTTTGATC
This sequence comes from Stenodema calcarata, assembly GCA_963920205.1. Taxonomy (NCBI): domain Eukaryota; kingdom Metazoa; phylum Arthropoda; class Insecta; order Hemiptera; family Miridae; genus Stenodema; species Stenodema calcarata. Next base: position 7,320,952 of record OY986050.1, read on the forward strand.
CCGTCTGCATCATTTGGTAAACAGCATGCCCTCTATCCGGGCTCTGTACTTCTGTAGCTTACCTTTGTTCACAATGATAGTAAAGTACGAAATTGTCGTAATTTTGCTTTATTATTGGAAACGGTTTTCAGCAGCCGAAGCCACTCGTTTGGTGATTGAATTCAGGTTGACGACTCTTTCAATAAAAGGACGGTGAGAAGGTTCCAAAAATTTAATGAAGGTGATTTGAGCCTTGAAAGGAAATCAGGATCAGGGCGTGTTTCAGTGGTCAACCAGGACGCTCTGCGCACTGCTATTAAAGCCGATCCTACGAAAAGCACTCGTGAGTTGTCAGCTCAACTTGGCCACTCACAATCCACTGTGACTCGACACCTGCGAGAGTTAGGAAAAGTGAATGCTGAGAAGTTCCTCATATGCTTATACCCCAGCAAGCCCAACGTAGTGTTGAAATTTGCGAGTTGCTTCTGCAAAATCCGACTACTTATCGTTTCATTAAAAGAATAGTCCACATGAGGTTCGTGAGTTCTTCGATTCAAAACCCAAAGAGTGGTACCATCAGGGAATTCACAGCTGGCTTCCAGATGGCGTCAAACCATAGAGCTCAATGATTTATATTTTGATTATTAAAAACCTTGTAAGTAAATGAAAATAAATTTTCATTTTTCCCTATAAAACGGTCATTTTTTCTGACTCATCCCATTATTTCATTCGCACCAAAGTATTTAATTGGTGAGCTTATGCAATGGAAATAATTGGAGATCACATTGATATTTTCTAATCCATCCCTTCAACCGGTTCTGAGTCACTCACTGTCTCCCTATCCGTTTCATAATCACACTAAAAAGACATCTATGATGAAAATTGGCGCTTACTATAGAGAAAAAAGTGGGCATTGCCTAAAGCGCATACTCTGTATGGAATGGGTATTCTCCCACCATCTTAAATGTAGGAATGAAGTGGATATTTTTTGAAGCATAAAATATAATTTATTGTAATTTTTGCGAAGTCGCACTTGCAAAAAAAGACTCTTCAAGTCCTAATGAAGTCCCCAACAAGGTTGAAAACGGAGTGTACGACCCCTATCTGCATGGAGACGATGATGAGAATGTTTATGCCGATGGACTTCCAAATCAACCCCTTTTACATTCACCTTGCGTTCATTTACGTTTTAGAGCAGTAGGGGAAGGGAAAGGAAGCTCGTCGTTATTTTCAGGACAAAAGCTTAATGACCAAAACAAATTACTAGCGATAAATAGAGGGAGCAAGGGTACAAGAGGGGTGCTTTTCTCTCCCTTACTCGACAAAGAGACCCTGGAGGGGTTGAATATCTGCATAATCCCTCTGCGGGCCAATGATTCATGTTATCAGATCATCATTTAGGCTGTCAATAGATAGTAACAAACCCCAGTGCCTCCCGCCTACCGCCAAGCAACCATCTTAGTTCGTTTTATGTAAAGTAGTGATTTGATCACGGGGAACTGAGCCAAATTGTTCGTAGAGTTTGCCAAAAACAGGATTTTCAAGAGGGAACGATCCTAGTTGTTTGAAAACTGGTTTCGAGTTAGCTCCACTCGTAAATGTAACATACACCTGGTGTTTTCTATAGTTATCAAACTGTGATATACAGGGTGTCAGGGTTAAGATCGTACCACTGGCCAGGGATCGATTCTACAACTAATTTCTGGTGAAAAGTGTCCATTAATTTTTTTTGTACCGATTATAATCCGACTTTTTTCACTTTTAAGATTTGTTTCGTGTTTTCGAATTTACGTCACTAAAATGGCAATACGTCCCTCATTTCTCAGTCAAAATTTAAATGTGATTATACCGTTGGAAAGAGCAGATTTAGGCTTTAGTCAGAAAATTCCCTATCTCCCTAGTGCTAATTGAATAATTGAATTCTAAAGGAGATTCAGATGATAACAAATGTGCTTTAATAGTAAAGTTTTGAAAATTTCGGAATTTTCTGACTAAAGCCTGAATTTGCCGGTTGATTTCCCACTGTAACCCCAAAAGTTGGCCCAAAAGCTCAGTTTTCTAACGGTATGACCAAAAAATTATTTACAGCGGACTCATGGTGTAAAATCCTCGTTCCCGTGCCAAAAAAAGTAGATCTTTCACTAAAAATCGACTCGTGAAATTTTTAGCGAAAAATCGACATTTTTTTATCGTAAAATGAGTTAGGCAGCAATCGTGTTCGCAATCATTGTCTCTCTGAGTCAAATGATGACAAGACTTCTCGGATTAAGCAGTCTCTAATATCTTGTCCAATTAACTTTTCGAAAATTGTCTTAATTTGTGTTGATGTGTGTAGAATTTTTTTAAGACTAGGTAGGCCAAGCTAAACACCATTAGGTCAATATAGTATGTTAATAAAATAAAATAAATAAATAACAAAAAGAAAGAAAAGAAAATGAAAGCTTAACGCCTAATTTACAGTAGGATGCAAAACGAAATAATAGTTCATAAAACTGGAAGATATCAATAACAAACGTTAACCTATCAAGTGATGGAAGACACAATTATTGAAGGGGGGATTCGATACTTTCATTTGAAATCCGTTAAGCGAAACTACATTCTCTCTTTGTTAATGACGCATAGAGAACACAGAACATGAACAGCACAGTCAGCCTGTTACATACCCTTGAAAACACGTTTTTTCTGGGTGGGAACCGCCACTGGTGGTCCCGTACAGCTTCTCTGGCGTTTTGGTTTGTGAAACCATAAACCAGCAGCATATCGGCATATTCTTGAGTCGAAAAAGTTGCCATGTGACAAGTGGATGAGTAGACAGGTGACGAACTGATCAATTAATGATGTTCGGAATCTAGTGTTATTATGAGCAGGCTGGTTTGTTTAATTGCGATGGGGGGAGGGATGGACGTTGAAAACATACTACATTGACCTAATTGTCAACGATAATAACGTTTAGCTTGGCCTATCTAGTCTAAAAAAAAATTATCATACAAAGCAACTGAAATTAAGATAATTTTCGAAAAGTAAATTGGACAAGATTTCAGATATAATATATCTGATATCTTGTCCAATTTACTTTTCGTACATTATATTATAATGTACCCAAATATTATGATATAACCATGACTCTCACGTGATGAATTGAAACATTTCTCGTCATACTGGTTAGATACGACATAAATATCTACAAAATATAAGGATGTCCAATTATAGAGTGCAATAGCCCCTAATACTCGTAATAGAATCGCTTGCCATCGGTTGTTCCCTATAATGTTTCTTACATTATATTTATACGGTTGAGTTAACACAAGGAGGTTACCATGGTGGATTTCATCGAGTGATTTATTGAAGTTGGTACATAATGCCACGACAGCTCTCTGTTGAACTTCTTCAAGGACTACATAATTAAATTATGTATATTCTGATTAATATGATGGTCTGAGAAGAAAATATTATAAATTTTATCCGTGGAAACTGTGTAGACTTGACTTATCACGATCACGGAAACATAATAGCTGATTGTGCGCAGAAGTTGGAGTCAATAAGTACGAGTAGTATGATCCAATGGATCGGAAAGTTTAACAGAGATCCGATTAGCCATCGCTCCGACTCTGTTCACTCGACCACACTCTTAGCTCTCGATTCAACTCGGCTTACGGTCTAATGACCTGCTTAATTAAGCGCAAGGTGTTTCGCCATGAACGATGATTAGTTCACGTAGGAACGCCGGCTCAAAGGGAGATTAATATGATGGTCTGAGAAGGTGAACTGAAGGGAGAGGGGGGGATTGAATGGAAGGTGTAATCCTATTGGTCCTTTCAACCAATTATAGAGGCCTCAACGTCTTTAAGTGGAAAAGGTCTCAGCTTTCCCCGAAGGTGGCCGCTTTCCTCTCTAATAGTTTTACTCAGGTTTCCTCCAAGAGAGACGACCAACCCCTCGTCTAAGAGCGCAGAGACAATTCAATTTAATTTAGTCCCAAGTGCGTTCCATCTTCTCCTTGAACGTCACTTCACTCTTAGGCATGATAAACCCCTAAACCATACACTAAGTTAAAGGGTGCTAATATCACAGGGCTGCCATTGAAGCACACCACTACATATTCCTAGGGCAATGGCTTGAGAGAAATCACATTGAGTATGATTTAGAACCCCTCTATACGTGGGTGTCCTAGAAACTTTCCATTATTATTTTCCTTGAAAAGGTGTTTTTCCTCTTTTCAAAAAGTCAAGACTGAAATCAAACTGGAATACTACTAAATTGGAATGGGGGAACCAACCTAGATTAGTTATCAGGAGCTCGGACAGTCGGTTTCAAGATGGATTACAACGGATTTATGCGGTCTCTGCCCTCTCAACTTCGTGTTGTTCTCCTCCGGTCTGCATTAAAAACAACAGGTCTTGCTACTGCTATTATTCTTATTGAATGGTGGATGTTGAACGTTGAATGATGAACTTGATTTACGGTAAACTAGTCTCCTTAACTAACGGTAAGAGAAAATACACTGGAATTAATTCTACAGCTCTGTGGCCGCAACTCGTCACTTTCTTATTAAGCAAATCTTTTCATCCGTGTTTTGATATAATTGAACGGAATTTGCAACTGAAAACACAATAATAATTTATATAATTATAGTTGGATTGAGAAATTGGGCGTTATTGAAATTACCGTACTTCAGAAATGAGATTACAAACTGATGACAGCTCGTTGCTATCGAGTCTATCGACCAAACGTTCTCTCTCCAAGCAGGTTAAAAACAGAACCCCAGTTGAGGTTTCGCTGTGCCCACGGACTGATATTAGAAAGCCAGTTTCTTTGTGAGTGGATCACTAGAACAAAATGACGGAGGATATAATGCCTACTTTTCGACAAAAAATCAAGTTGAACAACGAGGAGTTGATGTACTTCCACAAGGACGTCAACTCATGGAGAGAAACGTTAAGAGAGGACGGAAAAGAAGAATCTACACTGGAAGATCTCTGTTATGTTTTGAGTTCGGATGACGAAAGTGAGGATACTGCAGACGATTTGGTGATGAAAGGCAAAGACTGCATACGGAAAGGTGAGTGGTCAAGGGCAATTTCGTTTTATTCAACATCCATATCTAGAAAGGCTCTGCCTCGGTCCTACGCCAACAGAGCCCTAGCACACCTGAAGAGGAACAACCCTACAGATGCTGAGGAAGATTGCACGCAAGCTATAAGTTTGAATTCTGAATACAAGAAAGCTTATCTGAGACGAGCCTGTGCTAGAAAGCTGTTAGGGAAATGCAAAGAATCGTGTGATGACCTAGAAGTAGTTTTGAACTTGGATCCTGACAATAGTATTGTACTGGCAGAGCACGACGCTATGATTAAGTACATTGCTAATAATTTGCTGGAAAAAGAAACAGCAAAGAATGACGTCAAAACGCCAACGAAAACTGAAATAGCGGATAAAATAAAGCAACAAGGCAACAAACTGATAGGGAGAGGTGACTATGCAGGGGCGAAAGAAAAATTTACGGCTGCAATCCAACTTAATCCGAGTGATCCAACTTTTTATGCAAATAGAGCAATTTGCCAGATGAAATTGATGGATTTCAAAGGAGCAGAAAAAGATTGCAACAAGGCTTTGGAGCTTGACTTGAACTATATCAAAGTGTACATAAGGAGAGGTAGGATTCGGAGAAAGCTAGGAAAGATGTACGAGGCGAGACAAGACTTTTACAATGCGTATGAACTTAGTAATGAACATGCTGAGGTACTAGAAGAATTGGAAGAAGTCGACCAGTTGATAAGAAAATTAGAAGAAACTCGGAGGAGGAATGGGATGGCTGTGAAGGAGGTAGGCGTGGTTTCGTTGATGGACTCGGGAAACTGTGGTGGTGATAGTGAAATACCAGTTACTTTGAATTGGAACGAACTTCGACCAAGCAACGAACGCTTCAAGAAGAGTGAGAACGAGATGCAGAAAGTCACGTTGACTCAACACAAGCTACCAGATTCGGAAGCCTCGCTCACAGGCGACCTTACGGATAAGTGCGAAACTGTGCTACCCAAACAAAACCAAAACGAAAAAAGATCTACGACAGAAATATCTCAGAGAGGTGGTGAGTACGACCGATCAAAAAACGGAAGCTCTCAACATACCAAAAGCATCACTCACAACATGACAGAGGTATTTCCACTGAAACCTAACGATCCTGTCGCTAGGTTTTCAGGACCTTTTATTAGAGTGCGAGTGGAAGACGCAAAATTCGCGATGCCTGAAAAATTATTGGAAATTCCAGATAAATTCCAATGATTTCATCCAGGAGATTAAGCCAAATAACATTTGTAATAAAGATGACAACAATGTTCACTTATGTGGTTTGTCCGTTACATTCTTCTCCGCATATAATCAATCGAAATAGTTGAAATTTGAATCAGACATCACTAATTAACCGATGGTTTAATAAAGCCTTTGTGTTGCTAATATTATGATTGAAGTTGTGGCGTTATCTACGCATGTGCATGAAGTAGGTAGCAACCGTCCTCAATCATCACCATGAAGTGCAGCTGCTTGATGAAAAAAAAAAAAAAAACTTTCTAGGATTTCCATTTTGGTTTATCTTCGATTGCTATCGACCAAATAAAAATTTTTGTAACCCCCCCCCCCCTCAAAATTTGTTGGTTTACGTCTCCTGGCACCGAAATTCCGATTGAATTAAGAATAAGATAAGAATTTCATGAATAAGAATTTCATCTATAACTTCCAAAGTTTTAATAATTGTCATTTGCTTGATTTGCTTGTCCCCCCGCCCGAATGAGTTGTAACTTATTTCACTTATATCCCAACCAAGTCTTCGATTTCAATCACTCGATTCCAAATTTTAGAAAATCGATTCTTCCCGATTATTTCAGAAATCGACGTTTCACTCCCATCAATAATTTTCAGAAACAAATTTATACTTGTACCTACTTTGATTGTGTATTAACATAAAAATTCAGGAATTTGTTGTATTGCTTACATATTGTATTGTAGAGTATTAGCACAAATTCTTAGTACTCTGTTTTACATAAAATTTACATTGACATTCGAAAATTTTAGTTTCATAATGTCCTTGACATCATCATTTGAAATGATGTCTTTTTTTTTGCTTTTCTGTGGAGAATATTTATGTTACGATGAACTGCCTGATATCGAACACCCCAAACTCACATCAAACTCAGTCCTCATCACGTGCACCGACCTCTACGAAGTAATTGCTTGTGCTTGGAGCCAAATTCGGAACAACGGCCACCCACTTGCCCCGAATGATCGTTCTTGAAAAATGCCTATGGCGATAGCGAGGTCATTTCCGATTTTCCTGGTTGAATGCCAAAAAAAGCTGCGGGAACGGGAGGATGTTTGAGTAAAAATTATGCGGCCATTAGGCGGGTTCGGGGGGGTTGGATCACGGCTAACGGCAGTATCGCGGTTGGTGATGTTGAAAGGTTGAGGAAGGCCTGTAAATAGGGTAACTCCCTCACGGTATAAATAGGAGGTGATTCTCGCGGTACTGAAGAGAATCGATGCTCACGATTTGACCAGGATGTAGACGGTACGAGCAAGGAAACGTCGAACTTATCGTTTCTTTTGAAATAATTACCTACTTACTTGATTTAACCCTGGTCATGTCTTTCATTTCCCTCCTTCATACATTGCCATAATTAATTGAGGCGTTCCATGTCAAAGGGGCCTATATCCATATCATTCTGAAAATTATTTAGACGTGCATTCTTGTTCTACCCGCCATTCTTAACCGTATACAATGTCCACAACGCTCCAGACGGATCTTTATGCTTCTCAAAAACGATACTTAAACAACGCTTCATAGGAGCCCATATCTATGACTTTGCGCAGATGGTTGAGGCCAGAATCGGAATCCACATTCTTTCCTTTCCAGTGGTACAGCTCGTTTTTTCAATCACTGACCAATGATTGAAAAGAAATTATGTAAACTTCCAGTAATGATTAATCATTCATATTATGAGGAGGTTTTTCAGTCGATTCGTTCGGTGTTCAAGCTAGGAAATGTTGCTAAAGGGTTTGACTGGAAAAACCTGGTAGACAAAGATTTTAAGAAGCCCGTAAATTGGCTCTTAAAATTCAGCGATGCCAAACGTTCCATTTTCTGTAGATCGCGACAGAATATTTGGCTTAGGGGTGAAGCTCATTAAAACTCTGATGTTTCACGGGGAAAAAAGAATTGCTGAGGTAATAAATAAATTGTCGTCCACAACAAATCCGGACGGCTAATATAGAACTAACATTCCAGTTTGTTGTGCGGACATGTAATACTTGTTGACTCTGAATTGTTGTTGTGGTAGCTTGTTTGTTTGTTACATGAGGGCGAGACAGTTTTACTCCTCATAGTTGTCCTGACAGCCGGAATAGTTGTGTCAACGAACCAGATTGTTATGTCAAGCAGGTGCTGCTCCCTGAAGAGTAGGTACATGTTATGTTTAGGTTATGAGAACCATCATGCGACAAATGTTCGTGATTTGCTATGATGTCACACCGTTGCGAACTCATCATTTAAACACAAAAGGGCAAGACAAAAAGGTAGGTTTGTTATACCGCACAGGCCCACAAGCTCTCTCTCATCATCTCATTAAATGGTACAAATTTTGTACTCACCAATAAAGTTTTTCTGAGTGTTACCATAGATACCCTGACTTTGTTCTCCTCTTCAGCCATTTTGCTGTACTTACAATAAAAATTCATCACAAAAGAAGTACATGGCACTTGCACGCGCCTACCGAACAAATAGAACTGTTGTTGTTAACTGTACCAATCTCGTTTTAACAAATTTATTGTGTGCACTGGACAATTGTTTAAAATTACAATCCAATATGTTTCCACCACGAATTTCTTTGTTCTGCTAACAAACCAAGTGTTTACAAAATAAACTTTCATTACCTACTCGAAAAACCAGCAGAGATTCTAAGTAGCGTCCCTATTAAAGCAGGAAAAATGAAGGATGTGAAAAAGCTGCTGGATAAGTAGTTTGGTAGAGAATGGCAACAACATGGAAAGTGCAGTTTTTATCAGTCACTGCCTAATAACCGTAGTGGTGAATGATAAAGATTTAGACAATGAACTTTGCGAGGGCCATGAAGACGATTTTGCGCTGAGAGTGTGTATTTGGTTGTGTGTGTTTGTGCAATTTTTTTTTGGATTCTATAATGAAGATGTTCTGGAACAGTTCGTTGTCCCCCTCCTCCAATAGCATCTATCTCACATGTTCAGTTTTCGGTACGTCTTATTCGAATACACGAGCTTTTCAAAACTAACTTTCTAACTTAATTATCCTTGTCACGTCAGATTCCATTATTTGTATTTTTCTCATCAAGTAAATGAAACATTTCAACAAAACGAGTAAAACCTGTTCAAAGCTAATTTAAAAAAAAAAAAAAAAAAAAAAAAAGAAGAGTTAGTCCCTACATACCACCTCCATTTCTTTCTATGTGAGATTCGTTCCATTAACACCTGTATCAAATGGGCCTATACGAGCTTCAGTTCAAAACTTTCTATATTCGAACTTCAAATGTAAATTACGCCTTTAGTATACCTAGTGCTGATGATTAATCCCCCCCCCCCCCCCCGAAAGAAATTCCTAGGTAGGTACTCCTGTGTACAAAAATTGCCGATTTTGAGTTGGTTAAATGGTAGAGGGGATGCATCAGTTACGTCCGTCAAAGACTGTATTCCCAAAATATTGTGTTTTTTGAGATGCTACCCTATTCTAACAGGTGACATATTATGCTGCTATCCTGTGATTCAATCATTGCCACAATTAGAAACGTACTTGCGTGGATCATGTTAATACCAGTACCAACTAGTCGATAATTACCACCCAGCAGAGCTCAACGCATCATCAATAAAATGCATTGTCAATTTATATAATATATAAATTGACATTATTATCAATTTGTCCATCAACAACTCATATATGACTAGTCATTTTGACCCACACAACAGGTAGCGTGGCCGAGCGGTCTAAGGCGCTGGTTTAAGGCACCAGTCTCTTCGGAGGCGTGGGTTCGAATCCCACCGCTGCCACTAAATTTTTTCGATTTGTTACAACTCAAGTCATTATACCTGTTACCATCAAAGTACTTTTTGACTAAAATCGTGTTCATAACTATCAAATGAAACTTCTATACCCCCAAATTTGAGTAATTTTCAGTTTAAGTACTTACGACCGAGATCTCCCTGCAGCTTTCATTACGTTTCTCGGGATGGAAGATACTAACCTGTTAACAAAACCAAATAGTGGGTGAAAATGGGCAGTTGACTGGTATGAAATAATATTTCATTTTATGAAGCATTCTCATAATACGCCCCCGTCGTAGAATACTGTAACATCTCAAAAATTGCCGATTTTGAGTTGGTTAAATGGTAGAGGGGATGCGCCAGTTACGTCCGTCAAAGACTGTATTCCCAAAATATTGTGTTTTTTGAGATGCTACCGTATTCTAACAGGTGACATTGTCAATTATGTGGATTGGGAAACGGAAAGGTGACTATACAAATATTGACCATAATAGGTGTAATATAGAGACATGCCAAAAAGAAGCATTTGAAGTACCAGGCCATCAAGCGTACCAATCCTTTTGTAGCCTTTGCCGTGGAGTCATTGGGTTCTTGGGCAAAGGAGGCCAGGGATTTGGTGGACGCTCTAGGCTCAAGATTGGCAGACAAGACAGGAGACCGAAGGGCGAAGCGGTACCTTGTTCAGCGTTTGTCGCTGGCCATCCAGCGAGGCAACTCCACGAGTGTCCTGGGGACACTGCCTACATCCATGTCCATGGAAGAAATATTCTACCTCTAAATTCCTGTATACCCTATTTACATAATTACTTCTGCGCCCCCCCCCCCCCCCACATGTCCAGTCATCATTGTGCTTTTGGCCATTGTACTACTAATAAAAATTCTATAGAGACACTAATAGGTGATCTATCTCAAATAAGTTTTTAGCCTCAAACAGACAGAAAGAATGTACCAAACCACTCTATACATGTTGAAGAGGGGTACGACGGTAGTTGTAATCAACTTCTCATCAAAAGTGGGAGACTATGGCAAAGGACTTGAAACAAGTTTTTACGAAAACAATTGACCTACACAACAATGTATCCTAAGGAACATGGCTAAAATGGATGAAGACCAATAACTGATTATGGATACAAGTGAAGTTCAAATACAATTCGATATTGAATTCGGGAAACTTTGAGGCGACTGTAAGAATAATATAAATGTACCAATGTATCGAACCGTGTGGTAAGATGACGGCTAGTAGCACATTAGAGGAAGAAATAAAGAAATTTGAGTATCGCCTGTGCTGTGGTAATTCGCTAATTATCCTTGACAATGGGGATTGGACTGAATCCGTCTGTAAGCCTAATGGCCTGGAAGCAATAAACATCGGATATACCCCACGGCTCATAACCTCATTAATGTCACCGTTCATTAGGATAAAACCGTTCGACTCTGGGTTCACATCGTGAGTTTACAGCCAATTCAGTAAATTAGGAATGTTTACAGGTCGGGATTTTTTTTAATTCAATCGTGTTTTCGACATGTAGTCCACCGCCGATCGTAGAATGGGTTAGGACGTAGCGAACAACCGCTGTGAATCGAAATCCGCACAATTCAAATGGCTCGGGCCATTATACGGTGCCCTCTGTTTCATCATCCGGATGAAAATGAGAGGAAAACCAACAATGCCATAGACCTAATTTCGGGCGAGTAGCGAAGGCGAATTAAAACCAACCCAAATCGGGATGATATTTTAGAGTGAAATAAAAGTGTTCTTCATCGGGAACGCTCAATGAATTTGCGTTATTATACTCGTAGTTTTCAGTGCACCCCGACACTGGTGTTTATTTCGGCCTGCGCTTCTTTTAGGCCGCTGGAGTGCGAAAACAAGGGTTTGATTGCCATTCAAATATTTGTCCAATTGAGATCAGACGTGCCCTGGATTTCGAGGCCTAGGTATGGAAATGAAATATCAATGTTGCTACCTGGTTTTTTGTTTAAATAATGACTGGCGAGAAAGCCACGTCACAGAAGGTGACTAATGATCTCATCAGTAGCGAATCTAGAAACTTCATGAGGTGTTGGTTAGCTGAGAGAGGTCTGGTAGGGCAAACGAGGGTTCTTCCTCTAAAATTGTAAATAAATGACTTTATATTTGAAAGGTTTTCATTTGTATCAATCGATTGATTTGCACTTAGCTTGACATGAAAGCACCGGATTACGAGTGTAATTGAGGAGGCACTAGAAAACAAGCAAGTTTGCTCGGCCACTTTTCTCGACGTTTGACAAAGTTTGGCACGATGGACTAAACCACAAGCTCCAAAGAATGTTGCCAGCAAAATATGCTGAATTATTACAATCCTACCTGTCAGATCGATTCTTCAGGGTAAAGCATGAAGATGCCTACTCAGTAGTTCACCGAATACATGCTGGATTCCCCAAGGAAGTGTACTTCGCCCACTCCTGCACGTCTTGTTCACCAGCGATTTGCCAGAACGAGAGACAATACAATAGCAACGTTTGCAGATGATATTAAATATCATCACCAAATTTTGGTGAAACAAATCATGTAACGAGACCCAAGCTGAGAAGATCTATCGAAACTCCAAGACTGGACATGAAAATGGAGGATCAAGAAGAATGAAGCGAAATCAGTTGTATTACAAACAATTCACATATATGTGAATATATATATATGTCAAAAATAAATCATTTGAAAGAAGAAAAATAATTGTATCATTCGATTGATTTGCACTTATCTTGACATGAAAAAACTCACGGATAGGGGGGTTATTCGCGACTGTAATATAATAGAGAAAGCAGATTATGTTGTCTTTATTCTTACCGATCTTGGACGGATTTAAAAGCAGGATAATTCACTCATCATACCAGTGTAGTCCCATGCCTAACTATAAGTAATAAAGTAATAAATCCTCAAAAAATCTATTGAAGGTTTTAACAACAAAAGTGTCAAAATGAGAGAGTCAAGAGTGTTTTAAAATCATTGGGTGACTCACAGACGAACAGATTTAAAGAGAATCTTCAGATCAAATGTTCAACCCCCAACGATAATGATCAATTTGAAGGAAATTGGTGAAAATCGATTTTGGGTTAGTCGATCTCCTCAGCTGAAACATTTCCTATAGATTTATTGAAAATAACTACGTCATAAATGCGCGGTTTCCAATTTTTTTAGCCCCTGCAATGGGAAATTATCCGAAAATATCGTTCAATCGCCCGACATGAAGACGTATGGAAAAGAGGGAAATCGTATTCCCCTTCGGTGTAACGCAAATTTTCTCCCTCCTTTGAATGCGTGTCACACGTCTCTTCTGAACCTATAAATCTTACTTAAAAGGAATCCTTTGTCGCCTACGCGCTACCCAGATAGAGCTGGAAAAAAGACCTTTGGAGGGACCCCATATGGAGCTTTTCCTATTTGCTCGGAGGTTAAGAATGATGCCACATGAAAGTTGCTGTATATACCAGTTAAGTCTCTTATCTCGCTGAAGCCCCGACCATTTTAAATCACGCTCCTTGAAATCATCGCTATGTTTCATCCATTACCTTCCTTTTAGTAAACTGTTAAGGAATTCTATAACAGCGCTTGTGTATTGGAAAGAAGTTGGGATTGCGATGTAGCCTAACCTGTCGAACTCATTCATCTGATACCATCATGTCATGTACGAGTACATACACATGTTTGGAGGTTAACTACACGACGAAATTCCACAAATCTACATAACCCGTGAATCAATTAATCGGAGGCTACTCCTTGAGCGTGGCCGGGCTTTGTGGACACACGTATACAAACGAACAAGGGATACAATGTAGGAGCATCATCGTTTGTAAGCAATCCCAATTGGTTTGGGAAATTACTGAAAACACGACTGATTTGAAATCACGAAGTTACAATACCGCGTCAATGTATCATACTAATTATGTCATAAGGGGATGCTAGCAAAGCTGAAAAGGACCTCTGTTCAGTTTCACAGTGTATTTGTATTGACATTTTAGGCAAAACTTGAAGATTTTTCCCAAGATATGGAAATTCAGTGGAGGAGTACCTCAAGAAAGTGTCCTTCATTCGTTGTACGGAACTACAACGTACTGTGTACTGCAGGGTAGGACAGGGGGTTTTTCCCCAAGATTTCGCAATAATACCATATAAAAATCCAAAATGTAACTATCGAGCCTTCTGGATAACATCAGCGCCATAATTATGAAGACCTTGTTACGATGCGCTCTTTTTTTTTCTCTATTTGTAAAAGTGGTACAGAATGTAATATACCTCATCGGAGTATTTAAGTTTACGCTGCTATTGGTTTAATTACAGAAAACTACTGATCGCAGCAGCAGTTAGTTAGTGGGGTTGGTGATATGATACTGTAGCAAAATTATTGTTATTATTTGTTGTGATGATCACAGTTTAGTCGTGGAAGAAGATCTGAAATCTATAGGGGTCTCTGTTATAGTAGTTGCCGGTTTGCAGGTGTTGTAAATCCTTCATTAACTAGGATATTGGGATGTTCCGTATTCCTCTCGTTGAAAGTGGAGGTGTGATGGATCAGGCAGTCTGTTGGCGAATGTAACTCATAGTCTCGGTATATGGTTCTGTTCCTTACGAATGGAGCGGCATGAAGTGTGTGTCTTTTTGATTCTGGTTCTGTTCAATGCGCTTAAACTGAGGACGGGAGCAGAATCCCCAAATTGTGGTGGCATAAGTCCTCTACATGTGTATTTGTTTATTGGATATGAATTGTGACTTGAGAGTCCACAAAACACGTATGAAGGTCAAATTAACTGTCAGGTTTATTAAATAATTTATGCAATGTTCAAACAACTATAAATAAAAATTAACCCCCCTCGACCACTACATCTGCCAAACCTAGTGATTTAATCATTCAAAAATCAATATTAATCAGTTCCTGTCCAAGTCCCAAGTACTTTTCATTCAACGAGCACCCAAGGGAATAAGAGAGAGGGGCTTATAGCCGTAACATTAAAAAAGATCGGTGGTAATTTGCAGCATACTTGTCAATACTCCTCCAAACGGAAGCAAGTAAAAATAATCGACGAGAAAAGGAGTGGCGGAACCATAAAAAAAAGGGTTCCAGCATCCGGTGAGGTTTATAGCGTCCTACCCCTTTTTCACCGTCAGCAGTAATTTCCTTATCTTTGATACCGCGTATCCTGAAAACCTGCTGGCGGCAATGGAAATACCTTGTTGGGGGAGGCTCGCCAGATTGGGTTTTACCGCTTCCTCTCCACTTCCGAATTCCCTTATATCCCATTTTTAAAAAAAACCCCAATCTCGATGAAAACTAGAGGGAAACAAAAAAGAGGAAAAGGGAAGAATAAAAAAGAAGATAATTAATGGAGTGGCAATGGAGTGTATGGGGCGAGCGAGATATAGGAAGCTTTACGATTGCATTCCAATTCCTTCAGGTTCGTTAACACAACGAATTTAAACGGGTGAAATTGGAGGGAAAGCTTAGTAAATGGTGAAACTGGAATGGAGCCAAATAAGGTCTAGAATGCGCTACAAGTGAAACTCAACTGAGGGAAGTGTTTGGAACTTCTTGCATCATATGACCAATATACCTAGGTCTATGATGTCTATAACGTTATGATATTGTATTTTAGTACGCGCCTACCCGTGACGAGCACTCTCGTAGTACCTACGTACGAATCCATTACAAGCACTCCATAGCAGTGAAAAACTCTGCAAATTCTTGACACAATTGTTTATTATCTCCTTTGTACAGATCACCCTTCTGCCTAGGTCACTAAATAATAGATTAATCAATATTATGAATTATCATTAATTATTCATTATTATTATCGAGTAGTGTGAATTTTTATTTCATTATTAATAATTAACTCGATATCAGAAAACCATGTGCGGTTCGAATCGAGTTTTTTAACTTGGAAATAATAAACCTTTTTCGTGAATATGGGTAAAAAATCAGCTCATGAATGATACGCTGGCTGTTCAACGACCTTCAGTAGTCATTCTCAGAGCCCCGTCGACTTAATTTCAGATGGTGCTTGATTTCAAATGTCCCCCCCTCTCTTCGCCATTCGCACCACCAACCACGACACGGTTATGAGTCGTCCCTTGACGTCCACCCGGTTCTTCTCTCCTCCTCCTGTTCGCCCCATCGATGTATATACATCGATGGTTCGCCCCGTCAATGATCTGTGGCACCCTCCTCATCGCCCCTTCAATGATCTGTGGCACCCTCCTCATCACCCCCTCAATGATCTGTGGCACCCTCTTCATCGACCCCTCGCAGTTCTGTGACCTTCTCCTCTTTACCACCTCACGATTCTTCAACTCCTCCTCGCGCTTGATCCCTTTGCCAAAAAATCATACATACAATAATACACCATGTCATACAAACCGAGAGAATATTGCATTGTCATCCAGTTCTGACCTATTTTTGAAATTTCAAGTCAATAGCTCATCATCAAAATTTAATTTGTATTATTACAAAAAGGTATTATTTAAAAAAATTTACAGATGAGAAACCGAATCCCCGACTCACGGTTAAATATCCAGTCTGTAGTTTACCGGGAAGATGAAAACAAAGTAGTTTTATGTTGGGCGTCTGGGGGTTGACCGACCTAACGGCCGTTTTAGACGCGAAGTTTAGTGTTTCTCCTAAACCTTTGCGCGCTCACTGTGAACGAATTGCTGGTCGTACAAAAATCCACTAGGTCTTAAAAAATTCGTAATTTTTCAGGTCATTCAAAAGTGAACTAAAAATTACGCCGTTCCATTTGCATTTTTAGAGATATGACATTGTCGAAATTTCGAAGTTCGTTTTGAACCCCTTCCCCTTTACCTAGGGTTATGAAAAGTTTCGAGGATCATTGTGGGGCTGGTCCAAACCCAGAAACCAAATTTCGCAATTTTAGCTCAACGCTAACTGGGCAAAACGGCGTGGAAGGCGTGTCGTGTACGGCGGACGGACGGATTTTGTTTAATTCGATTTTCTGAATCTACGTATCTTGAAACGTAAACCAACAAATTTTGAGGGGGGGGGGGGGGGGGGGGGGGTTAAAATTTTTTTTTCTTTGGGCGATTCCAATGGTTCATTATCGAAGATAATAAACCAAAAACAAACAGTCTTTGTTACCTCTCTAATTTACGCAAACTTTATATATATGTGATTAAATCCAATACTCATACCGTGTTTGCTTACCACGTGGAGTAAAGACGCTTTCTGGACGAATACAGCCCTGAACGTGAATAGGTAATGTAGTTTGGTAAACCTATCTCCTCAGAAGAGAAATGTTTTGCAGAACTATTCAGGTACAATTTTCGTACACTCACTAATGGAAGGAAGAGTACATGAAGGTTACCCATTAGCATCCGAAGGTGGGTATGGAAATGCTAAACGTAATTTCACCTTAGTTAGTTCAGTTGAATCAACAATAGGAATTGTGCGATTTCAGTTACACGTTCCTTGATTGGGAGACTCATTCCACTAACAAGTACGTGTACGAGAGAAGCGGTCGACCAGTATCAATACGCGTTCACCTCCATTCTGAATTCTGTACCAGTAGGAAGACAGTCCCTACAAAAGCGATACAGTTTCGTGCTTCACACCATTCAGCGTTTCAACGGTGTGATCAACAGTTGGCCGAACGACTCGCAAAATGAGCTTCTCTCGCTGCAGTTCGAGGATAACTAGGATAACAGGTTCCCGTAAAATATGGAAACCGATTATGGCCACGCGCGAGACCATAATATCGTGACGTGAATAGACAAACATCTGGTTGTGCAGATTGTTTCGCATGCAATGGGAATCGGTATCTGAACTTGTGGTACGCTCAACGGTGTCCAGGTGTGTTTCCAAACACGTAAGGTGAACGTCGTTTGTGACGCTAATTTCAAACGACGGATTCAACATGTTTACTGTGACATCAACATGAAATGAGTTCATTATAGTAAGATCGCTCGTCCTTTCATATTATGGAGGAGTGAGTTGAAAAAGGCGACCTATGTATGGTCTATGTACTATCTTCCCAATATATTTACCAATACCTTCTGATGTTACAGAAACTTATCGTCCATAATGTGGCGATGAAAATTTAAAATACTAGGTAAGTATATAGAAATTGGACAGTTAACAACAATGTCCTAAACCACTAGAAGAAGAAGAAAACATGTTTATTGACATCTAACTTGTGTACAATTAAGCGTATGGAAATCATGAATGTAACGTACATGAATATGAATATAATTAAGTGGACAATAAATGTAAATTATATTGTCAGAAAGTAGGTACAATATTAAATATTGTAAATTTTACAACAGGTATTACAACAAACAATCACACAACTAGTGAAAACAAAAACATGATAGGCATGGACGTGTCGTCCGTCTGCCGGGTGGTTTGAGCCATCTTAAGATCTACGTTAATTTGATTTATATTTTTATTTTATTTATTTCTTATGGTGGTATTAATTCATGATTGCTTCTACCACAAATATTTAAGGTCTATTGGCCATTCACTACCAGGTAAACTCCGCGACCAATGTTGATCTATATTTCCAGGCATGGTGGCCAAACAATGCCACTCTGAGCCAGCATTGCCTTTCATTTTAAACTGCCAACTCAGAGTGGGTGACTCACATTCTTCCTCTGCAGATCAGCAGGTCTTCCGTCGAGATTCAGCAAGGAGTAGATTTGGTTTCTTGACTGTAAGGCAGCAGCTCGCATGTCTTCGACCCATAACCCCCGGATCGCCTTCACCAGCGCCTCCAGCTGAAACTGCCACAGATCCAAGTCTGCCACATTTCGCTCAAAGATGCAGTCATAGCGCCTGGCCAGGACCCTAATGGACGCAAACCAAGATATGTCCCTCAGATATGCCACCAGTTGCGGGTAACGGCCCTCCGGAACTAGAACTACTAGGTAGTGTTGAAGTTTAGTTCTTTGGCGTCGTGTGACTTCGTGTTTCTTCTAATTGCAGACTTCTAAAGAAATCATGGATAACTTACAGTCATGACAGAAAAGTTATCACATCAAGCCTTTCAAAGATTGCTTGGAAACGGAGGTGAAAGCGAGATGCCCTCACCGACAACTCTTAGAGAAATATTTATAAATAATATATATTTAATATGATATATTTCTTATACATTTACATTAAATGATTAGGTGTACTCAACGCAGGTGCGGCAATAAATAAATTTTACAGTATCAATAAATTTTATTACTAATTGTAAAGACGTCTGATGTGTTCTCATATCTTAATGGCAAATATTGAAAGTGAACTATGTAACAGGTGTAAGAGGAAGACGTGATGATTGTTATATAGGTACCCAATTGAGGGGAAATTGAGGTCAATATTGATTGAAACTGAGGAAAGAGTGATAGTGGCTTTACATAGAATATCCCAGCCTCGTAGATTCTCTTGAGACCCGGGAGGAGGGTTAGGGTAGTACAAGAGGTACTTGACGCGATCATGATATTAAAGAGGTAGCTAAAACATGCTGGATTATGACGATAATGGTCTACCGTTATCACATTAAATAGCCACTTACAAGTAGTTATCTCTAACGATGAGCCGTAGAATGTCCATAACTCGTTACTGGGCGTATTAAAAGTAGGCCGTGCAGGCGGGCTATAACCGTAGAGAAAAGACAATTCAAAAGGGAGCGTAAATTTTCGATCGTTCCTCCCTACTATCCTTTATCCGACCATCATTGTTTTCCACACAATTGTTTATTGCAACACGTGAGGAAAAGCCGGGAATCAAGAGGTGGGAAACAAGATAAATTCGACGCACGTAACTTACAGGACCCCTTTGCCACTGCCTCCTTGATAAATTCACCTCACTGTCGCTGCTGGAACTCTCCTCGCCATTTTATTAACCTGTCGGGTTTCATTTATTCAAATTTACTTCAACGCCCTCAAAAAGGTCGACCACGTTAAAGAACTACCCCAGAGCACCTGCCTGGTTCCATTTTCTTTCTCAAGACCGTTCATTTTATTTTTACACGATGCCGTCCATTTTTTTTCAAGCTGAGGCCATATCCCGGCGAAAACGAGCTTAGTCCACATAACCAAGTGGAAGTTACTTTTCACGATATGAGTGTGCGGGAACAAATGTTGTCATAGAGGGCAGTCTTCATTTCCTAAAGTGACAGTAAAATACGGGATCTTTGTGTGGATCACACATCCACAAACACCCCACCAACGGTACGATAGCAGAAAAATCCATTAAACTTGGATCCAATTTCATTAGGAAGAGCAATTTAAAAAAATCAATTGCAACTCCATTTCCAATAAACTGTTCCCCCGAGACCTTCACAGAAGCAACAATCAACAGTAAATTCCAGCTAAAAGGATTACCTACATTAATTTCTTCTGCCGCCAGTATTATAACTATTCTGAGCTACAGAACATGAAGCTTTCAATATTGAATGCAGCATTGTTTTATTGCTGCCTCAACTTAATTGATAATCTGATTTAAAAGTATTTTCGCTAAAACAACCAACGACGGTTGGCCTCTGAATTCGGTAACCTTCGACACGTTACACGTGTAATGAATGGTTTGCTGAGTCGTCTCTTGTTCCCGGGGAGGTTAGGCAATTATGCACGCCCAGAGGGTAGTCCTGGTCTGCTTTCACACAGCCAGGCACTCTCTATGTGGTGGAATCAAAAACACGGGAAGCAAGAAACACTCAGCAAACCATTACACTTGATATAAGACAAATTAATTACAGGTTTGATTCGGTACGAAAAGCTGGAGCGGGAAATGACTTGTGTGCAAACAAACTGGTACCAACGCATCACAACTGGAAAGTTACGGCCTTTCTTAACCATCCAACAAGCGTCCAAGTGAAGAGCACAGGTGAATCTAAATGGCCCATGAATTCCATGAAATGGGAAACAGCGAGAGAAACAAAAGCCTCGAAAGGGAAGAGAAAGTTTTGTTACATCTGATAAAGAAAAATGATAAACAAAGAACAGGGTTCATCAAACTGAGGTTTTCTTGAGAGAGAAAACTGATCAGCATAATGCCAGTCTCGAACCCTTTCCTATGAATATATTTCATCCGAAATGGGCAAATGACAGAAAAAAAGAGGTAAAAGAGGAAGAAAAAAATGGGAAAGGGAGTTTTTGAACTGGGAAATCCATCTGGTTTACATTCAAAAGAGGAAAAGGTTTTTTTCTTCATTCAAGAGTAAATTAGCGAGGTCTTTTGCTAATGCAAAACGGGAAGAGGTGGGAAAAGGAGTAATGTTTTACCGTTTTTATGAGAAGACGTTAAAAATAAACCTTGGATCTCCTTTAGGTTCTTGAGCAAAGACGAAGTTGGGAAGAAAAATCTCATTAGGTGCATCTTTTATGGTTTTCTCGGGGCGTTTTTACAGGCGAAATTATTGCGGAAGGTGGTAGATAGCTATTTATGTGTGTTGGAGGCACTGTAATATAACCGTGCCACATTGCCGCTGGATATTCTTAGGTTGATTTGGGAATCAGAAACAATAAGAATATTCTTATTGTTTATGATTCCCAAATCAACCATAGGATTTTGTCCGTCAATTAGTTGATTGGTAGATCAATTAGTAGATTTGTAGATCAATTTGATCAATTTGTCGATCAATTACTCAAAAGTGAAATGAATCATGAAATGTCCAGCTGATTTGTGTTTTTGTTTTTCGTGAAACATCGAAAATACCATTGCGCGGGTATTTCTGTTTATATACTCGTAATCCAACAATATATTCATGTAGAGAAGTAACTTGATATACATGAGCAACTTCTGAAGGATCATGATGATTCTATGGATTGTTAAAGGAGTGGAAATTATGTGAGGGTTTCGATCTGAAATTACCGACCTACCTATATTATGTTCAGAATTAGTTCAGGGGACATAGGAGTTATATCATAAGTGTCAGAAGTTGGAACGGCTATGACGTTAACTACATGATTAAGGGTGGCAATATACTCGCACGAGCAGTATTGTTGGAAGAGAACACGAGAGATATTGTGCGGCCAACGGGCACATCAGTATTGTTCAAAGGTATTAATGTTAATGATGAGCAGAAGTTCGTTCATTGTTAGTACGGGATTCACAATACTGTATTAGTCATTCGAAGGGGAGGATTGGGTGCGCCTTTACGCCAATGGAACTGGAATTGAAGTCAAACAAAACTGAAAGGCAGGTGGAAACGGTCATCAATCCGACTTCAACGTAGGTACTAACTTACTTTTTTCCTTTCCACTTTTCTGAATTATGTGAGTTTGTGTCGCTAAAGCACCTTCAAGCGATTTTATACGTTTCACTTACGAGTACTGCCGTCAAGGCCCGTATTTTTGTTTTCTCTATTTTCTCTATAATAGTATCTCTCTATACGTCTGAATCGTAGTTCTCGACTATCGTGTAAATTAGGTGAAAGTGTCTTGCGGGCCAGTCGGTCCGTTGAGGTATGATTGGAAAATTTTCTGTAGTATCTCACTAGTAGTAGCATACCGACATTGGGTCGTAAAGTGAAATTACTCCAAAACTTGGAACTGTGTCATTATAAGACTATTACGCTAGCTCGAGAGCTCGTTACATACTCACCCCTCAGCATATATTAGTAACATTATCAACGAGTTAGGGTGGTTAAACAGCGCAGATTTAATAATGAAGACTCGGGAAGATTTGACCTTAAACGCTCGAAGACCTTAAACTTTAAACGCTAAAAGACCTTTGTCCTTAAACTGCATCCTGTCATTTTTCCTGTAAAGTTGTGTCTTTTGGGGATAGGTTTTGTCCAGCCTCCAACGTCGATAGTTTCATAGAAATTTCAAGGTTAGGATCGAATGGTATTATGATCACATGGCTTAACGGGATCTGATAGCGAGTATAAAAGATTACCCAACCGCATATGTAGGACAATGGTTGGACTTCAAAGTACGCCGCAAAGCCTTGAGCTACCAGCGTGAAAGGAAGTATAGTGGACGCTTACGATCACAATAGCAGTTGATCATTAGGATTCGTCTGTGTATTCATTTTGGATATGATTCAGCACTCTCTATTTACTAGCATAACAGAATAGGCGACAAGACACTAATTAATAAGATACGCAAATTGTTATCTAGCAACATAGTTCAAGTAATAAATATGAAATTCCTTCCCAATCACATTTGCCCTTTATTTACAATAATGTATTACTCGTAAGTATAATGCAAATATGCGGGAACATAACAATATTATGTATTTATTTATGTAGGTGCATTTATACTAGAAATAGGGTAACGGAACCAGTAGTTGCCACCATCAATTTTGAATTAAGAAAATAAGGTTCCAGTGACACTCACAGTTTTGAACTTGGCGCCATTTTAGAGCATTCCCGCCACAATCAAGTTAGCAGTGGAGAAGACAACACGTGGGATGGCATATCTGTCTAGGTTGTAAACTATCTTCTAGAAAGTACAAGTACATTTTTAGATACTTAAGGTATATACATACTACCTAGATACATAGATCTTATAGATAAGATATAGCTTATTTTTCTCCTCAAAGTTACTGAAGCTACCTTTTAAACTCTTAACGTTTCACAAACTCGTTGACATTTTAGTAATTAAACGATGATTTGGATGAAAGTTTTGAGTGTCAACTAGGTACTGGAATTTGGGTGTCAACTACTGGTGGAAAATCCGACTTCGGTTTTTTTCCATTTTTTGAAAAAGTATTTTATGCAATCGAGTTTTTGAGCAGTCCACTCGATTCGGGCTGATGTAGTGTACATAACGGGAACCGAATTGAGAGGAAAAACCCAAATAACGGAGAAACAATAGAAAGCCCAAAAGCGTGCTCTTAAAGGAGGCCACTACAGTAACTGGTGCCTTTACCCTATACATATAACCACGTATAACTCAAATCAAGCAATGATTGGAGATATGGTCTAATAAATTCGGCATGCGGGCTCAGATTAGGAAGAATAGAAAATAGAGAATTGGAATTTTTAAAACGTTATAGCTGGAAAAAATGTATTGTTTTTGTATTGGTTTTGATTACAGTATTAAATATTGTAAAATATATTTCAATAAATTTTATTGAAACCACCCGGAGCGTTGTATCACCAACTGTTTAATCACTATAAAGGCTCGAAGGTAGGAGCAGGTATTTTTCGTGTTCAGATATTGGTTGTTAGGACGCAGAATTTGATCCTCCATACACTTTAAGCTGTACAGAAATGTGTCGAACGGTTCTTAGAGAAGCGTAGAATAGGAGGGATAAGATGAAAACTTAATTTTTGGTGTATTAGTGTGCAGTTCATATCAAAGTCAGAGATAAATATATATATACAATTCCCACAAGTGGCCCGCAATATAATTTTGGTCGCACCTTGAATCTTTGCATACATGAGAATTTTCAATATCCGGCCAACCAAAAGGGGTACCAGTGTGTGAAGCACAGTTGCACAGGTTGTTGGCTTTCGTTACCAAAAGGCCTGAAGTATCAAGGCCAAGAGCTAGTTCTCTGCAATGTCTATTCAACGGTCGGCCATGTTTTTTTTGTTTTTTTTTGTTTTTTTTTGCCTCGAATAGTAAACGTGGATCGGACGAGCACGGGAGTATTTGGTATTCCTCAGGCGGCCTTCCCCGGGATCACTAGAGGGAACCTTTATTTCCGGACTGAGCCGGAAGTGTGACTAAAACAGTTGTCGTTCGGAGAAGTCGAGATCTTCCGGTCGGAATTGGTCCTATAACCATTAGCGACGCCCCTTGCAGTAGGGCGTAAGGCGAGAAAAAAGACCAGAAGTGCGGCGGGGGGTTAGCGCTATAGCTGAAAATTGCCTTCCTTCCCTTCAGCCGTGAAATATCCTGGGTCGTCCCTATACGAATGGAGCCCCTTCGATGAGAGCTCACGCTGCGACCTCGAGAGGATCTAAGATTGCCAAGGGGAGTGAACTGGCAATCGAACAAAATTTTGAACAACACTATAATCTCAAAATCATCAACACATTGAACAGAAAATAATGAGTTCTAAACATGGGTTGAGTTTGATTTTAGGTGTGGATTACGAATGATTAACTACTATTTTAATGACAAAAAATCCACAGTCATGCAGCGTGACTTTAAGATTGAATTTTCGAAAGTTAACTCGTTCTAAGTAAATTTTATCAGTTTATAGATTTTTCAACGCTGAACACGATGGTGAAAACATCATTGCTTTATCAGATTAGAGCAGATGAATGTCTCAAGTAACAACCATGTTTCTTCATCTTCAAAATGCTCCAGTTTGAGGACGGAATGAGATAATAATATTATATTAGATAATAAGGTATTATCTTATTATTTTCGCAATTCTGACTTCACCATCGTGTTCAAAGTAAAAACCTTTAAGATGATATATCGCTTGTCAGGATTTTTCAATTGTTGGATTTATGGGTAATCCCCCCTCCCTCTTAAACACCCCTAAATAATCCTTTGAGTGGTCAGATTCTGCCACCTTAGAGTATATACGAATATACTCGTATATACGCGTAATATGCTTTTTTTGTGTCTTCTAACAGTGAATTCAGGATGGTCTGGAAAGGATTTTGGTATAAAATCTTTTCGAAAATTCGAGTTTCAAAAATTTTGGATTGAGAACAATAGGTTCTGTTTTCGAAAATTCGCTAAAATCGTTATTAAACTGAGTTTTTAATCATATCTCTAGAATCTTTAAAATGGATCAATTTCGTAAAATCAACAAAACATAGTTTCTGCCATCCCGTAGTTTGAGCTGGCTATCATTGGGGATGCACAAAATAATTAAAAATCAACATGGGTTTGAAACTGACATGACGTTAGAAAGGATATTTCACTGCGTGACTCTTTAAATTACGAAGTAATTAAATTATTAAGGCTAGGAAAATTATGTTTTTTATGATGAACAGCAATATCAGGTGAGAGTAGTGCTAGCGTGCATTCATCAAATTGGTGTCTCTCCCGACCGATTCGACCAATAGAAAATTAAGATCGAATAAAAGTTTTCCGTAAAGCATAGGGATTTCTTGTAACTAACAACCATTAAATGTTTGGGCAATACTTATAGCCTAATCCGGCGAAGTTACTCTGCTAATAAGAGGCGATATGCCTTATCACGTTGGTTGATTCCACATAAAATGAATTGCAGGTCAAGGTTTTCATCACTTTTTGCCTTTTCGTATCTTCTATAAACATGCGTTGTATGGCATTACCACACATCATTGGGTAATGCAATTATGAACGTCGAAGGCTGGCAATGGGTTCTAGGATATACCCTATTTGTGGGATAATATACGATAGGAATAACTAAATCTGTATAGGCTACAGCATTATGTATATTAACCCCGAATAATATGGATCAGCTTTTGGGATATCGCTTTGTTGATATTCAAGGGGATTCCCCTAATTCACCGGAATCCGCTCCAATAGGGCGTAAATTTATGGGAGAATAAGAGTATGATTGTTACGATATGGAAATTTCAGAAAAAACCTACTGTTGAATACTGGTCCTCGATATTCGTTTACCGATCACAAGCGTCATACTATTGAACCCTATTTTACGTTCAGCGCCAACATTCAAGATCAGCTTCCCTCTCACCTTCAATTAGGTCACTACATTCATTCTGCCACCTCTAATAAATAAGCAGTTTACAAGTGAAAAGTGGGGAAAAGTCATTCCCAACTGCTTTGACGAGAAGGACCTCTGGTAAGGAATACGAAATATGAGGGCAAACTCAGGATGAAAAGCTTTTCACTACGTTTAACTTGTTCAGAAACTTACGGTATCAAAAGAGAACCGCGCAGAAAACGACGACGCTTTATTCTTTTTATTTTTTCTCTCAAGTCTGGAAACCAAGTACAAGCCGACGCAACTCAAGTTCGTCCAGTGTTTTAATTCAACCAATTTTTTTTTCTCTTCAAGAAAAGAGAGAAGAATTTCACCACAGGTAATTAGCTGGGCGAAAGAACTAGCAGGCAGACAAGCACCAGCTCAAGATAGTGAGCAGTGATTTATGAGCGGTTCCACTCGCCTTCTGCGTTCCGCTTCATTTAGGTGTAATCAAGATTTTGCTCGTGTTTTTTAATGAGGCAGGGCGAAAATGGACAGTGGGACGAGAACAGCTTCTTCGAACGAAGTTACTCCGGTTGTTTTTCTACCGGACAAAAATTACGATTTGAAGATGGTGACGAGGAGGGGAGTTAAAAGTTATGAGTTACCGCGACTTACCGCGTGAACTTTTTGATGAGATACCAGTCATATTATCATACGGAAATGTTCAGAATGAGTTTTTCAAGGGGTTCTTTTCTCAGAGAATCTCACAAAAGTATATGGAGGAAAAGCAAATTAGTTAGATAGGGATCAGTAAAGAATAACTTCGTTTATCACGTACTAACTTATAATATGAGGGGGTATAATTAAATCCACCCAAGCATACCACTGAGTTTTTAACTTTATTGTATCATCCTTTGTCACCCCTTTCTGCAAAATAAGAGGAAAAGGTTAAGAAAATTACGTCAAAAAAGTCAAGGAAATCATTTAAAATTCCGATGCCTTCACAGTGATCCCCTGGTCATAATGGAACACAAGGATGTACATGTACAAGCATGTAAGCTTGTTCTGTGGGGAAATACCGCCATCACTATCAAATACGAACAGTATTGTAGTATAGTGTAATACGACGATATAAATAACTATTCCGTTGTCCGATCCTCCAATTTTGTCACATTTTTCTAACTGATAATCTACCAATTAATCTTGAGGTACAATCAAGAAGTCACATCATGAACCAGCATGGCACTAAAACTTTACTTTCTGAACTGGGCAAATACACGAAAATATTTACCGTTTTAAACACCCACTATACATTTCGAATTATTTTCTTCAAAATTTGGGAATTGGAAATAGGTCTGGTTGACCTCCGGGATATTTGTTCAGGTTCAATGGAAACTCCTCAGGCTGGTCTCAAAAATGGAATTAGGTACACATGTACGACTCATGAAATAATTTTAACTAAAGGATTTGAGACGGGGTTTACTTGGATAATAATGAACTGGTGTCAATTAATTTATCAAAAGAGTGGCTATGCAGTAAGTAGCGGTAACAACTACCTACTCGAGTTTTTAGCATAGAATAGCCGACCTCAGAGCCTGAAAACCCCATTGCAAAATTTGGTCATGAAATATCGACACCGGCGGTTTTGTCATGCTTTCCACGTAGAACTAATTGTTGCTAAGGAAATGTAACTTCCTTTGATTTCATTCACACTGATGGATTTAAAATCAGCTTATTACTGTCACACCACTTAACTTCAGCAATAAAAACCCCCTCATATCGTGCATTTCTCTGAACTTATGACCATCAATTTTACCCTGGGACATGTTAGTGAAGAACATCACAATAAACTATCGAATGTAGTCCTGTTGAGTGACTCTAAAAGTGCGCTTGAGCATCTTAACAATAATAACCCCGAACACACTGCCCAGTCTATCATCTAACAAACATTAAAGTTACACTGCAATACTGCCGTCCTAAGAAAGAAAGTCCTAACTCCATTTTCGAGCTTAGGACATATTCCGATAGATTTTGACGAGATCTATCGACTGGACTAGGTTAGAAAGCCCTATCTCAATCAGAAGTGCTTGAAAATCAACGATCTAACGGCTGTTCTAACTTATAGGAAATATAAGTATAGGAAATTCACAATCTTAATTTTTCTCAAAACTATCAAAATGAAGATAGGACTTTCTTCCCTATGACGGCAGAAGAGATAACGTGTCATGAGGGTATTGCAGGAAACAAACTGGCTGATTTGGTCGCCCGATCTCTCTCTAACAATC
The DNA here is from genome assembly GCA_963920205.1 of Stenodema calcarata. Lineage (NCBI taxonomy): Eukaryota > Metazoa > Arthropoda > Insecta > Hemiptera > Miridae > Stenodema > Stenodema calcarata. Next base: position 7,349,798 of record OY986050.1, read on the forward strand.
CCAAATATTTCCCATCAACGCTAAACTACACTGACCTCGTCAACAGTGGAAATACACCTAGGATATTGCAACTCTTCAATCAGGCAACTGGACTGAGAGGAATCAAAGAAAATAACATCGTTATCACTAATATAAATAAAATAATACTCGGGCATGCCAATTGCTGTTTATTTCAATTTAGAACGAAGGAAAAACAAGAGCCATACTGCTCATGCTGCCAATCGGTATCCCCCTACTTTCCACATAAGTACTGGTTACGCACTTCGTTACGGATTAAAATTAAGAATATTAGGCATATTATGTGTTTCATAATTTTAGCCGTCAGGATGTACGTTTAACATGAGACATTAGAATGAATAATTTTTGTACATGATTCGCTTGAGTTGTGCATCCACCCTGAGTAAAGCCTAGTTCCCACATTATGTTTTATTTCCCTGAAAATTTGCTGTCCATCCGAGTAGTTACCAATAATACGCCAGGGCCATGCCAATAATACCATAAGGCCTTACCAATAACACCAGGGCCATACCAATAATACCATAAGGCCTTCACCGTGGGGTAGAAACGTTAACTGAATGAAACAATTTAAAAGGTACCAAAAGAGTCATCTGTAACCCAGACCGCCACCAAACAACAAGTTCTTGAATGTCTCTCGACCTTTTAAAGCCGAACCCCGATGGGTCGTGGATGCCGTTCTTTGAAAAGGCCACTAATGGACGCCTCGAGGAACAGATAGCAGGACCAATTATGTAAATGAGTGCATTTCAAGCCCTACAGGCTTCCTCCTCCTCGTTGAATTGACATCCTCAGAATCTCAAGCATGCGATTCATCCGGCTTATTCTCCAGCGATGTGTAGTTGCTCCGCTTTATAGGAAGGTAGTGTACATTTTCACGGCTGACAAAAGCGGAGGCCATTCAAGATCAAAACAGCTTTCACCTTTTGATGCACTAAACCTGATGAAATCGTAAAACTCCTCAAAATAGAATAGGTTTTGGAATTTTGGCTCCGTTGTTCACTTTAAAAACTCATCACAGTCGATGGTAATAAAAATTATCTGAATGAACCCTCCAGTTTCAGAACAAAACAAGACATCGCAATTCTGACTTCACCACCGTGTTCAGCGTTAGGAAATCTTTAAAATGAGGTGTCATTTGTCAGACTTGTCACTTGTATCGTTTTTGGAATTTATGGGTAATTTTTCATCCCTTAAAATTCCCCTAAACCTCCCTTAGAGTGCCCCGATTCTGCCCATCTACGACTTTGGCTTTTCGATTGCCAAAACAGATTTTTTGAGCAAATTGAACTTTTCATCTCAATCCTATCGAGAGTTAAGAATGACATGACATTCCTAACTATCGATAGCATTGAGATAAAAAGTTCAATTTGCTCCAAAAATCTTCATTATATCTGATATTATATATTATATATGATTTTTGGAGTCTTTTGGCAGTGAATTCAGGATAGTCTGAAACGGACTTACACTTTTTTCGGAAATTCGAGATTTGGACCGAAAATTCACTAAAAATGTCGAGTAGATCTTTCGTTGCACCAACAATGTCAGCTGCTCAGCTTGAAAACAAACTTAGACGCAAACGGTTTGGATAAAATAATGTCATTCACCAAAGTGAACATTACCCGTGTCGAGACCCGTGTGGCCTGGGATGAAAACTTAAAACTTATAATAAACCGATGCGATTACATGTCCACCGTTTTTCTCCATTGCAACTCCAAGGGTGGTAATTCGTAGGGACTTGGCCAGTCGTGGTCCTCCAATTCTTCCTAAATAATTGGAGTCTCGTTAAAGTTGATAGTAAGAATTGCAGGTCCTGCGTGGATATTATCCGACGGTGGACTGGACTATAAGCTGTGGTCCCATTTGGACACAAACCCCTCAGCACTGCCGCTAGTAGTATTCGCCCTACTACGCGCTAGAGGGGCGCCGGTGTTAATTTTCCGGTCGACTTGTCGAATTAGGTTTCACAGTTATAACAGCGTTCGCCTCAGCCAAAGACCCCCTTTCAGTATTGAAAACTCTTGATTAACCAAAGCAAAAATGTTTAATAACGTTCCAATGATAGGGGTGCCTTGTACGATGCTTACCTATGTCTTGTAGATGTCTCATAAACACGTAACAATTTAGAAATTCAGCTCAATAATCACAGTGTGAGAGATCTGATGGAAATTTGATTGTATTTCCGTGAAATCGATTCTACTTTCCTGCGATTTTTTTAATTTCCGCGCTAAGAACGAAATGACGGATATTATTGTGTACTTTTCGATAAATTAATGTTATAGATTCCTACTTGCGAGACTTGTGTATTCCACGGTACCTAATCTATGATTATACCCCTCGACTTGGACTTTAATGAGAAAATGTACCTATATCACCATTACTGAGCTGGTTGTCAATTGTCGTCGTTTAGGCACGAAATTGTTACTGGTATTAAATACATGTGAAGGATTCATTTCACTAGTATTGGTACTTGAATATTATCACACCTTCCGGAGCGTCGAGTGACTACGCAGATAGAATGACAACTGCTATAGTTAAATTGATTACATTAAAGGGCTAGGGTTGAGACATCGACGGTCCAAAAACATGTAGGTATCGGACAAAAAACTATTTGGCTTCGATGTTTTCTTGATATCGATTTTTTACATTAAAACATCAATGTCAAAAAAACATCGAAACATGGACATTAAACGTTTAATGCTGATTTTTGATGATTTTAAAATGATTTTTAATGTAAAAAGTCGATATCCACCCCCTCACCCTACGCCAATTCATTTTGGTGGTAGAGACTTGAAATGTATGTAGCCTCCTTAGGACTCTACCTTAACGCTGTCCAGGCTTAGTGGCTCCTACAGCTAATCTCTGGGTTATCCCCTATGTGAAGCTGTATTTATCATTATGATTTCATGAATATGATTTTAAATTCCTATCTTCATTCGTCAGTTCAAGAGTGTTCCCAAAGTTGTTTTCACACTTAGGTAAGTATGCTACGATTAGTTTATTGTTCTGTAAAAACGACAAAAAAATTAAATATTCCATTATAATAACTAAAACACATTTTCCAAATTTATACCAGTTTTGCGTTCTTTAATATTACAGTCCATTCTTTCACTTTTTGGAGTTCATAATTTTTAAAATTTCTGGCTTGAGTTGGAATAGAACTGGATGCAATTGCCATATCCATGTCGGGGTAGAGTCTCGACATATTCACGGATGCTCTCATTAATAAAATACAACCACGACGTTTGTCTACAAACCTAATCAAGTCCTACATTCTTCCATGTCCTCAAGGTTGTATCGGATTTTGTGAGCAGATTAAACAAGACCAAGCTAACAGACTTCACCCTCAAACGCCCTATCATCAATCACCTAATCAACCTTTAATTGATGTTTAGATAAACGGTGAGTGATGAAGAAACATTGCCCCTGACGATTGAATTTGTCTTCTCTCCCAAACGTTGAAAGGGGGAGAAAGCTCTTGGCCGGATAACTCACCTGGAGTCTTGAAATGTCCACAAACGGTTTGTATGGAACTCTAAGAACTAAGCAATGCCCAACAGTTTTTATTGACCAACATGTTTTAGGTTTTCATCAGAACCACAAAACTTTGCACACAACGTTTTTCCCGGGATGGAAGATAAGTGTGTATATTGCGAAAAAAGCTATGTCTTTATTTGTTATACGGTTAAAATTGGCATTTAATTTGTGACAAATGAGCACATATTATTATATTATTATTCAAAACAGTAATGTGAATAATTATATGAATACCGAGTACAATCAAGGTCACAAATGTGCGTATTATGGCCGGCATTCCAAATGAGGGAAGTCCCTGAAAATGATAGGACGCTGCCAGTTCGGTGTGGATCATCCAGTCTATAGAACTGATGAATTGAATTATTGATTGATGAGCACCAGGACCCTTGTTCGTCGCAGCTATTTCTTTAGCCTGCTATTTCCATTTATATTATTGAAACGCATTACCGGGTTTAGCTGTGAAGACGTTATATTAGCTCAGATCGCAGCGCATTGTTGAAGCTTCCCGGGTCTGTTGGTTATGACAAGACATCAGTAGCAGGCTTCCCTAATCAGCCTGAGCTAGAAGGGGGTCTTACTCGTCCACGTTCATTTATTTCTCCTTCCTGAATTGAAGGTTTCTTTGCCGAAATCATTCAAAAGAAACGGGGGGTGAGATGAACACATTTCTATCTCCTTTGTCATTAATATCATGAACTACCCAAACTTCTACGAATAGTGTTGACGGCTTGAACACAATTGACTCGTACTGTCAAAAAACCAAAATTAATCGCTACGTTGAAAATAAAATGCCAAAGGTGGACCAAACTGACATTAACCTAATATTAAATGAGCTAAATACGTGTGATAGAATTCGCAGTTTAAACATTATAATAGAAGAGTAGTAAAGAAGAAATGGGGGTTTCAGATAATTAGCTCCTCCCCCTGACATGTGACGTCACATCCGGACCAGCAGTCCGTAGTTCCGGACTTGGTCAGCTGTGAGTCTACGTCATAGGGGCGGGAGTTAGTCATCTGAAGGTAGTTTTGGATTATTAGTTTTGGTTTAAGCAATGGACCTTGTTACTGGAACAGGAAAATTATTCTCCCTAAACCCCTCTCCCCTAAAAATTCGTTGGTATACTTACGTTTCAGGGTAAACTACCTAGTCTAGCCATAAATTCTGTCTCACAGTTTTCAAGGAAATTCCAAGAACCTGTGAGTAGGAAAAAAAAAATTAAAGTTACTCAAATAGTCCACCATTCGACTTCACACAATCCTTCAGACGTATTGGCCAGTCATCGATCGCGGCATGCACCTTATCCAGAGGTATCTCCTCGACATCTTTCAGTAGTGCTCGTTTGAGGGAGTCGATATTATTGAGAGCTCTTCTGCAGGCGATAGCCTCTAGTTCAGACCATAATTAGTAACCCAAAGGATCTGGGCTATCCTACGGCCACTCTTCAGCGCTGATGAGCTCAGGTACATTTCCCCAACCAGGCTTGGGTCGTTCTGGGGCCGGTGCTGAGTCTTGTTGGAATACCCAGTGCTTTCCATTGAACAATGTCTCACAGCAGGGCGAAGAATGACTCATATTTCAGAATTAGTTGGAGTGTGGTAAACAGAGATAAAACAGAGCTGGGTCTATCCTGCTTCTCGAGCCAACAGATCAAGGTACCACTTGTGTGACAGAACTTATGGCTATACTAAGTAACATCAAATTTAGATTACGGCATTGAGTTGATTAGTAATGTGGGTGTTACTGGATGCTTTTGGTGCAAAACAAGTCTCAAACAGAACTTATTACTAATGAAAAATGCCTGGGATAGAATAATATATTATGTACTGTTAAAACAATCGAAGTGGTCACATGAGTTTTGAATAAATTAATGGGAGATGCGATAGCATAATTTCTGAGCAGCTGGGAAGCACTGCTCTGGTAGACGAACGTTGTATAAACTAAAATGTTTAGTTTGGCCGATTCATGTTGCTGTATGTTTAGCGGTTCAATTATAAATAAAGGTGGCATAGAGGATCCCAAAGGAAATAAGGAGCCAGAGCCGTAATTAAGGGGTGGAGGTTATAATATCGACTGAATTTAGCGGCAACTAGCACCGAAGAACTTTGATTACTTGGGTGGAGGACGGAGATTCCAATCTGACTTTGATTAAAACGCCAGACGCGACGGTGACGGACAGTTATTGCCCAGGAGATAGGTCGGCAGGAGATGCCCCATAAGTCCCGGACTCGTGGAGTGGGAGAATGAAGGGTATGAGCCGAGGGTTAATATTAATGGTAAAACATCATTCCACCTGGGAGAATCTACGGCAATGTCCTTAAATACCAGGTTTGTTTGTTATCTGAACTGACTGTACTGGGAAAGGATCCTTGGAGAAAGTGCGAGGGCATCAAAGCGTTGCGGGGGGGTTGGATATCACTTCATCAGGATCCCCTCGGTTTTCTTGCTTGTTCTCGACAATGAATTCCAGAGGGTGGCTGAGGCCCTCCTTGATAGGAACCCTTCAAGAGTTATCCCTCCTTCTTTCCGTCGGCTTAAACCCTCATCACAATCATACCAGATAAATAAACACTACAGTTGGCAACAGCACCTGAGATCTGGCGGTAAATATTTCTTCACCCAAATAATTGTGTGAACAGTATTTTTGAACCGATATCTTTATTTAATGGGTGTACAATTCAGTTAATTCGAGCCGTTCAATATCAAAGAAAAATATCAAGTTGAAAATCGTACGAGCAGGAGTATCACATAGAAAATCGTATGAGTAGGAGTATCACGTTAAATCACATGCTCTCAAAATATTAAAAGAGTTTGGAAGAAATTATGTAGCTAAGTGCATATCGATCCAGTAAACCGTCCAACAAATCATACCCGTCTTATAATATATAATATATATATATTATATATAATATATAACATATTATGTTATAATATGATTATTATTGTTATAGTGAGTGAAATGACAGTGAGGAACCTGGACGAATTCAATATCAAATTAGGGACAATAGGTCCCTAGTCTAACCTAAGGTGATACATTCAAAGGTTACGCTAGTGGTCTCAGCCGGAGGCTGGTACAAAAGGGCTCGTGAACGATAAGGAATAAAATATCGTCATTGATACATCATCCAGAATGTATTTTCTATCAAACTCACCCCCACTCATTTTTTCTCACACAGATATTGCTCGCCCGAGGGAAATATCGTAGAGGGGTTAGTTCATATTCTTGACAGCAGAGAAAGATGATAAGGCGATAGATGAGGAGGGAAGAGCGGGCATGGGGGTAATTTATAACTCGAAAAACAACGACTCAATTCTTTCGTATCTTATGATGAAGAGAGCAAGGTTTGAATGGGAAAAATGGAACCTTCGAAAGGTGCGAAAGGTACTCGAGACTATATTTATACCTCTGTCTGCAGCTGGAAATTACTCAGTAAGATGAAGCGATAAGTAATTTTATTGTTGGAGATTCAAAGGTGTCTATATATTTATAGGTTAAAAATATTTCCAGCCTTTGCGTTATTTACTGTAATTTACTGATTACATTGGGATTGCACTTGGATTACACTAGGTATTGCTCTACTGTCTGAATCGAATTCAAAACCCTGAAGTCCGAGGTTTTCGAATTCTTCAACACTTAGAGAGGAATATCATTTTACGGTGCGTTCCGGGTAACATCCGCTTGTCAGGCGGATGGGGGTTCGAACATCCGTCTGTGAGGCGGACATCGTTTTTCGAGGGTGAAGTGGCAACAAGGCCTACCTCAAATGGGGCTGAACAACATGGCCTACCTGAGATAGGGCTGGTCAACATGGCCCACCTCAAATAGTACAGAATAACATGGCCTAACTGACATTTTTGGGCATATTGACTTTTTTTTTATTCAGCGGGATTCCGATTAAAATTAATTAAAATTATTCATCATCCCCTAAGTTTTCTGTATAGTATATTGGCTCCTAGAAGTGTCTATAGTTGCAAACATTCACGTATAATATATTATGTTACCAAATTGTAGAAATGAACAGTTTTCATAGTTTTTCTTTATTAGGTAGTTTTTTATATTCATGATGAAAATGAGTACGCTTGATGAGGTATTTAAAAAAATATTGACCCACCTGTACGAGAAAGCGGTCAGTAGGAAGCAAGTAATAGGATAATAATAATAATAATAATAATAAGAGGAAGCAAATAATAGGAGACAAATCTAGACCATTTGAAAAACTAACTTGGAAAAAAATACAAGTAATGGGTATTCATAAAATACAAATAAAGAAAGTGTCTAATTTTTAGGTTTCGATGTTCACAATTCAATCACACAGACATTGCTCAATTTTTTCGTACATTCCAGGCAATTTGACTCCGGAATCCTAGTCATTTCATAATTCTGGTTCTGAATTAACAATCAGCACACATTTAGATATGCAAATAGAGAAACTTTCACCTATCCTGCTCCGTGAATAATATATATTATTTACCTACCTTGAAATTGAGAGAAAATGAAGATCTAAATGTTAAAATTCTAATGGAGACGGTAAGCACGATGAAACGAACCAGAAACGCAGGAATCATACCTACATTCGTTAATTGAGGTCCATGAGAGTAAGTTGATAGGTACATGAATGTGTTAGGAAAACTGCATAGTTATGATGATCGAATGACTACTGGAGGCCTACTGACTCACACCGTACATCCCAATTTTCCTTGAAAATGGATATGGGAGCAGCTGTAGGTATTGAAGCCGCTCAGTAAAGGCATGTTTCCTATATAATTCATACAGGAACATAATAATTCTTGAAATTATAAACTTTTCAAGAATTAAATACACAAGCCTATAGAAAGTTTTATACAGAGTAAGACAGTTCTACCGACAGTGTTATTAGTATTGAAATGGACTCGGATTTGTTAAATTATATTCAACGCCATAGGGGAAAATAAGTTGGCATGAATATGGGTAGACGTCCACAATTGATTTTAGTACAAAATGCACGAAAGGTAGGTAGCTTTGAGGTGGATGTCAATTCACCAATGGAGTGTAAGTAATCTTGGCAGAGGCTACTATGGAACAAGGATGAAGAATCCGTACTTTATAGTAACCTCTGGCAACATCATTCTACCGTCTGTCTACGTCCTTAGCTCTGGTGGGATAATAATGATTGGAGCTTAAAAACCACAGCTTTGCGAGGACTGTGAAAAGCCATTCCCCGCAACCAAAGCATGAATGTCGAAATGGAAGGAAACCGACGGTAGGGAACGCTAATTTGCATCTTGAGAGATTTTAATTTTACGAGTCTAACCCTTCTTCAAAACCGAGAAACTCCTCATCATTCCTGATGTCCCTTTTGAATAAACGTCGTTCTTTCCGGACACTTCGCTCCTATTATCACTAGTCCCTCCAACGACTAAACTTGGACAATGTGGCAAAAACTTGTTTATCAAAGCAATTGACCCCTCTCTATTCTTGTCCCGAGCTGAGAGAAAACTTCTTGGTAGGTAGGTGAGGTAATTTATTCCTTTTGTTTATTATTTTCTGTATTGATCGCTTGTCGTTTTTGATCACGGTTCTGTCTGCAATGGCCTTGTAGAGACCGTAGTTACTTGAAATAATTGGAGGAATCAAGTAAAATAATATTATTTAGTTTCTGTTCTGGTAGGTCACCTCCACGTCGTTGGAGAAGCGAGTCTAAGGGCCGGTTTCACCAAAATACTCTAATCTCGATCAGGATTAATCTAGATAAATTCTAAACGAGATCACTAATCTCGATCAACGACGAATGGGTTTCACGACGCTAAACTCGTTTCCACCCTAGCGAGTTTAGCGCTAAACGAGTTTATGGCCGAAACGCAATCTAAAGTCTGGTTTAATCGGTATCAAGAAGGCATTGGAACCCTGCTTTAAGTGGTACCATCGATAACAGCTCACTACCACGAGTGCGTGTTTTTGTTTGGTACCAAGTAAGTATAGTAAATTATTATAATTGAGAAGATACGTAGATGTTATATTGATACTGTAGATACGTTGTTGTTGAAATCCGATGGCTGATGATGGAAAAAACGGAAGCAGAACCTAGCAGGGTTCGCCTTATTTCCTCAGGGGTATCAGGAAAATGTATGAATTGCCGCCGTAGATCGGCTATAACTTGCTACAAAAATTTCCGATTAACATTTCCAACTTTTTACTGAATATTGGTAATAACATTTTTAGTCTTCATGGGCGAAGAGTTCAACGATGTCTGGGTGGATGTGGATGTCATCCCTACTTTACAATGTATAATATAAAGTACTGTTGATGGGCAAAGCCAATTGGGGAAGTTTATCAATCCTGTGGTTAACCACACAGGAGGATTAAGTTATATGAATTTGGAAATAAAATGCAACAAAAATTGAGCACAAAAGGCTGACTCGCGAAGTCAGCCCGTCCTTTCCTTGATCCATCGACCTTAACCACGCTTAATCACTTACTATTTTGACAGCTGTTTCCAATTTCACTGCTTAAAAGGTCTACAAGACCAAATTTTCCAGTCTTAGTTCATTAGTATGAATGAGTTTCAGTCGTTGTTTTACACATTATCTATCACCCACAGCTCTCCCGAACGAAAACACTGAAATTCCAAATCTTGCAAAAATGCCTAAACCCCAACTTTCATCGTTCATTTTCGCCCTTTACTATGCTAAACACACCCATTCAAACCTTCACCAACCACTCAGATACCATAAATAATTTCCGCCACGTTTTGACCACTTTGGCACTGAAAACACATCATGCCACGTGAAATGCTCGTGTAGAATATTAGCAGCACTGATTCCCCCTCAACTTTATATGCCAATGGTCAGTGCCGATTGGCGGTGAAAGATAAGGCCGTTGAGTCTCGGAAGAGAAAAAACCCGCTGAATGGAATCAGGCAAATGATGCGATCGACAATTTTTGAAACGACTCAGCACGCGAACCTCGTCCCGGATGAGATGGGTGCTTGGGCAGAACCGATGGCTGCAGGGCCCACGAGAGCTTTAGAGCGACCGCCCAGACATAAAAGGATTACTGAAATAATGGAACAGGGTTTCGCGAACGGCGAAATATAAAAACGGAAAAGAAAGAACTGCTGGGTGAAAAAATAATACAGAGGGATGGGTTTCTTCGATGTCATTCTCTCTTTCAACACAAACAAAAGCTCAAGGTTTACAGATTTTCATAACTATTGCTATTCCGAAGAAAATACACTATTGCTATCGATTCTAAATTTGTAGTACGTACCTACATAGTTCTTTTCTAATAGAAATTTTTAGGCGGTTGGCATTGAAACCTAGATTTGAAAAATGACAAAATATAATATACATGTATATTATATTATAATGTATTATCATAAATGTGATGGAATAATGAACTTCACCGACGATAAACCCGGCTACATAAGATTCTACCAACCAATTCATAACTTAAAAATCACTCGAATAACGCAAATTGTGACATCACTAGCGGCTCGCAGAGCCCCTCAAGGCACTTTTGTAAACTATTGGCAAGGAGAGGGGAGTGATCCCTAGAGGCCCTGCGAGGCCCCATTAGTCGAGTTGTGAACGCCTTTGAGTCACACCTATCGCTTTGTTGTAAATATTTTCTTAGCCAACCATTTCTGTTAAAAACCTAAAAGTTATTATTCAGTAGCAAGTGTTTTTGAGGGATAGTACGCTTTTTCCGATTTTTCGTATCAATTCATCTTCAAATTTCATCTGCACTAACTCGCTGAGTGCAATTGATTTATTGAAAAGCCCAGTTCCACACAAAGCCAACAAACTCTTGGTTTGTGAAATATTATGTTCGTTGCACGATAAAGCCATTTTAGAAATTTTTCTTCTATGCCCAATATTAGAGAGAGTTCGTTGTTTTGCTCTCCTGAAAATTTGGAGGTTTTCTGATACGTGGTATTCGAATGAGGGTATCGATATACAAAATTTATTTTGATTACCATAGATGAAATGTGATGAAATCGCTTACAAATCCTAATAAATTACCAAATTTGATAAATTACCAAAAATAGTTTGGGGGATGAGTTGGGATACGAGTTAATTATTTCAAAAAGCAAAAAACTTACCACAAAAAGTGACATAGAATCACTAAAATCGTAAGAAGTTTGTGATAGAATAAACAAAGGCTACATAGGTATGAAATTAAGAATTCATTATATAAGAAGTTTGATTTAACAAAAAGGTGTTGGAATTCGGGGTTTCATGGTCGTGAATCGCGTGAAATAAGAAGAAGAAGATAATAATAGTTTATTTGCACATTTTACATAATACAGATATATTCACAAGTACAAATTATGAATGCAACGTTCGTTTGTTTAATATCTTAGCCTAAGCCTAATTTATTGAAGTTTGATTGAAATTAATATTGAAATGTATTGAAATTGATAGTAAAGAGGTTGACTGGAGTTGGCAGGTCTGTATTCAGATATTAGACGGAATAAACATCCAGCTGACAGCGTTTTGTGGAATTAATCGGCTCTTTCCTCGATGAATTGCACGGTTAAAGGGATAACAAATTAATACGATCCGCAATTATTGGAAAATCATAAAATAAACGGGCCAATGTGAACGGAATGAAGTAGTTCTGGTGCTGATGGAACACATTCCTACGCAGTGGTTAATATTTACAGATACTGTTCTGCCATGATCAATAGCATGTGTTGAAGTTCATGTTGGTCCATGAGGGGCGGTATCAATAACGAGCTTTCATGATCTGTTTTGGTCATGTGTTCTGTTTTTGGTGCGTAACAATGGAAATGTATTTCTATTAATTTGGATTAATCGTCGCAGGTTACAGGAGCAATCAGGCTTGAAATCAGAAATCGGCAACCCAGATGACATTAATTGAGTCCCTAACATCCCATGTCCATGGCTGGGCAATGTCAGAGGGGAGTGAAGTTAGCCGCTTATCTGTTTCAACACGAATTCCATCACCAAGAAACTGAATGACGAAAATCTGATTAATGTACCCAAGTTCCAGCGCGGCCTTGCGGCTTGTACAACTATCCTGGATCGACGAATTGAGATACGTCCAGCTCCTCGCCAGATCAATTCTCTCCCAATAACTGAGGTTTCCTTTGCCTTCCCCACCAAACCCAACTCCGTCAATAACCGACATTCCAACTTGATCAAGGAGTTTCAGAGGATACAACAACTGCCAAAGGGCCAACGAGTTTTATGAATCATTAGCTCATTTACGGGAGTTCAGAACGGGGTGCCCCAGCGTGTCAATACTGAAAATGCCCTGGATATTCAAGCAGTCCCTGGATTCAAGTAAGTCTATATGTTCAGTGTTTCCTTAGTATAGACGCGAACTGAGTTGCGATCGAATTCGAGCAACAAACCAACCTCGACGAATGTCTGGAATAAAACGCCAAAGCAGGCCTGATTATAATATAATATAATATAATGATATTATCATTCCGCTATTCATTCAATATTTGTTCAGGAAATGTGTAATATAATATTGAATGAAGATAAATATAGCTGCATAGTGTTTGTATGGGAGGAGGGTTTAGTGTCGAAGAAAAAAACTGCAGAGAGAATGATACAGTGATACAGTTGGATGAAACACATGATGGGCAAAAAAATTGACCTTGTTTTTCTCAACCTGCTCTCATTCCCCGCCGTTAGTTTTGGACTCATGGCAATCGGCCAATATAAAAAAGCTTTGCAACACCATCGGATCCTGATCCTTTCAATGACCCTTCGTTACGAAATATTGGAATCAGTTGTGGTCGACGTGAAATAAGAAACATCTCGTTCATTATTGAAACAACAATTTACATTGAATCATCATCCTGAAGATGATGATGATTATTATCCAACGATGAATATTAAATTATTATGGTTCGACTCGAAAGTTGGCCAATAGCCATCAATTACCCATTTTGGCTCCTGTATTGAACAACCTATAAATTTGGTAGGCCGTAGCTTTAGCCATGGTAACTTTACGTCATAGCAATTTAATTTTCTGAAAAAAATAATAAAATAAATAAATACGCGGAAACAACAAATTTGAAGCTACTGGGAGTAGGATTAACCCTGTAAAATCTCATTTCCTCCCTTCCAACTAGTAAAGTTTAGTAAAGAAAGGGAGGGCCAATTATATTTCAACAACACCTTGTTAGAGGTCTAGAAGGATATTGAGATGCAAGAGAGGAAAGACTTGCGATTTCTCACCGGCCGGTGGTGTCCAGCAGAGCATTGACTAAAAACGAAAATATTTATGTGTATATCTTATTCTAATAGGAAAGTGAAATTCTTTTAAATAATTTTGAAATTTGGGCTATATTAGCCCTAAACAATGTTGAGTAACAAAGAATCTAACACTGGTTCCTGCGTATCTACTCGCACAGAAGTGAGCGAGTATACCCTGATTTCAACGTGAATTACACTTGTGGCGAACACTTTGGGTTGACAAAAAAGTCCAAATTACACCGCGGGTAAATCTTGGACATGCACTCGACAAAGAGTTTTGAATTTTCACAACCAAATGACGAGGGGTTTTGCTTCCTTTACTCCTGACTCAAGTGCGCTCCACTCGAAGTGACAGGACAATTGCGCACGGGCCTTGAAAGCCTTCAGTCCGTCAAGAGCCCTTTTGAGACGCGATCCCTTGCAGCCATCTCTTCATGGTCCCAGGGCCACTCTACCACGTTTCTTGCCTCTCCAGTATTTGGGAATGATTTTAGGGAGAATATTTTCAGCCGCTGCTCTAGTCGGGCCAGGAGTCAACTTCGGCCCCACATTTGTATCTGAGAGGCGAATAGGAACTAGGGAGAGTAATCAGTACCAATTACAGGACAAACCTTCAGGACAAACGATTATAATTATTTCGGGAGGATGAATAAAGGAGAAGTTTTCAGAAGAGGGGGGGGGGGGGATTGCAAGGATGATAATTGGAAGAGTGACCTATCAAGGTAATCGCAAGTATTACGAAAGGGAGGGGTGATTGAATATCTATGTCGAAAGAAGAAAGATATAAATAATATTTAGGAGATTCGACCTTAACTGAAAATGGTTATTTGACCTGGAAGGTGATAATTTGTTCAAAGGCTAACTTGAATACCATCAAGAAACTACCCAAATACTTCATTCGAGACGTACTGTCATGAAGGTGTATATCATACTATACTAAAAATGATACACTGAAAATGAGTTTGGAAAAGTTTTGGTCGATCGGACAAGTAGAAATTGCGTCTCATCCTCCAAGTTAGAAAAACTGCCAATTTTTGGGATAATATTCAGTTTTTAGTTTGTAACTCGGGTACCCTTTGAGCTAGAGACATGTAATTGGTCTCATTCTATAGATAATGTACCTACTTGCGAACCACTTTTATCCGGACACTATTTTCGCTAAACACAACAGAATCGAGGTTATTAAGAATCCTGGGGGTCAGGTTCTGGGGGAAATGTGATTTTCTTAAACATTTTCTTCGAAATGTGTTTTTACGCATACCCCAAATAATGCCACGACATTCCATTGAATCGTATTCTAAACCTTCCCCTACATTATTGGATTGGTTGCAACCGGGAAATATGATGCTAGAATTGTATAAATAAGTAAGGATTTCATGAATTTGAAATGTTGGGGGGGGGGGGGGGGGGAGAGAGGACGAAGTATTTTTGGCCCAAACTCACCGTCAATCCTTAGCTATAGTTGCCTATTCTGCATGTCCAAGTTGTTATTTTCGAACACTTCCATCGAGCCATACATAGGTACCTAACTGTTGGGGATCATTGATTATGCATGAATAGAGTTGGTTTGTTGTTCTAGTTCCACACGCGCTTATTATTACCAGTCATCCTTGAAATTGGATCCCGGTCTAATCGTTTGGATGAGTTGCAAGTTGCAATACAATTGATTTCGATCATGTTGTGCTTCTTAACCGTAATGTAGCCTCGAACGTTTGTGAGGTTTTGGATTTCGCTGTAGTGTATCCACGAAGGCTATAGGAATGCTAATGTTGATTTTGTTGAGGACTATTAAGGTTTCCGTAATTCATAAAATGCTGCCAATTCTTTCAAAACTTCATTCAATAGTTTTTCAATGTCCTTGTAACGATTTTAATAACACAAAGTAGGAATAATCAAGTGGAACGTAGTTGCCGTGCGTTCGTTTGAGTAGTTGACCAGGCGCTCTCTCTGAGTGGGGTATTTATTTAATTATTTATTTATTTAGAAAATTACACGGGCCGGTGCCCAATTTACATTGTTATGTTCTACAGAAAATAAGACATGGTAGAAGATTTTACAATAGTATACAGAAAAAAAAGACATATTATTAGAAAAACAAAAAGAAAGATTTGACTGTAACTCAAGAAAAAGAAACATTTGACACAATCAGGTTGCTTGGAGTGCCCTCAGCACGTCCTGTCGAAATTTCAGCGGTTATAATCGGTAATAAGCTCATTGATGGTCTACTGTTTTCCAACTAAATTCTCGGTTGGCCTATACCGAAAACATAAGGATCGTATAAAATTAATATTAGCGCTACCGACAACAATGAACCATTCAGACGACTCCAGTGGGAGGACATACACGTTCACATACAATTTTGCATGCAATTTTCAACCTCCCATTCACGGAAGCATAACCATATCAGAACGTGTTGACGAGTTGATCAGCGTGATTTACATAGCGAGAGGAAAACGTAAACAGGTTTAGAGCTGTGGCAAAGTTTGGGGTCGAGAGAATAACCTACGGAAAATGCGCGTCACGCTGATTCTCCAACCGAGTCAGCGGTTTTGACAGTCGTTTCAGGTCACGGTTTCACGCCGAGCTCGACAAACAAGGAACCAGTAATTAAAACACTACTAAGCTATCGGCAGCGAAGAATTTGAGCAAGCGGATTATGTAGACTCGCCTCCCAGAATAATTACTGTTGTTGATTGTTTTAACGCAAATAAACCACCATAATGTTTGATAAACAATAATTGAGGTACCTAAAACTACAGGTAAATGGGATAGTCATACGGAAAAACTCCAGAAAATTAAGAATAAAATCAAGACTTTTAGATTTGATAATAGTACACTGGAAGGAGAAGAAGAAGCAGAAGAAGAAAAACATGTCTAGTCGAGGAAAAGAAAAATACTTTAATGGAAAATTGGAAAAAACATGAATAGGATTAAATCCAAATTTTGGTGAATTTGCCGTCAATCCGAGTCTGACGATGACTAAGCGCCGTATGAAGTTGTTACATTTGAATATAAAAATTAATGTTTAAATAATTATGTTATATCCACATAATACATGTTACGTTATATACTTCACTTCAAAAATTGAAAAAAAATTTAAAATTAATGTTTAAATTATTATTAACTAATATAATAAGTACATCAATCTCCTTACAAACAATATTTATACCTACGAATGTTTATAAACAATTGTAGGTATTACAAATTCCTCCTACTTCTACTTCTTGTTGTATACTGGACTCCGAGTTACAAAATTAGGTACTCTCCAAACTAAATAAGTATCAATCAGTTAGATTACAACAAGCTCCTGACTGAGCTCTAGCTAATACTTAGCTACATTATTGGTTTTTGAAAATTCAAAAAACTGTAGTGGTTTTATAAAACATTTCGTCTCGATTTAAAACCTCAGTTTTAAAGAACATCCGAACCACGTTTCTTCACCTTCAAAGTGCTCAAGTTTTAGAACAGAAGGAGGTATCGCAATTCTGACTTCACCATCGAGTGCAGCGTAAAAAATCTCTAACATGAGGTGTCACACGCCCGACGGTTTCATTTTGAGAATTTATGGGTAATTGGGTAGTTCTTTCCCCTTAAAACTTCCCAATGTCCCCCTTAGAGTGACCCGGTTCCAAGACAGATTTGTGCAAATTCGAACCTTTTATCTCAATTCTATCGAGAATTATCGACTGGAATGACACATACATAAATAACAGTGAATTCAGGATGGTCTAAAACGCATTTTGGTACAAAACGTTTCCGGAAATTCGAGTTTTAAACATTTTGGACCAAGAACAAGAGCGTCCTTTCCTTCGAAAATTCACTAAAATCATAGTAAATGATGATAAAATGTGTGATTAATAGATGTTATTCAAAATTTCGAACATTGCACCACGAAACTCCACAGTCCTAGTTTACAAAATGCAAAAAAGCGTTTCCCAATATCACCTGATTTCCACCCGAAGTACTCCCAACTTGATCGAATTGCAAAAGTGAGGGGGAAAATGTGGATGGACTGAAAAAT
This sequence comes from Stenodema calcarata, assembly GCA_963920205.1. Classification (NCBI taxonomy): domain Eukaryota; kingdom Metazoa; phylum Arthropoda; class Insecta; order Hemiptera; family Miridae; genus Stenodema; species Stenodema calcarata. The sequence goes on from OY986050.1 coordinate 7,367,584, forward strand.
ACGGGTTCACAGAATTATGGTTTTGCTTCATGACCATGTCTTGCTATCGTGCTCTGATGTTTATAAGGTATTTTGCACAGGAAAGTTTCAAAACGGATTTGGCGTCTATCAAACTGTCGGCATTATAATTGGGTTTTGGTATGGCCAGTGAGGTAGTTCTATTGGTACCCACAATTCAATTCGGATCACGTAATGAAGGCTTTTTGCGAACGAACGACTGACATGGCGACGAATCCCTCAGAAATTCAATAGTATGCGAAAAACAAAGTAACAACAACAAAAAATTGTTGAAAGCTTCTGCAAGTTAAATATTGGTGGCAAGTTTCAATAACTCCCGATGGTTCTGCATATTAGAACAATTTTCAATGTTTGATTTAATTTATTATTGAATTCCATGAAAGACGTTGGTGTTGAGCATATGGGACGCAAAGATCTTTTCACTGTACATTTCATCAGGGGAGAAGTGATTTTCGAAAAATCGTATGTGCCTACAGCCTGTTAGACTCAGTTTGTGGGCACGCGAGGAAAATTGTAGGGGATACAGAATCGGTTTGTGTCTGATGGACGACACACTCAGGATAATTATACAGTGAGGGATTGGAGATCTAAAGTATGGAGTATGTGTCCTATGATGAAATATATTGATTGATTTGGCTAATTCCCCCACACGGTGCAACGCTCGCAACGCAAAGGTAAATGGGCCTTGGTACTTTCGAATTATTCCAAAGCTCGAAGAAGGGAAAAAAGCATTTGCGTCGAGCTAACACGTTAAATACTGGCCGAGGACATGGGGTTTGGCAAAGTTCCATCGGGCTCTAGGTGTAACACCCGCCGAGCCTTTCAGCTCTTAGTCAGCTTTATAAACTACCCCTGACAAGATAGTAGGATCTCTTAGATCTTTCGACCACATCGGCTCTCTTTTCCTGTGTTTCCGTGCCTCTGTATTTTTCTTAACTTGTTTGTAAAGCTCTCTTGAGAAGACTAGGGTAAAACCACCAATTGTTGACACTATTAGAGAGAAAAATCGTTCGATTCTTCGCTCTACCCAAGTATTCAAGAAATTGAAACTTTTGGGTAGTTATCATGAATTGTGAGTTCCTTGGGAACAATTTGCACTTATTGGACTTGATTAAATAATGTTTTTTCAGCATAAAAAACAAGTTTTTCAAAAATGGAATTTTCCCCCTAATGTTGACACTTCTGCCTTCGGAAATTCCTATTGTTGACATTTGCAGTTCCTAATGTTGACACCAGTCTAAATTTTTGAGAAAGTATTTAAATATGCTTTCCCTCTAGATATTTCTCAAAGTAAATGAACAAACGAGATTAGGAACGCGTTAAAATATATTTAATGTTAGACTAGACATTAGGAAATAGATGTTGAACAGCATAATCAGAAAAATGGGTAATTAAATTTGTAGCATAGGTGCTCAATCACAGTGGAATAGAAACAGAAGTAGGGAACACAAATTTTCTAGGGTTTCCCCCGTAATATGTAGGCTTAGGCAGTTTGTATTTGACGTTACTGACTGCCAGAAGGCGATTCCCCTCGCTCGAAGGCCTGAAAACAGTCCTCAGTCCGTTGCAGGGATGAAGCGGTGTTACTTCGGCAGCATCTTCACTTTCAATTTTGACAACCAGACAAACACATCCAGTGGACCAAAATCTCCTCTTCATCTTTTGACAGCACCGATTGACGCCCTATTCTTCTTTCGAGAGGAGTTTTCCCTCTCACCTTGTACAACAAAGTGATACGAGGTACTCCATGGCGCTTTGCAGCTGTATAAACCGCTGTGCCGAGCTTCACATCTTTTATAGCGTCTTCCATTTGCTGGACAGTGTACTTCCACATTCCGTTCTTGTCGGGAGGCATGGTAGTAGTCGACCTGTTAAAATGATGAGACACTGTATCAGAATCATACTGTTATTTTAAAATTCTGATAGGTACCTGATAGTGTTGAAAAGGTCATAGGTAGGGGTCTAACAACAAAAAGATCAAGTTACCTATACGTAGAAATGTAAAAAAAAAAAGTTATAATATGTCAACTTAAGGAACCAAAATATGTCAACATTGGGATCCCGATGTCAACTTAAGGTTCCAGTACGCTGATTTGAAAAATTCAATAGTCTCAATATACTACGAAATTATTTAAACCCAAATATCACATTGGCAACCTGATCAACATTTTCCCCTAATGTTGACACAGGTGTCAACATTAGGACACACGCCCATTTCATGAAACCCTAATGATGACACCCCAACTTAACCATCTATTTCAAAGAAATTCTGGGGTTTAATGCTTACAAATTCTTCCTTACACTATTATTAGGGCAGGCAATATGATATATAACTGATTACTCATAATATTTGACTTGAAAAGTCTAATTTTGTTGACTTAGCTCACTAACCTGCGGGATAGCGATGGCGTCGCTGGGTTGACTGATCCAGCTGTCACCGGCTTCAATATTAGCCAGAAGTTCGATATGGGTAATAACAACTAGTGGAGCCGGCCTACCTCAAATCTCACATCCTTATCAACAGAATGACGCCAATTCCGAGTACCTACAGTGTCCCAATACCTTATTTTTACGTTTTGAAATTGAAGTGTCAACATTAGGATAAGTGTCAACATTTGGTGGTTTTACCCTAAGTAGTACCAAAAAACTCTGCAAATTCTTGACACAACGGTTCATTATCTTCTTTGTACAGATCACCCTTCTGTCTAGATCACTAGGTCTAAATGTTAGAGTAATTATTATAATAAATTATCACTAATTATTAACAATTTCATCAAGTACCTAGCGAAAATTATTATAATTTATTGTTAGGTATTAATAATTCGTATTTATTATTAACAATTATGATTAATTAATACGATATAATTTTGGGGGTTTTAATACTACGTCGGTAACAATTTTCCTATAAAAGAAGTACCTACCAACAAACATTCGAAATTACCTTCATTTCCGTAGCACGAAACGCACCTCAGAACAACAAACTCGACATCACTTAAGCCATATGTTGTTCCAAAGAGCTTGTTAGTATGAAAATGGACCTGTATTTCAACAGTTTGAGTCAAGATCTTGTTGTGAGGCACAATCTTTGAGCCGTCATTGTGAACGAACGGCTGGTCGTACAAAGCTGCGGATGGTCTTAAAACATTCTACGGAACAAACTCTATCTGAATATGAAATAAAAAACATACCGTTCTATATGAATTTTTCGAGATATGAGATTTTCAAAATTTCAAAATTCGTTTTGAACCCCTTCCCCTTGACCTAGGGTTATGAAAAGTTTCGAGGATCATTGTGGGGCTGGTCCAAACCCAGAAACCAAATTTCGTAATTTTAGCTCAACGTTAACTGGGCAAAGTGGCGCGGACGGCGGACGGCGGACGGCGTACGGCGTACGGCGTACGGCGTACGGCGTACGGCGTACGGCGTACGGCGGACGGACGGATTTTTTTTTATTCGATTTTCTGAATCTACGTATCTTGAAACGTAAACCAACAAATTTTGAGGGGGGGTTAAAAAAATTTTTTCTTTGGGCGATTCCAATGGTTCATTATCGAAGATAATAAACCAAAAAGGAGAAGAAAAGAGAAAAAATGGCACCAAAACGATTCAGGTTTCAATGTTGTTAAATCAATAAAATGCTAGGACGAATAATTATTCACATTAAAACTTGACTGGTTGACCCATCAAAGTGGAATTTTACAACTTCCCTACCAAGACTTTTATGGCTTGTCAACTATAGGTTGGCTGAATCGTGCGTTGCGTAGGATACGTATGGGATATGACATATAATGGCTTCTAAACGTTGTATAGGTCCACGGTTAGAAGCCGTTACAACGTACAACATGGATATGTCTCATTTTATCCCTGTAAAATATGTGTTGTAAAACAAAATAACAATAAAAATTAATGACTTCGATGAGTCATTAAGTAGGTATATTTCTAAATGCTTAGCATTGCCCGTTGTGTTTATTGGAATCGCGTTACAGTTTTTTTCCCCGTGTAACAAACGTTTAAGGAATTGGGTGTAAGAGCTCCTCAGCTGATCCGGGGCCTGGGCAGCGCCAACTTAAAGTCCTAAGGAGGCTACATATCAAATCACAGCTTCATAGAGTGAATAGCATCGAAATTAGCTTTAGGAGCCACTAAGCAAATCCTGGACCTATTCTGCTTAAAGTGTAAGTCCTAAGGAGGCTAAAAAACCAAATTGCAGCATCATAGAGTCTCAAGTACAGAAAAAGCGTCATTAAGTATGTTTCTAATTCCTTAGCATTGTGAAAGAGGCCGGCATAATTGCCCGTTGCTGTTCATTGGTACCACATCGCATTTTTTTTCGTGTAGCAAAATTTGTCATGAACCCCAACGGTAAGACATATGTCCATATCCAAGGTCCTCTTTTGGTACCTCTTTTTATCTTTATACTGATGTTCTTCGAATTCCATCTAAATTGGGCCATCACCGTCATTGGTCCCGCTCTCATTTTTTTCATTACATGAAATCTCATTGGCTTCAACATTCAATTTGGATAACCTTGATGGAAGCTTAACTTTACATACGAAATAGGACTGTCCGTACTATGAATTGTTATATCAATCATTTTCCTACCCACATACATTGGGGCAGCTCCACGCGATCCCTTTCAATCAATTCTGATTCGCGTGGAGCTGCCCCAGTATAGCATTTGTGAGTAGAATATATTCGAGTATTTATACGAGTTTCACCAGCAAATTATCAATAAATGTAAATAGAAGCGTTGGAAGCAGTTCGGGATCCGGTAAAATGTTTAGTAAACGATTTTGGATTTTAATTTTAAATGTGGTTAGTCTGTCCCCCCGAAATGCACTTAAATGCAAACGTTTAATAGTTAAAAGGTTTGACAGAAATTCTTCTCAATTTTTTTGGTGTTTTAGTTTAATTTATGACTTATTTAGAACCCTATTTCGTTGCCAACTCGCTTCTCTTGATAAGATTATTGCGTACATAGTCACATTCTACTCATCTACTTGGTTATTTCATTATGTTTCAGATATTAAGTGATAACTTCACCATTTTCAAATAATGCGTACTGTCATTAATATTTCCTAGTTATCCCACAGTTCCAGCTAGTCACCGACAAATCATTATTTCTGCCATTAATTATTGACGTTTTGACGACATTAGGGAATCAGTTTTGAGATGTATTTGGTCTTTCTCCCTCTGCATCTTCCAACTGTCGGATCATCAGTCATTGAAATAGTTCCTGAGATGTTGGTAGGATCCTTGGGGAAAGAGCGTTCGACAGCCTCAGGAGTAGCTATGCTGTTTCCAAAGCGTGTCTTCGATATGGAACGGTATCTCTCCAGAGTTCCTGGTCCTTCATATCGTTTGGTGTATCTCGGAAGAAATCGAGAGCCGTTTGAAGGGGATGTTCTAGGACTATTGTCGAACTTGTTCTTGTTTGGATTCGTAAGCGAATTGTTAAACCGAACGTTCCTCCCCAGAACGGAACACCGGGCAACCTGATTAGCATATTCGGACCCCTCCTTATCGCTGCTCCCTCCAGCGCTTCGTTCACCCTCCGTAATGGACGGCTCACGATGTTCGACCGTATCCAAACCCTAACGTGATGCCTTTGGAAACCGTACAACTTCATTAGGTATCTAATGAGACCAGGAGGATAGAGACACAAGGACCTTGTTTCCCTTTCTCCCTAGCGTCTTCATTGACAAACATGAATTCACGAGGGTTCAACCCCTTCCGGGAAACTATACAGTGAGCTTCCTAACCTTTGCCACTGAATGGATCCGTCAAACCCTTGAAACGCTCACTACTGACTTCTCAAAGAGATGGTTGGTCCCCGAGAGCTGAGGCCTGCCTTGTTATGTAGAACCCCCAGTGGTGTTCTCATAATCTGGAATTCATCGCGAAATACCAGGAACATTGTGGACTAGCGCACAAGTGTAAGGTATATCATGACAAGGTATATCATGACAAGGTATATCATGACCTAATGGGCCAACTTTCTTGGCAACACTTACATTGTGTTAGTTACCTTGAAAATTTGCTACCCTCCTCCGACCACTACCAATCTCGTTCCATGTCGACTTTGCGGTGCTCAATATTATTTTCATTTTACGTGCCAAGGTACCTATGTATCCATCCCAAACTGGCGTTATGTACTCAACAATAGGTATGTACCAGCTGGAACGTACCTAATATGTTTGAAAAAACATGAGCGTATTTTGGCGTAGGTTGACTTCCTTGAGGCCTAAATACATGTTTTCACACTCAGATTTTATTGGACTTATTTTATTGTTAGAGTGTGAAAAATGTGACTATTTGATCGAATGGTTCCCTCAATATTATGAAGTGCTTTGACATTTAGAGTTTTTTTTTTTAATTATAACTTGGCTTCGGCCTTTATTTTCCATTAGCCAACTTTATCACAAAATTGAGTATTGGTAGAACAAATCATCATGAATCCTGCAAGGGTTGAAATTTATCTTGCACAGGAATGTGAATACAGCACTATACACTTTGGTTTCTTCAGTCTGTATGATCGTGGACATCGAGAAAGGTTGCTGCAGGTTGCGGACGATCGTCTCGATGAGGGGTTTCCTGTCATCCTCCAGCATAGGGCATAATACTCGTAACATAACATGTTCAATCGTTTCTTCGTCTTGTTCGCAATAACGGCAATCTGGTGAGGTTTCTCGTCCAATCTTCCGTAAGTACACTTTGGTGACTTCTGTTCCACATCGAATCCTTGACATACATTTGTAAAATCTCTTGGAGTTTCCAACTATGCTATAAAACCATGGTATTCGTGGTGGTACTGGGAAGTTGAAGATGTAATATCTCCCTGTATGGTAATTAGAATACTTCATTGAATGAATTTCGCCATTTAGAGTTGTAATTCTAAAATACGATTGTAGGGCAAATTGAGCTGTAAGCACTTGAATGGTTTTCCCGCGTGAATGCCAAGTGACGAATGGGTTTATATGCTCGGGAATAAGGCGGCGTCGCGTGATGGGCTCCGAAACCGCTTAGTCATCACAAAATGAATGTCGACACCTTCAACAGGTGGTCTGAGGTCAGATTACGACCCCTAACATCAATAACCGCAACGATTAAACCGTTGCCGAGTCGAGCTCTTCCCCATTGAGCTGGCGGATTAAAGCAAATTCCGAATTCTTTCCACACAAAATGAATAACCCGTTGAAATTCCATGCAAGGCAGAAGGGATTGGAATTTTGATTGATAAGGTTTTGGTGTTTCATGAAATGTTTAGAACATAGTGAGAGACACTCGAAGATGTAACTGTGCTATTACTGTGCGAACTGCTATTAAATAGCAGAATAACAGAATTCAAACAATTCCTAATTGCCAATACAGAGTGTTTCCACTGTTTTTCCTCCAGAGAAATATAAAAATGAATCTCGATGTGGTATTTTTTGGTTTCTTCATTTTCCATAATGGAACATTGGAATCAACCAAGTAAAACGGCGTACGACGGACGAACGAAATGGTTTTAATTCGATAACGTACACCCAACAATTTGAGAGGGGGATCTTTTGTCCAATTCTGATGGTTCATTATTGAAAATAATAAAACAAAAAATGTTCAATTACCTCAAAATGTGTGGGTTTTGGTTTTAATATGTAAAATGGTTTTAATATGTAATATGGTTTTAATATGTAATATGGTTTTAATATGTAATGGTTTTGGTTTTAATATGTAAAACCAAAACCAAAACCCACACATCTACGTATACGTAGATTCCGAAAAACCGAGATTTTTGATGTTTGAACGGCATGCGGGTTCCGACCAGGCTGAGGATGATCCTAAATCAATGGGAAGGGCTGTAAAAGGAAACGCTGTATCTTGTAATGCCCTAATACATCCTTATATAGTTTCTTCATTCGATAGATTCTAGAACGACATACTGTATTCTAGCACATTACCCCCACTATTTCGAATAGTTATGGAAAGGATATAGCGTAATAAGCCGTGGAAAAAACAGTGATTTTTGAGTTGAATCTGAAATTGGTGGTATGTTGATTAACATTCACATTTGTATGAGGACGGGCAGTTTTATTAATTGTAATTCGGCATTTTTATCAATTCCCAACAATGAAGCCTACTGTAAACTGTAATAATTGAACCCCGCTCCAGCTCGTTCACGGTTATATCAATTCCGTAGTTCCTGTACGTCTACGTAATGGGGACGCTACCACTCGCATTCAACTGAGCGAAGCCTCTCTTGCAAATTCAAAACTCGGGGAATCCGTTAATGACGCGTTGCAAGTGGCTATCGCTTCAGATTCATGCCCCTCATGAATTTACAGTGGAGCCGGGAATGGAAGTCGAGCTGTGCAATGCATTAAAGGGATTTCTAATCGAGATAGCGGTTTTAATGTTCCATCTAATTCGCAGATTTCGGGTAAGGTAGACTAACCGAATGAGCACTACATTTAAAAAGAAAATTTAAATCCAAAATCGTCTACAAAACATTTTACCGAATCCCAAGCTTTCAACGCTTCTATTTGTATTTAGTGATAATTTGCTGGTGAAACTCGTATTTTCTACTCACAAATGCTATATTGGGGCAGCTCCACGCGATTCAGAGTTGATTGTAAGGAACAACAACAAAAATTCAAAAAAATTTCCGTAAAACTGTGTCAAAACATTTTTGTCGCATTTTTCAAATGAACACACTCCAAACAGGAAACACAAAGCTACGGAAAATAAAGATATTGTTGCGTAAATCTACCTTTGTTGGGCAACTGCTCATTGTGACATTGTTCACTGGTTCCAATGTTTGTTTGTGTTCAGCAGTTGAACTGGGTTTGTTGTTATTTTTAAAAAACAATTTCCATCACTTACTGACTTCTCGAGTGACTCGGAAGGAAGAAACGCGTAACTCAATCGCCCTCCGACCCATCGAAGCTGATACAATCTCTGACAAAGTTTTCCCTAAGAAGACTGCGGGAATAGCGGTATTAAGACAGGAAACCCAATTACGGAACGGAATTCGATTGAGAAGGGGAAGACGAGAAGCCGCGCTGGAGAGCGTAGTTTGTGATCCCTTTGTGTTCCGAGCAAACATCCAGAATGAGGTGGGGAGACGGAGAAGTGGTTGGATAAAGGAATAAGGTGATTCGGCAGAAAGAAAGAGGGTGAGAGAACGCGAAGATACAAGTAAAGAGAAACTGCAAAGAAAACGGCTGTTTAAATAATTACAGATCACAGGATTCGTACTTGATAGGCGGGTAGGAGTGGGTGGAAGTAAAGAGGGTGACATTATTTCGTCCGACGATATTAGGTCCCTTGTCTCACCCTTCTCAAAGAACTTACAACTGCTAGGGAGACGTTCCAGACTCAATGGGGAGGATCAAGAGCGTCTACAAGGAAACAATCAAGATAAGGCCCTTTCAGAGGGTGTGGTCAAATCGTGTTTCAGGAGTGGTCAGGGCATTTTATTCAAAGTCGACACGAATGAAGGGAGTCTTCATCCCCTATGCAGTGGCGAACTTGCATAGCAGTTGTCTGGGCGAGGTCCAGCTTTATTGCCCAATGGCCGCTAACTTTTCGGCAGGATATCTCGATTTTCAAAAGAGAGACACCTCCCAAACTTCGACGGGTTGCTCTATAGGTCCCTGCTAAGGCTGAGTTTGAACATGAAGTGTTACATGAAGTCCTTGACGACTAAAATTGTAAAATATTACCATGCGTTAGCCCCTAATATTGTCTGATTCGGTGTCTTCAGATTCTCGGAAGGCTGGAGTTCTTGATGCTAGTTATCATAATATTGGCCAATGCATGCAATGAATGTAATGAAGAACTAATGGAGATGAAAGAAATCGAAGGAAGACAAACAAGTTTATTGAACGATCGCTAAACTGCAGCGCTGACTGTAGAGAAAAATAATTACTGAAACAGCAACTGCGACAAATGCGTGAATGACTCACCACGGAACCTGTTTGACCAATTTAGAAGAAATACCCACAGGTTACACCACTATTTTTGATTTCGGGGGGTGTCCGGACCCCCTGGCCCCTGCCCCCTCACCTCTGTCCACGCCACTGCAGTACATGGCCGATTATTTCGCAAGAATATCGTGACAATGAGTTAATGGATTTTCCAGAAATGAAATTCAATATCATATTCCAGTCATGCAGATGATACTTAACCGAAGAATCGTTAAAACCTGTGGACAAAAACATGGAGTTTTGGCTCCAGTAGCCACTGAGCTTCAGATAACCGTCTCAGCATTCGACAACAATGCATGAAAAAGTTACACGTATTTTTACTGTCACTTATCCCAGTCGAATAATACCTATAATTGCGACAATATCGGATAGTATCTATCATGTTGGAAAATCAGACATAATACTTTTAGCACAACACACTGCGAGGGGTTCTTGATACATTATACATATACGAAGAAGTATACCTATGTATCAAGATTGAGTTTTTCGACTGTCAAACTTTGATTCACAATCAACTTCGTATGCAACATGCTCTTCTTCGGTTTGCAACCATGTTTATAAAGGAAAAAAAACATCGTTAATAAATAACGATGACTGCTCACTAATAATAATTATTAGACTAGGTATTGAAATCAGAAGAATAAGATTAGTGAACTTCACAAAATCTCCAAAATCATGTTCTGGATAAGGCGGTAGTGGTGTACTAGAGTGTGTTAGAAATATTGGCTAATTAAATTCATTACTGTGAACAAGATACCATAGACTTGGATTTGATGCCATTTTTCACTCGTATAGATGACTTTGGTTCACAACCTAAGGTTGTAAATGTTAGAAGAAGGCTCAATTGAATTGAATGTAATTTAAATGTTCATACTCAAGCTCTTTCGGGTAACGTAGCTGAGAAACAAAAGGTGACGGCGATAATAAGAATGAAAGAGAAAAGTTTAGACATTTATTGGGTTATTCAGTTTAATTAACACTGGTAGGGAGCAGAAAAGCGGAGGGGCTGGTAAAACTCGAGAATGTTAGTTATTTCATTGGGTCGAACGAACTACCTAAACTTACTAATGCGGTCTTCCTCTCCTCCAACAAGATTATTCACTTTCTCAGAACCTCAATTTAACCTTTGAGAACGAATTTGGAGTGTCGCTTCTCCTCACACACGACGAATATCGTCCATATTTTTTTGACGTCCTATTTTCGTCGTTGACGGGATATTGGCGTCTTTCATACAGCCTCCAACCCGCCAGGCTTAAAACATCTCTGGTTCTTCAAACATTCTGATAAGACTATAGAGGTTAAAACTACTGCTACTCAGAAGGTTAGGTATATCTTTGTAAGATATAGCTCTAAGGAACTGGCCACCTCAAGCATGAAACGGAGTAGGTAGTAGCTGAACGTTGACCATGTATCGTTCGTAATAAGTACAGAGTTTCTGAATTTGTATATCATAATGTCACTACGAATTTATGTTCCACTAACATGCGGCTTACTTGGGAAAATCATGTTGATGACATAGCTGAAAGAATGTGCCACAGGATTGGTCAGCTCAAACCGCTCTTCGCGAGCAACCTGATCAGTATAAAAATCAACATTTTAACATACAACACACTGATCAAATCAATTTGGTAGTATGGAAGCGGCTTATGGTCTTCGGAATCGAACACCCAAATACATCGGATTTAAGTTCAACAAAACCGTGTTGTACGGCTTATCACAGTCGCAGACTGGTACATCAGAAACGAGGACTTCATAAAGTCCTTGCTGTTCCTACAGTTCTTGCCTTGATTATGTTCGTGATTTTATTAATCACCATGATCGCACTGTAACGTTCAAGTATAACGCAAATGAATCGTACCAGGTTTTTACGAGTTCTCACAACATGCCTGTCTTCTGCACACAGATTTCGTTAGTAAGAAAGCATGCGTTGAAAATCGAAACTGATAGACAAAATTAGGTGGAAATTACGCGCTTGTTACAACCGACAATGTATTGTGTCTTTAAGTTATTCGATCATCCACTTCATTTTCGTCTTTCATCTTCCAAGTCCTTTGCGATCATCATTATATTTTAACGATCACCATCTATCTACCCTTGTTTCGTTCTTCCCCTTCTCTGTTCGATGAAAATCGGATAACGAACCGGAGAAGGTTTCAATCTAGTGGCTGCCGAGGGAATGTTGAATCTTGCTTCGACATCATGTCAATACCACAGGTCCGAAAGAACCCTTAATTTCGACTTTAACCACATTTGCGCCAACATGAAATCATGCAATCAACAAAAACTTTCATTTTTTTGAATTTTAAACATTATTTTCTCGTTCGTTCTGAATATCATATATCAGATATGAATAAGCGGTTTTTCATATATTGTAAATAACTATGTAGCTGAATACCTCAAAGCAACTGCGCTGTTGAAAAATCTGGGTAAGTAGGTATTGATTTCAGTTTGTCAATTACCCACATCATGCTGCATCAAGTGCGTGTTACTTTGAAATATATAAATCGTTTATTTACACATTTTACATAATACAGATATATTCACAAGTACAAATTATGAATGCAACGTTCGTTTGTTTAATATCTGAGCCTAAGGTCAGTGACCTGTCTAGGCTCGTTCTCTCCCAGCTCAGCTTGGGTGTGCGTACGTTCGTTAATGCATTTTAGTTTATAATAATTATAATTATTATAATAATTGTTCTTAATAAGAACAATTCTTATAGTAGAAATATTTAGGAAGTAATATATAATATATATTACTTCCTAAATATTCTACTTTTAACAAACTAAAAGGTACTTATACCTACTTAACGTCCAGCGAAGGTCGTTGTGGTAGTACATTTCTGTTATTCAAATTTTACATATAGGGATATTGGATTTTTGTGGGTCACTATGAATTCAAAATTTAAATTTAAGGATGATGGATTTTGCATTTATTTGATTTATCAAGTGTTAAAATGTTAGCTTTTTGAATACAGCTACAGAATTAGTTGTTTTAACTGCTGATGGCAAAGTTTCGAAAACTGAGGGGGCCAGCCAAGGCAACTGCCTAGTGTAGAAGTCATTGCTTGGGCGTGCTATTGATAAAATACTTTGTGCGTTCAACCTGGTAGGTCTCACTTCTCTTTTCTCTTTTCCCTTGTCTCTTCATTCAAATACTTCATTTCGCCCAAATGCCTAAAATTAAGTTTGATTACAGAGCCAACCGTTTCAAGTCCCAAAGATTAAATTTTTCAGTAAAAAACCTTTGAAAATGGTTTTTAAAAAAATCATAAATTACTTATTTTTTCAACAAAATAAACTGGACAGTAGATTAACAAATCAGATGAACTTGACATATACGCTTATATATCTGGCATAGGTAGGTAGGTACAGAGAAGTGTTCTACGATCAATATCATGGCATCAAACATGGCAATTCTTAACAAACAAAGAACCTAAAATAAACGGAGCGAAATATTTTCTCACCGTCGATCACCTACCAGATTGACAGTCATAGGTACACCCTGTTTTTAACTGCTTTAGTATTGAGAGACCCGTTCGCCCCAGTACTAAAGCAGTTTCAACAGACTACAGTAGGTGAGAATAGCAATCCCGGAGCAATGGGTGTTGTTAAAGGCTTCCCCGTTATTCCGTGTTATTCAAAGAGGTTTTGAACTCCACAGTAGTCGGCTGGTTCAACCGCCGACAATACTGTCCCAGCAATAGGGCTGTAAACACGCCCTGAAATAGGTTTTTTTTTATTATTCAAAACTTTTTTTTCATGAAACTATTTTTCACAGTCCCCTCCCCTTTTCCGTTCGAGCCTCATCCATTATTCAAGCGGTGGCTGGGAAATGGATAGTTGGCCGCTAAGACTTTCAACGTCACATAGTTTTTTTCCCTCTTGTCGGATGTGATTTGTAACTTTCTATCGCGACAAATTTATTGAACTACCGAAAGAAGATTCTCGTTGAAACTTGACGTCGCTCGATTAAAATGGTTCTACTCGTTTCTACCGTCCTCTCCCTTATTCGCAAGTTTCTTGATTAATAGCTTTCGAGTTTTTTCTGAAATTCGCTCCCTCCGGGTCAAGTCCCCAAGGCTCCATTTTTAAAACCAGAACAGAAGTCATTGAAATCGACCGGTATATCAAATGTGATGATCATTTTTCAAGCTAATGAGGTGTATAGTCTGGTACTCTGTCACGCGAACTTCGTCAATTGCTCAATAATGAAGGTAAGGGTGCGAAAATTGTGCCTTGCGCTGGGTTATCACCATGAAATATGGCGTAAATAATTCTCATTGACCCAAACAGTCTTGGATGAGAATGGGGGATCCTTGAACCTACAGACCGTCAACATCCACGTACGGAGCCCTTCAGCACCTCTACAGAAACCACACAATGCACTCAGTACGTCAAAGTCCGAGAACGTCACAATACATCCCAATTTGTCCTAATCAAATTATAACAAACAAAAAAATATGCACCAAAGCCAATACTTGGCTGAATTTTCGCCTGAAAATCGATCCAAATACACGTGTCATCAATAGCTACTGTGAATTTGCAACATTCATGAGCAATTATTAGGATCCATATACCTAAATTCTCCATGTCGTCAGATTTGACACATCTCTTTGACACTTGATTTTGTTAATAAATAGGAATTTCAATTTTTATACAAGTGTTGTCATTGCAACGATAAACAGGTGTTTTAGAAGTAGGAGCACTTTTTTGGGGGGGAAAATATTCATTTACGCAGTAAATTTTGATTCGGCGTAATTCATTTTATTAATTAATCTGATGTCATCATGGGAAAATGTACCAAACGAAATTTCTCCCAATCTACTCTTACGTAGAGGAGGATATTGAAAAAATAACCAACTACTCAATGGAATATGGAGTAAGCCAAGGAATCTCAAAATTTTACGATTTATTGACTGATCGAATCTAGGAGATTTCAATCCAACATTTTGGGTGTCTATTGTGATTATAGTGTCTCGTAGTTACCAACTACCCACCACTCAGACAGCCCGTTAAAGCTAAACGCCCTTTAAAAAAAGCTTGCCGAATTTTACTGATGGATTAAGCTGGGGCTCTGGTGGAGTTTATTCTTTCTCGGGTTAATTAGACTGAACGTGAAAACTAATAAAACATTTACACTGATTGGAATACCCCATCGTTCCTAAACCGCCTAGAGATCAATATAATGGGCATTCATGTTTACTGGTAATTCAACAGTTGAATCCAGATTCAATCAATCATAATGAGCAGATGTTCGGGTTAATAGTCGTTTGATCTCCATAGAACTTATTGCAATTTATGAAACTTCGACATTTTTGAAGCCCGAGATTCGCATGATCGGAAACCGTTCATAGATTACCAATTAACTTTGTATAGCCTCTGATGCATATTAATAGTCACACCCCTGAAAGTCTCAACTCTTCGATAAAACTTTTTAATTAAACTCCAGATACGCGTTTCTTTTCGGAATGTGCTGTTTTGTGACTCTGCCCCTAAGTCTATTTCCATGCACCGTAATAAAACTCTATCAAGAAGGTTTTTAACGTCCCGAAGGTTTCCGTTAAGCCACTCTCATGAATACTGAGATCACGTTCGGAGGGGGTATAATTACCTCGGAACAGGGAAACGACCCTTATTTTCACTATTTAAAGCAATTTATCTCACTGTGAAGATCCTTCGAGGGTAAATCCAATGTATTTTCAGAAGAAATACGATGAAAATTGGTGAAGTGAAAATCCTACTCCATTCCAGTGATACGTGGTGTTGAACCATGGAATCTATTTGGAGGCGTCAAGTGAAGAAAAGAGCGTATTTAAGGATTATTTACAAATATTTCTGTTCAGCTAAAACAGTACGGAGTTTCCACACTCCTTGAATTAAATGGAATTGAATGTTCAGATGCGTAATATAAAATATTTACCAACATAGCAATCCCTGGACCCTTTCCACCTCAAATAGGTCTTTCAATAAAACCCATTAGACACCTAGTGAACCTAATAGTACCTACAGGCATCACTAAGTAGGAGGAAATCTATTTCAAAGGCTATTTCGTTTCGTATCCTATCTTGGTACCG
Organism: Stenodema calcarata; assembly: GCA_963920205.1. Lineage (NCBI taxonomy): Eukaryota > Metazoa > Arthropoda > Insecta > Hemiptera > Miridae > Stenodema > Stenodema calcarata. The sequence continues at coordinate 7,383,646 of OY986050.1, forward strand.
ATTATGTACTACGAGAATCTATAGTGCTTAGAGCATTTGGTTATTCATTACCCGAAGTGGTGGATATAGGTAGTGATTTAAGTATATACCAAAAAACGCTCTAATGTATTAGAAAAACGGTGCTAGATGTTGTAACATAAATAAATGATTTAAAAAAACTTGATAATTTAACATCGGACGACATTCAAGATAAAAGTACTCGTACAGCTTGACGAAGCGCATGTATTGGAGAGTTGATAAACCAACAAAGTTGACAATAATGCTCAAATGAGTATCTGTTATGGACTGTTGTTATGGACTGAGTATCTCTGCGCAAAATTTGGCGATTATACCGGAAAGAACACATTAGAATAATACTTTCCATCGAATTTAATTTCTATAGCCGAAGACTAGATGAACTTTCCTATAAATTGCACTCATGTAAATCTAGCGCAATTAAAAAAACAAAAAAATCTCATCGGTCGAGAAAATGGTATACGATTCCGAAATATGACTTCCGTTGAAGAGAGAACGAGAGAACTCATTATTCAGAAAGTGGTGACAGAGTCTTAATTAGAAACCGAGGAAATAACTGAAACGTTGAAGGGACCAGTTAAAATGACGGAAAATGGTATACCTAATATAGTGTCTAATGAGATGGGACTTATGCAGCAAATATTGTCAAATATATATGCTAATTTATACAAAGTAGGATTATGGAGGATGGAGACACCCCCTCTTTTTCACTCGGTTATTTCCAACAACCAGCTCTTTGGGGGAAATTATTAGGGCTTATCCTCCTCTGTTGATGAGAGGGTGGTTAGGTTCAGATGATGAGACTTTGATGTTAAGATCTTAGTACTGTTAGTAATGAAGGAAATAAGGACAAAACACATAGATAATTGTGAATTACTCCAATGCGTAGCGAGGAATACATGGAGGTACACCACAGGAAGGTTTGATATTGTGCAGTACAGAGTTGCGGCATGACCATTTGAAACCACTGAAATGGATTTCCCGATATACAAGCGGTGGTAGAAAGCAGGACGTCTGGCTAAATATATTAGATTTTCCGTACTGCTAAGCGTGAAACCGGATGCGCCGGGCTGCTCTGGGGCCACCTCTGAAATATGGAAATTGACTGAGACGTCGAACCGTGAAATATGCGGGAAAGGGCATTGTTTGGATGATAACTAACGGCCAGCGTTTAGCGCTCCATCATCATGTGGGCCTACAAATCAGTAAAATACATTCACTTCTAACTATGTCAATCCAACTGTATTATAGTTCATATTGCTTGTAAGAAAAACATGTACAAATGGTGTGAAACACTCTGGAAAGAAAATGAGAATTTTGTTTGTCAAAAAAGCGTATCAGTTGTGTTTAATATGATTTAAATACGCTTGCCAACTCCCACTACCCCCAAGATTGGGTGATTTGGTGTGAAAATAATATTTTATCATTCTTCGTATTACGAGCACCTACTTTGTTGTTTGAATCTGGGTTTCATGGTCCATACATCGTGTAAAACTTTATGGTCCACAAAATTCTGAGTCGTAACATGAAAACCCTAATATTAAGTCATGAGCATCTTTTTCAAGTGGTATTTAAAAAAATCATTATGGATACTGGAAAATGGGATGAGTAGAATCAGCGCCAAATTTCATATACATTATCAAGTATTTTATTTTATATGTTCAAGTAGTGTAGGCTTTAGGAGGTTTATCTAGTTTCTTGTTCGCTGTGTTGTATAACAATAAAAGTTAGCTTTGAGCTAAGCTAAGTACGAATATACTCGTCTTCTAGAGTAAAGGCGTGTGCAATCAAGTATATAAATCGAAGAGAAAATTGGAACAGCAGGCAAACATCCCTTATCATTAATAATATTTAATAAATTATATTATCATCGAGGAAATGGGAGAAGGGCTTTAATGAAGAAGTAGGCTCAATATGTCGTAATTCGGGAGTCCAGCGAACTGAGTAGGAAAGGGCTAACTAAAGGACTAAGCGGGAACAATAAATTACCGCATAATTGTTTTAGGAACATGAAGTAATTAGCGGGTTACCTGCCTCCTCCCACTCCGCACCATTCAGTGATTTACGGAGGCGGGTTGGTCGCACGGGTAGGCCCCCTGTTAACATGTTTCACCTGTTCAAATAATGGATTTTACGATACGCGTCATCGCCACTCATCCGACGGTAAATTTAATTCACTAGACCCGGAGCCTTTCAGCAACAAGTAATATCGCGCAGAGCAGGGCGTGGTTCGGATTTACCGGCGGAGCCTCAGGGCGAATGCAATGTTTGGACAAGGAGATGAGATCCCGCTAGTCTATTCTGAAGTATGACCGATCCAGAGCGGCTGTTTGTTTGAACGCAGATACTCCCGACGCAGTAGCGATGAAATGCTGCATCTGTCCCCAAACTATACGTTAATAGTATTTACAAACGAGTATATGACGGCCTGATTAACAGATAATTTTTTCTTCACCAAGTACATGAACCTACTGGTGCAAACCCGATAGACCCCTTTTAAACGAACTCGTATGTCTAGACCGTTCTACGTCGTTCTACCGTTCCCAAAAACATGCATTTTTTCAAGAAATCATGAATTACAGATAAATCTACGAGAATGTGTCTCCAAGGGTTTGAAACTGAAAGAAGGAAAATACATTAAAATATGTCTCTCACAAATAGGAAACTTGATTTATTTATTTATTCATCCCCACAACGCCGAGCGTTCCCGTCAAGTACAGATCAAGTTCCACGACAAACTCCAATTACTGGACACTCTTGATATCGCTAGTATCGAAACCAACCACACCAGCACCCGAGTTAAAAGCTGCAGCACTAGAGACTATATACATCCGCTTTCCAGAAGAGCAATGACTGCGGGTTTACACCGATGGGTCAGCCATGGGAGGGTGCGGGTTTTCGGCCGTTAGGTCTACTGCTGCACCATTTGGTAGCTTGGCAATTGATTTCGATGGCGAAATTTGAGCGGTCGGGCTGGCGCTCGAGATGCTCCAATCTGTGGACTTCTCACGGGCCGCCATTCTGCGCGACTCTCAGACATGAAGCATTGCTTGGTGGTGGAGCAACCGTGGCTCTGCAATGGATACCCTCGCATGTAGGCATTGAGGGAAATGAGAGAGCTGACGCCCTAACCAAGAAAGGCTATCAAATGTCCATGCCCGACTCACCGATCAGTTGCTAATAAAAGAAGCCGTGAACGACAAGCTACGCCAGGACCACGAGCAGAAGGCTGAAGGCAAGTGATGGGCTTCTGTACTGGATGCTGCTGATCGTGTGCCTCCCGACCTCCCCCGTCATCAGTCAGTCGCCGCGTTTAGATTCATCACCCGCCACGATTACCTGAACGCCCATCTCCATCACATTCGGCTGAGAGATGACCCGGCCTGTCCTCTATGCCAATCGACAACGACCATGACAAGAGACCATCTTTTTGACAGCCTTCGCCTCTATTCTGGCAAGAATTTGCACCTGTCGAGACCAAATGGTCGAAAATAGCAAAATTATATTGGGCAGTTTAGAGGCTGAAGAGCCATACACACATTCGGCGTAAAAAAGTATTCGGAAAAAAGTATTTATTTATTGGCAATACTTATTGAATTGAGATTAACGAGTTATACTGATTAGTGGGTTTCACGTTGTCCATGAAAATAAAAAGGACAAACTTGAAATTCGATTAAAAACCTAGTTGTTGAAACGAAAAACATTCACGATTTTATAGGTTTCGGTGATCAAATCAACGTGTATAAAAAACTACTAAAGGATCACAAAATTCGGGTGGGCTGGTATACTGTAAAAGTACAAAGATGTCGATTGTAATTGGCTATTGATGTGAAAGGAGTGCCGAAGGATGAGGAGAAAAAATGGAGAGGACTATCCTTCTGATTGGGTAAGTAGAAAAATATCAATAGCTGAAGAAATTCCGGGGCCTTGGCGTTTTTTTGCTCCATCAACGTGCGATTGCCCCAAAATTGAAACCCCACACTTTTCGACCATATGACTCTCGCAAGCACGCTCATAAGACGACGATGGGAGCCTGCGGACAGGCAACTTTCTCAGCCATGAAACCAACCAAGGTTCCTGTTTTACCCTGCACTAGAACTAATTGCGCGACAAGGCCCCGCGACACATGTTCCTCCGGAAAGTTTTCTCCCAACTCAAACGGGGTCAAAATGATCAAATATCCTTCCGTCCGCAGCCACGTCCAGTCAACTCATAAACGGGTCGGGGATATTGCAGCTCGTAATCTTCTTTCCAACTTTGGGACTCGCCGCACGCTCTGTCATTAGCGGTCGTTGTAGTTATATCGTAGGCAACAGCTGACTACGAATGCTTCCCTTGGTTTATAAACGTAGACGCCTTTCATAGTACGCCTATCCAACCACTTATCACCACTCACTTTACGTGACTGCGGGAAATAAAGAATCGATGCAGAACCAATCATCACCGCTTGTTGAAACTGATCCAAAAATCATACCAAGTAGTACTAACCCTTGGAACTGTAAATCATAAATATCTTGCCTATAAAATAGAACCTGTCACTCCAGATTTCGTGAACACAAGTGATTTCTAGGCCTCATCTCATATTGGGAACCTCTGATAAGGACCATTCTCTGGTTTTACAATGTCAAACGTCAATGGAAAACTTAGGATGTGACTGAACGGTCGTTGTAGTTGTACTGTTCCGTTGAGATTTAGCAGTAGTAAAATTTACTACTGCATTTGCTCTTTTCTGAAAGAGAAAGCAAGTATCATTTAATGATACTCACTTTTTCTTTTGAATCATTGAGTACGCAGTGAGGCAGAAACATCCAAAGTAATATACTGTACGTTTCATTTTCTCCTTCTATTATAGCTCTACAGCACGGGGGTGGGCCTTGGCTTCTCGTACAAGTCTTCCCCATTCAGCTCGTTTTGTTGCCATCCGTCTCCAGGTCCTTGCACTCAACCTTCGAAGGTCTTCCTTCACATCCTGGATCCAGAGAGTCCTTGGGCGCCCTGACCTTTGCTTTTCCATATTGGTGGCAGCAGTAGGCTGTGTCTAAGCTACTCATTTCAGCGAGCCTTGACAAACTGCACGATATCTTCATGCTGGTAGGGATACCTCAAGCTCACCGTTGGTTCTTATTCGCCAGACTCCATCAACATATACTGGCCCGAACACCTTAAATAGGGTTTTCCGCTCAAAGACATGGAGCATGTTTGTGGCAGCTGAGCTCAGAACCCCAGTTTCTTCTCCATAGGTTACGGAATGGGCGTATGAGGGTTTCGATATAGCCTAGCCTTGGTGGACCTGGATATTAAGGACGACCGAAACAGCTTGAGATTGGCACAACAGGCTCGATTTCCGGCCATTATGCGTTTCTCAATTTCGCTTACTATTCTATCATCATTAGGGTCAACACCAAGGTAAGTGAATGAGTGGACTCTCTTGATCGTACAGCCATGCAAGGTGACGTTCTCAATGAACACCCGTTCTCCATAACATGTTATGCGCAAGTATTTTGTCTTGTCGAATCCTTTTACCCTCGTTCATGATCTATAGGAACATCTCGTTCAACGCACGCTTGGGTATGTTTCATGAACATATTATGTTCATAGATAACGTGTAACATGCATTGAGAATACACCAATGAAGTGACAAGATTTCAGATGCCTGAATGTCGTTTCTTTTCCAGCTGAGACTCGATGAAGCAGAATATGTGACGAAATATGTAAAGGCATTCATTGATCCTACGTATACGTCGCTACGTCAGAGTATTCTGAGATTTTGTTGTGACCTATTGTAGGTAGGTGAAGTAGGGAAAGGAAGGGAGAGATATCTAGAGTTGTTTGTTCCCATGGAGTAATGTCTGCTTCCCTCTCAGCATTCGGGGCCTTTCAGGAAGAAACCTTTTCTTTATCACGGCTTCACAGATCATCGGAGTCCACGAATCGTGGTCATGTTCGTGCGTGTCTTATGTTATTGTTGGTTTCTGTCCTCAGAAGAAAGCTCTCTTCTTCCATTGTGACGGGTGGATGATGTATTATGTATTCCTTACAAAATGCGTTAAGTCATGGGTATTCATGTGTCACGGGTAGTCAATAGATATTTACCGCTGATCTGCGGTGGTGCCGTCTCAGTTGATGAAATTCGCAAGAACAGATTTTCGCCCAACTACGTAGAAAATAATAATTATTATTGGTTCCATGTCTAAGGTAGTGGAAGACTTTCGTTATCATGCTTGGTACTATAAACACCGTTGCCCTCCAAAATCGAAATTTCTGCTCACATCTTATGTTTTCGTCCTTTATGAACATATTTGGTTCTGTATCTGCCTTTGCGTGTTCCTTAGAATCCAATCAAAGCACTCACTGTACAAACGGATTGTTATAGACTGAAGTTTCACTAATTGAAACTTCGATAATAAAACCTTTGGAATCGCTCAAGAAAAAAATTACCCCCTCAAAATTTGCTGGTTTACGTTTCAAGATACGTAGATTCCAAAAATCGTATCAAGAACCTCCTAACGTTTCATAACCCTAGGTCAATGGGAAAGGGTTCAGGCTTTTGAAATTTTGAAAAATTCATATCTCGAAAATTCAAATGGAACGGTATAGTTTTCAGTTCTCATTGGAGAAGTGTTTAATTTTTAGAATTTTTAAAGATCATCGATCGTTTACAATGAGCGCTCAAAGTTGGAGCAGCTCGATTCAAACAGGAACGATTCGTACTGGCCCAGCTGATTCGAACAGCACAAGGTTTTCAAATATCGAGTTAATTATTAATAATAATTATTAATCTTGATCAATAATTATTAATAACCAACAATAATTAATAATCATTGATAATAATAATCAATAATTTACAATAATCGATAACAATTAATGATAATTCATAATAATAATAATAATTCAATCACTCAGTGATCTATAAAGAAGTGTGATCTGCACAAAAAAGATGATAAACCGTTGTGCCAAGAAGTTTTTTTTTGTCTTTCAAGGATGTCTTGTTCTTGATACATTTCTGGTATCAAACCAAAACGTAATACCCACACCTGAAATGGCGTTTACTTTACATTGCAAACGAGTTTAGGAAAAGTAAACAACTGATCTTGGCAATTCACATAATTGTGTCAATCTTACCTTAACTGGAGCAAATGCGATTATGTATCTAGAGCCTTGTAAGGTATACCTGTGAAAGAAAGAGAGTAGAATGAGAAAATGTAATGTTGGTGAATGATAAATGTAATTTATTCATAGCTCATTTTAGCTTTCAGGTTTCACATGCTCTTCTTACATCAATTCTGGAGTGGTTTTCACCAGATTCACTGTTTCCATGAGGATTATTCGTTCCACTTTGGACCACAGTTTCTTAAAGCGGATCACAGATAACGCACGGCAGCGGACTTAAATTACGATGTTTACAATTCATACTCATTCATACAATTTTGAACATGCCTCCTCTACCCATAACTCTTTTCTTTCAAACATGTCAAATACTGAAAACTATTGTTTGACCAGGGGTTCAAAATGGTTCTGATAGCATCCATGAGCCTTAAATCAACGTTTGGAAAACCCACTCCGAAAATTGTGATAAATTCTCTGAAAGCTGGTATGTGACCTGGAGCATACATATACATAGCTCACTTTAAAGAGTATACTATAGTTTTCGAATATAAACGGTTGTTGGAGTATAAGTAATTATTACACTAAGGAGTTCTTGAATTCTTGAATTGTGCGCCATTTTCAACATCGATTCACTCTCAATATACGTACTGTATTTTTTGTTTCTTACAATTTCCAATGAATGGTAACCAAAACGTAAAGTGACGAAGTGAAATGTGTTAGAGTAGGAATACAATTCGATAAATCGCCTTTGGTTTCAGGCACTAAGTAGGTGTACGTTTTCGGTAAAACGCTAATCGGCTGAATTCAATTGAAGCGCAGGAGGAACTTGATGAAAAGAAAAGCGAATGAATAATGAACTTTTCTAAATAAACCCATTTAAGAAAACTTGGTTAAAGTTACAATCAATTAATTTCGTTTCCCTTTCCCGTTCAATCCTGATTAGTCAGATGGGCGGTAATTATTGAGAAACCCGTTTCCTGGGGAAGGAATGAATTAGCTGTCGAGGTTCCATGGTTTTTCCATGTTCATCGTAAATGGCATAAAATCCGACTAGCTTGTTCGCCTTTTGTTTCAAGTTCAGCGTTCTTCGGTAGTTGTGAACTGAATTCCTCTCTTCTACCCAAGACTTCCACGGAAAGAATATAAAACAGTCGTAATTGTTGTAATGGAAACACCAGTAATGAATGATCGTTCGATGAGACATTCCAACTGTAGCGATGTGTACAAATTACGTTGGTGGGGTGTGAAATTCTAGGTCGTTATTGATATGTTTAGCCCATAAACAAAGACTGCCACAAATAGGACATCGTGGTCCTTCGGTCACTCACAAGTTTACCAAACACTGCCTCGCTGACCTATAAATATAATGAACAAACAAGTGCGTGGATTCTTTGAAGTGCTGGGTACAGAGTTTTGAATAACTGACAATAGAATTCTGTTCAATCGATTTTGACTTGAATCAATAAATTCAGAATCACAATTTTGGCCCAGATACGACTGTACGGGAGCAGTTGTAGGTTTTTCGAGGTATTTGCAAAAAGTCACCCACTTGTCACTACTCACTACTTGTCTCCCCTGGCTCCTGAGTTGTAAAAAGAACAGGAAATTTCGAAGTGAAATTTCTGTTCAACAACCACAATGGTGATGTCGATGACCGTTAATCAACAACGTGTGTAGTGTTCTCAACTGCCTAGGGCTCTATCATAAAGAACCTAACAAACAAATTCAAATCGACAGTCAAGCAGCATGGCTATAAGACCAAATTTACAAGGAAATGATGATATTATGTACGAGTATTATGCCTCCATTTTACTGGTTTTAAATCAGATTTGAGCAGATGAACTATGAAGAACATCTAAAGAAACAACCACTAGTACTCCAGTTTGATAACGAAATAATCCCAATTCTGACATCACCTTCGGGTTCAGCGTTAAAAAAACCCATTAAAATGAAGTGTCACTTGGGCATTAAATGCCATAAATTTTATGCCCCCCCCCCCCCCACAACAACCCCGAAAACCCCCCCTCAGCTTATAGATTTTTCAACGCTGAATACGATGTTGAAGTCAGAATTGCGATATCTCATTTTGTTACCAGATTGGAGCAGATGAACCGTGAAGAACAACTCAAGAACATGTCTTCATCTTCAAAGTGCTTCAGTTTGAGGACGAAAGAAGATATCTGATTTTACCTTCGTGTTCAAGGTTCAACAATCTTCGAAATAAGGTGTCACTTGTCAGACTGTTTGATTTTTTGGAATTTATGGGTAACCACTGCAGATCGAAGCACAAACGCCACCTTGAAACACATGTGCCTGTAGTCAGAAGCCAGACGCCAGATTCGAGAAAGATTTTTCCGGGGTAAGGAATCAGTGTACATGCATCCTTTGATCGCTTTTCGCCAAGCTATCGTAGGCAGGTTACTTCTGGCTCAACACACTCCCATTCCCAATAACAATCATTCGCACAATACATGAAGATTTGAATCGATAACGACCCAATTTTGTTTGTCATATACGCATACACTTGCATACAGCCTTCATTGATTATCAAATGATACCTCTGATTGGCGGCCTTCAGTTAGCTATTCGCAATATTCATGAGAAAAATAAGAGGGAGGAACGCATACAACTGTAATTTGCATTTTTGCGGGAGATGGACATTTTAAACATTCAATTCGTATTAAGAACTTCTCTTCCGATTCACCGATGTTTGATTTCAAATCCAGAGTACAGCTTTCAGCGGAGTGACACGCTCCATCAAAGATCAGCCTGGCGGAGTCAAGTCAATTAACCGGCATCCGTCGCTCACCCCTTCATGAGAAGAGACCGGGTCAACAAGGCGTGTAGGTACCGTGTTCTGTCGCTCATCCATTTGCTTCGAACAGTGGGGCAATCAGGAACCCATCAGTTGGAGGCATGTCCACGATAAATCGTAGACTGAACTGGCGGTTAACGCCATATCATTTAATACTGCGGCCTACAGACTGGGGATATATTCCGCCTTGTTGATACTGAATGGAATCTTCTGTGGTTCTTTGACATCGCCTGTCTACACACATTGTCAACACAGCCATACTGTGGGGCTGATTTCGATGCAGTTTCGGGTTGAATAGTAGACTGCATTAGAACGCTCTAATCCTAATCCCCTTCCCTAATGAAGTCAACGCGGCTGATGGCAGTGTGCCAAGATTGAAACTGAAAGACTGATCCTCCTGCACCACAAACGAAACAGTGGGTCCTTGAGTTACATCAAACTGAAAGTTGACATTGCCAGAACCAATGCCGACCCAATCAATGTTGGTGCACATACTGCTGCAGTTTGCTGAAGTTGGTGGTGGGGAAGTGAAGTGCACATTTGCGGTATGAAAAATAATCTTGATGGTCTATCTTTTTTGACTTTATTTGTACCTTTGATAATATCAATATATATTGTATACCTTCGAATATACTATATTCGAGTAATTAGAAACACACATGGAACAGGAGGATATTTCATTGTTCAATAGTAGGTTTCCCGAGTACAGATTGCTTTGGAGCCCAGCGGTTCGTGTGTCCAGATTCAGCAGAACGTCCGGAGGGCTTCTTTTTGGGGTTCATAGTAAGACTGTTTTTGTAGCTTCCACGTACTGATCAATGTTGTCTTGACAAATCTGAGTGGGCCAAATTGGAGGGGGGGAGGGGGGTGGGAATATTAATATAAGGTGTATAATATAATTTATATTATAAACACATTGGACATTTGCCTGATATGGTGATCTTTTATAGATAGTGAAGGGTTTCGAATTCCACAGACGAGACAATTTTGGACCAAATGGATGGAGACCTCTCTGGTAAATCAGCTTCTCTTTGCTCTACATTTATTTAAACAATTCTATACGAAGCAAGCGAGAGAGGCGTTTTCAGTTCTCACCAGATTCGTACGGCATTGGGCGACTAACTTTGAGCCACTCTACGAATTTCAAGATTTCGTTAAAAGTTTATTGGTTGCTTGCAAACAGACCCACATCACGGACTATTTTAACGAAAATGATGATTATGAAAAATGATGAATGATGATTGTGATACATATTAACCATAATATTCTTGTGATGTTGATTAGTTGGGATTCGGCCCATTTATTTGTATGTACCTATTGTTCTGTTTTGTCAATAATTCTGCTGAATTACAAAAATGATGTATATATTTTGGAAGAGAGGTTTTTCCCCATTGTTTATTCAACAAATTAAGTGGAACTCAACGACAGAGCTTCCGCTGATGGTCTTGCAGACCAAAGCGTGTCATGTTAGTTAATTTCTTTGCTGCTTCAATTTAAATATACGTGTTTTTCAATCATTCATTCATTCATTCAATCATTCATTCATTCATTCAATCATTCATTCAATCAATGGTGTTAAGTTCCAAAGGATACGACTGATTTCGAACTACCTTGTTAGCACTGAAATCGTTGTTACATTAAACGTGTTCACGGTGGAGGAATAACTGTCAATGATGGACAATCATCAACGCACAAATTACAATCAAATGGCAGTAGTTCTTGAGCCTAAAATTTCCCATCGGCAGCGGTCTTAATGAACCAGGCGGCCGATAACGAAACTTTGTCAGTTTCTTCGCTGTGAAGTTTTTATCCCGACCACTTTTTCATCTCTTCCCGAAGTCGGGCTCGCACCCCAATTAGCGAAAAGACGGCTGGAGCGGTGATTTCGTTAGTTCGCACCCAATTATGAAGACTCGGACAACAAAGGAGACGGAGGGACGAAAAAAGTACACAATCCGAAAAGGTTAACATCGCGTGAAATATGGGTGTAATTAAAGCGATAATTGGAGAGGAAAGGAAGAGAGGAGGATGAGGCAGTCAAGGGTTCCGAAACAATCACCGTCTTCTGTTTAAATAATCAAAGATTGGATTTTCCGTTCTACTAGCCGTCCAAATATCTACCTCCTAGTACCTCCTAGAACGTGATGATCAACATCGGTATAACTACTTCTTAGTGCACCACAGATGTTAAGGGAAAAAGTGCTACATTAAGGTAGATTGCTAGTTTTTTTAATTTCAGAAGATATTCATTAAAGAAGAGAGATGAACTTCATGACTACAACTCCTCAAGATTAATTAACTAACTTTGAAAAATTAGCTAAGTACAATGAATAGAAACCTATTCAGGGTGAGTGGGTTGAACTAGAGAAAATGAGAAAACAGATAAGAGATTCTTACTCATGAGGAGTTAGATAAGGGTATCGATTGTTCTGGGAAGAAAAGAGTCGATGGATAGCAATCAATATACTGGACCAAAAAACGCTTCCCATCAGAGATCAGGGGATGGAAGGTTAGGGAATTCGCCGCATCAATAATCAAGGAAGCCTTGAGGATAAGACATTAAGCTACTATAGAGAACCTACTTAGCCAGGAGGGAGACCGGAGCTTTTATCATTGTGAGAAACCCTTAGTAACAAGTCGGTTACGACCATTTTCACGCCGACCCCTTCGTCAGGCATTGTACCTGGACAATAGGCGTAATACCCAGAGATATATGTAACTCTGGAGGTTTCATCACAGTAGGGGTGAAGGAAGGATTTCTGCTACTCCTTCACATGGGGAGTGGCGTGCGAACTCGAGATCTCGAGTTCCCTCGTAACAATACGTTTTTGATCTCAATAATATTGACTTTATATTATAAAGTCAAATTCCACACTTGAACACTTCACAACACACATTGAACACTTGAACAGTTAACGTGAACAAAGGAGTGCTAGGAGTGTTTTGGGAAACGATTAAGTGAACCCTATGGACATCAGCGAGCGAGCTTGACCTTCCAATGAATTCCTAAAAATCAGATTATTTAGAGAAAAAAGCAGTGTTTGGATAATATGCGACATCCCTTTCTGTATTTGTCAATTTTAACATCACAGACGATCTTAGCTGAAGACAGAGAACTCAAGTCACTGAATAACGGCATAACTCCCCGTATTTGACTCCATACGTTCCCACAGGAACTCATTTCCACCCCACCTTTAGATCATCGTCTTCACGGAAAGAGCTTATCTGAAAATACCGCTTACAATAAATCTGCATAATTTCGTAATTTTGCTAAAAAGCGTGAGGGGAGTCACGATGCGCGTATGGATTCTTCAAGTTCCCGAGGGGCGAATAAAATTTGAAGGGCCTAAATGGATTTCCTCCTTCGCCTCCAAAACTGAGGGCCTGGAGAATTATTAAAAACATCGACGAGGGCTCGTGTTTCCTTTTCATCATTCCTGCATACAGACCGTGACGGACCCCTCTTGTCCATAATGAACTTCATTCCCCGCATTTCATCAAAAGGGATCATCCAATTCGAGATATTATAGGATTATCTGATATATCTTTCACAATGGATAACCTTGCATCATCTGAACTCATCCAAACGAGAGATCGCTCTGTCAGTTTTCCAATGCAGTTATTCAGAGCTACTTACGTATGATGGGTGACATTTTAGAAGGCTCAAAATACTTATTAATGAACCAGAACTGCTATATTTTTTAAATTGAGCAAATAACGATTGTATTCTACGAAAATAACACAAATTTTAGCCAATGAGTCACTACACTACATTATATTGAAATTGAGAACCTGTAAACTATCATGGTGAAATGACAAAATATTAGAATGAAAAAATTGTTATTACAGTTTGGCTAAAATCTCGAAAATAAGTTTCATAGGTAAATTAGCGAAAAATTATATAGAGAGCTAAAGAAATTTGGGGCTTGGGTTACAGGAAGCTTTGAACAACATTTAACCACAACCACGTACCGAATGCCTAAGGTGAGGATACAATATTTGAACAAAAATTGAAAAATAAAAATCGTCAACAAATTAGCAGCACCGCGGAGCTTGATTTTTGTCCACATGGCGTTTTTGGTATCGTTGGATTTCAAGCGGAATCTATCGGTAACAATAGATTTGACCGTTCGTTAAGAGACGACGTCATAAGAAGCCACGGAGCCCATTTTAGTAGGTTAACTCCCCTTATCTCGGTACGATTGAGACGAAATTCAAATATTCGTATTCATGTTTCTTGCAAGTAACGAATAGCGCTCGAAGACATCCGTACCACAGAATACGTCCAGGGAAGGGCGCTGGAGAGCCTGCGGTGGTAGACATTATTATTATGTGGTGGTAGACATTATGAAATTACTTCACTGCCCTGCTCTACAAGACGAGTAGCTGAAGTTGCCTAACGACCCCGGAAGGTCACATTTGTGAAAATGGAAGACTCCCTCCTCATGCACAAGGCCCCTTAAAAGTCCCGAAGGACGAGTGGAGCGTTTTTTTCAATAACTGATACAGTTGATACCCCAAGATTGCCACAATTTTTATGATAGTCTCCCCATCGTGAAGAAAGTATAAGGGAAACAAAAAGAGGAGAGTTAAAGACAATAATGTTAAATTTTGTTGGCATTTCTTTGAGAGGTAAGAAATTTGAGACCAAAAAACGGGATATATTTGAAACTTTTTGTGGTTCATCACGAATAACTTGAATGAATTAACCGTAAATTTTTCTCCAGAAAAATCATGAAAGAAACGAGTTCCGCGGTGTTGCCAATTTGACGTAATGACACCTTCATAGAATTTTCGCCTCATTTTGAAAGCTGACAAATTATGGAGGGAACGTTGCAGAGTGTGGTAGTTCCTACTCTAATTATTTGTTATCTAAATTGCGTCTCGATACATATATGTTCAAATTCCATTTTATGATTGCTTAATTTCTCAGAATTCATTTATCCGTGTTTTATGATGAATAAAGCCTTACATTACTAAAGGTTTACTTTTACAACACAGAGGGTATATTATCCCCAGATTTTCAGCCATCTGACATAATTTGGTACCAAGGCTATATAATGAACCACACCTATACCCAGTTAATACAACTGTTTTCGATTTGCTTGAACCAGAATCTGAAAATTGTGGTAGGAAGTAGACAGAAAAGCAGAAGCAAAAGTAGAGGGAAAAGCCCGGGAAAAGGAAATATTAAAAAGCAAAAAACTCCCGAACCGTCACCGCCTCCGCAGCCACCTGTTGAGCCTCCGGTACCCAAAGTTAGGCCAAAAGGCACATGCGTGGAAGCAATCAGTGAGTATCCGAAATTATTAGCTGGCTAAAAGTCCAAATATCCGCTTTTTGGCAATAGGCGGCCTGGAAAAATAGAGAACATTGCTTATACACAAACGTTATCGGAGCGGCATTTCGAAGCTGACGAAAGACCTGCACTACTATTATAGTGCAGGAATCTATATTGCAGGAATGTATAATACATTCCTTGTGTTTTTGGACACATTTGGCCAGTGAAGGCAATTCATTAGCAATTTTAGATTGAACACAGTTTGTATTTTTTGAACACCATGGCAAAAAGTGGTGTAAATACATTTTCATTGATTTCTTCTGATTCAGTATTTAGTTTCTTCGGAACTTACGCCTCACCATAGCCACCATATCGTAGTGCTAATCAATCACATTAACCTCAGAAGGAATGTAAAATAATTTTAGTTCGATCCCAGTGTAGGCATGGCTAATTTCTTGGTAATAGGTAATCGAGTAACAGCGACCGTCTGGTAATAGGTAATTGATTATTTTGGTAATAGGTAATTGGTTATACTGGTAGTAGGCTACTGGGTTTCCTCTGGATTTTCAGGCTCATTAGCTCCTATGACAACTTTATGCTGTTATAATTCCTATGGTTATACTGGTAGTAGGCTACTGGGTTTCCTCTGGATTTTCAGGCTCATTAGCTCCTATGACAACTTTATGCTGTTATAATCTAGGGACGCGGGAGCGTCCCGCCCGCCAACAAAACCGAAGCCCAAAAAACCGAAGCGACTGAGACACTGATTACGCGACGGAACAAGTTCGGGTTTTCACCCTATCGTAGCGCGGCTCCCTGAGTGTCTCGAGAGTTGATTTTTTGTACACCAACTCTCCAGGGGCACGTGAGGACGTAAACCAAATTTCAGCTCTCGGGAACATCAGGTGTCGGGGGTATAACAGTTTTAAAACCACTATTTTTCACGTTTTTCGTGTTCTTCTTCTTCTTCTCGTTGTTGTTGTTGTTGTCGTTGTTGTTCATTGACGGGGCTACAGCCCAGCAGACAAATCGGATCGAGCTGAAATTTTGCACACACGTTTGTTATGCTCCAAGGGAGTGCCTTTTGAACATTTTTTCTCCCTCCCCCCATTTCCCTCCCAATTAGGGGGGAAATAGTGTTTTTTAGGAATTTCAAATGGTCATAACTCCTTCAAAATTGAAGCTTTTTCAGATTTTCTTTTTTAGTTGTGTTCAGCTTTTCAAACTGTTTAATTTGAGATCAAAAAATGCTTCCTAAGATGATAAATAAAGGAGTTATGGTGATTTTTCTATTTTCAACAACAACTGCCGCAAATATTGATGAAAATTGGTGCGGTTGGTCTTAAAATGTCCGCTAGGTTGTCTAGAATATGCTCAATAATTTTGAACTAAATCTCAATCGATTTGACTAATCCACAGCCAAAAATACGTGAATAAATTCCACATCTACTGATTTGGCTAATTTCCGAAAACATCAAAGTTGAACGGTGGTCAGAAAAATTGTCGTAGAGTGGCGCCTGTTTAAGGATCGATAGGAAATTTTATGGGCTTTCGAATGAGGGTAGCGCACTTTGTCACTTTTCCCAACGGTTCTCGAGTTATTCGCGATTGTTGGTGTAAAAACGTGCGTTTTACCTTTTGCAAACTTTCTCTTTCCTCTTTCTCTTCGACACCAATAATTACAATTATTGTAATGATTCTCAACAACAAAAATTTGCACAATCCCCAAGAAAAAATGCAACCAATTTTCAAAAAATTTCTAATTCAAATTTATTCAAATGTCTAATTCTTTCTATTTTTTTAAATTTAATAATAAGAATAATTGTATTAAATTTTAATAATTGTTTTTAAATTGTTGATTGTTTTAATTAATCGAAAATTTTAAAACTACTATTTAACCAATTCGCAAAAAATTTTAAAACTACTTATTTTTCAAACACATTTCAGATAAACAATAATTTCCAAAAAATAATTATTCTTGTCACAAAAAGAAGAAACAAAAAGGCGTACTAATTTTTTATTAAATTTTGACTAGAATAAAACTTCATTTAGGAAAAAATTTACTAGTTACCTCGTAGGTACTTTTGTTAAATTGTACCGTATTGTATAAGTACCACTCGAAAACTAGCCATGCAAAAAGATGTGATATCCCCCAAAAACAACTCCGTTGTAAAAACTGGCCCGCCAAAAAACGTCAGCCGCAAAAAGGAATGATATCCATTTTGCCCGCCAGCCACATATATATAGGATGCTCGGTGCTTCGCACCTCGCTGTTGAGTGTGCATATAGAAACCTGATCCTCCTACCCCTAACCTCCACCGTCAATGTTTTCCTGTTCCCTGTCCCTTCCCACAACCCCCTCTCACCCTTAGTTCCCCTCGGTTTCACCTAATATGTTTCCTCTGTTACACCGGCAGGGAGCTTTACGCTTCTTTCAATGCTGTTGGCGGGAGCTTTTTGCAAGGCTTCTGAGAATTATAATATATTATGATATTATATGTATTTACCGGTGGTCACC